>JARWLC010000001.1:10615000-11302500 GCA_033318265.1 Phyllotis vaccarum
AAATAATGGTCAAAATCTCAAATAAACATTTTCTCATTCAAGACCAGTGAACCTTTCTAGTATCTACTTCCTGTTCACCAAAAAGTTTCCCAGAATTCATTGCACTACCTTGTGCTTTGTGGAGAAAATGGCAGCATCCATATAGGAACCCAGCAGCAACCTAACACCAAATTTCAAGTTTCCCTGAAGATTTGCACCTAAATGCAGCCTTGCCTCAAACAACTGTACTTTAGATCCCAGCCCCTGTCCACTTTCTTAGAAAAACAAAATTCTTCTTGCAATTGTTCCCCTCTATCTTCCATCAGAAGTTTCTCCCTGTGTTGCATTAGCCTTTACTGGGTATCTGACTTCTTTAATGTAAAATGTGTCTTAATCACCAATATCTTTCAAGAACCTTATTTCTCTGCTGCTAAAGAAGAAGCAAGAGTTCTAAACTGGATGATCTACAAACGCCATCTCTACTTCTTTACCTCTGACTTAGCGCATTTTGAGTCAAGGAATAGTAATTCCATGAGAGCTACCTATTTCAGTGTATGGAAAATGTTCAACGGAGTTTGTCATCAGAGAAGTACAAGTTAAAAGCACAATGACGAATTATCTCACACCTATTAGGATTGCTGCTATCCAAAATAAGGAAGCTAAAGAGTGATGCTGAAAAACTGGAGAAAATGAAGCTATTAGGACTCCAAATTGGTACAGCTATTGTGCAAGGCAATCCGAAAACCAGCATGGTAGTGTGTACCTGCAATCCTAACAGTGAGGAGGCTGATAGAGGAAGGTCACAAGTTCTTAGCCAAATTCTATCTCAGAAAAACAAAACAAAGGGCTCCTTGAAAAAATTAAAAACAGAACTTCCACATGGTCTAGCAACTTTACTTTTGGGTAAGTATTCAAAAAAATTACTCACCATAGTCAAGATATGTTACTAATAGAATGTACATCAGTGGGTGAATGGAAAATGTGGTATACATAGTAAGATACTATTAAGCTTTTCCAAATTAAAAATAAACTATAATTTATAAATAAATAAATCAAGAAAATATTTTTGTCAAGTTAAATAAATGAGATATAGGAAAAGCATGCTACATGTACATGTACATGGAGAAAGTCATGGAAACAGAGAATGGTGTTTTCTAAAGACAGGGAAATGATTCTTAAGCCTTAAGTTATATACAAGGTTTCTACGGAAGCTCAGGATCTGTAATGTGTTTTTTAGTTAAATTTGTTCCTTGACAATTTCATGCATGTATGTAATGGATTATGATTAGATTCACTGTAGTGGATTTGTAATGTTACATTGTAAATAATTGTCCTGCCTATGAGTTTAATAAAAATCACTGATTGGCCAAAGGCAGAAAGGAAGTGTGGTGGGGCTACCAGACTAAGAAAACTCTGGGAACAGGAAAAACAGATCAGAAGAGCCACAAAGACTCCAAAGTTACCAGAGAAGCCAGAAGAAGCAGAGGACATCTATGCTACTCTGAGAAAAGGTACCAAGCCCCATGGCTGAACAGGATAAGAATCATGGGTTAGTTTAAGGGTAAAGAGTTAGCAATTATATGCCTGGGCCTTAGGCCGATCAGCCTAAAATTAATGTCAGCATCTGTGTGTCTCTATGGGTCTGCGGGTCCAAACCTTGAGGTTAGGTCCGAAAGTCCAGGCCAGAAACCTCTTACTACAACTCACTCTCACCCATCCCTTCTATGCCTCTACTTCTGTAATACCCCCATTATCTCTTACAGGATCATCCCCATGTATGCACTTTTTTTTTTTAAATTATAACCCACTAACTTAGCCAGGACTATCTGTGTGGCCAAGAGATTGAAAGTATGAATTGGAGATTGATGGGCTCTCCCGTTGGTGCACCGCTAAAGATGATGACTGACCTTCCTTAAGAATCCATCCGTTGCCAATCATTCATGAGGTAGGAGTAGGATCCCAAGATCCCCCTTCCAGGTCAGTACTTGTTCTGTGAACAGCCACAGTCTTGTGCAGGTCCAGTTGTCTATACTATACTATACAACCACAGCTTCTGTGATATCATGTTTGATACGGTTGTGTCATGTTCTGAAGAGAGTTATTTCCCAATCCTTTTACCTATTATCTTTTGTCTTGCTTTTAATTTTTTTCTTTTTTGCTGCTACAATGTTCCCTGAGCCTTGGGAGGTGGACAGGATAGTATACATGTCCTATTTAGATCTGAGCACTTTGCTGATATTTAGCTTAAGCATTTTAAGCAGTCAGGAGTACTGAGACTGGCATTTATCTATGCATATAAGCACACATATGTAAACGGTAAGTTATATGCTCTGTCAACTTCGCTTAACAATAGTAGTGAGGTGTCCCCATCCTCACCCCCTCCACCCAGGGCCTAGGACCATCCACTCTGCCATACATTTTTTCATGGATTTACAGCATCAAGTTTATATTCCCTCCTTCATGAAATGGGCTTTAAATCTAATTCCAGAGAAGTTGGTTGTGCCACTATTGAACTAGCAGGCACACCTTGCTTGGCAGGTTGAGATTACGGTTGTATGGTTTGTTATAAACAATGAGACAATAAAGCCTTATCTTCTTAGAAGACCACATAGCCTATATCTTCTAGTGTATTCCTCTTTCTTCTAGTAGATTCAAAGTTTCAGGTTTTATGTGGAGGTCTTATACCCATTTTCAGTTGATTTTTGTGAACGAAGAGAGAGGGCTCTATTTTCCTTCTATATGTAGATAACCAGTTTTCTCAGTCAACCTCTTCTTAGCTGTTTTCCTTAGCAATCACAACCACAGCCTTCTTCTAGCACACACCTTGGCTGTGACATCAAGCATCCTAGTGTTCTTTTTCTCTCCAAACTGTGCATTTTGTATTTCACTTAAGCCCACTTGCTCCTCTTCATTGTAGACTTGCATAAGGGTAATCAATTACCATACCACAGATCCAACATCATGCAGTCTTGAAATCTCCTTCACCAATGAAATAAGTCCTTTGCTTTTTAATTTAGCTTCAGCAAGTTCTCAGGGTATGGACAGAAGGCAGGCAAGCAGGCAGATTCTTTGCTAAAACATCACATGAATGGCCTCTAGCCCAGTTATCGTTAAAGTTGCTGCTTTCTTCTGAAGCCTCTTTAGCTAATACTCTACAGTCCATATTACTCTCAGCACAGCTGCCTTCAGGATCTACTAGAACAGTGGAAGCTCTGCTCACCACTTTCAGTTGCTTTTCTAGTCTAAAGTTCCAAAGATTTCCACATTCGTCCAAACAACAACATTCTCCAGTTTTTCACAGCAGCAGCTCACTCTCTGGTATTAACTTAATGCATTCATTATTCTGCATTAGTTACTTTTCTGTGGCTGTGATTAAAAAAAAATCATTATCAAAAGCAACCTATAGATGATGACAGAGTTTATTTTACTTAAGGTTCCAGAGAGATAAGAATCCATTGTATTAGGGAATCATGGCAGCAAGCACAGGCACAGCCACAGCAGGAAGCTGAGAGCTCATATCTTCAAACACAAGCATAAAGCAAAGAGAGTGATCTTGAAGTGAATCAAGGCTTTTATCTCAAAGCCTGATCCCAATGACATACTTTTAATCTGGAAATCTTTGAGTTATTTTTAATTTAACCCTTTTCCTCCCCTATAACTCATTATCTCTGTATTTATTTATTCAATTTAATTTTTCCACTTAGCATAATGTTGGTTATAGCATTTGTAGCTATAACCAATGTCATATGTAGCATTTATTTGTTGAAATATGTTCTGGGAAACATAATCTATCCATGGCTTTTTTATTATGCAGAGATGTTGGATTTAATACTGAAGTGATTATATGATTTCTGTCCATAAGTCAATTTATATAATGAGTTATATTTATTGATTTACATATACTGAGCCATTTCTGCCTCCCTGTTTTAAGCTCTCTTGATAATGATGGATGATCTTTTTGACGTATTCTTGAGTTTGATTTGTAGCTATAATTATCTCACAGTTAATTGTACACTATAAGTGTTGGAAGGTTGTAGTATGAGGTTTCTGGCCCAGACTTTCTGGTCTAGCCTCAAGGTTTAGGCCCACAGACCCACAGACACACAGAGACACACAGATGTTTACAATAGTTTTAGGCTGATCAGCCTAAGGCCCAGGCATATAACTTGCTAACTCTTTACCCTTAATCTAACCCATGACTCTTATCCTGTTCAGTCATGCAGCTCAGTACCTTTTCTCAGAGCAGCAGAGTTGTCCTCTGCATCTTCTTCTCAAAGCAGCAGAGTTGTCCTCTGCATCTTCTGGCGTCTCTCTGGAATTTTGCTCTGTTCTGCCTGTTCCTAGAGTCTCCTTAGTCTGTTAGACCTGCCCACATTTCCTGTCTGCCTTTGCCCAGTCAGTGCTTTTTATTAAACTCATAGGTGGGGACAATTATTTACAATGGAACAACATAATCTCCCTACAGGAGGTAGTTCAGGAGTAGAGTACTTGTCTACCATATCCCGGGGCCTGAGTTTAGTATCTACCACCACAAAACAAGAAAAAACAGCATACTGTGTTTGTGGAATAATAATCAAAAATGCCCCTTTTACAGTATACAAAGTTCAAAAAGTATCTGAAGAGAATACGTCAGTGAATAAATGGAAGAAAGCTTACCCTTCATAGAATTACCAAACCACAAGAGTTCTATTTATTTATTTTTTGCAAGAATAAATAATTTTAACATTAATAATTGACTTAATAGTCAAATGTATTTGACATTGCTTAGGCTATGTTTGTTCTTACAGAGTTATGAAATTTTACTAATTCCAGTTATGTAATTTTAACACACAGTGTAACACTTCAACTCTTTCCTGGTACTGAATACAACTATTATATATTCTACACAATTTTCTTACTTATTGTCTATTATGAGAGTAACCTCTATAAATATAGGGAATTTAAAAATATAGCCATATTCTTATTGTCCTGGATGCTAAATATTTGTTAAAGTAACCTACTGTTTTGTATATACTTCATTTTGTTCAGCATCTCAGTTAAGTCTAGTCATAAAATCAGGCCCCAGCATTCAGGTGGCTTTCAAAACTAAGTCAAGCACTTATAGTTGGATGCACCTTTCCCTCTGGTTCCATACAAATTTTTACCAACCCCTTTTACTTTCTCATTGTTTTATAGTCAGGAGATCAGGTGTTAATGTCCCTGTGTCTCAACACACAATTCAGAAGGATGGCAACACCATTTTCAGTTTGCAAGACAGCATGCAATAAAACAAGGAGCCTCTGACTCAATGTGAAGAATTCAAGAAGGAAACTGCAGAGCCCTAAGCTACACAGGTGACTGCAGCACTCAGGTACCCCCGACACAGCCTGCAGGCCAGGATCTATTAGAGCTGGAGCATTTCATTGTTGATGTTTTCTCTTGTTCTTTATTTTAATCTTACAAAAGAAATATATGACATCATAATCAGGGCTTGCGTTCATGCTTCCTCAGGGTCCTGTCTCATGATGGCTCTAAATTACAAAAGCTGGAAGATTTTAAGGATGAATACAGTTTTGGTCATAAACCACATGGCCACATTTTTTGAACACTATAAGACCTTTAATTAACTGCATTTTCATCGGGTTGTAATTATTTGTTGCCACATTATCCACTCAAATTATTTTAATAATTCAAGATTAAAACCCTCACTAGTGTGATCTTACCTCATGGAGTTCATTTATCATCTAAATAAGTACCATTTAAAAAGAGGCAGTCAGTTCAAGATGATCATTCATTCAACAAAAGCTTATTAAGAATTTATATGTACCAAGTATAGTACTTGGCTCTTTAAGAAAGCAAGCATTATAAGAAAACAGGCTAATATGCTTTTTAAAAAATTAACTTTCTTAAAGCCAATAGTCAAATGAT
This sequence comes from Phyllotis vaccarum, assembly GCA_033318265.1. NCBI lineage: Eukaryota > Metazoa > Chordata > Mammalia > Rodentia > Cricetidae > Phyllotis > Phyllotis vaccarum. The sequence continues at coordinate 10,620,887 of JARWLC010000001.1, forward strand.
CTATTTGCTGAGTAACCAATTAGTTAAACTAGCCAAACTGAATTACTGTGAAGACATCTGTCTGCTTTGAGCAAGAGTTTTTATTTGGGATACCAATTATTATATATAAAATATACAATAAATCAGTAATTTTTGATATCACATATTCATATACATCATACACATATGTAGCAATATACATGCAAACATATATATTTATTCGCATGCACACATAATTATAGACATACATTCAAATTTAACCTTTTTTAAAAGGCCGGTGTTAATGAAGGTGAGGCTCAGTAGTAGAGAGGACAACTGTAATAGACCAGGTAATTTGTTACAATAAGGTTTCCTGGCTCCGGGCGGTTCAGAGGTCCAGACCCACAGACCGGCAGCCCCAGACCCTTAGCCGCCTGCTGCTGATTAGGCCCCCAAATAACTCAGATGCTTATATTAGCTTCATGCTGTTTGGCCTATGGCTCAGGCACATTGCTAGCTTGCTCCTTCATCTTAACCCATTCTCATTTAATCTGTCTGCCACGTGGCCTGTGGCCACCTGTGTTCCCTACATGCTTCCTCTTGGGCAGCTGGGTCCTCTGTCTGACTCCGCCCTGCTTCTCCTACCTATGTTGTGATTTCCCTGCCTACTTTTTCTATGGTGCCTGTCATGGGCCAAAACAGCTCCTTTATTTAAAGACTGATATTCACAGCATACAGAAAGACATTCCCACATCAGTAATTAGTCTTGGTTAAGTAGTATTGTTAAAATAAGACACAATAGATCCAGAAAGATGTCTCGGAGTAAAGGCACTTGTCACCAAGTCTAATACTTGGAGTTTGATCCCAGGGTCTCACAGGGAAGAAAGGAGGAAATGGCCATGTAAGTTGTCTTCTGACCGCCAAATATTCCCTGTGACACAGGCACCATGTCCACACGTGAATGTTCATGCAGATAAATAAATATATGTAAATTTTGTTTAAAAAATTGAATATAATTGAAGTAATAAATATTACATGTTAAATAGTGATTATTGTGCCATATTTTAGACAGCAGCTGACATGTTTTCTAAAAAGTCTTAGAAGAATTGTAAAAGCTGGTCTTGGTAATGGAGGCCATTAATCCTAGCCATTCAAGGTGATGCAGGATCATCACACATTCTGAAGGCCTGTCTCAGCTACAAAGTGAGTTCTAGGTCAGTCTGAACAACTTAGCAAGGCTTTCTCAGATTTAAAATCAAGAAAACAAAGATCCGTGCTACACACGTAACTGAGTAGTAAAACACTTAGATATCATGTGGTGAACCCTGGATTCATTCTCAGTATATTCTGCCTTCCTCACTTCCACCCACTGCGGGGAGTGAGGAGGTGGGGGAAATAATTAAAAACTTAAAAACATTAAATAATAATCCATAAAGGATAACATGAAAGTGTCTGTAAAAGTTTATATTTTAGATAAACCTCTCAAAGTCTAATTCAGGCTAACTCTAATACTAAATCATCCAAAGGAATCAAAATTTTAAAATCCCATTAAAAAAATCCCGTATTAAGTTTTATTTCGGTTAATGTGAGTTTCCTGAGTACTCCCTGCTTCTCTAGAAGGGGGGAGTGCAGTGTGAAGCGAGAGGATGCCGGAGAAAGAAGACAAGAAAGGTAAGATGGCTCAGAGAATGGCTTTCCCATGTCAGGATGTGTGTGCAGAAAACCCTGCTGTATTTATCCACACTAACTACTTGCAGTAGCTAGAGCAGTGATCTGAAGGTCACTTTGCCCACAACTGTGAGGTGTATGGAATGACCTGGGTGATGAATGAATGTTATTTCATAAGTTCAGCTGGATACTAAAAATGCCTCAGATCTTCAACAGCAAGGAATTTATCTTACTAATTTTGGAGTTGTCATTAGTAAATTAGACAAACATAGGTTAAATTTGAATTTCAGATATGATATGAAAATTTTTCATATAGGTTATGTGCTAAACATTGCGTTTTATCAGATATGCATAGACAGGAGGAGAAAGTTGCTATTATCTTGAATTCAAATTAAACTTATTTATTGTCTGAAAATTAAGTAGATGACTGCCTTATCTGCCAAAGGTCCCTCCAAAGTCTACCTCTCTCCCATCCTTCAAGCTTTGGGACAGAACTTGGACTATGGATTGCCTCCTGGAGCAGATGAATGCCATGAGCAGTAGCCTTGGATAAGATTATTAGGGCAAGAAGCAATTTTGAGAAGTGTAAAAACAAAAAGTTTGGGATTTTGCCATATATTTTTTATAAATATAACTGGGTGTGGTGGCACAGGCCTGTCATTCCATCACTTATAAAGGCTGAGACAGGAAGATTCAGGATTTGAGGCTACCTTGAGCTGTATAGTAAGACCCTGTCAGGAACACACAAACACATCACACAATTCTCCCCCACACATACACACTGTTTTTAGTCTTTACATAATGAAAATTGCGTTTATTTCTAGGGAAAGTGGGCAAGAGGAAGGGACACTTCTTGGAATGAGGTAAAGGGGATGTTGATGAAGCAATACATTTGGAAAGAAAGTGTTTTAAGCGTGCACAAGAGAGGGAATGTCATGGAAAAAAAATTTCTTCCCAAAAGAGTAAAATGTGGAAATATGGGCAGAGAATTTTAAATGCTCTAGTTAGGTAATATTTCAAAATTATAATTTTCAAAACTGGAAAGCACATGGATATATGGATACCTAAATTCTGAAATTATTTTAAAATTCTAGATTTTATTTAATTACCATTTTCATTCAATTGCACGTATTTTCTTTGGTCAAACATATGAGATTAATTCTGACCATCATGACACTGGGAGCCTAAATGCTTCAGCATGCAATTCTAAAACAGTGGAGTCAGTACTAGCAAGGAAGTTATCAATTGGGAGTTATGTCTGTTCTGCCATAGATATGGTGTTTGGGAAAATTTAGCTATCACCTAAAGTTTTTAACATTGTCAGCTAAAGGGATAGAACTATCCTATGTGAAGGAAAATGAGTGGGATGTGTGTATTAGGTGGTCTTATAATTAACGTATCTCGTACGATTAATGAGCAAGGTAGACAGGCAAATTATATATATAATATCTCCAGGATTTAAAAGAAAGAAAATAAAGGTGGGGAAAATAAGAGAAAGTGCGTGTGCGTTCGTGTGTGTGTGTGTGTGTGTGTGTGTGTGTGTGTGTGTGTGTGTGTTGTCTGTACGTCTGTGTCTACGAAGTTCCAAAGGCACAGCAGGCAAGCTAGAGGCGGGGCGGGGCGGGCGGGGCGGGCGGGGCGAGCCACTGCTAGCCAAGTTCTTCTTGGCTTCTGGGGCGATTCCCCTGAGCAGGAGTAGCGCCTGGAGCCAAGTTTCAGCGCAGGAGGCTGCTGCGAGCCAGCGGCTGGTGCAGACTGCAGCACTGCGATGGGACACCTGTGGCTCTCGGGGACTTGGTTTCTCTTGGGGCTGTTTCCGTGCGCAGCGGATTCCAGCACAGGTAAGCAGTCAGGAAGGTAGGAAGCCAATCCAGACATCAGCGGTCACAGAGAGGCCATCTGCCCAGGGAGAGACTGGGAACCTGGGGTCCTGGAAGGACACAGGCCTTTTGACAAGGTCTAAAGACAGTCCTGAAAGTGACTGGAACAGAGGTAGTTAAGAGAAAGCTAGCTCGGGAAAAGAAACGTTCTTACAAATGTTATCAGTGCTGGGTTTGAACTGAGGAAGGTCTTCACCTCCCTTCAAAATGACACAATTGAAAAGAGCCTAGAAAAGTTGATAGGTGAGGGACTGTCAGTCAGTAGGCGCCACCTGACTTCTCTCTCCACTTGGACTTCTTGGGTCTCTCTCTACTGAAGCAAAGACTAGTCCCAGGAGGCTAGGGATGGATTGTTATGGCGGGTGTCAGTCAATTACAGGGTAAGCTGTCAAAGCAATTCTCCAGAGAGGGCTGGGAGAAAGAGATAAGAAATTGGAGTTGAGTGCTGAGATAAGGACAGGATGAACTTGAGATACGGGAGGCAGCAAAGTCTGGAGATAGGATCCAGCTCCCAGCAGATCCTCTCTTGGCTCTCTGGGGGAGGGGGAGAAGTAGGAACATTTTGCAACACGTGACAAAATCGAGATCTATGCTAACCTAAAGCTCTTGGATCTGGGTGCCAGAAGTCAAGTCTATGCTACCTGTTTCTAGTCTGCAATGAACTATGCAATCATAATTTCCTCAACAGTTTTCAAACATCCATTTCAGGCAATAATTTCTGTGGTTGTTCTTTGTGTGTTGATATTTTCTACTTCTTCTGATCAGTTTTTCTTGCTTCTAGTTAAACTGCCACTCTACAAAGAAAGTAAACACTAGTAGTCACTGTACATTGTATTTCCAACTCACGTTAAAGAATTTCAAGCAGTTCTCCAGAGCAATAACTGGTTTGCTCTGCTGGTCCAGCAGCTGCTTCTCTTAGAACCTTCTTTCTATTTCTTGATGGTAGATCCAGATTGACTAGTTTTTATTTACATTTCAAGATGCAGAAGAATCCCATTCTAGAAACTAGTGTGGTCCAGAAGCATGAGTGGCATGATTTTTCCAAGGCACGCAGGACCTCTATTTCTGTCATGTTTTACTAAGCTAGACTTTGGGGGAGCAGGCAGTAATGCTCACTTCTCTATCTTCAGGAAGCTAATCCATTTGATGAGATGATTATTGCTCTTCACACTAAACACTCAGCATCATTAGGACACTGGAAAGATGTCAGGAACCATCTGTCATTCCTAAAGTGATAGGAAACACCTTTGTCTTAAAATGTAGCCTTTGTCTTTGTGCCCCCTTATCTCTGCCCTTCGTGCTTGATAGCTGTTTATTTCTCCGTGCAGGGGTTCCTCGTGCTACATGAGGTACTATGTCGTTCTGGATCTGTTGTAGCTAGGGGAACATGACTATAATTAAGGGTTTGCAAGTGTGTTATAAAATAGCAGATATGTTAGAAACGATTGTTATTTTTCCTCTTTGTAAACTCAAGAGAGTTCTTTACACACGGTCAGAGAGTGTGAATAAGCTATTGTAAGCACTTAAATCCATGTCTGGGCATTAGTCATCTTTCATTTACATCTTACAATATGACTGTGAAATGTGCTTGGAACGTAGGTCACTACCATCTTTGTGTGTCTTTCAGATGGCCCTGAGACAATTCCCAAAGTGACAGAAGTCTTACCTAAATATGGCAGCATAAACGGAGCAACAAGACTGACCATCAAAGGAGAAGGTGAGGGTGCCCATGTTTGCTCACGGACAAACACCACAAATGGGCTATTGTCCTCCTTTAATTTTGTGATACTGGGGTTCCAAATAACTTGGCTTCATACGGTCTAGGTGGGTCCTCTTAGAATTTCCTGGTGAAGGTAACCCCAACACAAAACACACACCACTTCCGAAAGGTAAGCCCTCCCATTGGGTGTCAGCAAAGCATGGTGCGTTCAGTTGAGGCAAGTCCAGGCCTTATTCCAAGAAGGGTATGGGGTGGGGGTGTCAGAGAGAAAGGCTGGGGAGAGAGGGGGGAAGGATGAGAGGGGGATCTGAGGTTGGTATGTAAAATAAATAAAAAAATAAAAAAATATTTTTAAAAAAACAAAAACAAAACACACACCACTGATATAGTTTTTGCATTTGACCATTGTGGTTGGAATCTTCTTCCTTGATAGCATAAATAAATAAGCAAATGAATAAATTAAATTAAATTTTAAAAAAAAACAACCCCACATTATCGTCAACTTGATCCCCTGGACTCTAATTAAAATGTCTTGTTTGACGTTGAAAGATCTGAATTTTGTAGTTAAAGCAAAAACAAAGGAATTACTTTAACTATACTCCAGTTCTTTCCCTTATTCCTCAAAGTCTGGTGGTTTTACTCATTTAGAGTTTGAATGTAGTGTTCCGGGGATGGAGAGGCCGGATGTTGATAGAGAAATAGAATGCTAAGATGTGAGATAACAGAAAGCAAAATGTAGGCTCCTTCCTACTGCTACCTAAGCCCTATCACATGCTGCATCAAGACATGAGTTATGTATGACACCTTCTCCCTGTCTGGTCTCAGAATGAAAGTTCAACATTAGATAAATTTAAAGGCACTTCCTCCTAGAATAAAATAAACATATGGTTCTGTCAGCCATCAGGCCTTTGTAATAAAAATGGCAATAATACTCAGACACTTAGGAGGTTTTGAAGACCATGAAAAAAAAAAGCACTTTTTAAAAAAACACATTAACAAAATCTTCTATTTGGTCTTAACAATGACAAATAAGCCTTTTGAGTCAGAAACATAGAAAATAGTTATTATCATATATTAAAATGGATTTATTACTTTTAACACTTCTATAAATTTCACTACCTGAATTGTCATTCTGCTTAAGCAGATGATATCTCTGAATGGCGAGCAATACACATAAGTGCTCCCCACTTTGTATGCACTGAGGAGTGAGGAAACAGTATCTGTTACAAATTTTGAGACATCTTAATCTTATCAGCTTTATATTGTAAAGTACTGTTAAAACAATGTACCTGGTAGCTATTAGGTTTTGTCAGAAACTTAAATGCCACAATTAAGTTCAGATTCAAAGGAAAGCAAGATAGCACACTCACCCCAACATTGCCTTCTGTCTCCATATTTGAACTTCTGGTACAGGGACCATACCTAGTTTAGCTATACAGAGTCAGAATATGTCTCCTTGGGAATTTTCAAAGGCACTGTTCCTCTCCTGTAACCTTTGCCCTTTTTTGACTCTTGAGGCAACCATGCTTAGACTTCTCAGCAAGGAGGTGCCAAGGTAAATGTTTCCTTTCCCTTCCATTCCCCACTATCTAAATACTTTTGGCAGAGTTTATAGATGAGTTAGATCCCACTGACTTGGAGATACCTGCATCCTTACCTTTACATCTTTTCTCTGTTTCAATAACTCTCTGTGGCTACCTAAAACTTCTTTGGCATATGTATTTCTTTTCAAGATGAATCTAAATATTGTTTTTTACTACCTTATAGAAGCAGAGTCTATTGTTTTAGGTGTCAGGGGTTGGAAGCAGGTGGAATGGTGTGTACGGGCCAAATCTCATAAATTTTCAGTTATGAGAAATGAGTAGAGCTTAGGTGTCGTACATCGTAGTGTCTTACTGGTGATGATATGACTGGCATACTTGTTTGCTAAGGGAGAAGATTATATGCTAAGTAAGTAATTATTAGGGTTTAAAAAATAAATAAAGGGGCCTAGTAAGAGACATTTGAAGATGATGGATGCATTTTAAGAATTGCTAGTAGTGATGTTTTATGAGTATATTTTAAATCTCTAAACTGATTAAATTATATGTACTGCATTATGTCTGTATAGCTTTTGTGTGTTAATCAGACTTCAGTAATACAGTTTCAAACAAAAAAGTAAATTTAATATAGGCTTTTGGATGTCTGTGATGTATGTAGAATTTGTATAAAGCAATGATAATGAACTTACACACCAGAGCTTGGGAATGAATATTTTGTTTTTATAAAATGTATTATTCAAAAGCAGGTTATTGGAGAAAGTATAGATTTGGAAGATGAGTTCTCTGTTCTCCACCAACTAGAAATCTGACTACTGACACCTCACAGTATCTAAATGACTCTTGGCTCTTAAAGGACAAAGGTTTTCTTTTTTGTTTGTTTGGTTTTGCAAGACGGGGTTTCTCTGCATAGCTTTGGAACTTCTGCAGACCAGGCTGGCCTCGAATTTACAGAGATCTTCCCCCACCTCCCACACACCAGGGGCTGGGATTAAAGGCATATGCCACCACATACATGAGACCCTGGGTTCCACCCCTAAAAACTGAAGGGAAAGGGGTGGGGGGGCACAACTGGATTGTTTTGAGAGGCAAAGATACATACCATCTTAGTTACTTTTCTGTTTCTCTATGATAATAGCAGCCCCCACATTGTGTTGAAGCGTTCAGTCATAGACATTTGAGAGTTTGAAAAAGACACAGGATTTGGTTCAGTACCACTGGCTTTTAATAGGACTCTACACTGAAGCAAGTTAATTCTGTGGTTGCTGGCCACAGTGAAATAGATATCATTTTCCAGCTGATACTCATGTGGAACAGGGTGTCATAACCCAGGTACCTGTTACATGGTCTCGGCTCTATCCACTGAGCTTTCATGTTCTTCTGTGTTTCACAGGCTTGGTTTTTATTTCTCCACCGATTCCTCTATATCTTTCCTTCCCATGGTTTTATAACATTTAAGGACATCTCACTTTCCTGCCAGCTTTGTAAACTAGAAAAGGCAAAACAGCCTACTCTGTATAACAAGGGCCAATTTAAACCTCACTGTCTGCCCTCCTCCACGATAACAGCATGAGTGTACTGCTGGATTGCTGCTATCAGGGGACCCAGCCCCGTGTACCTGGCAGTTCCTGTCTCCACAGCTTCTCTTCAAAAAAAAGAATTTTCATCCGAAGCCTCATTCTTTCTGTTTCCAGGGAACACCCAACCCTTCCTGTAAACGTGTACTTTGGAAAACTTCCAGAGTTGTCAGCTTTTTACCTAATACCAAATAATCTGTTTGTATTCCTTTTTATTCCTTGGGCTAACAGCATCAGACATACTCCATACTTCTTCAACTTTTCTTTTTCTTTTTTCTTTCTCTTTTTGTCTGTGTATCACATTCATGCCTGGTACTTGTGGAAGCCAGAGAGGGTGTCAAATTATATGGAATTGAAGATAGAGGGGTTTGTGAGCTTCCAGCTGTGTGCTGGGACCCGAACCTAGGTCCGTAGGAGGAACCGTTAGTGCTCTTGGCTAGGATTGGCTAGGAGTCTCTTCAGCTCCATTTATCTTTGCTTTTAAAGCAAAATGTGTAATTAAAATATTTAAAGATCTTGACAGTTTTCTTCATTTTTTTCTCATTGGTTTTATTTGGACAACTTCACACATTCATGCTTGATATTATAGATTCTCCTAAGGTAAAACCTTTATTATCATTTGAAAGTATTATTATTGAATATTGTATTTGTGTTCAGAATGCCAAAGTGCAGACCTGTCTCAGCATATCATTGATGTAGCATGTACCCAATATAAAAATAAACACTTGTGTCACATCCTGAAGCATACCACAAGTAAAATGTTCCATTATTTAGTTTCCAGAAACCCTCCTGGATGCTTTAAACTCAATGTGATCCCCAAAGATAAGCAGAACTTGGCAAAAGAAAAAGATTGGGTTTGCAAGTGCTTGCCTTGGGCTTTTTATGTATTTTTTCACAACTTTATTTTACTATCAGCTGCCTTTGTAGTCTTAAAACTTCAAATTAAACGATAGTATCTTTCATATGCAAGATTTATCAGGTTTTTTTTTTTTTTTTTTTTTTTGCAAACCTATATGGTACAAGTTGTATGATTAAGGTCTTAGTTTTGAAGAATAAGGTCTATTCTTTGCTGAGTCTCTTCTTACTTCATTTGACATGACAGAGAGGATGGGAGAAGAATTGAAAAATAGAGGATGGTGGAGTTAAATTTGGCAACAAATAATAGCGCTGCCTGGGTACTGTGTTATTGTTAAAGGAATATTAAGGCTGGATCCAAATGTTAGAGTTTTTATGGTGACAGCAGCTAATTAAAGAACTCCTAGATGAGATCGTATTGAACTGGTAACAAATTAAGCTCTGCACACCCCTACTTAGCATTCTGAAAGTCCAACAGCAGAGATGATGTGGAGGTTCTGATGAGGAGAATACGAGAGGTTTGTTTAAAGTCAACCTGGCAGGAGGTGCTGGCTCTGAGACTCCCACTCAAGAGCTGACAGTCTGAAACCTGGACTCTTTTCATTAAAAGGCGCCATCATGGATAGCTTCATTTGATATGGAGGCCAGGGTCTTGGGTGTGTGATGGGCATCTGTCACAGGAATCTTGCTTCCAGTCCTATGTTAAACTAGACAGTATTGCATGCATGAGGTCTGCTGGACCTTTGTAGAACAATGAAAATCTCCACTAATTTAACAGTTGAGTCACACCATACCTTTCTGGATTTACTTAGGTTTTCCTATCATTAATTTGTATAACAAACAGAATGTTTATGTCACAGTGTCATTTATATTATTATAAGTAGTATTATACATAGGAATTAAAGTTTATTGACCATCCATTGTTCACAATTTCTTCTTCTTGTTTATTGATGTTAAGTTATTATTCTGAGGATATAGTCTGAAGGTAATTATGTTATGAAATGTAAACAGCTTATAAATATGCATTAATTACATAAAAGTTTTGGTATTTTCAAACTCAATGTAAGTAAAAAATTTTGTGAGTAATATTTTAAAGTTAAGAGCTTTGATATTTTTAGGAAAATATTCTGAAGTTACTTATTTTTAAAATTCAATATTTGGATTTTGAATTTTCCTAATTTTGGATTTTAAGCAATCTGGGAAAACATTAAGGAATGAAATTTATAAACAATTGTGCCTTACATAATTCCATAAATGAGGGTTTTTCTCAGAAACACACAGAAATTACATTACACAAACCCCCACATTTCTCTTGTTTATCATACTTAGATGTGTCTATTACTTGCTTGACTCTACAAACATGGTCCTACCACTGCTTTGCTACAGTCCCTCCTTCCATTTCATTTTGATATTCTTAGGCCTTCTGCCCTCTGAAAAGTTCCCATGACCATCTTTATCATTTGTCTGCTATGCCATATAGTGCCATCACCTGATTTCAGTCACAGATGCTACAAAGTCACTGTAAATACTTGTCTTCCTCTCCTATTGTGGGTTCCCTGGTAGTTTGAACTGTAAAGATCATATAGTCAGTGACTTCACATGAAGAAGAGAGTGGTACAACACAGATATCTGTGTATGACTCCAAGATAGGAGCTAATGATTTTGCAGGGTATGAAAGGAAAAGCATTAAAATATCAGAATGAGAAATTCTTAGAAATGAGCAGGTGAGGGGACTTATGACACCAAGAATTAAGTAGATAAATCTCAAGATAACTCTCATGAGAGTATCCTCACCGAGGAATGGAACATGCATGCTGATTCCATGACTCAAGACACAAGTCTCTCTCCTTGACCAGCTCAAGGCTTGTGCAACAGGTCTGTGGAGAACAGCCCAGTGACAGAGGCTACACATGGTGAAAAATAGGCATTGTTTTTCACTAAAGATATCATGGATTGCTTTTTCTGCCAGGAATAAAGAAATCTAAGTTTATGCTGGATTTGAACTTGCTGCCCAAGTTCCTAGGTAGAAAATGCTTTTCCTAGGGATAACAACATGAGTTTTGAGATTAACTGAGTGGAAATTGTCAGTACTACGTATTAGCTTGATTTGAGTATTGACTATTGAATATATGAATAGAGATAATTCACTCTGCTTATCACAGGGAAGTAGTATTTTCCTTCGTGATAATGGGAAGGAGTGTATCTGGAATTTATGATCTTTGGGAGCACATCTTTTGGCTCCCATATCTAAGGATAACTGTGAGAAGGTAACAGCAGCAATATAATTCACTAAAGAGGAGGCACTTACGACTCCTGACCACTGTGAGATATAGGTTACTGTCACCTTGTTAGCAGTGACACTAGATAAGAAAGAGAGGATGGGGATGAGGAGTTTAAAGCCAGCTTAGGATGTATGATACCCTTCATTTAAAAGAAAAAAAGAAAGAAATAAAGAAAAACTGACAGAGAGAGAAAAGAAAGTGTAGAGCACAGGAGTTTTGTGAGTATGAAGAGAAGTCTCTACTGAGTCCTTTAAAAAGAATTAGCTTTACACACTCCTGTTCTCACTTATTGTTAATTGGTTTTGTTCATTTACTCTTTTGGGGTCCCGCCACCCAGCTACCAAGTAAATTATACTAGGAGAATTATTCTTACTTATGAGTGCCCAGCATTATTTAGCTTTTTTCTTTCCTATTCCTGTATACTTTTTTTTTTTTCCTTACTCAGTGGCCGGCCCCTGGGCCCCCCCTCCTTTTCTGGCTACTTTTCCTCCTTCTCCCAGATTTCACCTCCTATTTATTCTCTCTGCATGCTAGCCACACCCGTCTCTCTCTCCCGCCTTGCTATTGGCCTCTGAGTTTATTAGACCAGTCAGGAGTTTTAGGCAGGCACAGTCACACAGCTCCACAGAGTCAACAAATACAGCCCAAACCGAAGAAACATGCCTTAACATAATATCCCACAACACTTATTTTTATTTCTAATCTTAACTTCAGCAAACAGCTTTCTGTTTACTTTGGCTCAATCTGTGCCTGTCTTCTTTCTTGAAGTCCCCACGTGTCTTTTTTGCCTCAAACTGCATCTCTGATGAAATTAAGTAGAACACTGGAGGGTATGTAGTACACACCACAGGAAGCTTTATTACATAGGATTGAGAGTATATAAATGAAAGTGTGAAATCTCTCTCTCCACCTTAAGTGTATTTTTAAAAAATTATGAATAATTTAAGATCACTATTTACTCTCTTACAGTATGAACATAGGAATAAGTATGAAATACATATAAGTTCTTCCTACAGTACTGTTCATTATTACATTATAAGTGGTTCAATACCAAGTTATAACTCTGAGAGCTCAAGAAATAGAACATCATTAACAAGAGTTTTATTACTTTTGCAGGTTTCTCTCAAGCAAACCAGTTCAACTATGGAGATGACAATACTGAGTTGGGAAACCGTGTGCAATTAGTTTCATCTTTCCAGTCAATTACTTGTGATGTGGAAAAAGATTCAAGTCATTCAACTCAAATTACATGCTATACTAGGTCTGTTTAAATGGGCCTTTAATAACTTTACTTTTACCATGTCGGAAATCCATTATGTATATTGGCATTTTAACAGCTAGTTCACTATTACAGATAATAGTTCTGGTTACAAGGCATCATGTTTGATTTCATGATGTTAATAGTAGTTTATACCTTTATTATGGTCAATCATAAGGCTCTTTATAGATGATGACATCATAAATATATACTCTGCACTCATCTTCTGTTATTGACTATCATTTTTTAATCATTACTGGGCTCTTCTAAGAAAATAATGGCTGCTATTAGTAATTAGTAATGATGTGCCTCAAAATATTGTTCAGTTTAATTGACCTTATTCAAATATCCATATATGTACTACAATTAAAGATGATCATTTTGTATAATGACATTTCAAGTTCTTTGCTATCACCTCAAATTGATCTGCGTTATTAAGAATTTAGGGGACTATTAAGCCATTCTAAAATGCACTTCTAATACATATTATGAAGGGTTTTATCTACATCTGGCTTGCTGCTTCTTTGGGGGATGTAGAAACTTTTAAGGGAGGCCTTATTAACAGCATTTGAAGTACATAGTGCAGGATGAGGTGACACACTTTGTGTGAGCATTATTACTGGATGTGGTACCATTTAATTTACCTTTTAATACAAACCCATATGTGTACCCACAATAGACATTTGTTAGATGGTCTTATAATTTGTAATATATGTTGATTTAGAATGAAGTTCTTTTCATAACAAAGCAGAACTTAGATAAGTAGATCAATTAGGATTTGAGACTTTATTTCAGCAGTGACGCAGACTGGAGCAGTAGTTCTCATAATTACTACTTTGGGTCTCACATGTTCGTCATTTATTTTCCAGAGCATTGCCAGAAGATACCTACACTGTTAGAGTCAGTGTGGATGGGGTGCCTATTGCAGAAAATAACACTTGCAAAGGCCTCACCAGCAGCCGGGCATGCAGCTTCAGCGTATGTAGGATCTTTGCACTGGCAATAATTGACTTTATTTCTTTCTCACAAAACTTGATGTTTTTAGTTTTATAGATTGTTATCAATTTCACATTAAAAGATATATTAAGAAATGGCAAAATGTAATTTTCCGATATAATTGACTTCCATAGTAACAGAACCTCTTTAACTGCTGCTTAGTCTCCGCCTTCTTTGCACTAGTTGTATTAATAAATTAGATGCTCATATCCTCAACTCATTTTTCTCTTCATCATTTATTTTCCTCCTTCCAAATTCCTCTTTTGTTTGACTTTTTCCATTTTTTCTTTCAAGGGACTCACCCTTCCATTTTAAATACTAATGTTAACTGTTCTTCCTTCTATGTCATTGCTCATGTAATAAGCCTAAAGGAATAATTCACCTCTCAAATTTGCTTTTGTTTATAAATAATGGCATTTATGAAAATATGCTTCTCCAAATATTGTCTTATACATAAGACATATTCTTTGAAATTCCATGTATGTTTCAAATTGTTTATTATTGAATTCCAATAATAATCCCAGTGTTACAATGGGGTTTCTGGCCCCGTCCAGCCAGAGGTCCACACCCACAGACCTGCTGTCCCAGAGCTCCTACCCGCCCACCACTGCTCAGGTCCCCCAAAATGACTCAGACACTTCTATTAATTTCACCCTTCTTGGCCTATGGCTCAGGCACTTTGCTAGCTAGCTCCTTTATCTTAACTCAACAAATTCTTATTAATCTGTCTGCCACATGGTCCGTGGCTCACCTGTGTTCCTCAAATATTGCTTCTTCGGGTGTCTGCCTCGCTGTCTGTGTCTCTGCCCTCCTACTACCTATTCTGATTTCCCCACCTACTTTTACTATGGTGCCTGTCATGGGCCAAAACAGCTCCTTTATTTAAAGATTGATATTCTCAGCATATAGAAAGACATTCCCACATCATCCCAGTGCTACTCAGGATGACCAGCTTTGTTCATTAGCTCTAATCTTTACTCAATTAATACTTTTTTCACATACTAGTATATGTCTTTTTTTATTAGCTATCTCTCATTTTGCTTTGCAAAAAAGAACATGTTTATTTTATTAATTGTTTCCAACATTCAATATATTATTTACTGTATGTCTGAGTATTCTAAGTATTTAGTGATTATTAACTTTTATGTTATATATCATTCTCCTTTTTTGCATGTTCATATTATTATTTCTAAAATTGATGCCCAGAAGAATCTTAATACTTACATGTAATCACGTGATGACTAGGTGGTTGAACTTAAATACAGTTTGGACCATTGAGTCTATCCCCTTCTTCATGCATACTTAAGCATGTCTGAAAAGTAGGTATTTGTTTCTGATTTGATGCTGTAGCACATCATCCTGCTTGCTATACAAGTGTCTCATTCTGAAGCTTTGTAGATCATAGTCTGGTTTGGATTTAAGTTGGCAAGGTCACTATGAGAGGTAGCATGCTTTCTGGAGACTCTAGAGAAATAATATGTTTCCTTGGTGTTTCTTGCTCCTGGATGCTGCCCACATGGCTTCAAAACCACCAGTGACAGTCTAATCCTTCATCACCTCACTCTCACTTTGCTTCCAATGTCATTTCAAGGCCAGCTACTTAGCAATCTTCAGCCCACTTGTAGCCATCTTTGTATACCCTGATGTACTAATAGATTGGAACATAGCCACCTTTGGGGGCTTTTGTCAAAGATATTGGCGTTTCTGCCATACTAATGACCTCTCTGTAATTCCTAAGAATTACACCATTATTTCTCTAGAAGATTATTGTTTGCATCGTGACTAAGCCATGCTGAGATTTTTATGTTTTGAAATATACTTTGTTATTTGTTTTTATTTGGAGGATTAATCAAAAGCAGGTCTTAAAAATGTATGTCATCCATTTCTAAATGTCTTTACTGGAGAGCTATTTCTGTGATTAGGCTTACAATGCTTACAAAGGAATGACTGACTTAAAATTCCAGACTCTAAATATTATGAAATACAAGACAATTTCTAGAGAATAAAGATCTTGAAAAAAATGTCATTAACTTCATTTTTAATCTGAAAAACTATTTTGACAATCAGTCAGATTATGGGTAATGTTGGAACAAATAATACAAAAAACAAAATCATGAAATTAGGATCAAAATAGAGGTAGGAATGCTAATTGACATGCTTATTATTTTACAGGCAAAAGGTTTTAGAACCCCAACAATAAGGAGTATCACGCCTTTATCTGGGACTCCAGGTCTGTTCTATGGGATTTGAAATGTTTGAGGGTTTGTCAGAATTAATTTATTTTTAGCATATAAAAGCGTATTTAATTTATAAATATTTTTCTCATTACAAAAATAATTGCAAATTAAAATTATTTTCAAAGGTTGAATCTTAATCACTAATACTGTTTTTTTCCTTATTAGAGATTTAGCTAGTATCTAGTGCTCATTAAGATAACATGATTTTATCAGTTTATAGTCTTGTAGAAATATGTGAGAATCCCTTTTCTCAGCATGGACAACTAATTGTCAAGAATTTCGTGGCAGGCATGGTCACACAGCCTATAACTCCAGAACTCAGGAGATAAAGGCAGGAATTAGCTGATTGATACACAGTGACGGTTTGTTTCAAAAAGTTTGATTTTAAAAATAATGTCTACCTTTAAATCTTCCTCTTTCTCTGATGTATGCCAACACATTTATCAAAGGTTTATTTTTCATTGTCTCTTCTTTTAAATGTTGCTCATTTGTTTGGCTGTTTTTTTTTTTTTTTAAAAAAAAAAAAAGAAAAATGAGACAAAATTTTGCTATGCACCCCTGGTTGGCCCAACACTCACTTTGTAGAGCATATTGGACCTGAATTCTCAGCGGTCTCTCCGTTTCTGTCTCCCAAGTGTTGGAATCCCAGGCATGAACCACCACACTAGCCTCTTGTTTTAATTTAATGGTGGTCGTGTTTTTCATACTAGGAATTCTTTGTTTCAATGATATTAAATGTTCATATTTGTCACATATGTGGGAAATATATTTTGAATTTATAATCTGCCTTAAGCTTTCGTTTGTAGTTTTCTATGATGTAATTTTCTTCATTCAATCTATATATTGGAACGTCTCTTTTTTCTTCCTGTTTATCCATGGGAAGACCATAACATCCTAATTATATAACTGTGACATAAAACTTCCATCTAGTTTTCATTTTTTTGTTTCATTTTTATATTTTTTTATTTAAGTTACATCTTTAACATTTGGGATAAAGGGGGACTTTTTTTTTCTTTTCAAATAAGTTAAATATTGACTCCAGTAAATATTATTAAGAAATATATCCTGTTACTCATTTTATAGCACATTGGTCTATGACTCTTTAGTGATGCATATGCATGTTTTACTCTATTCTTAGCTATTTCAAATCAATGCTGAAAGATAGTGTTGAGCAATCAATATGAGTGTCTGGGTTCTGGTTTTATTGGGAAAATTTATAATGCTTTAGAATGAAGTGTCCAGAGAGATACTCTCAACCAGCACCAATTTGAGGATTTTGTTTGTTTTGCTTTTAGGCACATTAATAACAATCCAAGGCCGGCTCTTCACTGATGTCTATGGAAGTAATACTGCACTGAGCTCAAATGGGAGAAATGTTAGGATTTTGAGGTAATCTTTGGTTGTGAAAATATTACAATAATCTTATAACTTATAGATAAAATTCAGTACCCTAAAAGTAAGAGTTTTAGTGACATTAAAAATGACTGTAAGTAGATAGAACTGGTCAGGATTTTAGTGATAGAGGAAGAAAACTATAGTCGGTTTCTTCTTTTCTGGTCTGAACTCACTCCTGTTTCTGTGAAGGAAAGCAATAATTGGGGTATAGGCCGAGAACTTGACTAACAGAGAACCCTACTACTTATCCAGTCACATTTTACTCATGCGAACATACCTGAGGCCTGGAATGTTTAGCTCAGTCAAGGTTAGTAGCAGAATTCAAAGTTTTCTAACACGAATATACACCCCTCTACTGCAGTTTGATATAGGGGAAAGTATAGAACGTAGGCACAGCCAACAGCTCATGAACTCACCAGGGGCAAGATGATAACACTGGTTAGTCCAAAAACAGCCGTCACATTTTGGACTAGGGACCTCTGTGGTCACTGGAGTGTTTTCCTGCAGCATATATGGGGTCATCTCAGCACTTTCTTAAGATATTGTAAGGTGTCCATTTTCTACCTGAGGAATTCTGGGTACCATATTTTTGTTTTCATGCTTATTTAACACCTGTATTATATAGATGAATGGATAAACTCAATTTATAATTTGTACAGCAGCTAAGAGATTTGCTAAATACTAAAAAGATTATAGATTATGCTTTTACATGTATAGTTTTCTAAACAAGCAGTGTGAAGATTTGTACTAATGAAGTCAAAATGGTCTATTGGTATATTGTGAGCCAAAACTTACAATTAAATCAGGGCAGTATATGTTTTACAAAAATTTATAATAAATTTGTATACATAGGAAAATAATTACAAGAGAAGTCTTTTATGTGCACAATTTAGTGTAAGAGTGTCTGCTTCAATATAATTAAATGTTAAGAGTGGCTTATATTACAATTATTAGATAGAATTTTCTTGCTTATCTTTATAATGATTCTGGGAATGGAAACTATAAGCTTCAAAATGAGATTCTGAGCCAGCAAAATGGATCAGCAGGTCAAAGTGTTTGCTAGCAAGCCCATCTGAGTTTGCTCCTCAGAACCCATGGTGGAACTCTGACCTCTACATGCAATCATACGAGTCCCAGCCTGTACATATGCACATCGTACACAAAAATAAATAAAACTAAAATTGAAAAAAGAGATTTCTCTTCCTACTATTAGAATTGATTTATGACTGTACCCAGAAATCAATAAAACCTGTTTTATGAAATCATTCAGAAGGGGCCTCAGAGGTCAGCCTACTTAACCCTTGTAGCCTGGAAAACTCGAGAGGTTACCAGCAAGTGTAGGAACCTTTCACCTACTAAGGGCATGAGAATTCTTAAGCACTCAGTGATGACTTCTACATCTTGTTGATTACGACACTGGGGTTCCCAAGACACTTATTCTACCTCAGTTGCAAAGGGCCTGTGCACCAGAAACAAAGTCAGGAGAATTTCTTACTTGTCAGCCCTTGTCCTACCAGCCAAACTTCCCAAACTGGTCTAGGTACAACTCACAAAAGACACTCAAATGACTTGAGGAACCTCTACCTGTTCACAAGGTTTTTACCTAGACGTTTTAACAAGGAAAATTTAAAAAAAGATTTATGTTTAAGGCCAAGTAGTGTGCTATTTTAGACACATACTTTTTCTACCCAGGGGAGTTAGCACATGTGAGAACACAGAACACTTGGGTTTGAATTCTTACTGTTTCCCTCATTAGCTAGACATGGACAAGCTACTGTATATCGCTGCTTTAGTGTCTTCATCTGTAAATGGAATAAAATAGGGGTAGTAATATTAAATTATAACATGATCACAATGGTTAGATCTAATAAGAGCCTACATTAACTTCTAAATTTATTATTTAGTTGAAATAAAATAGAAAGTTAAAAGGGGAATTTGACTTGACATGGCTCCATAATGGGAACAATGATTCATTTTTTTTATTTATTAAGTAACCTACTGTAATGGCTAAAAGAAATATATTTATATATTTATACATATATGTAAAAATAACAAAGTGGCCATGAATTTGAAAGGAAGCAGGAAGAACAGTGCAATAGTCTAATGGAAAAAATAATGGGGGAAATTTATGTAATCACATTTTGACTTAGGAAAACGAACAAAAGTGACTGTGTACAAAAATATATTTAAAATACCAGCATTCTTCTATTAGAAGTCATCATGTTTCATATTTCACATCTATATGTAGCTTGGAATTCAGTTTCCAGAAGCTGGGTGATATGTCCTGATGATACAAATAATAAATTCTGGCCATTATAAAATGTGTCAACTGTGAGTTTCCAAAAGCATTTGGAGATGACGTGGAATGTTCTGATGTTTAATTCCTACATATTAAACTTACAAAATTATATTTATTTAACTTAATTACACTTTCAGTGGATAAGTCTCTATTTTATTTCATGCTTAATTTATACCAAAAATATGATTATCATATTTAGTTATCTTTCCCAGAAAGTTATCTGTCACAGAAGTATAGAGAAGTCTCACATTCACAGATGTGTCCCAATGTCAAGAGCAATAATTGACCCATACTAATGATGAACAATGATTATAATTAAGAAGTGAATGTTAAATAATCAGCAACTGAGAAAAATAGACATTGAGTTTGGTAAAAACAATAGAATTTTAAACAATTTATGAAATATGATTTTTTTCTAATGCAAAATATTTATACAGAATTTATGTTGGAGGAATGCCATGTGAACTCCTCATACCACATTCTGATGACTTGTAAGTAATTAAAATAATTTTAAAGGATAAGTTCACATGAATATAATAATTTTAAGTAGTACTCATTAGGAATTATGCATGTATGTGTTATAATAATTATCTTATATGTAGTAAATTAGTATTTATGTGACTGGCTTCTTCTACACATCTATTTGTCATTAATGTAGTATTAATTAAAACTTCTACTAAGAAATAACTTTATAAAGTCATGATTTTACTTGCTAGCATGTTAAACTCTCTAGAAGTAACATTAGCAAAGATACCAAAATTAATCACAAGCTATTTTACTGATAAATGAATTTTACTTAAGGATCTTCAGTAAAGGCTGAGAAATAATTCATTTTGCTGAAATTTTAGTTACAGCAATAGCTGATATCCAGATTGGTGCTGTGAAGGAATGAAATGTTTTTGGGGAAGAACTGGATCGTAATGAACAATATGAACTTTGATGGAAGCAAATTTACTTCACTAGGTTATTGTAGTATTTTTTACTTGCAATATATTACATATAGGATTAATATTTATTAGAGAGTATTTTAACACTTACAAATATAAATTAAACTTTGGTGCATTTTTTGAAGTTAAGATTGTCCCACGATGGATGCTGATCTGATCTCTAAGAATACAGGAACCAAACAGGCTGCTCAAGATCCCAGCAGTCCTTTTCAACAGGGCTGGCCACACCCCATTCAAGCTCCCAAAACTCTAGAGACACGCCTGCCTCCCAACCTTATCAGCTTACACCTGAATCCCACCACATCTCCCCCTTTTGTCTAACTAAGAAGGTTCTAAACTAAGACTATATACAATAGGAATTGTTATAAGGTAATGTCTGGGGGAGGAAAAGGCAAAACATAAGCATGGTCAAACTACAACTAAAACCCAACACATATAAGGTTCTAGAATGCTGGTAAATGGTGAAGTATATAAATTATTTTAAAACTGTTTATTTGGAATAGTAAAAATCTAACACCTGAATGTTTTTTGTTAAGAGATGATAGGATAGTAACCTTAACTCTTTATTTTTTAACTCTATCAAGACTTGAGAAGGAAAATATATTATTTGAAAGTTGGAAACACATGAGAGCAGCTTTTAAAATTTGGGAGAGGACAGTGACATTTAGCTATTTGGACAATTATTTATGTTTTTGTGCTGTTGGAGTATTTATTATTTTGGCTACAGGCCTATGATATCTGACAGATCTCTTTAGAAGCAGGGCATTTTTGGAGGGATTGTCTTATCTTGTCTAGGAAGGTTTTGTTAGTCTCTATTTGTCATTTTGTTTATTTAGATTGGACATCGTATGTACTGTCAGCAGTCGAGGCAAGGCAGCATTTTGCCTAACCAGCCATTTTATGTCAAGAGGACAAATTTCAAAGGAGTGTCTTTAATGCTCAACACTATGTTGGGAAAGGATCAGTGATGCTAGGAGTTGTCGCATCTCTCAAGGCTGAATTTTGAATAGCAAAATGTTAAATGTCATGTTTTGGGGGTCTATGAAATGGTTGAAGACTTTTGTCTGCTTAATATATTTTAGCACGTATCTAGGAAGTCTAGGCAACATGACCGGTATATGGCAAACTTAAGCAATATTGACGATAGATTTTATCATTAGGTATGGTCTAAAACTCGATCATCCCAATGGAGATATAGGGTCTGTGACATGTAAGACAACTGGGACTTACATTGGTAAGTGCTGACCCTCCCCTTCTCAAGCCTGGCTCTCCCCTGGTTTGTTGTTACATTCCCTGGGTTACCCTTCCTCAAATCTATAGCTTTGTTTTTTCCCTAAGGCTTGCGTATAATGTAACTGTTTTTACTCTGTTTTTACTGCCATCCTCTCTCAGAGGACTAGAACTCCACTGTTGTATTTATTCTTTAATTTAGCACCATTTTTTTCTCACTGTGCATATTCCAAATATATAGATCTTTTAATTCTTTAAGGTTTTATTGGCACATATTAGTTATACATAGGAGTTTCACTGTGGCATTCCGTATGTGTATATAATGAACGTTAATATAGTCACCCCATTTACCCTCCCTTGAGTCCCTCCAGCTCCCATTGCACAGCTTTTGATTCCTGAGGGAACTCCTCCCCTTCCATCTCAGGCCCTGTGTAAACAGTCTAGCCTGAACATTTCAGATAAAATTGTTGGCCAGGAACACTTTCTCAAACCTGTTTTCCATCCTCAAACCTCCCTTTTCTTTGATAGCCTTATCACAAAGGTTAGTTCCCTGTATCATTGCTCTGACTCTCTCTGAGATAGTGTGCTGTGCTAGAGGAAGGACATGCACTTTGTTTTCACTGTATCTGCTCCTGCTGGCCAAGCTCTCAACAATTCGGTATCTTTTGAGTGAACGAAAGGACTTCAGGGCAGGACACATACGTCTTTTTTATAACTCATCATTCGTATTCTCATTTTGTTAGATTTTCCAGTCATAACCTCAAAATCCCCACTTATATATTTTTATGTTGTACATACTTTAAAAATAGTTCAATTTTAATTTCATTAGGGCTTTATAGGACAAGTATTTTTTTTTTATAAATTTCTCTAAATTTTAATCAGCCTCTTAATGTGGAATTATTGTTCTCTTCTGCTTGAGAATTTAATTGATTATGTATTTTAATTAATTCCAGGTCATCACAATGTCAGCTTCATCTTAGATAGTGATTATGGAAGGTAGGCCATTTTGTAAATAATAATTTTCATAATTTATTCAAATGGTAAACAGTATATATTTACTTTGCTCTATTGATGCAGAGATTAAAGGATTAATCGTTTACCAAATTTACATTTAAAGAGTCTGTAACTTCTGTTTTTTTACAACGTGTGACTCACTCTAAAATTCTTTTCTTATTGGGCATGTAGCTTATAAAAATAATGGAAAGAGGCAGTAGAGCTGTGGTATGGAGACCGACACAGCCTAACAAACTGGCATTATCTTATGTCTTCTTTCTCATCCGTTCTAATTATAATTCTTTTCAGAAAGAATTGTTTTGAATTAATGTAATAAAACCTCATGATCATTGTTACCTGATATTTTCCTCTGAAATATCTATAATAAGAAAGTTTAAAAAGGTGATATAGTTTTCAGGACTGTGTCTTAGCACCACTACTAATAACATAGAGCTATGTCTTTGAGTAAAACAAGAATTTATTTCAAAATTTTCTATTCTCATGTTTCAGTAAAAATACTTTTATATATTTATAGAAGAATTGGGATTTGCATATCTAATTGTGATGCAAGCTTTGTTATAATGATGAAACCATGTCAGGCCTGGTGTTAGACATGTTCCCTATGCTATCTAGTTTTATCTTCCAAAGAACCTATAAAGCAAGCTATCATCCATCCAATTTCCCACTGGAAAAATGAGATGAATATTAAATAGTTCAGCAGAAGTATCTAGTGGCTAGAGCCAGCTCATGCATGCTGCCTAAATACATGCCCTGGCCATGTCATTCCAGCTGCCATGGCTGATGGAGGGTTTCTGTTTCAGTACCACATCTCATTTCTATTTAAAATTCTGACCTAGGAGTCTTTCCACGCAGGACTACTGCACTCTTGGGAACATTTGAAGATGTGTGTTGGGGCAGCATTTCCTGACTGTCAGTAAAACTACGCATGCTAATGACTCTCGTGAGCAGGACATTTATGTATTGAACTTAAAGGAATTGTTCTGCCCCAAATGTCATAGTGTCTTTCATTGAGAAAATGAGCTAGTTGACAGACATCCGAATGAGTAATACTATTTAATATCTGATACTAATAACGTTGTAGTGAATCAATGATAGATAGGCCTATTGATTTTTCTTTGTGATTGAAGGACTCAGTGATTAAAAGTGTGAAATAAGTGACAATAGAGTAATAAAAGTAGAAAGTGTCATTTCTGTCAGAGACACAGGCTGAAAGAGATTCAGTTTGCCCCTCCCTGTGGGAAATGCAATTACAATTAGAGCAAGGTCTCCATCATTGTGTTTAGAGACAATTTAGTTCTAAGCACACAGGATTGAAAATTTTATAACAAAATAATGCCCAAGCTGGATACTTCATTATAGATCAATGTAATTGGAATGAGAAACATGAAGATTAGGAGAATTCAAGCACAAATCAGGGTAGAAGACACAGAACTGTGTTAGAAAACATCTTTGAAAATGATTCAAAGTGAGTAACTTAGAGTTCAATGTGACTTGATAGGTATTTTCTGTAATAACAGACCTATGTCCAAGGAATTTATAAATTAGGCAGAAGAATTTCAGAAAAGAGTCTATAAAAGAGTGTCCAAAGCAAGCATTACTAGGTTTAAATGATTTCTAGAACCACATGGAGTTCCTGTAGGTTCTCAATCTCATTCTTTCTAAGATTAAATAAAATGAATTCTTGCTTCCGAGTCTACATAAAAAGTATTAATTGCCAAATTCATCATCCATCTCTCAGAGAAGTAATTACTCTAAAGTAAATGGTTTGAGTGATCAAGGCTGAGCAATTGTGCAATGAACATAAATCAGTCTGCTGCACCAACAGACTGAGACTCCACCTAAAAACCCAGCAAAGCTCATCAGGAAAGTTTATACCTGTAATATCTCAACCAGCACTCAAGAAGCTGAGACAGGAAGTTTAAGACCCATCCGGGCTACGTAATGAATTCCAGTATGGGCTGGGTTCCAAAGTTAAATCTTGTTTCAAAAAAAAAAAAAAAATCTTTAATGCTTTCAAACTTACGTATAGTGTTGACAAAAACATTCCATTAAACTGTTGATTCTGTGATCTTGGTTTTTAATTTCATCATCATTCTTTATAAAGCTAATGACTAGCTGGGCATGGTGGTGTGAACCTGCAATCTCAGTGCTTGAGAGGCAGAGACAAGAGATTTACCATAAGTTCAAGGATACCATGGGCAACATAGTGAACATCAGACAACCAGTACTATAAAACATGACCCTGTCTCAAAACAATAATAGAAAGAAGGAAGAAAGAAAGAAAGCCTATGGTTGATATTTTTGCATTAATGACATATAATTTAGAAAAGTATGTTTCTATGTAAAATGGTCTAATGAATTTAAGACAACTATTAGAATATGACATTTACCTCTTAGAAATCTCTATTTAAAATTACATGGTATTATTAAAAAGTGTGAAATCATTTTATAAGTTATAAAATTTATATGTTGCAAGTTTTAAGAACACCCCTGCATATCAAATGAAACAACTAAGACAATATTGGCACCCATTCTGCATTTTCTTAGAATGCCCAATCTTTGATGCTCTGTTTCCCCAAGTTCAAACAACAGCTGTTCCAAACTGATAAGGTTCAGTTGAGGCTGTCTTAATTGAGAAATGTCTAGTCATTATCAATAAATTAGTGGAAATCACCTTAGTGTCATCCACAATAAATTACATTTAAATTTTATTTCAGGAGGCAATTTTCCTGTTAGCTTCAGAAGCAGCATTAATTTTTGAGATGCAGTATCTGGCCAGACACAGTGTTATTGATGATGGCATAGGTTTACATCAGGGAATCAACTGAAACGGTTACAATATGAAAACAGCTAAGATGATCTTCTTAAGTAACATATTTAACATAAAGTATTTTCCTAGACACTTTAGTGTTCAAAGAGCACATTGTAAAATCTGGGTTAGATTGATAGCAGAGTTTTATGTTGGTTTCAGCAATAAGACTAGTTCAGTGCATCATGATTATCATTATGTTCTGCTCTTAAATCACTGTTTGAATTTCTTAATATTTTATAATCATGACTTTATTTAAATAATCATAGCTATTAAATTTTGGATTCTTTTATTTACAATCTCTAGGTAATGCAATTATAACTAATCAATTTGGGTAACAAAATCCTTCAATAAAGGTAGTTTTTAGAACAAAAATTTTTGCTTTTTTTTTTAACAGGAGTTTACCAGAAAAAATGACATATTTTGTTTCATCTCTCAACAAAATTTCAATGTTTCAAACATACGCAGGTATGTGATAATTTCTCCACTTTTGTGTGATAGAGGTATTGTACACTTCAGTTCATCCAACCAAATATAGCAATGCCAATTACCTGTATAGTATTTTATGTACTCTTAAAAAATACCCACAGTAGGGTGTGGAATTGAAGGCATACAAGGAGTTAGAATCCCTCAAAGTTATTCTTAGTATAAGGTTGAAAAATAAACTCATCACACTAGCAGGGAGTGTTGGAACATGCCTGCCTCAACTTACTTTTTAATTAAGGGATAGTAATCTCTCAGTTTCAACCACATGCTAGTATTCTCAGGTTTGTGCTCTCCATGTGTTCCACAAAAAATCCCTTAGCAGACTTTAATTTTATTTAATTATTTTGAAGTAACCTCATTAAACTACTCCCAGGAGAATATCAGAAGCAATGTCAACCGCTGGAAGAACTGTCCTTCCAAGATCAGAAGTAACCAAAGGACAGACTAAGACTCCAAGGACATTAAAAATATGAGGGACTCTGGGGCTGGAAAGATGGCTCAGTGGTTAGTGTAGGAGGGATTAGGTTGTTCCATTGTAAATAATTGTCCCTGCCTATGAGTTTAATAAAAAGCGCTGATTGGCCAAAGGCAGACAGGAAGTGTGGGTGGGGCTACCAGACTAAGAAGACTCTAGGAACAGGCAGAACAGAGCAGAATGCCTGAGAGAAGCCAGAAGAAACAGAGAACAACTATGCTGCTCTAAGGAAAGGTACTGAGCCGCATGGCTGAACAGGATAAGAGTCATGGGTTAGATTAAGGGTAAAGAGTTAGCAAGTTATATGCCTGGGCCTTAGGCCAATCAGCCTAAAACTATTGTAAGCATCTGTGTGTCTCTGCAGGTCTGTGGGTCTGAGGGCCTAAACCTTGAGGCTAGGCCCAAAAGTCCAGGACAAAAACCCCATACTACAGGTTAGGAGCATGGAGAGGACCCGGGTTCATTTCTCAGCACCCAGATGACAGCTCACAGCTGTCTGTAACTCTGGTTCCAGGGAGTCTAATTACTGTTTACATGATTGCAGACAAAACACCTATGTATACAAAATAAAATAAATAAATCGCTTTTTAAAACGGGGCAATCGTGTGAGTGTTCAGGCAATTGGCTCTGGGAAATCTTGACTTGTCCTTCAAATTTATTTACTGTATAGAACTATGATGTAAAAATAATAATAATTGTCCTGAGATTCAGGTTATTTTTAGAAAATAAGATACCCATCTACTGGTTTGGTTATGTTAAATGTTACAGATTATATGTAAATACAAGAAGAATAATATTCATGAAAACAATTAGAAAGATTTACCATATGTCTTGAACTGGGCTGTTTTAAAAATACAACTAAACATTTTCTTTACAAAAAAAATATAGCCATAGTTAAATGCATAAATTTTTTTGAGAAAATATCAGGTGTCAGCGCAAAGCCAAACACAGCTCCTGTCTGTGATTATGGCTTTCAGGAGGGTGAGGCAAGAGTGATGCAGAGTTCAAGAGCAGCCTTGGCTACAGACAGAATACCAAGCCCACCAGGATTACATAACACCCTGCCACACCAAACGTGCGCTCTATACATAATCGTTCTTCAAAATCCTGTAGGAAGAGAGGTGCTTTTACCTTAATTCTCCTTAATTCTGCCTCTCTCTGTGCCTCTCTCTTTCTCTGTCTCTGTCTCTCTCTCTCACTTGCTCTCTCTCTCTCTCCTTTCTCAGCCACCTGAGGGCCACTATCTTTTCAGTCCCAATCACTACTCGATGCCCGTTTGAGGACTGCATCAGGGAAAGCCTGAATCCATTCCTTGGCAATCTATCTTAGGTGCTCTCAAGGTTTCTGGTGCTAGAGATGGTGACTGGGATACCTGGAAATCTTGGTTAAAGGATGAAGATTGGATTTGTGTGATATTTACGTTTTACTTACTTAATCCGCTTTCTGTCCTCAGAGGTCACGATGATTTCCCCTTCAAAAGGCAGCACTGAAGGTGGCACCACACTGACAATCTATGGACGCTTCTTTGATCAGACCGACCTCCCAGTGAGAGTTCTAGTTGGAGGTATTTTTTATACTTTTTATTGGACTACATTATAAGATCAAATCCTGCCTCCTGTTCTTTGGGATGTTGTATAGGAAAATTGCCTGTTCACCATCGTTATTTTCATTAAAGGTTTGGTTCTGGGGGTTGACATTCTTCCCATCCGTTGCAGCCCTGTGCCAATGGAATCTGAACTCCAAGTGTAGCACCAGGGAACGTCCTAATTGACACCTCCAATACCTCACCACAGCTGAGGACACCCTCCGGGATATTTCTTAAACACGCTTGATCTACAGTTATCTTTCAATGAGTCTGCTAATAACGGGGGATTTTAATTGTTATTTGGGGATACTCTTACACTTTTTCATGTACTCTTCAAGTGTTACTAATGTTTACCGGTGATATCAGCCTTGGAAACAGCATTAATAAATGTGCTACCCATTTATCAAGGCGCACGGCACTTGATTTTCTGCTGACACATCACTGTGATTTGTCTTTTTTGGATCTCTTCTGGGAGAAGGGAACTTAGGTCAATGCAGTGGTGGGGCTCTCCACTATTGGGACACAGTGACATCACATCACTTAATAGACAGGGGACAGATCCCTGCCCATGCAATAGGTACATACTTTCCCTTTTCCAGGGTTTTGCTACCTTTTAGAGAATCAGTCTATGACTCTGCCAAAATGGTGTATACAAAGTTTAAATATTCCAGGCCACCAAATAAAAGTTGGTAAAGATATACCTCCCTAATCTCCTCATTCACATGTCTATAGACTGATTGCTATTTCAAAAAAAATACTCACGGTTCACTCACTTTACGTGACACCTAAGCTGGGTCTAACTTTTCTACTATGTGCAAATGTGATCACATAGAAGGTCCCCTCTTGGGATCCTTATGTGTGTGTGTGTGTGTGTGTGTGTGTGTGTGTGTGTTTTCTGAGTCAACCTATAAAAATACTATATATAAATTTCTGAAGAGTTAGAATCAAGATACCAAGTTTCCACCTAAGAGGGCTGGGGACCCTCTACCTTCACACAATTTGAACCTCTTGTGTGTTCAATTATCAGTAAAAAGAAAAATTGAAGGCTTTCCTTTGGATCTAGAAGTGACATGTGTTAGACTTACATGTAATTTTATGGGATTTTTCATGTATTTTTTACAAAATAAAGTTTCCATCTCTGA
This sequence comes from Phyllotis vaccarum, assembly GCA_033318265.1. Taxonomy (NCBI): domain Eukaryota; kingdom Metazoa; phylum Chordata; class Mammalia; order Rodentia; family Cricetidae; genus Phyllotis; species Phyllotis vaccarum. The sequence goes on from JARWLC010000001.1 coordinate 10,650,238, forward strand.
GTCACGATATATTGTCAGGAAGCAATTTTCTTTTGTGGAAGTGTAACGGTAGTGAATAACAAGCCTACTGCAGACTATATAAAGGACATGCAAGCTCTAGTTTTGCCATTTGGTTACACAATATTTTGATTATAAAGGAATTTCAAGAGCTGGAGAGATGGTTTAGTGTTAAGAGCACTTAATGCTCTCACAGTGGATTTGAGTTCAATTTCCACCACCTCTGTGGTGGTTCCCAACCATTCATAATTCCAGTTTCAGGGGATCTGATGCCCCCTTTTGACTTTCTCAGGCACACAGCATACAGGAAGTGAACAAATAGACTCTCAGAAAAACAAACATAAAATAAATCGATACATTGAATAAAAGACTTTAAGAGCATTTCAAAGTAGGATAGTGTGATTTACACACTAAAGCTTGTCAGCTTTTGTTTTATGTGGATTGGGTTTTGGCCTGCATGAGGGTGTCAGGTGCCTATAAGTAGAGTTAGTTATGAGCTGCCATGTGGTTTCTAGGAATTAAACTTGGGTCCTCTGGGAGAACAGCCAGTGCTCTTAACTGCGGAGCGATCTCTCCAGCCCCTAAAGCTTTTTGTAACAACTTTATATTTTGCTTCTCAATAGGGCAAGCTTGTCATATTTTGAATGTCACAGAAAATACTATATACTGCAAGACTCCTCCCAAACCTAAGATTCTCAAAACCACATATCCAGGTAAGTTATCATAAATGAGAATGTCAAGTTTCTGTATTTGAAGAAAAACTTTTTACTGACATGTATTCTTAGTGGAAAAACATTAGTTGAACTTTTAGAAGTTTTAATAAATTTCCTAAAAACTTTCCAGTTTACATTTTCTAGGTTCATAGTCATTTTTATAGCAGGCACTCTTATCAACTGAGCCATCCCTGAAAGTCAGAGACACAGTGGAGAACAGCTCTGAATTCTAACACCTTTTTGTAGCACAGCATGACCTTATTGGGAAAAATGAAATGGTTTACTTCTTTAAATTTCATTGAGGTTGCTGAGTATAGGCACAGTCAATGTGGGGATTTTAACAGCCTATGAAGCCTTAACCCTACACAAGGAAGTACAGGAAACTAGGAGATGCTGGGAGTGGGAGAGATTGTCCTCCCCAGGGAAGAGCACAGCAAACAGTCATCCAATACCAAGTGGTCATCCCTGAAAACATACGTACATGTAACTTAATGCAGACTTAGAGTCTATTTAGGAGTATACATGTACACGCATATGTATCTGCAGGTAGTAACAACTAGTGAAAAGGAGGCTATGGATTTGTCAGAGAGTGGGGAGGAATATATAGGAGGAAGAAAAAGGGACAAATGCTGTAAATAAATTATATTCTCAAAAATAATGCTTTTCTCCAAAATTTCCAAAATCTTGTGTTTTGTTTTGTTTTGTTTTTTTAAAAAAAAAACTTCTTGTGCTTAAAAGTGTAAGTGGGCATAAAAGAGTAAATCTTACAGGTCTAGAATGATCCGGTTATAAAAGTAGAGGGAAAATGCCACTCAAAATTCTTCCGTAGACGTCCTTATAGAGTCCTTTGAAATGGCCACGGATGGCCATCCTGCTCCTCCATGCTGCATCTTTGAAAGGCTGTGCATAGCAGCAGCTGTAAATCTTTGGAAAGCCGTGAAATATATTCTTTATTATGTCACTGATATTTGCAGTTTGACAAATTATCATTTGCAGCCTCCTAGATTTCTTTGCTTTGAATATGAAAAAAAAAAGTTTGCAATTTACAAAACAATTTTGATATTAATGATTGATATTCGGAGAAAATTGTGTGTCAGTGACCACTGGCACCATAAAAGGCTGACCTTGATTTGCTCAAGTTTTCCTTAGTAAATTTAGATGAAGATGATTGGCTATTATTTCTCAGATGCCAACAAACTGAGCACTGCTGAAGGGAGGAGATGTTGGCATGATGGTGTTACATTTTTGGAAGTAGAAGAAAAAAGAATTTGACAGTTCAGAGTTTATCTCACACGTGCCGTTACACCTAACTGAGAAAACTCCCTCGGAAGCAAGGATTCCGCCCAGGAAGTAGATGATGTCTTAGAGTTTATCTTGCATGTGTAGGTACACCCAATCTAGAAGCAAGCGACATCCTAGCACAGAATCTACGTTCTAAAAAGCAACAACAAAGCAAAGCAAGTACTGAGATTAAATATTAAAACTTCAATATCTGTACTTTTACTACAAGCTTTGCAAGCCAGTCATTGTGTAACTTTTGTTAGAGAACATGACCAAGCCAAGTTTTTTTTTTTTAATAATCAAATGGTTTGAATTTTGAAGCTTGGGGACTTTGCTATGTGAAACATCGGTTATACAGTTGAGCAACATAGTATAGACACGTGTTTTCTTAGAGAATTCATTAGGTATAAAATGTTTACAATGCATATCATCCACACTATTATTTATGTTTAATATGGATGGGAATATCAAGTAATAAAGAGTGGGTGGCTCTAATAGCAAGCACTTTGTCTCTAGGATTAAGCATGTGTAGGGTGTGTGTAACTGATTTCGTATATGTTCTAAAAATGTCAACTGACATAGAACCATTATCCTGATGAACAATTTCATTTATTGCATTAATTATATTTAGGTGGAAGAGGCCTAAAGATTGAGGTTTGGAATAATAGCCGGCCAGTACGTCTTGAAGAGATACTTGAATATAATGAACATACCACAGGGTACATAGGTTCCAGTTGGATAGACTCTGCTTCCTATGTTTGGCCCATGGAACAAGACACATTTGTTGCACGCATCAGTGGATTTTTGGTTCCTCCAGATTCTGATGTTTATAGGTTTTATATCAGAGGTGATGACCGCTATGCTATTTATTTCAGCCAGACTGGAAACCCAGAGGACAAGGTAGGGAACCTGCAAGATGCTATTGGATAGCAGGAAAACACTTATAATCTCCTGTGTTTCATCTATTTTAATCAAAATTAGTGACTGTATTAAAGACTTATGAGAAATGATTTCATGAGATTAGGTCCTTGCTATTTTAATACAAATGTTATCCAATACCATAAACTTCTAGTAGAAACTTGACAGTCACACACACACATATATACACACACACAAGAAGTTTTCTGTTATTAAGGAATTATAAGCAGAATAAAGGGAATTTAAAAATAACTTTAAAATCTTACTAATTTTTTTCATTTATAAGATGAAAGTCTGTCTTACGGCTACAATCTATATTTGGGCTTTTGCATAGATAGAATGATAAATCCATTTTCATAGTCATCTTTTGTCTCATATTAGTATTACATATTAAGTATGATTGTTGTTTGTTGGCATTTTAAATTACTGATACACTACTCCATGATTTTACTAAGCTTACATATTTCACCACTGATGACTTTTAGGATTTTTTGCACTCATGAATAAATACAATATTGAGTGCCAGTATTCATTTGAAGTTTTAGTATTATGGACTAGTCTCTCAAGACAGTTTTAAGAATCTGAAAATAATAAATCAAAATGTAAAATCACACTTTAGTACTCAGTTTATTTGACAGGATGTTTTCTTATACTTGCTATGTAGCCTTAGATGATTATTTGCATTATTATTCTAATGCTCCGTAGCTTGTCCACACAGTTATTCAAAGATGATATAGTCATTCTTTCCTTTTTCCTTTTCTTTTTTAATAATTTTTTTATTTGAATGTTTTTAAACATACAAATTACAATTCCCTTTCTCTCCCCTCCTTTCACCCCCCCCCAGCTTTTTTCCACCCCATCCTCTCATTCACTCCTCACAGAGGATAAGGCCTCCCATGGGGAATAAACAAAGTCTAGGATATCAGGTTGAGGCAGGACCAAGCCCCTCCCCCTTATCAAGGCTGAGCAAGGTGTCCCTCTCTAAGGAATGGGCTCCAAAAAGCCAGTTCATGCACTAGGGATGAATTCTGATCCCACTGACAGAGGCCCCACAAACTGCTCAAGCCAAACAACTGTCACCCACATTCAGAGGGCCTTGTCCAGTCCCATGCAGGATCCCCACCTGTAAGTACAGAGTCAGTGAGCTCCCTCTAGCTTAGGTCAGCTGTTTCTGTGGGTTTCCTCATTGTGATCTTGACCTCTTAGCTCATATAATCCCTCCTTCCTCTCTTTCACTGGACTGGGAGCTCAGCTGTATAATCATTCTTAATGGGGAACATAAAGTCCTCCCACCCTACTGTGTATTTAGCCAGCTGGGGTAGCTTTCAAGTGTACAAACAATTAAGTAACTTAGAACAAATCTTTAAGAGTTTTTTTTTTTTAATTTATAACAAAGGCCCCCATCTGTTTAATACTTACAATAACTCTATCCCTAGTTTGCATCTCTGCTATTTTCTACTGCAATTCTATTACTAGAAAGGCTAGCATGACGCAGTAAACTTGAGTAACGACATTGGAATTAGTAAAGGATGGAACAAATGAAGATTGAATAATTTTTTTTAAAGTTAATGTTGCTATGAATAACAGATCTTAGAAACAGAAGGTAGAATTTTTACATTTTCCTATTGATAAAATTTCTAAAATTGAAGTAGTGATGAATGAAAAGTAGTTGTTGAGAAGTTTTATTTTAAATTCTTTCTTCTCTCTTTCTGGGATAAGGTGAAGATTGCACATCACTCTGCCAATGCCAACAGTTATTTTTCAAGTTCAACACAAAGATCAGATGAGATTTATCTTCAGAAAGGGAAAGCGTAAGGGTATTTTTTCTTGTCATTAAGTTCGTGTGTGGCATTTTGGTAATGTTTGTATATTACGTAGTTCATTTTGTGTAACAGTCTTCTATAAAGTCTTGCATTAATTGTACATTTACTCACGATTATAATTTAATAATATTTATTTGTGTTATTCATTAAAAAAGATTTCATGACATATTTTGGGGGGAAAATGTTTATTTTCTTTACTCTGTTTCCCAGATATTACATTGAGATCTTGTTGCAAGAATATAGATTAAGTGCTTTTCTTGACGTTGGACTGTACCAGTATAAAAATGTCTTCACTGAACAGCAGACAGGAGATGCAGTAAATGAGGAGCAAGTCATCAAATCTCAGTCAACAGTCATCCCGGAAATACAGGTTAGTGGGGATGACAGATCCACCTACTGAAAATTAGTGTCTGGTACTGGAGGTCATCACTGGAAGAACTGCATAACATCTGTGAGGCCCTGGGTTCACTCCTTATCCCTTAAACGAGCAAATGTATAAGGACAGGCTCCATTTAGTTATTGTACCGTGTGTTAGGGGAATGTAATTTTGTTATTAATAAGTTTTCTCTTGACATATATATATATATATATATATATATATATATATATATAATAACCATTGGGCACTTATTTCATAAGTCTCATTTAAATATGTTGCAAAATATTTGCATGAGAACAGAATAGTAGAAAGACATTGACTAGCTAAATTACAATGCTTTAAAATTCATTAGTGTCAATATATTAATTTTTATTTATTTGGAAAATAGCTCATAACCCTGGAAAACTGGAAAACAGCTAATGCCACTAATGAAGTCCAGCAGGTTGCAGTAACCAGCCCATGTATGGGAACTAACTCATGCTCACTTTCCCGATACAGACTCATCTACAACGCAGAAGAGACAGGTAAACTCACTAACAAGAAAATCATTTGCTTTTATGTATAAACATAGGTATAAAGTATTCACTCTAGCACAATGCAATTTAGAGACTATAACTTCAATAATGTATTAGGCAAAAGAGAAGAAACATAAAGAAATGTCTACTCAGATTAGAAAATAGCAAACAAAGCCAGGCATGGTGCCACATGCCCTTAATCCCCACACTCAAGAGGCAGAGGCAGGCTTATCTCCATGAGATCAAGGCCTGCCTGGTCTACAAAGTGACTTTAAGGACAGCCAAGCCTCTGTTACACCATATCTAAAGAAACAAAGAAAATAGCAAAAAAATTTCCAGCATTATATTTATTTATAACAATATTAATACATTTATACCTAAAGGCATATACATATTTATATACATAAGAAGACTCACAGGTAAAAGAAACAAGAAATTTAATTGATCATAATACAAAACAAGTACACCTTTCAATTTGTCTTAAACCTACAAAATACTTTGTAATATACCTACCTATAAAATACTAACTTATTAGTTAATACACATTTCTATGTTAATAAATTCTAGAAATTAATATTTTTAAACAATTATTTTGTTGTTTCAAGTAAGAAATATAAATTAGTGCATGCAATATTTATGATTATGGAATATTAAAATATACTTTATTACTCTGGAAGACATTATTACCCATTTAAGCAGTCAACATTATTATCTCAGATTAGTTTTCTGCTTGATAACTTTAATATTATTAAGAGTAAACTTAAGTACAAGACTAAGTTTGATTAAGACTAATTTTAATTATTTTATTTTCCTTTTTAAATTCATCCAAAGTCTGGCTGCCTGCTGATGCTTCTGACTTTATGTTACAATCAGCTTTAAATGACCTTTGGTCTATAAAACCAGATTCAGTTCAAGTGACCAGCAAGAGGGATTTCCAGAGCGTTATCTACACAATCACCTTTATATCAGCTAGAGGTAAGCTTGTGCTCCATTTGTATTATAGATCATAGAGAAACGTTGCAACTTCAGCAGCCACCTTAACAAATCCACAGCAATCAAAACTGTTCCCAGCAGAGACAGGCAGTGGAATTTAAGGCCTTGCTTGCTGAAAAGTGGCATCTTATGCACAAGCTCTTGAGCGTAAGCTGTTGTTGGAAACTGACTTCATGATCTATTGCCATCAAAGCTAAACAGATTTTTGCACTAAAATATTTACATCAAAGAGAATCACTTAGTGTTCTGAATGCCCTGTTGCTTTTTTCCCCTTTGTGGCCTGATTTGATTGTAACCTGCTTTTCGTCTGTTTCCTCTTAACCCATAGGTAGAATTTAAATGGATCAAATGTTATTTTGCTCTTTCTTCCATGAATAAATCTACTATATTACAATACTCTGCATCTTTCCCATTCTTCTCTTCATGTCAATGGAACTCCAAATATAGTCAGTGTGGTTACAATTGAATGTCTCTTTTAGATGTATTGGTATCATGCTAATTATGTTTCTAAAATTCTATTTGGTACCACATGCAGGAGACTTTGATCTGCTTGGTTATGAAGTATTTGAAGGAAACAATGTCATGCTGGATATCACAGAGCAAATCAAAGGAAAACCCAATTTGGAAACTTTCACATTAAACTGGGATGGGATTGCTTCTAAACCCTTCACCCCAGAGTCATCAGAAGCTGAAGTATGCTCCAGGAACATTCTACTATGTATTTCTTCTGGATCCTTTCACAGTTCACACTGGCCATTTATAGACAGATGAGAAAGGACATTGCTTCATGGCATCAGTGAAAATCACTTAGCATTTGGTTAACTTAATCAAATGTATATCATAAGTGTTTCTGTCTCAAATGGGCACAGAGCCAATATAGCATGGCCACCCCTTTTTCTGTAGAAAGCATCTTAAAACCATCACAGTCTTTCTCTGCATTTGTATAGGAGATGTATGCCCCTTACCCACCCCAGGATTCTCCTTCATTCCAAATCTAAATGTTCATTATGGGCAGGTCAAAATTACCTTTGGAGATGGATACAGCAGACTTTATTATAAAATTTCAATACTTTATTTTATTTTTAAAAATCCACCTAAGTATCAATCTTATGATGTAAATGATACTTCAAGGAGATGTAATACATTCTGCTATTGTCTTGGCAGATACATTGTAAGCAAAGAAAAGAAGAAATATTACAGAAACTGGGAGAAGACCAAAGGAATTCTTTGACTTGTGTCAACATGACCTATTATGCTTGGTAGGGGTGGACTGGGAGCTATTTTTAAAGAAAGCATGCCTGTAGGTTACCCAGTCTTGGAAACTGTACAGTTTCAGTTAGTATTTGCTTGGGGATTAAATAGTATGCACTGCCTTAAGCCTTTAATCCCAAGCAACAATCATTTTTTGTGCTTTGCTAGACAAATAGAATTAGAAGTTATAAGACTCACAAGAGTATAATAATTCCTAATTAATCCAAAATGTTTAGTATTTTATATAATTGAAAATGTAGGGCTACAGTCAGTGTTTGATCTGTTCTTTTGAAAGCAGAATACATTTGAGCATATTTTTCTTAGTTGATTTGAATGTATTGGGAAAATAATTTTTTGGAATATGTTTAAATAGTCGATAGTTTATTTTAGTTTTTCTTACTCTCCCTAAAACACTACTTAATAAAATGCCTTCATTGTATAAAAACTAAAATAACAATAGCCAATTAGACATAATTGTCACAAAAAAATTCTTGATAAGACCAATGGAGACTAAAACAATCACATATTAACTTGAAAATTCTTAAAAAATTACAAATGAAAGTATATTAATTACGGCTAACATGGGAATTATCTCATGAAAATATTCCAATAGAGAGCTAATGAGTCAAAACAATAGTAGAGTTACTTGTATCCTACGTTGGTTAGAAAGGAGTTACTAAAGCAATAGTGTTCTTTTAGTTTCAGGTGGCTGTGGAAGAGATGGTGAGTGCCAAGTGTCCACCAGAAATCTCACACCTGGAAGAAGGATTTCTAGTCAAATACTTCAGAGACTATGAAACTGATTTTGACCTGGTATGTAGTGTTTAATGAGCCTCGAAATGGACTCAGTAGAACTTCCCATAAGTGTTTGGGATTTTTGTGATCTTTCTTCTTGAACTAACATTAATTGTTAGTTCTAAGTCAAACTACAAAGTAATTTTGGTACAGATCTGCTGTAAAGGCTGTCTAGCAACTTCCTTCACTCAAAACTGAATCCTCTGTGAAGCAGTACTTTCATCATGCCTGAATTTACTTGATAAGTAGATAATGAACAAAATGGGCAAAGATAAAAACTTCAGGATCGTGATTATGTGTATTCTTCACATGAGTTTTTATCTTTACTGGCTTTAGAGCACATAATTTGTAGGGGAAGGAATAAATGATATGGTAAATTCCTTTTCTTGCTTTTTAAAAATTACTTAATTATTACAACATCTAACTCTTACTTCCTTCTTTATGAGATAAATAATTTTTGTTAGTATATAGGGGAAATGTTGAAAATATATATTCTAATTTTTATTCAGAATTCTTGAGGATGCTAGATGTACAGTCTTTCCAAGTGACACTCCAAGAACATGACATGCAGACATGGAACGAGGGAGCAATGAACAAAACCTTCATTCTGTTTATGAGGATGTGAGTTCATGTTTCCAGAACCAAAGTAAAGCTAGACATAGTGGCAGGTTTCTACAACTCCAGCACTCATTTAGTTTGATTGGAGCTAAAGACATGAGAATCCCAGAAGTTCACAGCCAGCTAGCCTAATAGAAACAGCAAACAAGAGACCCAAATGAGGTGGAAAGTGTGTATTGATCACTAAATGTGTGCCATGCACATAAACATGCAAGTACATAAATCCTCCACACATACATTACAAAGAAAAAAAATATACGGTCTAGTTATATAAATTAGATCAATATTCATAGAAATAACTATGAATCATTAGAATATATATTACATGATACTCTGTATTAGCAGGGACAAAATGGAAGGTTTACAGATTAATGGCAGTCTTCTTAACTCGAGGTGCATATGTGTATCTGAATGTAGTCCTATCTGCTGTGAGGATTAGCTTATATAGTACTTCTCCCATCACCATCCCAACATGTGTTTCTGTTCTCTGCTTAGCATCAACTATTTGCAACATTAGGATCCGTCTTTCTTTGATGTTTCACACAGATTTTTACACTCTGGTGTCCGTTGATTCTTCCTCTGATTTAACCCCATTATCTTTAAAGGTATCTTTACTTGCCACTTCCAGTGAAATTGCTTTTACAAGAGTTAGAAATCTTTCATCAAGATTAACATAACCTTTAGATTTTTTTTGGCCCAAAGTCTTACCCTCTTCATAAAAGGATAATGTTTTCCATCACTTGACTCATGAAAAATAAAATACAAATAAAACACACCTGAGATATGGTAATAAACAAATACTCATAAATAAATGAACAGACATCTTTAATGAGGTTGTAATAGAAGAAAAGATGGGAAAGCCTGGGAAATGGCTGCACAAAGGCATGAACTGTATGATGGGTCAGAATGAGTGTGTGAAAGACTTTGTAGATGGGAGGATCATTCCAGTTAAATACCTAAGTATCAAGGGGATTAGAGTAGAGTCTTGAAGAATTTAGTTGGTGATGTTGGAAGAAAAGCAAAATAATAAACCATGTTTTCCTTTGAAATATTTTTTTTTTATAGGAACATATTAATAGAGGCGAGAAGACAACAGAGACAGATGCTTACTGTGGCCGATACTCCCTGAAAAACCCAGCTGTTCTTTTTGACTCAGCAGATGTTAAGCCAAACAAATTACCATATGGAGACATTTTATTATTTCCTTATAATCAGGTGAGCTTGTGAAAAGTATATGCTAATTGAATCTGGGAAATGCCCCACTAATAAAATTTCATGAAATTATAAAAACTAAGAAAAGTGCTTGCCAATTTGAATCATGTCATGCTGGACAGGAAGAATGATTCACATTCTGGCTTATGTGATCTTTCTCTTGGGGACTCTCAGAAGAAAAAAAATAAGAACAGGATCAGAGAGGGGGCCATAGAAAGAAGGAAATAAATTGTCATGTTTTATCTTATAATTTTAGAAGAAATTATTTGCATGAAGTTTAATTGGAATTTTTAGATAATTCACTCCGAGAAAGAAATATTTTCTATTTCTTAAAGGAAATCACATTCAAATACGCAAAGACATTATCATTAGCTTTTGTCTTCTGTAAGAGGAAGTCCCCTAATTCTCTCACAGCTAATGGATTAAAATCTATTGTCTTTGTTTATTTGTTTGTATTTAATGTGCTGGTATACTTTATATGAGCGTGCTAAGTATATATTTACTTCCATTGTAGTCATTTGAATTGTTATCAGACAAAATAATTGTAAAATATTGTTATTAACCCCTTTTATATATTTCATGTAGTTTTGTTTAGCATACAAAGGATCCTTGGCCAACTACATTGGTTTGAAGTTCAAGTACCAAGACAGTGGCAAGATCATTAGAAGTGCTGATATGCAATTTGAATATAACTTTTCTTCTGGAAATAAGTAAGATACATTACAGGCTCAAAACAATTTATACTATAATATATAAATATAAAGACAGTCTCATTTCTTTTTCTTTCCATGATCAAGTTGACTTCTTTTGCAGAGATGCATGAGCAACACAACAATTGCAAACCGGGAAACAATAGACCACACGAATAGAGAATAGAACAGAAATCACAAGACTGTTTCAAATACATGCAGAAAAGACATTAGAGAAAATCCAAAGTCCTTTCATGATATACCTCACAGAGATATAAGTAAGAGAAGGAACATGTCTCAATTTAATAAAGGTTACATATGATAAGCCTATGGCAAAAGGCTGAAAGAAAAAAGAATTTCCACTAAAATTAGCATCAGAACATACTATTATATTTTCCACATACTTAACAAAATAGCTGATTTTTTTCTATCTTGTCATAATTAATGTCTTACCAGCTATGTTTCTAAATATCATGTTAGAAAATTATTTTACATCCCTGAAGGTAAATCCAATACTATCAATAAAACCACTGCATGTATACAGCATTAATATTTCACTGACAGTAAAATCCTTTGTTCTATAACACTTTAGGGTAGTTTTTGATTGTGTATGCACATACACATGCCTTTGGGCCTATGTGAAAGTGTGTACATGTATGGAAACACCAGAAGTTAACATTGGGCATTTTACTTAGACACTTTCCACCTTATTTTTGATGGAGTCTTTCAGTAAACCTGGAACTAGTTGGGCTAGTCTGTAGGCTATGAGACAGATCATAGGTCTCCCTGACTCTGCCCTCCAGTAATGCTAATAAAGCCTGAGGCACCAGACTTTTACAAAGATGTTGGGAAGCTAAATTCAGGTCCTTTTGTTTGAGCAGTGAGAACTTTTTAAATAGAGCCACTCCGACAGCTTGCTCTTTAAATTGTAATATCATTTATATTATATTATTATATATACTTATTATTAATGTGAACACAAAATTATTCAACATATTTCAGGTGGACCTATACTTGCATAGATCTTCTAGATTTCTTACAAACCAAACATTCTGGGACAAGTTTTTCTCTACAAAGGATCAGTTTACAAAAATCATCAGAATACCAGTTCTTCTATGTGGATGCAGTCTACATTGGACAGACACCTACAGTCTCAGCCTTGGGTGGTATGTTTATCCTTTTAAATATAGCTTTTAAAATATTACCATGGAAATCATTCTTATATTGAGTGGTGGAGACAAAATACTAATCTCTAAATATCTGCTCTTTTACTTTGGCATTATTATGAATTAACTTTATTTGCAATGAACAAGGCTGTGTGGTTATTTTAACAATGAATTAATTCTTAATGTTGACTTCTTGTCATAGCAATAATTAATTTTATGACTATGGATTTTGTTTGTTAGGAAACTATAGCAAAAATTTTTGCTTTGCTCATCTTTAAGAAATCAATTTTGAAGCTGGAAAGCTGATTTTCAAATGTATTTGATGCTGACAGCTTTCTAATAAGGTTGACTTCAAAGTTTTCATAGGCTTTTGTGATAATAATGCTAAAATTGAAAATTTTATTTACACGTCTTAGGGTCATCTACCAAGTCCTGTTTATAAATTTATCCACATATGAATTCTGTCAATAACATAGCAAAACCTTAACACTGTAATCTTATCTCCCACTTACTTTTTCAGAGATCCCAAAGAGGAGACCTCCAGCATTAGCAAACAAAGGAATATTTTTTAAGTATTTTCAAGTGAACAGGACTAAGTTAAATGGATCAACTACAGCAATTCAGTATTCTGTTACCATGACTTCACATAACTGCAGTCACAATATACCCATGATGGCTGTGAGCTTTGGGCAGGTGAGCTAAGAACTTTGAGGTTACCACTTTCAGCTTCATGACCATCAGATTTTACATAGTTCATTTTCTTAATTTAAAAAAATAGCTATATCCAGTTCAGTAACACTTATGCCAGAGCAACAATCAGGGCTTATAGACTTACTGAGCTTGAAGATGATTGAAATATTTTGAGAATTCTTTTTTTAAAAAAATGTGTCTGAGAAGAGTAACAAGGGGGTTATATACCCATAAAAGTCCTGTGATATGACTTGATGGGTAAGGGTGCCTGCTGCCAACTTTGATGGCCTGAATTCAATCCCTGGAACCCACAGATGGAAAGAGACAACTAATTCTTAAAGTTGTCCAATGACTTCTATAGAATATCATAACACATCACACCCCTACCCCCCACAGAGAGAATTAAATTAAAATTTAACAAATAGGAAGAAAGTATGTCAGATTTAAATAGAATTTTCCTTGTAAATATAAAAATTCATGGGCTCTTCCAGTAGTGGTTAGTTTTTAATGTGTATTTTGATTAGTTTAGTTTAGCTTGTGTGTATGAGAGTGCTGCCTTCATGTATGTCTGTTACCACATGTGTGCAGCACCTGCAAAGACCACAAAAGGCATCAGATCACTGGAACTGCAGTTAGAGATGCTTGTGAGCTGCCATGTGGGTGCTGAAGATTAAACCTACATCCTTTGAAGGGCAGCTGATGCTTTTCACCTCGGAGCCCCCAAAAGAAATTCTTAAATATAAATCATTTAAGGAAAAGTTGAATATTGCGATGTTTTAAAATTATTTCTGTTATGACAGCAACATTTCATTTATTTGCATCAAAATCTATACCAAGTTAGAGGGGGAGGGTTCCTATGGATCCAAAGGAACTGCTAACATTCAAAATTCAACCAGAATTCAATCCTAAAAAACATGATGAACATTTAAAAACTTAATTTTCTATAAAATCACACAATTTAACAGTTTTATTTCCACAACAAATTAAAAACAAGTATATGGAAGCTCAAAATTAAAGTTTAATTATCCCCTGTAATTAGAAACCTGCAGAAAATCTCTCACCACATGAACAACTTTGTAATTGAAGGTAGTGAAGAACTATAATTATTCTTCAAAACATTGTCTTTACCTCATTCTGGACAGATGTTTAGTCTTGCTGTCTTCAGGAGGCTCATTTTGTAAATATTTCCTGAAAATGCTTTACTTAACCATAGTATAAAAGGTCCTGATCTGGGGTTTTGCGTTCTTCAAACACAAGTGACAGTGTCTCATTTCTCAAGATTCCTCATTTGCATGAGTAATTACTAATTGTAATGCAGTTTTAGCTATTTATTCAAGGTTAAATTCGAGAGTATGGGACTTGTTTTGTGTTTTTAAAAGTACATACTCATGCAAAATAGATGAAGCAACACACATTATTGTAGAAACCTTATCTTTGAGATCATTGCAATATTACATCCAACTGAAAACCATAACCAAGAGATAATCTCATATTTCTCAGCCGGTTTTGTTCAATAATAAATTCTTCTACAAATAGCATAATGTCATAGGATAATGAGGGTACAACCCACCAAGTGATCTTGCGCAGATTTTGCCTGTTTTACATATACATGTTTATGTCCTTCTCCACATTTCTATAGGTTCATCAGACTATCACCAGAACTGTGCTATTAGAAATATTCATTATATTATTCTTTCATAGCCATAGCCACTTTCCGGACAAGCTTCCTGACACATATTTCCATCTGACAGCCATTGATTTGTTTGCATAATTTTGCCATTTCAACATTATTATATAAATAGATCAAGACATTAAATAATAGGATGATATGCAGCCTCCTAAGATTGCTTTCTTGTCAGTGAGCATAATTCCTATGAGAGTCATCCACATGTAGTGATGGTCTTAGGGTGTTGCATGCATAACAGCTACAATTATGGGAAGATTTAGTAAGTGCATCTATCATTCTGTAAGATACTTTATACTCTTCCAAAATGGCCACCTACTCTACATTCCTTCCAGCAATACCTGAACGATTCAGATTTCACACGTTTCCCAGCATTTTTGTGTTCTTGTCATTTTGCTTCATTTTAGCCATTAGAACAGATGATATTAATCTCATTAGGATTGATTTACATTTTAACAGCTAGCAACGTTGGAAATAATTATATGAGCTTCTTTAGCACTCATGTATTGTTTATGGAGCACCTGTTTATGTTTATATCATTTTTAAATTTTTCCTAGACTGTAACCTGCCTTTTCATCTTCACTGTAAAGTCTCCCAGAGAATGCTGAATTTTGGTTGGTTGCAACTTAATGATTTTTTTCATTGGTGAATGATTCTCCTTATTTCACATCTGAGATCAGTAACTTAGATTTGGGCTCAAAAGACTTTATATTTCATACTGATCCTATGATCCACTCTGAACTGAGTGTTAATAGGATTTGGTCTCAGGGTAGTGCATATGGGCTTATGACTAGTTACCCTGGTGTCAGCTATTGATGGTACTTTCATTCCTCTAGTGGATTATTTCCATTCACGTGGAAAAGCCATCACTTATGCACATTTTGTGTTATGTTTGTAGATATGTGCTCTGTTCCATTTTCTTTCTGTATTTCCCTCCACCAATAGCACACTCTTAGTTACTGTGGCCATATATATAGTAAGTGTGAGTATCAGACGGAGTGGGTTCCTTTGCCTTATTTTTCTTATGTTAAAGCACTTTATTTTAAGTTCTGTCTTCATAGCAATCCTGTTACATTTTTTTATGCTTACAGAAGGTCTTGCTGATATTTTGATAACAATTGCATTAAATCTATAGTTTGGAGTACTATCATTATTATGTTGAGTACTCTATGCATGATCTCACTTGACTTTTTAATCTTTTTATTTATTTTTTACAAAATTATCATTTTAGATATTCTTTGATTACTTTTAAATAGACTTTTGTAGTTCTTAGGTCAGATTCAGAACATGGTGTGTGTGTTTATGTGTGTGCTATATGCATATGTTGTGGCATGTGCCTATGCATATAAGTGGAGGTCAGAAGAGGATATAGGTACCCTGCTCTATCAATCTTCATCTTATGTTCTTGAGGTAAGGTCTTTCTCTGAGCCTCAGATGTGCTTGTGCTCAAGCAAGTGGCACTTATCTCCTGCCCCTTTACTATGGCTATGGCATCACAGGCATTTATAGATATATCCATCTTTCTTTGTCATTGTTGGGATCCGGTCTCAAATACCCACAATTACATAACAAGTGCTTTCAGCAGCTGAGCCATCTCACCAGTCCTCAGAATATGTTTCACTAGATTTGTGTGTAATTATTTGAATTTTGAAGCAGTTACAAACGGTCGTTCATTTTTATTAACAAATATATTCTTCTCTCACACAGTACATCCCAACCACAGTTTTCTCTCCCTCCAATCCTCCCAGATCCCACTACCTCCCATAAGATGAAGCACCAGATCCACTCCCCCTCTGTTTCCCTTCAGAAAACAGACAACAACCAAACCTGACAGAACACGATACAATGAGACGAGCCAAAATCCCTCATCTCCAGGCTGGATAAGGCAACTCAATAGGAAAAGAGCCTTAAGAGCAGGTAAAAGAGCCAGAGCAACACCTGATCCCACTGTTAGAAGCCCCAGAAAAACATACAGCCATAGCATATATGCCGAGGGCCCGGTGCAGATCCATGCAAGCCCTACCTTTGCTGCTTCAGTCTTTGTGAACCCATATGAGTCCTGCTTAGTTGATTTCCACATTCTTCCTGTTTCCTTCCTCCTCTCTGGCTCCTCCAGTCTTCTCTTCCCCTTCTGCAGGATTCCCTGTGCTCTCAGTGGAGACCTCCAATGTAGACTCTCTGCAGAGGAAGTATCTCTGGTGACGACTGAACAGCGGGTCAATTTAAGATTGTAGCACAATAATATTAGGAGTAATTTCATTGACATCTCCACCCATCTGCCTCAGTCAGTTGCATTTGGTTCTACCCTAGATCTCTGGACTATCTATCCAGTCTCTGGTTCCTGGCCATCCAAGCAGTGGAGGACATGGGCTCTCTCTGGTGGCACAGGCTTGTAGTTAAACCAAAATTGGTTGGCCACTCCTACACGTTCTGAGTCAGCATTGCCCCAGCAGATCTTGTAGGCAGGACAGACTGTAGTTGGATGGTTTTGTAATGGGGTGGTTGTAGTAAGCTGTTTTGGTCCCACCAGAAACTCTCAAATACCTGGCATTGGCTTCTCAAACAACTGCCTCAGAGACTACAGGTTAGTTAGTGTCTAGATTTCTCTTTCAGTAGTCTTCAGAGTATTGATATAACTATCTTTTCCCACACCAAAGAGACTATAGGATGAAAGGGTTAACGCTCCATTCCTGCCACACCTCTATATGTTCAGTGAGCTGTGTAGATGTTGTCCTTGGCAATAGGACCCCAGTTGTCAGTTTCTTTTGTCTTGGCCTTAGTCTGGGTTGTTTCGGGATCTCCATAAGGCCAACTCAGTCAAAAGCTGAATGCAACCCAGTCCCAAAACTGCTTACTAGGATTACCCTCACGACTGATCTAGGTTTCCATACTACCTTTCAAATGTCCCCCAGTTCCAGCATCTCTCCCTCCACCCCTCCGTACCTTCTGACTCCTCCCTCCCTTATCCCCCCCCAGTCCACTTGTAAACATTTATTCCATTTCCCCTTCTCAGGTAGACTGATGCAACCCCCCCCCCCTGTTTACCTAACCTCTCTAGGTCTGTGGATTGTAAATTGTTATCATTTACTTAACAGGTAATATACACTTATAAGTGAATACATAGATGGTCCTTTATTTTAAATTATTGTTTCCAGATGTTTGTTATTTGTCCTTAGAAGTATAGTTGGGTTTTTGTTGTTGATCCTGTATCCTTGAAACTTGATGAACTCAATGGTTTTTAAAAAATTAACTTTGATTATTGAGATTATTTTAGATCAAGGAAAAGAAAACCATTAGTTCATGGGAGCATTCCCTACAACTTCTACTTTGCCTTCTATTATCAATAATCCCCTTTTCCTATTTTCAAATTTTATTCGAATAGAATCATATTCATTTACATGATTTAAAACAAATTTTCTTTTCAATATTGCAAGATTCACTTTGTTACCGTTAGTGATCGTTTACTCTTTTGAGTTGCTGCGTATTAAGGTACAAACAACAGAGTTTGCCCTTTCTATAGATGGAGGTTTACATTATTTCTAATCTTGGGCACAGATGAAGTTTGTACACACACACACACACACATACACACACACACACACACACACACACACACACACATGTATTTTTTCTGTCACTTATCACTTATGTTCCTTATTTCTATGTGGATTTCAGTTCTATAAGTAGGGACAGAAAACTTTAAAAGGCCAGAAATTGGAGACTATACTATTCCTTATTACACTTACAGCCTGTGAATATGGTTAGCATATACTGCTTCTGTCAGTTGATTGGTGTTCGACAATTTAAAATTATTTAGTGAGGCTGGAACAGTCACCCTACTATATTATTTGTTATGTATCTATAGTTATTTCTCCAAAAGGTGTTTTAGTCATTTTATAGTGATGATTACATCTTATGCTTCTTTGCCTCCACACGGGGATGTGCTTTATACCTTGAACCAAGTACTCGTTTGATAAATATTTGCTCCTTGACTGATAGAGGGTATGCTCTGAATTAATGAGGTATTACTGTGATTCCAGCTGATGGCTGCACAGATGACTAGGTTGACTTTGGCCTCATTAGTGCTGCTGTGTAGGCATGGTCTGTGTTGATTTATGGAACTCTCCTTAATGTCCTGAGGAATCCTGAATATATGAGGCTCATTTATGTCACATTACAGGATCCTACATGATGAAATGGAAATTGTGTTAGCCATTGTTAGTTTTAATCATTCTATCGATATTTATTTTGGAAATTAGATAATCACAAACGAGACAAAGAATGAGTCGGTTTACAGAGGAAATAATTGGCCAGGAGAGTCAAGGATTCGTATTCAAAAAATTTGTGCAGCCTCTCCACCTATAAGCGGCAGCTTTGACATCCAAGCTTATGAACATACGCTGAAAGGTATATTTGGAATGTTCGGAATTACCAGAGATATACTAAAGTTGTTCAAGTGTACATTTATGCCTTGTATATTAAATGTTAACTATTCTTGATAATTGCTATGTATGGTTATCTTTCAAATATCTAAATAGATGATGCATAATAGTATGCATCATATTAGTGTCAGTAAGTAATGATGTTTTGTCTCAAAACTATTCTTTTGGTAGCTTAGGAACAAATACACACATTTAAAATTAGTTTTATAAGTTACAGACATATTTTTCTGAAAATACAAATAAATAAAAAATAAATATTTAAAAGTCCTTTTTCTGGAGGTGGTTGAAATTATAACTCACATGATACATACACTGAAAGAGATCATTACTGTGATATTTAGACATGTTATGATATTAAAATATTTATAAAATGAAATTGGAATAGTACTTTTAAATGCAGTCTTAATTAAACCATCTAGACCTGTGCTGTCCAAAATAGCTCTTGTAACCACTCATGTCCACTGACAACTCTGGCTGTAATAAGCGTTATATGCTAAAATAAGTAACATTTATGTATGGCTTCATACTTGTTTAGTTTTAGTATATGTTTAGTTTTACTTTGTAAAACATCACTACTAGACCATAAAAACGTTAATTTATGTCTGTAAATCACAGACTTTATCAAACAGACGGTGCTAATTCAAATAAAGGTAATGTGTGTCTGGTACATTTACTTATGGTAGCTCTTTCTGCGTGACTTATATAGTTAAAATGTCAATAACATGAAATAAGATTGTCTGGAATAAATGACATTTGCACAGTGTCTTCACTGCCTTATTATCTATAACTTTTTTGATTCCAAAAGTTTTTCTCACATTTATGACTTATAGATTATCCATAAATCAAACTGACATTCAAATAAGGTCTTTAAACTAAGACAACACAGAAATGCATTACTCCTATAATTTTGTTTCTCATTAATACACTCAGGATAAAAGTTCTAAAGTTCTCCTAGGTACATGATTGATGTGGGGTACTTTAGACACAGTTCTTTGAGGAGTGCTCAGTCTGTGCATCTTTGCTCTCTGTGACACAGGCATCCCTGCTGCTGTGTCAGCCTTGGACTTGCAGTTCACCCTGCAGAGCCTGGAGGAAATAGGACAAGTCTCAGTAAACAGAGAGGGCAACTGTGCTGGGCACTCATGGACCATCAAGTGGAACAGCCCCCGTGGAAAGCAGCCTGTTCTGCAGGTCACTGCATCATTACAACTTTTGCTTCCTTACTTGTGCTCTTTGCCAATTCGCACTCTTTCTTGGAATCCTCAAAAGAACTGGATGGAGACTGTGGATTTTTCAAAAGCAAGCCATAAGCTAAATTTTATTTGGTGTCTGTTTTGATTTTGTTTTTGACATAGGGTCTCATTATGTGGCCTTGACTGGCGTTGTACTTCCTACATAGATGGCGATAGCAGTGAATTGATAGAAATCCATCTGCTCTGCCTCCCAGGTGATGGATTAAAGCTGTGCCAACACACCTGGCTCATAAACCTCTAAAATGATTTAAACAAAAATAACTATTGTTAGAATGACCCGGCAGGTTTTTTGTTTTGTTTCTTAATGGAGAATAGCAGTTTCTTCTTTAAATCTCTTATGAAAAGCCCCTTGTTAGTATACATGCAGGGTCAATCTCACAAATAAATTAAGCTGTAATTAAGAGCCATCACAGAATAATTAGCTTCATCACCTGTGATTCTTTTACTGGTGCTGTATCTGAGACAGAAAACTTTTGTTATTGTAAAGTTGACCTCTTTAAGTCAAATCTAAAGCTGTCATCTATTTGACACTGTTATATTTTGCCCACCTGAGTAGAAGAGTCAATGCTAGTATACGTAAAGGAGATTAGGGTAGAACTGGGGACACATAGGATCTAAAAGCCAAACAAGTCTTCTACAGAAGGGGATAGAGAGGACACTCTGGGATTTGTGTTTATAGGGCCTGCACACCTTTACACACCCACCCCCCCACACACAATGGGTACACAAAAGCATACATCAGACATACAGAAGGACAGTGCTTTTTAATGATGATGAAAATGTGTGGAAGCACTTTATATATATATATATATATATATATATATATATATATATAGAGAGAGAGAGAGAGAGAGAGAGAGAGAGAGAGAGAGAGAGAGAGAGAGAAGAGAAATAGATAGATAGATATCTGTTGGTTAAAATGTAAAGTATATCAAATGTTTTGAGGATTTTGTGTACTATCTTAATATGGCTTTCTGTGATTCAACATTCTGTTACATAATTCCATCTTATTTAAAAAATTATACAAATGTGAAATGGTATATGCAGAAAGGTAGCCACCACAACATGATTTCTCACCATAAAACTCTGGAAATCCAAATCACTTTGACGGGAGAATGATTGTTGAAATGACAATGATATAGTCATATGCAGGACTCACACATGTTCATCTGGAAAGATAGAGTGCAGCGCCCTACTCTGAAAATATTTGAATGGGAAGGTAGGAAAATAAGAGACAAAAGCAAACAGAAACATGTAGCCATAAAATTCACATGGATGTGCAGAATATAACAGTTATAAACACACAGAAGCATGTAACCATAAAATTCACATGGATGTGCAAAATATAACAGTTATAAAGACATAGAGGTTGTTTTACAGGAATATGCTTGGTGTCAGAGTTCTAAAATTCTCTAATTGATACTGGCATCTTCTTGCCAACTCTGCTCATCTGGGGCATCATCTCTGTTTCCCACCAGTCTCCACAGCTAACTCATCATTTCCATCCTTTATCAGTAGCTCACACAGAGTCTGTCGAGGAGGCACCACGTCCTTGCTGGTGCCTGTATACATCAGAAAGTGGCCATACCAGAATAAGGACTTTGAAATGGCCACATTATACATATAGGTATAATTTGGCTTTATTTTTATGATTAAAAGACAAAATAATTTAAGAATAAGGCGCCAGGATAGCCAGAGATTAAAAATGCAAAAGGGAAAAGTAGCTAAACTTTTCAATTATTTATTAGTAATTTACCAAAGTAACTAAATTGAGAAAGAGCAGAGAACATTTTAAGATAATAAAATTGATTTGTTCTATTTAGTTCATTAATATTTTAATACAACGCAATTGTCTTACCATTTTTGTTTGATTATTATTACCTTGAAAAATTTTTCCAAACAAGTGTGACTACATTTTTTCCTCCATAAGCTTTGATTTTCTTCATCCATGCTTAAATTGGTTATATTCTCCATTGCTGTTCTAGTAAATTCATTTTGTGTAAAAATAGATTAATGATTCCAACATTACTGGAGAAAAGGCTAATGTGACCGTTACCACAGTAAAGGAAGGTGGCTTATTTAGGCAGCGTATACCTGGAGACATGCTCCGCACCCCTCATCACCAACCACAGGTATTTTTCAAGCTTTTCTCATAATATTTATAACTTCAAATGTATAATTCATTTGTAATGATATACTAAAGACCTTGTAAAACTGGAATGTTAACAACTTGCATTTTATGTGAATATTTTTGTTAGTAATTGACCAACTCATTATTATTCTCCAACTTTGGGGACATTATCTTCCTAATTATGACAGGGTTTTACCACTGACACAATTAGTAACTATATTATTTTATTTAGCCTTTATATATTTATGTCAGATAACTATTAATGTTGCCACTTTAGTGATGAGAATATTAAAATCTAGAGAGTATAGGTGAGCTTTCTTAAAGCAACCTGTACATTTCTTCATAGCACTATGAAACAATGCCTTCATAATTGAATTTATTAACTTTCCATCCTACATTTACTGTAATTTGAGTGACAGTAGGAATGTCATCTGTCTTCTTTCATGTATTTATTTTATTTCTATTTACAACTATATAAAAGACTAATGGTACATTTGCTGTATAGATAGATGAAAGAATGAATGGTGGATACAGGAATGAATGAAATGTTAAAGCAGAAGGTATAAGCACTTTGTTTGTAGACAATGTTCTGTTGGTTCTAAATCCTGTGCATGCAGACTATACTTTCAAGGATTATTGCTCTGTAAATTCTTTGCATACTGTAGTGAACACTATTGTCTTTTTATTCTTGTTAACCTCTGGGTCTGTGTTTCTTGACTTGAAGGTTGAAGTCTTTGTCAATGGAATTCCAGCTAAATGTTCGGGTGACTGTGGGTTTACATGGGATCCCATGACTACTCCCCTGGTTTTGACAACCACACCTTCTGAAGGTAACATCCTGCATTTAAACATGAAATACAAGGTGGAGGATAGCCAGAAAAATGTACTCTCTGATAATGATTCTTAAAATATATATTACTGTCACTGAGATAAGCAAATAGTTCAATATAGTGAAAATTATGAAAAAACACTCATTACTGACTTCAAAAAATACCACCTAAGAAGCCAATGTATATGTTATTAATCTTTCTATTCTTTAGTTTCAAAGCTAGAACCAGTCTCTATCATTTCTTTGTAACTTTGAGACATTGTTCTTCTACACTTCCAGTGTATTATTAACATTCATATTTTTTCCACTGGCAGTGACTGCTTAAATTTTGTCATACATATTCCCATTACCACTTTAAAAATATTATGAGAAGCTAAAATTCTCTGTAAGTATCATCCCAACTCCTAGTTCCCAGAGTTCCCTGAGGCAACTACAGTAATAAATCTCGTCTTTTCTTTCATGCTGTTTTAATGCCTTTTGTATTTCACATACATGTACAGTGATTTTGATGTGTGTGTCTGTGTGTGTGGTGTGGGTGAACTTTGTGTATCATTTCTTTTGGCCTTCTTGCTTTGTTTTGTCTATAATTAGAATATGTTAATAATAAATAATGATACATTTTATTGTGACATTTTCATACATCCAATTTATTTTGATCATATTTACCATCCATTACCTCCTCGCGGCTTCTCCTCTCCTCTCCCGTCCCCTCTCCTCCCCTCCCTTCCACTCCTCTCCCCTCCCCTCCAGCTAATCACCTTGGTTTCTCCAGTCCCTTCTCCCAACTTTAACTTCTTGTGCCTTTAAGATCCCTGCTGCCCTATCAACTTGTTTGTCATTAGAATGAAATTTTCTTTTCTTACTTAATTCCACATATCAATAAAATAATTTTCTGATGTATATTAACACAGAGGCCTAAAATATAAATCATTCAAGAGTAATTAAATAGAAAATATCACCGCCAAATAGTTTTCCCCTTGTTTAATCTCAGGCTTATTGCTTATATCTTATAAAATATAGGTATGTTCTTGCTTAAGAAACACCTGATTTTATAACACATTTAATCATTTTTAATCTAAAATGTAGTGACTTAAACTTATCCCTTTCAGGGTCCTATGCAGAAAGCACGATACTAACCATAGCAGGCTCTGGATTTTCTCCCTCCTCGGCTGTATCAGTCTCTGTTGGGTCCACCAGTTGCTCTCTTCTTTCTGTGGATGGTAGGTTCTTTTAAATGTTGCACTCTGTTTTCTTCAAGAGAAATTGGAAGAAAGAACTATCATAACTATAACTGTCCTGTTGTATATGTTAGGGAGTCATGAAATTAGCAGCGGTCTAGAAAATGTTTATACATATATATTCTTTCTTTGATAATGATCACAGAATAATTGTATGAGTGTTATACAGCACCTTTATCCATACCTCAAGAGTGACCCATTGTACATCTACTCATATATGCCTTACAAACTGATGGCACAAGATTTTTCATACTTTGATGTATGTATGAGACACAAAAATGTTCAAAGTATGACTTTTTTGTCCCAGGGTCTCTAGCCTTGTTTGTTGTTGTTTCTGTTTGGTTGGTTGGTTGGTTGGTTGGTTGGCTGGTTTTATATGTACTGAAGATTGAACCCAGGAACTCAGGCATGTCAGGTATGTGCTCTACCATTGAACTATATCACCAACCCTCTGTCTTAGCTACGACAATGCTGAAGCAGTCATGAGGCAGGAGGATAGGACTATATTCTTTGACTTCTTTTTCAAGATTACCTCTCTCCAACTATGCAGAATTTAAATATCATTTATATTTTTAGCTTTTTTACATTATTGGAAACACAATTACTTAATTCACTTAAAGTTATTATTCACAATCCTAGATATTTTTCTTAATTAAACCAGATTTAAATCCCATGAGCAAAACCACTTACCAAATTATTTCTGTTGATTTTTTTATTGAGGTCATATAGCCAATATTATAACAGTATTACCTACACTGTAGTAAAAATAAAGTGAAGAACATGTTTTCACTTAATTTTATCACTTCTATTGGCAGAACCTGTTTTTTTAGTCAATTTTGGACATAAGTAATATGTTGAGCCAAAAATTTAGTAAAAAATTTTAGTATAAATTCTAATTAACAATTAGTATGATAAAAAACTTGATGTGCACCTTGTTTGGGCATGTTTCAAGATTTGCTTTTTTTGTTGGTTTATGGTTTTCTAGAAGTAACTAATTTATAGCAGCTAATAGTTTGAAAAGATTCTATCTTCCCACTAAGATTTTCCTGTTCCAGTCAGAGTATGAGTAGTTTACTTTGGATATATTTTTTGAAGTCTAGAAACAATGGCCAATGCTAATATTTACAAATTAATTTTATTGAGGTCTTTTTAATCTTAAAAATCCTGCCACATTTATTTTTATCATTTTCTTCTTTTTTTATCACAAGAAAATGAGATCAAGTGCCAGATTCTGAATGGAAGTGCTGGACATGTACCAGTTGCTGTGTCCATTGCTGATGTTGGCCTAGCCCAGAATCTAGAGGGTGAGGGATCCCACTTCGTTTATCAGAGTCAGATCTCACATGTCTGGCCTGATTCTGGAAGCCTGGCAGGTAACAGCTAACAGTTCTCAACAGAGTCGACCACATACATTTTCACAACTGGGTTCCCAGTGTTCTGTTATTAGTGCCAGGAAAACAACATGAATTCTCATAGGACAAAAGAAAATGTCCTTTTAAAAAAGAGATTAAATAAATGGCTGGCTGATTCTTTTCTTCCTTATGAAGCAGAATTCAAAGACTGCCTATACTTACATCATAGGTTATTGAATTAATATCATCAATTATTACATGTTTCTATAATAACCTCATTAATTATGTCAAGGTAAGATTTATTAGTTATTATTCTGCTTACCAGCTGCTCCATTAGTAACTGGAGTCTCAGTGGAGCTACTCAACCTAGAATAAAGTTCTGTGAAGAACAGGACAAAGAAAGGCTGACACAGACAATGGTACATTTTTCTTGTGCTACTTCACTTACTTTGTATTTTTTTAGCCACAATTAATATTAGAAATTGTGCTTTGATATCAATTTTTGTGTGTTTTAATTACTTTACTTTTACTTTAGTGTGTTTTTAGTGTGATTTTCCCTTTCTTAGAGACATTAAAATTTAAGTCTTAATTCACCCTTGTTTTACACACATGAGCTAAGGTAAATAGAAATATTCTAACTTCTTTCCTGATCGAAATGGTTGCTGCTGATATATCCCAAAGCCAGTATTGGAAAGTCCATGCAACTGAGAGCTTAGCCGGCTTGTGGTGGTAATTGTGCGCATGCTTTTCACCCACTTGCCATCCCTCTGGTGTGACTGCATTAGATGGTGAGGAAGTTTCTGCTTTGTTGATCTGATTTTTGATTTTGTTTTCTTTGCTTTTCTTATGAAGGTGGTACTCTCCTGACTGTATCTGGATTTGGTTTCAGTAAAAATTCAACTGTTTTAGTTGGAAATGAAACCTGCATTGTGATTGAAGGAGATTTGAATACAATAACCTGCAAAACATCAAAAGTAAGGCCTCTGATTCCAGTCATCCCTCATCGCCAACAGACCTAACCTTATGAACTAGGAAACATGTAGGCAGGTGGTTAAACAAGTGTGATATTTCTATAAATTGCAGAGTTTTCATTATAATTTTTTAAAACTTTGTTCATTATCTTTTAACTAAATCCCAATCCAAAATATTATCTCCACATCTCAGACATTAAAAAGTCATGACAAAGATGTTTACACAAAACTACATCAGTGAACAATGTGTCTCACTTAAAATAATAGAAATAGATGCAAGCAAAGTTGAAATTCAGTGGAAATGAGAGATCAGAAAGAATGTCGGAAAATAATTAATGTCATATCAGCACTAGAGGGTCATCAGAAGATTTCTGAATAAACAAAAAGAAGAAAAGAACTTAATATCAATACTCTGTAAATTCCAAAGAAACAAATCTAAACATGTTTATCATTAAAAAATAAATTCATTTTTATTTGTATATTTTTGAATTTAAAATTTGTAGTTATTACTTTTTGTATAGAAACATAAGTGCACACGTGCTGGTCACTGCACATGTGTGGGGGAGGAAGAAGAGTTGCAGAGTCAGGTCTCTACCAGGGATCTTTCTGGGATCAAACAGACCAATGGAGTTGGCAGCAAGCACCTGTACCTTTGAGCCATCTGGGTGACCCAGAAAATTATGTTTAAAAGTGATAAAAAAATGTCAATTTGTTGGCAAAAAATGGAGCTTGTTATAGGATATAAGGTGTCAGAATCAACTATTACTCTTTACCTTTTCAAAGATCATCCTTAAAGCTAGATGACATTCGTGCAGGCCTTTATTCCCAGTGCTCAGGAGGTGGAGGCAGGAGGATCTCAGTGAGTTTGAGCCTGGCCTACAAAGTGTCTCAACCACACCCCCTCAAAAAAAATTATCCTTAAGTTGAAATCAGGTCTATGTTTCACCAATTGTGTGTAAAGGGGGGATAAAAGGCTGTCACTAACACCAAATCTCAAAACATAGTTGAGTAAGGAGGAACATAGATAAATGTCTAGGAAAAATTCTTTGAGTGTGTATTGGAATGAATGATACAATAAGGATTTATAGGCTATGACAGTATAAAAATATTTTTAGATCATTCAGTTAAACACAACATGTGCATTAATGTACAGACAATAAAAATCCACCTAACTAAGAACTGAACAAAAGTCATAGTGGACGTATAAAGTGATTCATAGTGTTTAAGCTCAGAGTATGTAAGTATATCAGCTAAGTATTTATTCAGCCTAATTTGTAAATGAAGTAGAACTATATTTGAGTCTATAGCAAGAAAACAAAGACTTAAAAAATGATATTTTATTTGTTATCAATCAGAAAACTATTTGTCCAGAGCATCTCAGCTGCACTGTATAGCCCTTAAAATACAGTAATAAAGAGGGACTTAAACAGATCATAGTCCGTGTAGGACCAGTACATCTCTGTCTTGAGAACTATGCAGAACTATGGTTAACATGACAACTTCAAGTATCTGAGGACTACCTGTGATTCAGGACTGAAATAAAACAACTTCAGAAGGTTATTTATAGTGATTCTGTCTTCAGTCACTGGATGTGTGTGTGTGTGTGTGTGTGTGTGTGTGTGTGTGTGTGTGCCTGCCCACTCATGCACATGTGTTTCTACACAGCCTTGAATGTAGTCCCATAGGAATTGTCCATCATGTTTTTTTCAGGTAGGCTGCTTCACTGGCTAGATGTTACCAGCAAGGCAAGGCTAGGATGTAAAATCAAGCCACCACATCTGGCTTCTTACTGCTCTCTCTCTCTCTCTCTCTCTCTCTCTCTCTCTCTCTCTCTCTCTCTCTCTCTCTCTCTCTCTCTCTCTCTCTTATTAGTGTGTGCTTTGGGATCAAACTCATTCCCTATGCATGCAGCACAAACATTTGCTGTATCTCTCCAGATAAATGACTGGATTTCAATATTTAGTCATTTAAATTTTTTTAGTTTGCTTTTTTTCCATTTTATTTCAGAGAATTGAAGGTACAATTGATATTTCTGTTATTACCAATGGATTTTTTTCCATTTATTTCAGAGAATTGAAGGTACAGTTGATATTTCTGTTACTACCAATGGAATTCAAGCCACAGCAAAGGATAGTTTTAGTTACAACTGCTTACAAACACCAGTTATCACAAATTTCAGCCCAAAAGAACGGGCAGTTTTAGGTAAGAAGTTCTTCAGTGAACTCAATAATTTGTCTTTTGGGTCTGGGTTACCGGATTCAGTATGATTCAAGTTCCATCAATTTACCTGAAAATTTCATAATATTCTTTATCTTCACATATGAATAAAACTTCACCGTCTATCTTTACATTTGTTTGTCCAGTTATTAGCTAGTGAACATCTAGAACAGTGAAACTCCATAAATAGTAGTACATTTTTCATGTGATCTCAAGCTATTTTTTATTATAGTACCTATAACAGTGATGTAATTTTGAGTGCATAAGGTATCCTTTTCCACTTTTTTTGAGAATAGAAAAAATAATTGGGTAAGTATATGTAAACCACTTATAGAAGTCTTTCAAAGGAGAATTTCTCAAGTTTTGCTCCTTACATTCAAAAGTGCTCATTACTTTCCTTTGCTTTTAAATACAAAGAAGTCAACTCATAATTATGCTCTTAATATGAACAATGGTAAGAAAAATACTGTATTTTTGTAAAAAAAAAAAAAAAACTTAGATACCTTATTCTTTGTGAAACGAATAGGCATTTTATGTGTACATTGATGCATGAGCTCATCTTGAATTTTGCTTCTCAAAATGTCAAGATTTTTTTAATTCTAATGAAAGATAAACATGTTGTTTTGGATAATATGAAAATTTGGTGCTGGATAAAAAGTTAAATTTTTATACAATTTGTATTTTTCTTTTAAAATAATAGGGAACATCAATTTAACAATTAAGGGTTATAACTTTGGAAATGAACTCACACAAAATATGGTGTATGTTGGAGGAAAACCCTGCCAGGTTCTCCATTCAAACTTCACAGACATTAGATGCCTTTTGCCCAAGTTGCCTCCAGGAAAACATGACATCTATGTCAAAGTCAGAAATTGGGGTTTGGCATCAACAAGGTAGGGCATTAATTACAGTTGATAGAATTGTGGAATGCTTTGAGAGCTAATGAAATTGAGATAAAAAAAATAACCACTAACTTCCAAATATGTTGATTGCTTTATCTACCTTTTTATCATTCCTTATAGAAATATTCTTTAAAATTCTCATAAATGCATACCAATGCTTTGGGTTTTGGAACAAAAATTCTCTTGTGCAACTGGAATTCTGTGTTTGTTGTGTGACTTACATTCATTCAGGAAATGTCTGTCAAGTAATTTTGGCAGTAGAGGAAGAGCATTTCTTCAATTCTGGTTTTACAATAATTTCCTTCACTAATCACATTTACAATTTTGTTGTGAGGATGTTCATCAAAGTATAAAATGAGTACTATGATAATTATAAATATGAAAAAGTTTTTTATACAAGTTGTTATAAGAGTGTGGATTGGAGGGAAGTGGTATCCCATGGAATAGGGCAAGATTCTCTGGGAAGGTGACTTAGGTAAGTTGGTATCTGGCCTTCTAAAGAAAGGACTGTAGATAATCCCTCACTGATTCTATCTACTTCATGAAAGAATTCTAAATTTCTTCCTTGAAACTGTTAACAGCAAAATTTTATTTCTTATCTGAAACAGTTGCTAGTTTGGAAAACTTTGAAGAAGAGCAAGCGGAATTAATAGCTTTAAAAGAAGGCAAAGAAAGAAGATATCAGAGTAGAATGACATGGAATTGCCACCATGTCTTACAGGCACTGCTAACGAGTAAACACAAGGTTCTAGGGCAGCATTTCTTGGTGGTTTACAGGGAGGAGCTCACAGAGTTCTTGAGCTACTGGCTTCTGCTCTTCCTAGATGATAGTATGTACAGAGTAAACCCTAGCTGTGTATTTAGATGATAGTTGGAGCAACAGCAATCCAGCATGCTAGAGACATTAAATAAAACAATATAGGACTTCATTGGGATGTGCGGAGACTGTGTTTTTATGGTGGGATTTAGTATGTAGGATGTAACTAGTCAAAAGAACACTGCACAATTTGATGGTGCCTTAGCAGGCATAATATCTATAATAAAATAAAGTAAAAAAAATGTTTTCCCTGAGATAATAAGAAAAATCTGGACAAGTTTTCAAAAAGTAGAAAAATTAAAGAGAGCTGCATAAAAAATACTTCAATAATTTATGGAATTTTGTTGCTACATTTCTAACATGTAAATCTGCTTTCATATTTTATTATAGTAAAAATGTAAGATACTTTAAAGAATTTCATTTATTCCTTGCAACCTCATTTCTTACCATCATTTCTATGTTATCTTAAGATTTTTCATCTTATATACTTGTTGTTAGATTTTTTTAAAGTCTAGCTTTCAAAATTAACATATTTATTTAACCAAAGTAATTATTATTATCAGATTATCTAGTCTGAAAACTAATGTCTAATTACATATGTATTCTGTTATTTCCTGTTCACAAAACACTGTAGACCTGAGGTGAAGAATCTCAATGGAAATCTATTCTTTTGTTCTTTTCAGGAACAGGTTGAATGCTTCCATTCGCTATATTTTGGAAGTCATCCACATGTCTCCACAGAGAGGCTCTTTATATGGTGGCACTGAAATCACTATAATGGGTTTTGGATTCAGCACAATACCAACGGAGAATTCTGTCCTCTTAGGTAAAACCTTTGTCCTGGAGGGGCTAAGGTTACCCTTTACTAAAATAATCTGCTGGAGGCACTGGGTTGTTACACAAATACATTCAATATTTTTCTCAATATTGTAAGAAAGGTTACACAAATATATTATTATAGATATTTTAATGTGTGTGTGGGGGGGGGCACATGAATATGGGTACTTATAGAGGAGAACACTGGGAACCCTGACACTGGAGTCACTTAACATGGGTGGTAGGAACTGAAGTCTCAGAGCATTTGTAAATGCAGCAAGAGCTCTTAACTACTGAGCCATCTCTTTAGTTCATTTTTGTATTAATATAGAAAAGGTCAAGTGTTTGTGGTTGAGGAGATGATGAGAAAGTAAACAACTTTGCTTTGGAATCTTTCGGTTTTAATCAATTATTGTTGTATATTTAATGTGAATAAAACACTCCTGTGCAAATACAACCTTGGAAACAAAAAGTATTGACCACAGAGCTTTGTTAAGCATTGGCTCTTTACTACTGATGGGTCAAATCTGTAGTTCACAAAATCAACTGAAATGTTTTTTTCTACTTTTATGATTTTAGGTTCTTTCCCATGCAACATTGCATCATCGTCAGAAAACGTCATCAAATGTACTCTTCATTCAACAGGGACTGTATTCAGGATTACAAACAATGGTTCACATTTAGGTACCAACCAACATTTTTATATTTTTTTTTGTTTATTCTTCCTTCATTCAATACATCCTGACAAAGCTTCCCTTCCTTCTTTTCCTCCAAGTTCCCATCCTACCTTTCGTCTCTCCCAGAGGTCTATTCCCAGTCCATGGTCTCCCCCCAGAAAAGAGCAGGTCTCCCATGCACATCAGCTGATCATTGCAAAACAAGATACCAGACCAAGCCTAAACCTTCACATAAAGGCTGGATGAGGCAACACAGTAGAAGGAAAAGAATCCTCAGAGTGGACAAGCAGACAAAAGGATCAGAAATGTCTGTACTCTCACTGCCAGGAGTGGCCCAAGACACCTTACATACACGCAGAGGACATAGTGAAGACCCATGGGGGCTCCATGATTCAGTCTCTGGAAACACCCTTAGTTGAACTCTACTTAGTTGATTCCCCCGTGTCCTTGACCCCCCTGGGTCCCAAAATTTCTCCTGTCCCCTCTTCTGCCTGAGCTCTGAGGGGAGGGTCTAGATGAAGAGCACCAACCTGGGTTCTCTTGGCCTAATATTTAGCTGTAGGTCTCTGTATCCACTGCTTCTGATGACAGTTGTACTTGGCTCCAATCTGAGTATAGCAGAACATCATCATTTCTTTGATTTCTTTCCCCATTCATGTTTGGTTCTATCCTAGGTCTCTGGACCATCCTCCATCCTCCATCCAGATCCTGGTTATCCAGGCACTGCCAGTCATGGACTTCATCTCCTGGTGTGGGTCTCAAATTAGACTGCTCATTGGTTGGTCACTACCACAAGTTTGGTGTCATCATTACCCTAGCACATATTGCAGGCAGGAAAGATTGTAGGTCAATGGTTTTGTGGCTGGGTTGGTGATTCAGTCACACCATTGGAAGCCTTACAAGACTTGCTGGTTACAGAAGATGGATAGTTCAGGCTCCATATCCTCCTATAAGCATAAGTTTCTCAGTCCTACCTAGCCCTGCAGTCTCCAACCCACGGTCCCACGGCCACTTATAAAATAATTATTCAGAGGCTTTTATTAATTACAGTTTGTTTGTGAGCTATGGCTTAGGCTCCTTATTAACTAGCTCTTACAATATAACTCAAATTATTTCTATTCGTCTATGTATTGCCATGTGTTCTGTGGCTTTACCTGTGTCCCATTACATCTTGCTTCCTGGACAATGGCTTGAAACATCTGCTCTTATTCTGCCTTTCTTCCCCCTGCCTCTTTTGCATTTCTCACCAAGCTTATATCCTATCTTGCCATAAACCAAAACATCTTCTTTATTAACAAATGGTAGCAACACATATTAACAGTGTACAGAAAGACCATCTCACAACAACCTCCAATACCAGGAGTCCAACAAGTGTCCCCTTGTAGATTCCAGATCGTTTCCACTGCACTCGATTTCTTATGTCAGCCTCTAAGATTCAAGTTATTTGTCTCTCTTTCTAGTCCCCCACATAATCCTTCCTCTACCCGTTCCCACACACCCCTTACTAGTCCACTCACAAAATGTATTCTATTTTTCCTTTCAGAAAGATCCATGTATTCCTCTTAGAGCCCTACTTTATTATCTAGCCTCTCCAGATCTATGGATTGTAGCATGATTAACAGTTATTAATCCTATTAACAGTTAATATCCACTTATAAGTGAGAATATAACACATTTGTGTTTCTGTGTCTGGGTTACTTCACTCAGGATGTTTTGTTTTGTTTTTCTAGTTCCATCCATTTGCCTGCAAATTTCATGATGTCATTTTTTTAAACTGCAGAGTAATACCCTATTGTGGAAATACCTTTTATTTTTATCACATTTTATCTATTTTGGGTGGAGGGATATCTATGTTGCTTCTAGTTTCTGGCTATTATAATAAGGCCATTACAAACATAGTTAAATAAGTTTCTTAATGATAGGGTGGAACATTCTTTGTATATAGGCACAAGAGTTGCATAGCTGTGTCTCGAGGTAGATCAATTCTCAGTTTTCTGAGAAACTGCCATATTGGTTTCCATAGTGGATGTTCAAGTTTGGACTTTCACCAACAATAGAGGAGTGTTCCTTTGCTCCACATCCTCACCAGCATGAGCTGTTACTTGTGTTACTGATCTTAGCCATTCTGACCCTTGTAAGATGGAATCTCAAAATAATTTTGATTTGCATTTCCCCTTATGGCTAAGATACCAACAAACATTTATATGTCAGAAAAAAAAAGGATGAGACTTCATGTGAAATTAAATTGATTTTTATTTTGCATTTCAAGCTGTTCAAAGAACTGATGTTGTTTCTTTTATACTTTTGCAATGTTCTCCATATGGAGTTAAAAAGTCAAATGTATACTATACATGTAGTCAAATATGTGATAAGCTTGAGTTAAGAAAGCCAGGCTACATACTACATATATGGTCACATGATGTGGGAATGTCTTTCTGTATGCTGTGAATAGCAATCTTTAAATAAAGGAGCTGTTTTGACAGGCACCATAGAAAAAGTAGGAGGAGGAATCAGAATAGGTAGGAGGAGCAGGGTGGAGTCAGAGAGAGAAGGAGCCAGAAGCCCAAAGGAGCAACACGTAAGGAACACAGGTGAGCCACGGGCCACATGGCAAGACAGATTAATGAAAATGGGTTGAGTTAAGATGAAGAAGCTAGCTAGTAATGTGCCTAAGCCATAGGCCAAACAGCATAAAGTTAATATAAGAGTCTGAGTCATTTCTGGGGACCTGAGCAGCAGCTGGCGGCTAAGGGGTCTGGGGCTGCAGGTCTGTGGGTCTGGGCCTCTGGCAGCCCGGGACCAAGAAACCACATTGTAACAGTCACATATGTGATAAACTTGAGTTAATAAGGCAAGGCTACATACTACATATGTAGTCATATATGAGATACTCTTGCATTGAGAAGGTCAGGCTTTGTAATTTCATGCTCAAGAATTACCAGGGACTTTGTTGCAGTCCAAGACCTCTGGAGTTACTAGAGCTTATTACTGTAGTCATGAGTTTCAGAAAGAAAATTTAAGTCAAAATTATTAGCATGCCCAGTTGTTCCCAAAAATTTCTATGTGCTAAGAGTTGTAATATTTATGGACAACTTATCTATTGAGAATCCAACTCTTTTGAGTGTCTCCTGCTTATTACTTCTGGAGATATTAGTTACTACTTTCTTCTTTTACATCTCATTGTCTTGCTTTTTAATACTCCTGGTTTTATTTTTGTTGGTTGTTTAAATTATGTACAAATAGAAGTGTAAAATGCACAGTACTAATATGAAAGTTGTTCTCATTCTGTAAAATGGCTGTCTCCATAGTTAATTTTCTCTTTTAAAATCTGCGTCAATTCTCATTCCCAGAGCATGGACTAGGTTATGCCTGGTCACCATCCATCTTAAATGTGACTGTGGGTGATACTGTGGTGTGGCACTGGCAAGCTCAGCCCTTTCTTAAGAGCATCGGGTACCGAGTTTTCTCAGTCTCAAGCCCTGGAAGTGTGAACTATGATGGTAAAGGATTTACAAATGGAATGCAAAAATCTTCCTCAGGTATTTTTCTGTTTTGTTGAAGTTTTCATCATGTTCTTTTTTTATGGTTAATAAATATGCTTACAAAAATTAGTCATAAGTAAAACAATGAAGTAGTTTACCTGGCATTTTATGACAATTTGAAAATATTATAAACAATGTAAACAATTATCTTAAACATACTCTGATTGATTCTGGCCTTTATTATCTTTATTGACTCCATGATAATTGACCAACTGAATCATGTTCATACAATGAAAATAAGGCTGTATGTTTTAGTCATATTGATCTGATAATGAATACTGAACTTTTGATGATCAACATTTCTTATAGAACAGCTAAGTGTTAGTGTGCCTTTCATATTGACTAATTTGCTCTATGCTTGTAAAAGTATATTTACATTTTATTGTACATTATTTTTCTTTAAGATTCGATAAATTAGACCTGAGTTTCTGTGGTTTTCTTTTAAAAGTAAAGCTGGATCTTGCCTTTTTTGTATCACAATTTCCATATGAATCTGTGTATAAAACCCTATAGCTAGTAAATTATTCTGTGTTATTTTATTTTGAGCTATTAGACACAGGAAAAATAAGAAAATTGTCATCTGCGCATGCATTTAAATGATAATTTCCCATTTCCTCACCTAGTTGTCAAAGATTTGTTAATTGCTCATATTTCTTGCGTG
The DNA here is from genome assembly GCA_033318265.1 of Phyllotis vaccarum. Taxonomy (NCBI): domain Eukaryota; kingdom Metazoa; phylum Chordata; class Mammalia; order Rodentia; family Cricetidae; genus Phyllotis; species Phyllotis vaccarum. The sequence goes on from JARWLC010000001.1 coordinate 10,686,810, forward strand.
CAATCTTATTTTATGGCAGGTTCATTTTCCCATCAGTTTACTTCTCCTGGAATCCATTACTATAGCAGCGGGTATGTTGATGAGTCTCACTCCATAGCTCTCCAAGGAGTCATTAACGTTTTACCAGCTGAAACCAGGCACGTGCCCCTGCACCTGTTTGTGGGAAACATTGAAGCGACATATGCTCCAGGTAAGATGGTTAAAGGCCTAAAGTGACCTTTGAGGAGTAGATAGATGTCAGATAACTGGGTCTACCCTGCCCTTGTCTCTTCCTAAGGCTAGAATGTGGTCTGTTAAAAAACAAAACACAAACAAAAATCTCCAGAATTTACAAACCTTCCACCTTCTTGATTAAAGTGAACAGTACTGGAGTTTGAACATGGTTTTTGTTTTAGGATAGTGTACATGGCTTACAGATCTTCCTTTGGTCTAAAGCAGATCCAGAGAATTTACATGTGGCAAGTACTGCAGCAGGCTGCCTAGCAACAGAACCCCTGTGTGGCCTGAATGATACCAGGGTTAAAAACTCAAATAAATTATTCTTCGAGCTTTCAAACTGTATTTCGCCATCTATAAGCAACATCACTCCCTCTATGGGAACAGTGAATGAACTCATAACTATCAGCGGACAGGGCTTCAGTAGTCTTACATGTGCTAATAAGGTAAGAAAATCAAATCTCATTTTCTCCATGTCTACATACTCAATTAAAAAAAGATATATTTTGACCACAGTCTTATAGTTTAATTTCATCAGATTTATGATCTGTAATGGGCACACTACTACTCACTTAAAAGTTTGCAATTACATGTGCGTGTGTATATTTAATAGTTTATTAATGAAATTGTGCATCTAAACCTGGCATAAGTTTTAGAATATGTCATAATAATAAAATAAACCTCCTTGAGTATCATTCACCTCTATCCATTTCAGCACACTAGTAACTACTAGTCTGTTTTTCCCTGCAGATTTGCCCATTCTGAACATTTTTCTATGATATAATGTTCTTAGTGAACATTATTTCTATTTGGCATTGAAATTTCACTCATGTTTCAGTGATTCATTTCTGTCTGTTGTTATATAAATATTTCATTGTATGGCATGTAGATCACATCACGTCTCTTCATTCATCCAGTTTAGGAGTACTTCATTTTTATAATTTTTGGCTAATGTGACTAACATAGTTATTAACACACTTGTGCAACTATGATATTACTTTTAAAACCAATTTAAGATATGTCTTGATCAATTCCTAAAATTTTTATAAATACAATTTTCACCAAATTATCTTTTAAAAAATATAATTGATGCTAATGCTAATGCAAACATAAATTTCATATGAGTGTGATGTATTAATGTATTTTGTTTTATATTCACTTTTCTCTCAGGTTACTATTGGTAGCTACCCTTGTGTTGTAGAAGAAAGTAGTGAAAATTCTGTTATGTGTCATATTGATCCTCAAAACTCAATGGATGTTGGCATCAGAGAAATTGTTACATTGACTGTCTACAATCTGGGCACTGCTATCAACACAGGGCTCAATGAATTTGACAGGCGGTTTGTACTTTTGCCAAACATAGATATGGTGTTGCCAAAAGCAGGGTCAACTACGGGAATGACAAGGGTGACCATACAAGGCTCTGGATTCATGGTTTCTTCTGCCAATGTAGAAGTCTTTATGGGTGATTTCCCATGTAAAGTGCTAACTGTGACCTACACAGCTATTGAATGTGAAACAGCTCCTGCTCCCCAACAGCTTGTTCTTGTAGACGTTCTAATCCATGGAGTACCTGGCCAATGTCAGGGTAACTGCAGCTTTTCATATCTAGAAAATATTGCTCCTTATGTAACAGGAATCTTCCCAAACTCTATCGAAGGATCTGTAAATGTCCTAATTGAAGGAGAGGGTTTTGGGACAGTGTTGGAAGACATTTCTGTATTTATTGGAAATCAACAGTTCAGAGCAATAGAAGTTAATGAGAATAACATTACTGTTCATATGACTCCGCTAGCAGCTGGGCTTCATTCTCTCCATATTGTGGTTGGGTCTAAGGGCTTGGCTCTGGGAAACCTAACGGTCAGTAGCCCAACAGTAGCTTCTGTCTTACCAACCACTGGAAGCATTGCTGGTGGAACCATTCTGAGGATCACAGGCAATGGCTTTTCTCCTGGCAACACCACAGTTACTGTTGGGAATAAACTTTGTCAAATTGTGCTCATCAACTCTAGCGAGGTCTACTGCAGCACTCCAGCTGGCAGAGCTGGTACAGCCAATCTGAAGATCTCTGTTAATGCAGTCATTTACCCGCCTCTGTCATTTACATATACCATGGAAGATACTCCTCTCCTCCAAAGAATCGTCCCAAATCGAGGTACTCAGTATCTACATGCCTTTTATTGTATTGATTTTATAGTACAGTCATATTTATTATTATAAAATTATATTCAAGTATACCGTTTACTTTGTTCTACTTAAGCCAATTAATATAGTGCATAAGATTCGAGTTCTGTACAGGATCGATTTTGTATTTTTGTTCATACATTCTCAGTATAATATTTCAACTTTTATATAGGAACACAATGTTCATCTTGATCTAGATTCCATATGAGAGAGAAATAGATGACTGTTTTGGGAGCAAATGAGTCACTTATGTCATCAATATTGATAAGGCACAAGAAACAATTCTTAAGATTCATGAGTGATTCATATTATTAACACTGAATTGTTCAGAGTATTTTATTTCTGTAAATTCTGATTATTGTTGGAACAAAAGAATTCTTTCTTAGAAAGTAACCTGTTCAGATGGAGATGGCATCTTATCCTTTGCCATGTGCCACCGTTTCTGATCTTCATGCTATCTTGATGCTCTTCATCTGTGTGAGGAATCCTAGGAAAGCAGCCAGAGCATATCTTAAGTCAATAGAATGGCTGTTTCAGTTCGCTTTCTGTTGCTGAGATAACACATCATGACTCAAAGCAACACACGTAACTTGTGTAGAAAAAGGATTATTTGGTGAACACAGCCTTATTACAACCCATCATATAAGGAAGTCAAGGTAGGTACTAAAGGCAAGAACTTGGAGGCAGGTTCTGAGACAGAGGCCGTGGAAGAGCGCTGCTCAATGACTTACTCCTCATGGCTTGCTCAGCCTGCTTACTTACATACTGCATGGTTAACTTATTCAACTGTGGTACCTGCCAGAGCTGGTACTGGCCCATTGGCCCAGGCCTTCTCATATCAATCAATCAATCAAGAAAATGCTCCATAGGTTTGCCTAGAGTCAATTCTTTGGAGAGATTTTCTCAACTGAGGTTCCCTCTTCACAGATGACCCAGCTTTTGTCAAGTTGGTTAAACACTACAGTGACATTTGGACGTTTCTTCCTCTTAAAATGAATTTCATTATCATATATGTATTTACTACCTAACAAAGAAATTCATTAATAATATATAACTGAAAATGTTAAATATAAGTAAATCAAAATGGCTTTTCTAGTTTGTATTACTGAGAAATATATTCATTATGTGTGCTTAAGATGCATTCACCACAACTAAATTTTTCTTTAAAACTGAGCAAATATGTTTATTTGGAAGCACCTGCTCATCATAAAGTGACATTTCTATTTGAAGTCATTAAAAGTCGTGGCATTTGTTTCTTGCTTTCATGACAATTCTTCTTTCCGTCTCTGTCTTTGAGTGTGTCCTCAAAGGACATCTGCGGCCAATAGGTAACTAGTAGAAAGTGAGACCTGAGCTGCTTTATTTAGTAATGAGACAGGCTTTAGATCACACTAAAAAAATGCAGCATTTAAATGTCAGACAAAATTTTAACCTTTATAAAACAATTTTAGCTTATATTTGAAAATATTGCTAACATGAACTATTTCATTATGTATAATTTTATGGTAATGACTCATATTGTTATGTTTTCATAATTCTTACTTCATTAGTCAATCATATAGTAGTTTTGTTATAAGAATTAAATGTAGATTTTAATTTGTAATAACCTATAATGATAACTATCTATGTAAAATTTAGATATTCGTGTATTTGTGTTAATGCCCTATGAATTTTCATGTTTACTGCCCTCAACATACATATGTTAAAAACAAACAAACAAAAGGAATTAGCTAATTACCTGAAAGTGAGATTAGAAGTATAAGCAGAGCTCTCAACTAGTAAATTTCTGTTGAACTTGCTTAGCAAATAATAAACTTCACTCAACAAATATGAGATTTCATTAAATAATTTCAGCAGAAATAGCAGACTATAAATAATTAGATTAATAATTAATTAAAGATATATATGCCATGATTTGGACAATAAATAATACAAATTTGAATGAGCTAAAATTGGAAAACAAGAAGAAAATTCACACGTGCAATATTTAGTCTTGCAGATAATACTAATTTGATATAAAATAATAGTGTATATGAAGGAGAACCTATATAAGGAGAGCAATATTCTTTATCATCTTGAAGTCTCCATCTTCCTTGATAAATAAACCAATATATGACTGGTAAAAAATAGACAAAAATATTTTATATGTCTATAGTGACTTCATAGGAAAAATGAAAACCCAAAGGCAGTAATAAATTTTTATTTTATTGTTATATGTATAAGTGTTTTGCTCACAAGTTTGTATGTGTGCCTCTTGTGAGACCATTGTGAGCCATCATGTGGATGCTGAAAATCAAACCCAGGTATTTGGGAAGAGCACCACTGCTTTTAATTCCTGAGCTATCTCTCCAGCGCTGCAAAGATAGTAGTTCCTAACTGCTATTACACCAAGTAAGAGCTGTTTAAAGCTAACTAGAATACACGGGGAGGTTAAAAATAAAAGCATTATTTTATCAAAAAAGGATTTAAGGAACAGACAAAATGAATTTTTTGGTTTTGTGTATATTTAACTTAAAGACTTACCAGCAATATTTGCCTTAATGAGTTCCCTTTTGTTAACTATAACTCATTAACTACACATAATGACATAGTTTTTCTCAGAGTGTAGCTACTGAACATATTTGAATGACAGAAAGTACAGCTTACTCTCAAAAAGAATGGCCATGATCAAAGGAGAAAATAGCACAAAACCCTGTCTCTCTCTCAGAAGTCTTTAGTTCTCCCTAGATCATTCTTCTCTCTTTCTGTTTTCTTTTCCAATCTAAAGAAGTAATTTATAAGTTATCATGGACAGAAGGACTAGAGATAAGTCATAAGTAATGAGTGTATAATAGGTTGGTATATATTGTAGTAAAACTATATATAAATATATAATACATCATGTGTACTGTTATTTATATAGTTTTTAAACACTGGATATTATTTTGATTTTTTTGTTTGTTTGTTTTCAAGACATGGTTTCTGTCCTGAAATTTACTCTTTAGACTAAGCTAGCCTATAACTTAGTGATCCAGTACCACCTGCTTCTGCCTCTAGAGTGCTGGGATTAAAGGCATGCTCAATTGGATATTATTTTATCCACAGCAGTAAAGCTACATATCTTTAAATGCATGTAGACACATTATCATGTAGTACATATTTATTGTTTTCTCTTTTGTTTTAAGGTCCACCAGGAACTGAAGTTGAAATAATGGGGTCTAACCTTGGATTTGATATCTCGGATATTTCAGTGATGATAAAAGATAGTGCATGTAATGTGACTACTGTCAATGATAGTGTGTTACAGTGCATTGTGGGAGAGCATGCAGGAGGCATTTTTCCTGTGACGATGCTTCACAAGACAAAAGGCTTTGCCCTTTCTTCTGTTGTATTTGAATACCCGCTTTATATTCAGAGTGTTTATCCAACACAAGGTGATCAGAGAGTTTATATTATTTTTGCACTCATTTAGAAACAATATATTCTTAAAGCCCAGCCATATTGTGCACCTCTTATAAGCAGAAAAAAACTTCATTTGTCCATCAACTTAATATATGAGAGCATTTGTTAATTATTTTAAAATAATAAGTTTTATATTTCTCATACTACTGTATTATTTAAAGTTTTCAGATTTTAAATTGTCAGTTTACATCTGGAAATTCTAAAATCATATTTAGTTTAATGGGAATATAACTGTTTCTACATAGAATATTGTTTCTAGTTGAAAATTAATGGTTACAAACCTCCAAAAAGTATGATGAAAATGTTACATGTGTTTTAACTACTCTGAAAGTAGGTGTGACATTTCTCTTAAATTAAATTTTGGTCTCTAGAATTATTTACTTAAGTTACAAGAAATAACATTTATTTGTTGAAAATTTAAACACCACAATTAAATATTACTTGGTTTTATTAATAATAAAATAAATTTTAGATCAAAGGAAGTTCATATGAAGTAATTCTTTTTCAGGTTTTTAACTAAAGCAAATAATGTAGAGAGGACTTGTTCTCAATATTCACTCTGTCTGTCTTATTCAGGGAGTTTTGGTGGCGGCCAGACCCTGACTGTGACAGGCACTGGGTTTGATCCACTCAATTCAGCTGTACTGGTCTGTGGCTCTGAATGTCCAGTAGACAAACTTGAATCTGACGCTACAACACTGTTCTGTGAGATTCCACCTAGTAAGGGTAAGCCCTCAAAGAGGGGCAGCCTTTGAGAAATGCAAATCTTAGGAACTTTTTCATGTTGTTGAATTCTTTTGATGTAATTGATTCTGGTTTATGACCATCCTGACTTTAAGCAGTTTGGTTGGACCTCTGCTTTCTACCTTTGTAACTCTGAAGACTTTAGTTTGTGACATCAACTGGTGGCTGGCTCTTAATTGAGAATTCAAATGGAGAACATGTCTTTGGTTCTTGTTAGTTAAATTTTCTTTAAAGGTAATTAATAAATGCTGAGGGATAATACATAATATTCTCCAGAGAGAAGCATACCAGTGCTGGTTATCCAATCCCTAATGGTCAGCCCCAAATCATAAAACCTCAAGTAACTTTACACATACTGATCATGTTGTATTTAAAACTGTGTATGAATATAATAACAACTGACAGAAAAAGAGACCATAAACTTGAAAGGGAACAAGGACTGGTATGTGGGAGAGTTTGGAGGGGAAAAAAAAGAAAGGCATTTATAGGCATTATATAAATTATGCATTTATAGTATAATCTCAAAGTAATTCTAACAATGTATTAGTTCTTTTGTGTACTAATCTTGGCAGTCATCAAATGTTGTCAATGCCCTAAGCATTTCTTTGGGAAAGTTTTTGAACCTCTGCCTCAGATTCTAAATGTACCAAATTTGGCTTAATGTCGTGACATTCTACATAGGGTCATTGTGAGGTTAATATATGTAAAAGAATGAGTATATGGAACATGATGCATGATTTTCTGTTATTATAATCCTTTATCTTTACTAATTGAAAATAAAGCCTAAGTTTATGTATTCCCTAAATATCAAATTTTGCCACTTTTTAAAAATCCCCAACTAAGTAACTAGGCTTCGCCATTCCAGTTTTTCTGTTAAATGGAGACATTTTTTTATTAACCCTAATTTTGTTGGTTGTGAATCTCAATGATCTACTAGTATGTGAAGATTTTTCACCATTCTTTAACAAAATTTAAGAAGGTATTTATATGACTTTTTAGACAAATAAATAATATGCTTTATGTGCAAATATTTTAACACAACGTTTTATAGTTTTGTGAACTTTTTGCTTAATTTTTGATGTGTTGTTTTATTTATCATTTTAACACTAGATTTTATGTCTTGATAAAAAATATGAAGCAACATTTCTGAAAATTGGCAGGTTGTAAATCTCAACACTGGCTCCTCCTCTTTGTTCACATTGCATGACTCCTTGTTGGGTCAGCTCTTTCCCTATGTCCCCTGTTGCCTATGCTTTTGTCTTTTCATTTTGTAATTCTAATTTTTAAAATTGGACCTTCTGGGACTGGATAACTAAGGCAGCAAGTTTTCAGAATTATCCACAAGAGCAGTTCTGAGAGATTTTCTTTGCCTTTCCCCTGGTATAGTGCCTATAGGTTCTGTGATATTTTTAGTTGTTGACAGAGGGTTTTGATAGCTTGTGTACAACCTGTGTGTATTGTTTAGTTCTCATAAGAAAAGCATAATTATAATAAAAAATATTTCGGGGTTTTGGTAGTCAACCTGGGCCTGACAGCCAAAGTATACTCAGTTTGAGTCCCTTCTCATAGGCAGGGGATCTGATCAAGCCTGTGGAGTGAGTATAGTCAACGGGAAGGACTCAGCCCAGTCCACGATGCCATTCACATACACCTTGTCTCTGACCCCACTGGTCACTGAAATATCTCCCAGGAGAGGCAGCACTGCGGGGGGCACCAGACTTACCATCACAGGATCTGGATTCAGGTACTGTCTTCATGCAGGTCCACACCAGCATGCGTCTAGACACAAGCTGTTACACTTGCTCTCTTCTAAGCTTCACAGCAATTAAGTACAGTCTCATAATGTGGACCTTTCTGTCTGCAAGTCATGTTTGAGGTACAAAATAATCTTAACGTTCTTCATTCCCTAAATATACTGTGTGCTAGGGACCTCCCTAACTACAGAAGCTTCCTTCTGTGTCATATAAGGTGTTTTTAACCACTTATTGTTCAGGAGGCTGAGGTTCAAGAGATGAAATGACTTGTCCCCAACCAGCACTACATTGACAAACACAAATCATTTGTTATCATTTCCCTACCATCTCCAATCATTGATGAAAAAGCAAAGTCTTTTTTTCCCATCAGATCCATTCCTTTGCAACCAGGTAGGCTCTTTGTCAGAACCCATTACTCGGTGCCATTACCATCTTTCTTCAGTAGATAAAGCTGACTTCAAAGCATGGAAGACTAGTTCAGATTCTCAAGTATTTGCAGTTTCAAGTAGAGGTTACATTCTAAGGTTTGTGACTGTGCTCAAAATATTGCAAAGAAAAAAAAAAACCAAAACCGTGAGCGATTTTTACAATTTGTGAAATGCAACTATTTGGTGCCGACAGAGAATTGTAATGGCTTGAGCTCACACATCCTTTCCTTTAATATTGGAACACTTACTAGTTTGTACATTTCTGTATCCTAATGTCTTAAGATCTTTGCTTACTTCTCAACAAATATTTCAGAATCTTAATATAGTGTCAACTTTCACTTTGATAGACGGTAGGGCATGATCGCTGATTTTACAGTAACATGAATGTGGGGTTTTCAATATGTGAAGTAGAAATTCAAGGCAAGCATGCATGGTTAACCATTTCTTCCTTTACAGTGATAACACACAAGATGTTCATGTCTCCATAGCCAATGACAAATGTGATATCCAGTACTCAAACAGGACACATATCATTTGCATGACAAATGCTCATGCTCCTTCAGGGTGGGCTCCAGTTCAAGTCAGCATCAGAAACATCGGCATGGCCAAACCGGTAATATCAGCAGTTACATATAGTAACCGCAGCAATGAAAATCTAGCACCCTGGAGGCTGGCTGATTTCTAATGGATATCTTATTTTAATGGCTCCAACAAATAATTTAACTATTTCTGCACTAAACTTAAGCAGTGCACATTTTTATGGTTTATTATTTATGTTTTATTTTATATTTTAATTATTACAATATGATATAATTAGTAATAAATTTTAACTTTTTATAATCATGAAATACTTGAGTCATTTGTAACATCTTTAAGGTGAGTTTTATTTCATTACTTAGGTAAATTTATCTTGTTCTAGATTTTTTTGGAGAAATTTTTTGATAAATCCTCTAAATTTTATGGCTTCTTTACACACTGCTACAGGAGAACACTAGCTTCTTATATGTGGATGTGTGGTCTGCCAACTCCTCATGGGGAGGAAAACTTCCACCAGAGGAAGGATCACTTGCTGTTATTACAAAAGGACAGATAATTCTGCTGGACCAAAGTACCCCTATTCTGAAAATGTTACTCATTCAAGGTAAATTTGTGAAAATCTGTATGTTAGACTCCGCTGATAATTTCTATGAAGTTAATTCAACCAAAATTCATGGTTGTGAGCATTCATCTTTGTATTAGGCTTTTAAATCTATTTGTGATTATGAATTTATTTAGTGTGCTGCTACTAATAGTCTTCAAACTTTCATGTTTTTTTTTTCAATAACAGTATGGGAAGGTGGTGAACATCTTGATGTACTCACATTTAATTGATAAAATAGCAGTATTTCCCATGTCTAAAGTACTGAAATGGTAGGTCCCAAGGTCTACACAATTATAGTAGTTTACTCAAATCAATCTTAGACAATCCCTGACTGTCCTTGAAAACTGATTGCGATTCTCTCCTTTGTCATGGACATGATCTCAGTTACAGTCCAGATGTTCTCTGCTTCGTGGTAGTCTGGCTCTAGAACAATGAGGAAATGATTACAGCAATTACAATTATGCAGAGAAGAACTATTAAACAGCAATTGAAAAGTGCTTGGAGCTCTTGTGCATAAACCTTGGCATAATGGTCTTATTCCTTTAAGAATGTTGTAATTTTATGAATTTTTTAGCTTCTGCCATTATAAAAATGTTCAAATTGACATCAATCTTATAAAAAGGCATTTTAATATATTCTTAACAATGCTACACAAGCTCTTCTTGTGCACCAAAGTATAAAAATATATCACAGCTACATTTTAAAAGGTCAGAGTTGATGTTGACATTATAATGGTTTCTATAAAGATAAGTATGTCTTTCTTCTTAATTTCTATTTTGAAGCGCTGTTTTATCAAATTAATTCGTGTAGTTGTATTGATTAAGGATAACTCAGGTAACCCTAGAATTTCTTAAATTACCCCAGAATTTCTTTTGCTGTTTACTCCTGGGTTCTCATAACGTATTAAAATTTTGTGGTTCATAGGTGGGACTCTGATATTTGATGAAGCTGATATTGAACTCCAGGCAGAAAATATCCTAATCACAGATGGGGGTGTCCTTCAGGTATAGAAAATAATATATTTACCTAATTTTGCTGTTTGAAATACTATATGTAAAGTAAATAGTTAATTCTCCCAAAACTTCTGGAAGCTGTCATTGTTTAGATAGGTTTAATTAGTGTGACAAACTTGCAGGAGGTTGATTCTCAGAATATTCCTGCATCTTAATAAATAGAACATAGTGTTGCTTGATTAAGAGTTGTGAATTGTTACCTTTTAGTTTTCTGAGCAAGGTTTGTGAATTCTTTCAGATTGGGACAGAAACATCCCCGTTTCAACACCAGGCTGTCATTACTCTTCATGGGCATCTTAGGTCTCCTGAGCTCCCTGTATATGGAGCTAAAACATTGGCTGTGCGTGAGGGAATACTGGATTTGCATGGTAGGCTGATAACACTTCAATGTAAATCTTCCAGACTTCTGCTGTCTTTGAATAGACTCTGTTGCCCCCTTTTTTTCTGACTCTAACCCTTGGTCTCAAGAGCCACCCACACAAGCAAGTGTCAGAATCAAGGCCATCCCATACTCCTTTGATAGCCATCTTTATAGATGGCCAAACACTATTACTTCCATTTGCAATTCCCTTATGTACTCCGAGTACTCACTATTCTGTCTGAAAAGGCACCAATTTGGAAATTAGAGGATGGAAATATCTTTCTTTTTACTTATGAATATAAGATATTTCTAAAATATAAGAACAATTGTACACTTATTCTTTCCTATAGCTATATTTCAGGAAATTGTCATCAAGTAATATGGTTTGATCATGTTTGAGGTGTCAAGGTGACATTGCATAAGCATGAATGTAGTCATTTTTACACTGATGAGGAAAATAATAGCCTGTTGTGAATATAAAAGGCCATGAACAGGAATATAATAACCATAGATGTCCTATGTGGTACTACATATCCATCTTTATATAATTTCTTAGAAACCTATATTATGATTTATCTGTAGATTTTCAGTGTAAGCAGTTCATGCTGACAATAATAATGTGATCACAATTCATACTGTTTCTATAAAGAAGATTTTCACAAACAGAGCTCATCATTATAGAAGCACAATTTACTAATTTCACCCATGCATACATTATTATAAAGGCATGCTTTTATAAATCGGATTGTTAATTTTATAAAGCATGAATTTTTTCACCTTTCCTTCTTAAGATAAGTGATGAAATTCTAAGGAAAAATAAGCCTTCCCCAGATAGACACAATCCAAGTGCAGAAAGCACTTAGTGACCCAGAAAACACATCTATGTGTCTTCCAGGTCTCCCTGTTCCTGTAGTCTGGACTCGCTTGGCTCACACTGCAAATGCAGGAGAATGGACTTTGATTGTACAAGAAGCAGTTACATGGAAGACAGGAGACAGCATCGTGATTGCTAGCACAGGACACAGGTATCTGGTGATGTTAATTTATTTAAGATACAGATTTTTTTTAAAAAAAAATCTATGTAAAAGAGGAATGATTTGGAATTCCCCCAAACTGTTTTATTCTAACTTGAGTCATTTAGCAAGAAACCATAAAGAACCAAATCCAGATGGGTCAGATGTTAGCCTCTGTGTGATCAGCACTGTTTTGAGTTTTCAGTGACTGGATTTATTATACAAACATGGATGGATCTGAACAATATTAATGTGCAGCAAAAAATATTTTTTACATGGTTAGGTTCTTAGGTGAGATTTCCCCGGGAAGGAGCATGCTGCTATTAAAAGTCATCTGAAAACGTCAGACTCTGATGCTTTAGCGAAAGACATTCATGAAAACAAAAATGTAACTAGGCTTCTGGGGTTAGCAGAGGACGCTGAGCAGCAGGCGGAACTCCTGTACCCTACAGGCTTGGCAGGGTTTCCCGCTGCACGAGCCTGCAGTTAGTACCAGAATGAAGGGGAGAAATCAGAGAGAGCCAGCAGAACTTTACACAACTGACATTATTCCTGCCTCTTAATTTCCATTTAGTTATATACTCTAGCAATAAGAAATTGAAATCCAGTACAGCTGCCCCGAGCATATCAGGAAGCAAGGGTGAGTGGAGCTTTAGTTTAGCTTGGTCTTTAAATTACAGACACAAAGATTGCATGTCATTACATTTATCAGGAAATGAAGAGTAATTATAACAAGAAACAGCTCTGCCAAGCCTATGGCTGAAATCGAAATTAAAATGCAAGATGCCATTTTTTCAAGTTAAAAATAGACTTGCAGATGTTAGAAAGAGATTAAATATATACTTACAAATTTAGTTCTGCAAGTGCGTCTTTATTCTTCCCTTGGAAGGAAATTTAAATTATATAATGACAAAACAAAGCAGGAAGAAAATCATGGGGCTCACTAATAGAATAGAACATCCTTATTTAAAGCTTTTCTATGTGAAATAAAGAAGCAACTTTACAATTTAGAATAGAACTGGTTTTAAGAAACATGAATTAGGGCTGGAAGCTAGGCTCACAGCCAAAACATCAAGAAACATGAGTTAAGGAGTTCCCATCAAATCTAATTCACTATTCATATGTGAATCTAGTCAGAGAATCTATAAGGCTAGAGTTAAGAAAATTGCTTTTCCAGATGCAGAGATCCACAGCCAAGCACTGGCCAAGCTCAGGAGTCTAGTTGATGAACGGGAGGAGGGATTATATGAGCCAGGAGATCAAGATCATATTGAGGGAAACCCACAGAGTCTTCTGACCTGAGCTAGTGGGAACACACGTCAGCCAGGGAGCCTGCATGGGACCCACATAGGTCCTCTGCATGTAGGTGACAATTGTATAGTGCGGTCTGTTTGTGGGTTCCAAAGCAGTGGGATCAGAACCTGTCCCTGGCATATGAGCTGACTTTCTAGAACCAATTCCCCTTGCAGGGATGCCTTGCCCAGCCTTGGTGCATGGGGAGGAGCTTGGTCCTGACACAACAAATTGTAACATACTTTGTTGACTCCCATGAGAGGCCTGCCCCTTTCTGAATGAGGGGGGGGTGAGTGAGGAGATAGATGGGAGTAGGAGGAAGGGAGCAGGAAGATAGGTGGAAGGAGAAACTGTGGTTGCTATGACAAATAAATGAAAAAATTAATAAAAAAGAAAGTGGCTTTTTATAACAACATTGGCTAAAGAAGACTAGGTAGTGAGTGCGTTTGGGAGAGGGAAGCCAAATGTTGGCGAGGTATAAGGGGGAGAGCGGGGAGAGATGATGTAATCATATTTTAATTAAATTAAAAGGACTGTTAAAATTTAAGGCTAAAAAAAATGAGAATGTCTTTTTGTGTAATTGAACTGTGTCCACTTCCAGCAATACCACTTACCATGGCCATTATTTGACCTCTCTCTGCTTCAGTAGAGAGTATAGCCTATTTCACAATGCTGTCGCTTCCTGACTCACCCTGTGAAGATTCAGGGAACTGATAGATACAGTAGCAAAATGACCTCAAAGCAAGTGCCTCATAAGCTTGAGACATCACTACAGAGAAGGGAGCGTAAGTTTAAGTTTGTATGGCATTTGAAATGCCATCTATAACTTCCTGGGGCTATAGCTTGGTTGGCAGCGTGCTTTCCCGGCATGCACAAAGCCTGAATCAGCTTCAGGTTGCAGCAGCACACAAACTGCAACATGGCAGTGGGTGCCAGTAAAGCCAAAACTCAATAGGCACACTGGAGCGTTTAACGGCATCCTCAGCTACACAGTGAGTTCAAGGTCAACCTGGGATAGATGGGACCCTAAAAAACAAACGGACAAACAAAAACCGCTTCTTCTCTATAGCCTCTTGATCTTAGACAGTTCAAGAACAGCCTAAGCTGCGCCCACACCACCTGTGAGATCTGCCTTTGATTCACTCTTAAGCATCCTGAAGTCTCCATCTCTCCCTGTCTCCTTCCCCACTGCGCCTCTTCTGAGTGTTTGGGGGCTCTAGGGTCCGAAGGTCTCCTACTGTCTCAAGAAGCAGTTTTGTTCTGTACCCTCTCCTTTCTTTCCTCATTGTCATGAAAAAAATCAGTAAACTGTTTCACATTCCCATGTCCACTTCATGCCCTGTTTCCTTCTTCCCCTTTTAACAGAGTCAAATCTTTTACTTCCCAGAGCTCAGGATCCTCTCCTCCTCTGCATCAAATCCCTACGGCTCTGCCCTTGAACTTCCATCGCCTTTTCCTGCTTTCAGATTAACTTTGTTTACCATGCCTGGATGATTGTGGCATCTTTCTGGTTTCCTTAAGTGCACATGAGGCAGAATACTTCAAAATAATTCAGTGCACAGCAGCCAGACCAGAAGATGAGAGAGAGATGGGTTGAACAAGGAGAGCGTGTGGTTGTTCTGAGTCCCAACAGAGAAGTACGCAGGCTGTAACAGGAATCTAGAAGGGGTGAGAAAGATGAAAGAGTTCCTTTTAATCTAGATTATATATGACACTGGCATTTTATGCAGCTTTTCAAACTAGGACAAAATTAAAGGAAAAATAAGGACAAAAGAAATATCTGTCATCTCCCCTAAGCTTTCCTGTTCACAGAACCAATCACACTTAGTAGAAACTATAAAATAATGTCTTGGAGCCTTCAGCTTAAAATCAGAGGTCCTTTCTACTTGCTATTTTCAGGTTTTATTTATGTGCCTGGAAAGCAAGCTAATCCCCAAGTTTGTTTAAGAACTAAATATATGAATGTGTACATAGACTTAACAAGAGTCATTTACTGTACCTGGAATTTGGGGTCTGTTAAAGAATAAACTGAAACAGAATAATTTTTCTACTCAGAGATGTCTAGTGGTTGCTCTTCTTTGTAAGACTTTCTCCACTTTGCCATGACCGATACCCTTGGACCAGATGGTCGTGGCTGTAGGAGTGTATCATATATGTCTTACAGGATACTAAGCAACCTCTTTGGAGTCTGTCCATAGATGCCAGTAGCACATTCTTCCCACCGAAGCTGTTGACAGCCATTTCTGGAAGTCTAAAATCATTCTCATTTATGAACCTCTGAGGATGACCCTTAAAGCTATAAATGATTATTTTTTGTTCACTCTGAGAATGTCGGCATGAAAATCAGGCTTTAAATGAATCATAAAACTTATTCTAAGTATAAACTGCTTTTCTCAACTATCTCTTAAGAATATGTCGTGACATCTTAAAAGCACCTTACTTGAGAGCAGAGAAGGGAAACTGTGTAGAGTATAAAATAAATAAAAAATTTTAATTAATGGGAAGAATATAATTGTCAGATATATTACAGATACATATTCTCTCCACACATGTTTGTATTCTATTATCAAGATTTATAATTTTGTCTATAACTTAATTTGTATTAACTGGAACTTTAACTGTGTTACTCAGTGCTGTGAATTAAATACAAAAGGTTTCCCCATAGACTTTTATATTTACAAACTTGGTTCTCGACTGTTTAGGAGCTTTAGAATCTTGGGAGGTGGAACCCGAGTAGAAGAATCACTGGACAGTTCCATCCTGCTCTCTTCTTACTGGTGTGGGAGCCACGTGACAAGTTGTCATACAGTCCTACCACCACACTTTCCATGAAGTGGTAGACTATATCTTTTAAACTATACATTAAAATAAATTCTTCTTCCATTTAATTATCTTCTTAGCTATTTGGGCACATCGGTAAAAAGTAATCAATAAAAGAATAATCAATAAAAAGACCTTACTTTATGACCAAAACATTCAGATTTATAAAACAAATATGGCAAATGTGTATGTTAACTTTTAAATTTTTTAAAATTTTACAGACATAGTCAAGGAGAAAATGAGAAACGGACCATTGCGTCAGTGTCAGCTGATGGAATGACCATAACACTAACTAGGCCACTAAACTACACACACTTAGGAATTACTGTCACACTCCCAGATGGAAGTATGTTTGAAGCAAGGGCAGAAGTTGGCATTCTTACAAGAAATATCTTAATAAGAGGATCTGATAAGGTGGAATGGAATGACAAAATTCCATCATGTCCCGATGGATTTGACACAGGTATGCTTAGCATCTATAATCTGACAGTGATTGTACTAATTTTCAAGACATCTTGGTTTATACTGAAGTGTGTTATTCTGTTTTCAACTTTAAAACATACCATGTAGACAATAAGTATGGAAACTTGGAAACATTAGTGGCTTAAAAGTCTTTTCAATATAATGATAAAAATGATTATTACTGATACCAAATTGGAAGAAATGAGTGTGCTTAGAATCCATTGATAAAGTTCCTTCCCATGCTTTGATTTCTTATTATATGCTTCTATTCTTGTGGTTCTTAATTATTAGGTCTTAATGACTACAGAGTCATACATAATTCAGAAGCTACATCACTTAAATTTACCAAGAAAACGTAGAATACAGTATTTAATGTATTATTTAGCAAATCTTTAACAATTCTTTACTTTTGGTCCAAAATCTGTATTATATGTGAGGGTAGTTTCATTGTAGATAGATATTGTAATGAGTAGTCCATGGAAAATGTTGACTATAAATAAAATGGATATATGAGAAGATAAAGATATATTTATACAGATACATATGTATGTGGGGGGTCTATAAATTTTAAGATAGACTAGAGTGGCTCCAACGCCTTTTAAATTTTGGCATGAATCATTCTTTGCATGAGGTTCTATCCTATGCATGCAGGATGTTTTCCAGTATGTCTGACCTGTACCAACCAAATATTAGTAGCCTTCCCATCACTGTGTCAGCCAAAAATGATTTCTAGATGTTGTAGACGTATTCTCTGGAAACAAAATTATCTTTAGTTACAAGCCACAGAACTACACTATACCCCATTAGACAACGATCCTAAAATATCCATAATTTTAAATAATGAAGAATACTTTTTATTCATACTCTATCTGTCTGGATATGGGTCAAAAGGAGGTCCTTTTCACTATAATGCTTCCAGAATTCAGATGGATGTGGGCTTTGTGTCAGTATGGACTTTCTTCATATCAGAAGCAAAGACGAGATGAATAGAGAGGCAAGCTACCAATTAATTGGTTAGGCTCTGAAATCAAGTATATTGTTTCTGTTTATGTGATATTAGCTGGAAATAAGACAACAGCTATGATGAAGTTCAAGGAAATGAGTTAGTGAAAGACCCAGAACACACGGAAGAGAATTGTTGGATATTGATGCATTTTAATGATTTGTTTATACTACAAAGCAAAATGTCTTTTGACGAGTTATCTTTTAATATTTTTGTAATCATTAGTAAGTGATGATATAATAACAGACACAGGTTAGTTAATTGCTTTTTCTTCAGATGTAAGCAAAAGTTCATTAGATTTTATGTTAAATGACCTATTTTCTGATGCCACTTTATCTGCATCAAGTCTCACAGTAGATATGAAAGCAAATCTCAAGCTGTTTAATATGTGAATACTTCCTGTTATGTAAAATGGACTGTTAGCATCTAATGCTATGCAAGCATATGTTAATTCCCAGTATGAAGAGGAAGCTTCAGAAACAAACAAAATACAATTATTATTATTCATTCAATCATTCAAATATTATTTAATACTATCTCAATAAGATCCTTTAAATATGCAAAGATGAATAAGATAGAACAATTACATTTTCATTATGTATAAAAATGTTATGAATATCTAATAAGCTCTATAATGGGGTTAAAATTATATGTAAATAAAAAGATGCGAAATGACTATAAGGACAGTTTTAACAAGAATATTGTTGTAAGGTCTTCAATAATGCTTTAAAAATATTTTTTAAGGAGAATTTGCTACACAGACATGCTTTCAAGGAAAGTTTGGAGAAGAAATAGGAAGTGACCAATTTGGAGGCTGTATTATGTTGCATGCTCCTTTACCTGGGGCTAACATGGTAATTGGAAGAATAGAATATGTAGAGGTAAGGACCATTCTTCTTAAATCACCAGGGTGTCATACAGTGTATTGAGCTACTGATATTTGCCATACTCTATTTTCAATATGATAGCAAACAGATAAATGAACAGTACCAATACAGACAATTATTCATGTATTTAATCATTCCAAATATTTGTTTCTTTACTTTTAAAAGCTTAAAACAGATCTGACAACACATACAATTCAAAACCTGACAATGACTTCATATTACATCTAAAACACAAAATTGATTTCCTTTTCATGGGACCATAGGATCTGAAGTCTAGCTGCTATGGTTTTGTCACCAAGTGCGCTTAGCCAAATGCAAATCAAGTATGTTTCTGACTGAAGTTCACTGCCCTTGTTCTTTGTTCCATTTTAGATGCCCATTCATCAAAGTTTGCATATTTCATATGCTTACTTCTTCTGAGTTTCTTCTCAATGTCAGTTTGTAAGAGAGCTCCCTCTTTACCATGCTTACTTAAAATTGCTAACAAACTCCCAGTTACATTTATTCACTCAAATTCTAATATTTTATGGATTTCAGAATCTTCTTCATGTCTTTTCAATAATCAAGCTTCATAATAATCAAGACTTATCAGTTACTACAAGTACTCAGTGAAGAAATGGGTAGGGAATGAATAGGTACACAATACCAAAATCCATAAACCCATTCTGGGCACAGCTAAATAGCATTGATAGTGACAGAGTCATTTTGTCATAAGATAAATTTTTCTTAAGATAAATTACACATCTGACATCTGAGATATGAATTGATTGAGATTTCCAGAACTGTTTACAATTCCTTCATATGAGATGAAGTTAGTTCTGACCTGTGATTATAGTAAAGACTGTGACTTTGCATATAAACAATGCAGTGTCTGGAACATGGTAAATATCCCAAAGAATCAGGAAAAATAATACATAGGACTTTATTTTGTTGAATAGAAAAGTTTAGTAGTAGAGAGTTTTACTTTATTAAACAAGTGATTAGTTGTAGAGAGGCAGTAAAACACAGAAGAGTCAAAACAATAGGTTTACTTATTCCATTTATATGCTCACTCATTTGTTCATTCCCTAACAATATTTTTATTTTATTGGACTATATAAAAGATTGTATTTAGAATAAAATACTATTTTCAAAAAACATGAATAATGTGGTAGATATGAATATAAGTAATTCATATCTTAATATGAAATTGGAGATTATTTTTAAACAGGAAATTGCTGAACAGTTCTTATTTCTGGCCTGACAGGTGTTCCATGCTGGCCAATCTTTCCGTTTGGGACGATACCCAATACATTGGCACCTACTTGGAGATTTGCAGTTCAAGTCTTATGTAAGAGGCTGTGCAATTCATCAAGCCTTCAACAGAGCTGTTACAATCCACAATACACATCACCTTCTGGTTGAGAATAATATTATATATGATATAAAGGGAGGAGCATTTTTTATAGAAGATGGAATTGAACACGGCAATATTCTACAGTATAATTTGGCCATCTTTGTACAACAAAGTACTAGCCTCCTCAATGATGATGTGACGCCGGCCGCATTTTGGGTAACCAACCCTAACAACACCATAAGACACAATGTGGCTGCTGGTGGCACTCACTTTGGCTTTTGGTACAGAATGAATGACCACCCTGATGGCCCATCTTATGACCGAAACATTTGTCAGAAAAGAATTCCTCTTGGAGAATTCTTTAACAATACTGTTCATTCTCAAGGGTGGTTTGGACTGTGGATTTTTGAAGAATATTTCCCCATGCAAACAGGATCTTGTACTTCTACAGTGCCTGTGCCTGCCATCTTTAATTCACTCACTGTCTGGAATTGCCAAAAAGGAGCTGAATGGGTCAATGGAGGGGCTCTGCAGTTCCACAACTTTGTGATGGTGAATAATTATGAAGCTGGAATTGAGACCAAGAGGATCCTGGCTTCCTATGTTGGGGGATGGGGTGAAACCAATGGTGCTGTGATTAAAAATGCCAAAATTGTTGGTCATCTTGATGAACTAGGAATGGGGTCTGGATTTTGCACCTCAAAAGGCCTGGTACTCCCATTTAGTCAAGGCCTGACTGTGTCATCTGTTCACTTTATGAATTTTGACCGTCATGAATGTGTGGCTTTGGGAGTAACATCAATCACTGGGGTTTGTAATGACAGATGTGGAGGCTGGAGTACAAAGTTTGTTGACATCCAGTATTTTCATGCACCTAATAAGGCTGGCTTTCGCTGGGAACATGAAGCAGTACTGATGGACACTGACGGTTCACTTACAGGTAACGTCATTCTTTAATGTATGAAATTGAATAGCTAAGGCTGACTCACCAGTATCTCAGACTGCAGCCCAGTAGTAAACTATTCTACTGTATAGTATTGATTTGAGAATTACAGAAACTCTAGGCACCGATGAGATAATTCTTTTTTGAAAGAGATCCAAACGGTAAGAAGCATCCTCCAAACATGTCCTTTTTCTCTTCCATTAGCAATTAGATTATGAATTAATGATAGTTTGATGGAACATTAGTGGAGATGAGACTCATTGTCATTTCAGTGCTAGGAAACCATTATCTGCCTTCATTTTTCATTCAGGTAAAAATTGTTTTGTTATTCCTAAGTCTAGACTCAGTCACACTCCATAAAAATAGATATAAATTCAAACTCCATTTTTAAATCATTCAGTCAAAATATTTCTAGAATGCTTTCAAAAAGAAGTGGCAAGCCTGCCCTCAACTCCTTTGTAGTTTAAATTTTAAATTTGTATTTGTTTAAAAATATGTTAAAGGGATAAAAGGACAAGAATTATGAAAGAAGATATAATGTAGTTGCTATTTTCTGTTTCTAACTCTGTCGTGGATTTTTTGACTTTGAAGGTGGATAAGTTTTCATTTGATAATGAAAGTGTGAGATTCAGTGTAAAACTCCACAGCTTCAGACTGGTTGTTCTAGTTGTATCACAGTTTATTGAGACACATGAAATTTGGATCTCATTAAAGTCAGTGTGTGATGATTTTTGTTTGCAAGATTTTTTATAATAAAGTTTATTAAATTATTAAATAAAAATACTAAGCCAAGAAAAAATCAATATGTGTCATTGGATTTTTCTATAATTTTAATTTAAGCCCCAATATGTCATATTTTCTGTGTATATTCATGATTTCTATAGGTTTTATCTTTATAAATTATTAATGATGGACCTGTGTAAACTAGGTAGGAAGCATATGTGGGTGTGTTACCTAGTCCTTTTTAAGAATCAACTGACAGATAAACTGATAGAATGTAGTGACTGAGTTCTGAAATTCTCCTTGAAAGATCAAAATCTTTCTTTTATTGAAAATGGTATTTTCAATAAATGTTCACATGGTTCGAGTTCTCAATGACAGTTGATAACTTCTGTCCCCTTTCTAACTGTGGCTTTTGGGATGGAGAATATTGTGGTGGTTCTGCCAATACTTATGTGTGTCTTTTATTCACTAACAGTGGAGATTTTAAAGATTAATTACTTTACCACCCAATGGAGATCAATTGCCCTATTGAGATCAATTATCTTGCTTTGTGCCTGGAAAGCTTGTTCCTAAGTCATTGATCATATATTTGCTTAGAAGCACACAATATATGGGCAATCCTCTTAGATTCAACCCATTTTGTGAATCCTTAATCAAGTCATTTTGTGCTACTTCCCATCCCTTACTTTGACTCTCATGGATACTTTGAGTCTTGTGTTTCAAATACACTCATGAGTCCCTTGACAGAAAAGTCTGCTGTAAGACCTATGCATCCTTGTCTCTTGAGAACAAAAATCTCTACCAAGGTGTCTAGAATTTATTGCTAACACTGTGGTCTCAGGACCTACGCATTGTAGATCAGTTTTATTAACTTTCTTATATAAAATAGCAATTATGCTTCTTCTGTTTCTTTCCCAGGGCACAGAGGGCACACTGTCATCCCACACAGCCCCTTACTGGACCCATCACACTGCACTCAAGAGGCAGCATGGAGCATTGGTTTTCCTGGATCTATCTGTGATGCCTCAGTCAGTTTCCACCGTTTAGCATTCAACAAGCCTACTCCAACATCTTTACTTGAAAAAGATGTGGTTCTCTCAGACTCTTTTGGTAAGTGAGTGAAAACAGTTAAACCATTAATTTCAGTGTTCTCCTATATGTTTGTGAGCGTCATCTTCATGGTGTTCTGAGCATTGTAAAGAACACATTTATACCAAGCAGATTCCATGCAGAAGACAAACTTGTCACAGTGAGTTCTGGAAGGACAATAAGTAGATGTATAATATTCTATTGACAGAGGAACCACCAGACAGTATTATAACAAAGTGCAGGAAAGTTGTTCTAGCCACTGGAGCAAGGTAGTAAAGGTAGATATATCAATCTGAAGACAAATTGTTGTTATGGTTGCTGAATAAGATGGGATGTGTTGAGCATTTCCTACGTCAATAGATGTATGTGAAGTGTCATGGACTATTGATTTGTAGCAGTAATAATACTGTCCTTAGTATACCTGCTGTACTTGGTATCATTATTTGAATAGGTTGTATTATCTTATTATTATTCACAATCCATATGTAATTTTTCAGCCAAAAGGAAAGTTAAATGGGGATGTGGTCATAACCTGTCTTTTCATAGTTCATAAATCTTTGCTTGTTGCACTGACATCTACAGTTCATAGTGTGTTATGCTGTTGTTAATCTTTCCATCATAATAACAAAAGCCTGAGAAAATAATTAACTTGTATGGAGATTTATGTTGGCTCAGTTTTGGAAGTTTCAGTCTTCTGCTTTTGAGCCTATGCAAGAAAGTACATCCTGGTGAGGAACACATAATGGAAAAAAGCTACCGAGTGTTTGTCTCACATTCCCTTTTGAGGGCCTGTTCTTGATGAGCAAATACCTCCCAAGAGACTACACCTTTGAAAAGTTCTACTGCTTTTCAGTAACACTACCCTGAGTACTGTGCCTCCAACACATTGGCCTGTGGAGAACAATTGTCTTTTTAGTGTCTGGGAGGCATGGTTCTTAGTTCCTTAGTCCTTACTAAGGTTTTATTTTCTCTCTCCAGTGACCATCAAATCAGTGTGGGGCCTCCCATAAACATATCTTTTCTCATTTACACCTCAGCTAGCTTACCTTGAGTGGCTCAAATCTTCATATCTATCTATCTATCTATCTATCTATCTATCTATCTATCTATCTATCTATCTATCTCTCTCTATCTATTATAATCTATGTATCTAATTATTATTATTATTCCTATCAATTTATCCATCTACTTAGAAATTACTAATATTCTTTGACTTCCAATGAGTTGTGCTCCAGTAAACCCATTCCTAGTTGAAAATGCAGTAAAGTTGAAAATGCATCTACTACACATAATATGTTAAACCAGACAACTCGGTCTAGCTTACTTTAGCCATGCTTGGGCACTTGTATTTGTCCTTAGTTCAAAAAAGTTATCTAACACAAAGCCTTTTTATATTAATGGCTTGAATAGCTAATGTAATCAACTGGATAGTAAGTTGTTGCTATTTTATGACATATCAATGTACAGCCCATAACTCATTAAGTTGAACTATTATAAATTAATATAAATTAAATATCTGTCTATAATGAAACAACTTTCTTTTTCAATACTGTTATGATAGACTGAAGATTCTGATAATGACTGAAAGCATGTAAGAATGAGGGATTTTCAAAACAAAATATATTTACAAATGTTATTCTTTATATTTTCTGGATAAAGTAAAATGATGTAGCTTTTTGATAACTAAATTTGTACCTGTGAATGTCAAATCCAAACACATAAGGAGTTATGACTATAGAAAGGGACCTTGTTAACAGGATCAAATACACTTGCCTGTCTTTCTGTGGTATACTTAGCGTTCCTCTTCAATACTTTAGTAAGTCAGATCCTCAAGTTGTTCCTTGCCAAAATTCCAAGTTCTTCCCTCGTTTCAAACAGAACTATACAACTATTTTGCTGTAAATTTTTAAACTAAGCAAATACCTTTGCCCTAGTCCTGGACTCACCTTAGGCTGAGTAATAACCTATATAGGTTATCACTTATCTTCATGGTTCTGTTTCTAGATGTGGACCAAACACATATGGTGCTTTTGAAATGTCCACTGTTCCTTACCTCTCAAAAAAGTTACTTTTTTTCTTTGCATTGGTAAGGGAATGGAAAATAAGAAGTGGCAATTTATTTGAGTAACTTAAAGTAGATTTCTGTCCCCAGACCTCATATAGAAATCTTTATTTCTATATGTTGTATATAGTGGCAAATATCACCTTAATGTGATCTCTAAGTCTATTACCAAGCTGGTCTTGAAAGAGTAAAGTGAAGAAAGGTAGAGTGACCCTCAAGTAGTCCAGTGCTAATGTAAAGTAGACTGCCCGCTCTTCACCAGGTGACACGGGAGTCCACAAAGACTCCATTCTCCAGAGAAATAGTTACAGGAATGGACTTCCTTTCATCTCCCCTTCCTTGTCTGTCCCAGCACAACAAGAAGACAGGATTTTGTATTTTCTCTTACTCAGACACGGAGGTGTTTTATGAACGCAGAGATTGTGGCTGCTGCTTAGTTTCTGTTGTCTTACAGGTACTAGCATCGTTCCCTTTCAGAAGAAACGGCTGACCCACATGTCTGGGTGGATGGCCCTGATTCCAAATGCAAATCATATCAACTGGTACTTTAAAGGTGTGGAACACTTAACCAATATATCATACACATCAACATTCTATGGATTCAAGGTAAATAAGAGCTACAAAACAAAACAGCAGACTACATTGTCATCCTCACACACCCAACTTTTTTCTTTCCTTCTCTGGGTGTGTATGTATAGGTATGTGAGCTTATGTATGTGTGGTGTATGTGCATATGTGTGTACAGATGGGAACATCTGTATCTTTATTGGCACCAACCTTATTCCTTTGATATAGGTGATCTTCCTAGAGACAGGCTCTCTGATTTAACCTGGAGCTAACCTGGAGGCCAGAAAGCCCCAGCAATCTCCCAGTCTGTGGGCTCATGCACTAGCACTGTGAGTCACACTTGGGTTTTATATGGGGACTTGGAATTCAATTCAAGTCATCCTGCTTCCACATCAAGCACTCTTATCCATTGAACCATTTCATTCCCCTCTGGGTCGGCCATTTCTCTACCCAGAATACTCTTCCTTCACAAATCAATCTTTTAAAGCCCTATGATGCTCCATGTATGACCCACTCACTCTAAATCTAAGAAGGAGGCAAGTTTTGCCATGTTCCCATGATTATGCTTTTGCCTGCTTGCCTTTGTTCTTATTTCTCTGGTAATAACTTACACTTATTTGGTCCCAAGTATCAGTTAAGGGTTTATTTGTTATGTGAAATAAATATTGATAATTATTTTCCACATACGATATTTGTATTTCCACCACATAGTTTGTAGGGAGTGGGTCCTCCATACTGACCTGAGTTCTCCAGTGTTCAGTAATTGTAATCAGTGTCTTGAGGAACATCCTCCCACGTTCTCCTACTAATGCTATCTATTTTTGTGGCCCAGAAACCATAGAAAGCATTATTTTTAAACTTTTAAGTTATCATAGAAAAGGCACACATGGTGAAAACATATATGTGCACGTGAAACTTACACACCCATGTGTTCATGTGAGTGGAGAACTTGCACATGTGTTTGGAGAGAAAAAAAAAACAAAAGAATAAAGAATAAGAAAAAGTAAGAAGAGAGATCCTTTTTTTCCCTTGATGGTGGAGTTAGCATTGCTGACAGAGACTGGAACAACACATAAACACCCAACTGAAAGGTAAACGAGAAATTAGCTCAGGTTATAACACACTACATGGGCTATGTCTGTGATTTTAAAACTAAGTCATAATATACAACATATTTATAACATAAATCAAGACACACTTCTCTGCAACTATCTTAGGAAGAAGACTATGTAATTATATCACATAACTTCACTCAAAATCCTGATATGTTTAATGTTGTTGATATGAGGAATGGCTCTTCAAATCCATTGAACTGGAATACTAGCAAGAATGGAGACTGGCATCTTGAAGCAAACACCAGTACTCTCTATTATTTGGGTATGTATTCACTAGGGAAAGATTTTAATTTTTTATCTGATGATTCACAAGCAATTTTAATAGAAATATGTGGTATACAATAGCCTGTATTGTCAGAATTTGATAAATATTTGTTGAATAAAAATACTAGACATAAAATGTATGCTAGAAAAGACCTTTAATTTAAAAGCTTGTGTTATATTTTTGAAGATAATGCTCATATAATTTCACAGGGTCCTGATTATTTTATTTCACAGAATTGGCAGCTGGTATACATTCCATTAATATTTTTTAAAAAATAATTTTAGACAATAAAAGTATTTAAGAAGAAAATTAAAGCCAGGCAGTGCTGACACATGCCTTTAATTCCATCACTTGGGAAGCAGAAGTAGGAAAATCTCTCTGAGTTTGAGGCCAACCTAAGCAACATAGAGAAAACTTGTCTCTAAAAACTGACACAAAACCCCAAACCAACCAAACAAAAAAGAATAAAATTAAGTTATATTTTTAAAAAGAATAAAATTAAACTAATTGTAAAGCACTCTTATTCTATTTTATGTGCATATATAGGTTTCATTTATTCATTTATTTTGCACATGTGTATGCGTACCATGTGGTTTTCTTGTGCTCACAGAGTCCTGAAGAAAAGCATAGATCCCTAGAACAGAAGTTACAGACAGTTGTGAGTTGCCATATGAGTTCTGGGAATAAAATCAGGCCCTCTG
Organism: Phyllotis vaccarum; assembly: GCA_033318265.1. Classification (NCBI taxonomy): domain Eukaryota; kingdom Metazoa; phylum Chordata; class Mammalia; order Rodentia; family Cricetidae; genus Phyllotis; species Phyllotis vaccarum. The sequence goes on from JARWLC010000001.1 coordinate 10,714,371, forward strand.
AAGAATAGCACAGGTTTTTAATGACTAAGCCTTCTTTCTATTCACTTAAGTTATTCATTTTGTTAAAATATGTCCTTTCTCCTTAATATTTCATCTCTCAAAATGATACCTATTTTATTGAAGTTTCTCAATGCCTACTTTCTGTTCTGAGTAAGTAATATTTCCAAAATGCTATGACTTTATATAGACTTAAGTACTATAATCATCATGTTAATGTGTTCACTTAAACCATGTTGATTTTGCTTCAGTGTCAGGGAGAAGTGACCTTCCTCAGAGCCAGCCCATTCCTGGGACGCTAGATCCTGATGTAAAAGATGTGATTATTAATTTCCAAGCTTACTGCTGTGTTCTCCAGGACTGCTTTCCTGTTTATCCACCATCAAGAAAACCGATTCCCAGGAAACGACCAGCCACTTACAAGTATATAGGCCTTCCTCAGCTAATATCTTTGTCCTCCAGCACAATGACTTTTGATTCACAAATTATATCCACACCCACACTTTACTCATGTTGTAATCGACTCCCATTCTCTATGGCAAAAAATGAAGAAAGCTCATTAAAATTGGATGCAAAAGCTGGCAGTCTTAGAAAGTTAGTTCAGATTGTGAGAGTTGTCATAAGGGCTTTATTATATAGTTGAGAAATATGAAGTCTGGTGATATGTGTGTCGTATGAGTTCTCTGAACTGACCCATGGTATCAGAAGCATCAGAAGCTAAGCTTCTTCGTAATTACAAAGTTGTCTTAGGTGGTGTCAGTTTTGGTGGGCATCAAGTCAAGCTCATAAGAGAACTTTTAATTTTTCAAGTATAAATCACAAATTTTAATTCTTCTAGTTAAAATTTTTTCCTTCTATCTTATAAGATTTCACAGCTCTCTACTTTTTTAAAAAAAAAACTGTATGAATCATCACATTTTAAGCAATATGTAAGTATGTATTCTCTTACATTTGAGCACAAGTCATTTCCAGAAAGATGATATTAACTTTATAATTACATCCTTTAGGAAGTTTTTCATTAGCAAGTAGCTTCTAGAAGGCACAATTACAACAAGGGCACAGCCCTTTCTTTTCAATATGTTTTCCATGTTTATTTCAATTTAATGCAGCCTTCATTCTGAGTGCAGACATATTACCCCAAACCCCTACACTGCCCTTCCCAGGGAATAACCTCAATTTATCTTTGGCAAGATAGAGATCACTCTTCCTGCCCTTCCATTCACAGGATCTACCTAAATATGAACTCAAAGTGTATTTAGTGAAATAGCATCATTCACCAGGGGGCCATAAACAGATGCAAGCTGCACTGATTTTCTATTTCCTATAACCAAATATTATAAGGAAATGGAATAATTGGCATATCTTAAATTGAATTAGTTTAGTTAAATTAGCATGTATCAAAATAAGGATTTGATGTGAAGTGTTCAAATTTTTAAAAAGTAATGTTCAATAGAAAAAGTACATAGTTTGTATGTTTTGTGGATACTACTAATTATACATATTATCTTGCCTAGTTAGTAAAATTATTAAATATATAATTTACACTCTACCATTCCCAAGACATCTAATGTAATATGCCTTAAGGAAGTGCTCATTAAATACGTAGAGAGGTTGATTAATGGAGTATTACTTTTCTTCTCAGTTTATGGTCAAATGAGTCTTTTTGGCAAACATCCCCAGAGAACAATTATACTGTACCCCACCCAGGAGCAAACGTGATTATTCCTGAAGGTAAACACTCAAGTTCACATACGTAAAATGTTAGCATTTAAGTAGCATTAACGCTGCAGTGGAGCAAGTGTATCAGTAATTATGTCTCTGTGTCTTAGCATCACACGCCGGGGAAGAGTAAAGAGATAGCTCTTGAGTATGAAGCATAGCCTTCAGCTTTTCTGTGTAGAATAACATTAGCTGGGGCTAGTGGCATTGCCTGTTTTAGACTCAAAAGACCAAGAAAGGAGTGTTGCTTCCACCCTGGAGTTCAAGGCCAACTTCAGAAACATAGCAACACTGTTTCAAAATACAACAAAACCACAGTACCATGCTTTCTGTGAGATACAGGCATAATTAAGTGGAAAGAAATCACAGGCTTCAAAAACAAGACTCTGGAGTGAGCTTGTTAGTTTTGTCTTGAGCTTCACTGTGTGAGTTGCTTTACATATCTTATTGTTTCCCAGGATCATGGGTTATAGCTGACACAGATATACCCCCAATGGAAAAGCTCATTATATGGGGAGTTCTAGAAATAGAAGATGGATCTGAGGTGGGATCTGCAGCCCCTTCTTATAGAAGAGTTGTTTTGAATGCCACCTACATATCAGTGCAGGTAAGAATGAGGTCTTGCCATTTGTATTATTAATCTTATTAATTTCTAACATGAAAATTTAAGGAAATAGTATTCAGTATGGGGGGGGAGAGAAAGAGAACGCTGTTTCAAGTATCACTCACCTCCAATATATTTCTTCTCACTTTTAAATGATGTTTTCATCTTCCTTACTGGGATAATTATCAGCATACACTTGAGTGTGTGCTTGTCCCGTTTTAATGTTACTCAAAACATTTGTATTGATATTATATATAAAGCTTAACTATGAGTTCACAGCAACAAACACCAAATTCTTAGGTGTTCTGAAGGAGAAGGAAAAGTATTTTGACTATTTTTATAAGAAAAACAACAGTATTCCTTAAATATGGATAGAAACAGATGGGATTAAGAAGGCAGGATAACCAATGAAGTGCTTCGTTTGCTTGGAACAGTTGTCCGGGTCTTCTATGCACCACAGGTGGTCTTGAGCTTGTAACAGCTTAATCAGCTTAATCATTTTGTCACTCTGTTGCTATTTATGAGAAAAGCATGACCAAACCAAAAAGCTATTAAGGATTTATTTTTAAAGAGCATTTATTACACAAATAAATTTCTCTGATGAGATCTGAACTAACAGTCCCTGGGCTGAGAGATATAAATGTAGATAGCGGTTTTATTCTTTGTTCATTTACCTACGTAATACTAGTAGGTTCACCCCTGAGGTGAACCTCCCGAAACGGTTTTGGCCAGATTAATAGGCTCCACTAGATGGTCCCAACCCATGAGTATATGGGCAACACAAATTGGTTTGGGTGGGTTATCTATAATAATGGGGGGTGGGACCCATGTAGTTTGGAGGAGGGGGTTGGAGAGGATCAGCATGGGCAGCAGTTAGAGGGAGGTGTGGGAGGTGAATAGGGTCCAAAAACATTGTATGAAATTTCCAAAGAATTAATTGGAATGTCATATTAAAAAGAATTTCCTAGCCTTTTATGAAAGTTAAAGAACAGAAACTCCTTTTGATGCTTTACAGAGGATAAGATTTGGGACACATGTATGGGCTTGAAGAATAACGCTACATCTGTGTCCTCACTTCATTGTGTTAGTTATATAATGATGGATAACTTGTCTGACATTTTTACTTCAGCATCAGTTTCTTCACCTATGACATAAATAAAAATATAAATTCATGGGTTTAGTATAAAGGCTAAAGTTTATAATTAATATGGATGAAACCTTACATTAGTGCATTTGATGGCAGCCATCACTGCTAATTAGCCTTGGTTGGTATGGCATAGACAGAGTGTTAAGAACATCATGTGCACAATCTATGCATCCAATTAAAGTGTAGTCTATTCAAACATCACTAGCTTAGGTCTTTGGAGATTTTAGATCTAGATCTGATTCTGACAGTAAATAGATTATTGAATTTGACCTCGGAAAAGCATTTAGACTATCTATGTATCCTAAGGGTAAAGGGTTAAAGTCACTTCTAGCTACAAGACTGATCTAACAAAATTCCTCCATTTACTAGGAGCTTCTGACTTCTTTTTTATGGGTGTTTTTTTCTGCTCATTTTTTTTAAGTACTAACAATTTTCTGCTTCACTGCAGGGGGGTAGATTAATTGGTGGCTGGGAAGATAACCCTTTTAAAGGAGAATTACAGATTGTTCTCCGAGGAAATCATTCTACCCCAGAATGGGCTTTCCCGGAAGGACCAAATCAAGGGGCAAAGGTCTTAGGTATGTGTTGTCATATACTAAATGTCTCTTTGTCTATTTCAAAATACACAGCACTGAAGTACTTAGCTGATGATAGTATGGCGTCGAATTCATTTTATAGCCGTTCATTTATACTAACCACACAAGGATCAGAGATTTTAAAATATTAAATTGTCACATTACAATTTAGCAACTGACATAGATGTGTATACTTCAACACATAAGTTATTATGAAACTAAGTTTAGTAAAGCTCTCTATATCATTTCTCTAGACTGGTGTCTTCATAATCTTTTCTTGATAGGAAAGAGCAATAATAGTTTTCATATTTTGCATCTTCCCTCTAAAAGACCATTTCCCTATACATAATTTCATTATCAGTATTCATAAACATTCTGTGGCTAAGTTGACTATGCTGTCAGTTGAGCTTAATTTCCCTGAGGCATTGGTGTATTGTGCATATTCCTATTTAAATCTAGGAGGCAAAGGTCTTACAAGAGTAATTAACAGCTGCCTTTATTAATACTATTGCATATTCATTTAGAAGGCACATAATAATATTACCGCAATGCTGAGGCCAGCAAAAACAGTCCTAAAAATATTTGTTTGTCTATGTTTATATTTTAAAAATGACATCCATAATTACTAAATAATGTTAAGAAAAAAACTATTAAAAGCATATATATTTGCAGCTCTACTCTTAAAGCAAACTAGTATTTTGTATCTTTTCATTTTAATCAATTTCTATGGTGCATATATTGTTTATAGTTTTTTGTGTTTTTCCTTTGTTAAAATAAGTATATCATGATTCAGCTTTTTTGTTACTTTGATAGCATATGCTGGATATATGGTCCAGATAATCATTGCCAACAGTGAAAACTCTCCTCTTTTTATAATACTGTTCCCAGCATTAATACAACTAAAAGATATTTAATCATCTATGTACATCTTCATTAATACCAATTTTTTATTGTTTTCAAAATAACATTGAGGTAAAGCTCCTGATTTGTTTTCTTTCACACTGGGATTACTGTAGTCTGTCGATGACTTTTGTACAGCCAAACTCAATCAATTCAGCCCATTAATTTTCCAATGTTTAGTAGTTTGCTAAAATTTATCAATGGACAGTCTCATTCTGTGCTAAGTCCTAACTCAGGACTGTGTGGTAAGTAAGAATGTTCCTCTCTTTCAGGAGTGTTTGGTGAGCTAGACCTACATGGACTTCCACATTTGATTTATAAAACTAAACTGTCAGAAACTGCAGAGGCAGGCTCCAGAATCATATCTCTGAGGGATTCTGTGGATTGGCAGGTAGAAAATGAATTATATGTTATAAGATGAATATATATACCTTCATTCTACTGGAAACAGTTTCTCCTCTGTTTATTTCCTATAATTAGCAGTATGAAAAGTGTATATTGTAGTAGGAGGTTTTTGGTCCGGACTTTCGGGCCTAGCCTCAAGGTTTAGGCCCACAGACCCACAGACCCACAGAGACACACAGATATTTATAATAGTTTTAGGCTGATTGGCCTAAGGCCCAGGCATATAACTTGTTAACTCTTTATCTTTAATCTAACCTATGACTCATGTTGTTCAGCCATGCGGCTCGGTACTTTTTCTCAGAGCAGCATAGTTGTCCTCTGCATCTTCTAGCTTCTCTCTGGCATTTTGCTCTGTTTTGTTTGTTTTTAGAGTCCTTTTAGTCTGGTAGCCCCACCCACACTTCCTGTCTGCCTTTGGCCAATCAGCACTTTTTATTAAACTCATAGGCGGGGACAGTTACTTACAATGGAACAACATCATCTCTCTAAAGTATATCTTACAGCCGGCTTGCAAGGAATGACCTGATATCAATTAAAAATTGTGATGTCAAAAGTTCTTCAACCCATATCAAGAACATCATGTGTACAATAATATAAAACAAAAAAAATGTAAGCTTTTGCTTATAAATAATTGTAAATTGCAAATCCTTGCAATGAGATAATACAGTTATTTTAAATATATCTTATGTTATCTCAGCTACCTTATCACTTGTAATTTTTTATGTCATTTGTTAAGCATTTAGAAAGTAAACAAACTTTGAAGCCCAATGACGTCTAAGAAAGTAGTGTCTACAGTAGATGAGAGAATGGTAGACTATAAATAGTAACCTTGTAACTTGGACTTTTCACATTTTATTTATTCACTGTGTATATGTTTCTGTGTGGGGTGGTTGAAGGTGGAAGACATGGCACAGGCGTTTGTGGACATGGGGTTGTGTGCATGTGTCATGGTGCATGTATGCAAGTCATACCCTAGATTTTTTTCTGAAGTTAACAGTAAAGTTACAGATTTAGATGTATACTTTACTGTTTCTGGTAATATCTTGATTGTTAATAAGATATAAATTTAGAACTGTTTTAAGATTGTTCATAGGAAAACCTAATTTTAAAATTGCTCTTGCATTTGACACTTGGATTTTTCTAAGGAGGGGGAAGATATTGTGATCACTACCACAAGCTATGATTTACACCAGACAGAGACTAGAAGGATCGCTAAAATTCTGCATGGACACAAAATTCTTGTCCTCAATGAAAGCCTTTCCTACACTCACCTCGGTAAGAGGCTGTTCCTTAATCAAATGGATATGTAACTAAAATGTCTGGAAATGTCTATGTTTTATTTCACCCATAACTATGATTAGACTTAACAGATATTTCGACAGAGTAATTGGCTTTGGTATCAGTGGATTCTACTATTTATGTATAGACTCCAATATGCTTTGTAATATATTTTTATTTATTCACCAAATATTCAACAAAAACCTACTATGTAAAATTATATGGAGTAAAACTGTGTCTTTTTCTTTTTTGAGTTTCCAAGTAATTATTAATACACTATGGGATTCTAAAAGCTTTTATCTTGAGGCTGGAGAAATGGTTCCGCAGTTAAGAGCACTGGCTGCTCTTCCAGAAGTCTGGAGTTCAATTCCCAGAACCCATATTGTGGCTTATAATGCATCTGTAACTCCAGCTCCATGGAATTTAACATCCTCTTCTGGCCCTTGAACATACAGAGACATACATGTGGTGCTCAAACATACATGTAGGCAAAACTCTCAAACATATAAAATAAATAAAAACAAAAATGTGTAAATTGTTTTTGAGACACTGTACATATTTATATAGAATTCTGGTTCATAAACAATATGCATATGAAAGCAGAACAATCCCAGGACTATAATCTGGGTAAAACAGTATCAATTTTACTCAAGGTCTAGGGCAACATTTTTAAATAACTCTGTTTTCTCATTGACTAAGATTAAAACAAGTATTTTAAATAGCATTGCAATAATATTTTCATGTATGAATTGATATAATTGTAAACTGCCTTCAAAGATTTTTTTAAGTAATATTTATTTAAAATGATCTTAAGCACTGTCTACCTTTCAGTTTTTTTCATTATTGTGTACTCATTGGACATGGTACTGTGTTATGTAAGGATGTTTTCGGACAAGTATATAACATACTTTGAGTCTATGCTTCTATACTATCTTACTTTCCTTTATTCTGTTCATGGTAATTCAGCCCTAGACCAGCCTACGTGGTCTTAATAGAAAAATAGATAATAAAAATATGGTATGGATATATATATATACATATATATATACATATATACACATATACACAATTGGAAACAGACATACTAAGTGAATTAAGTCAGTCTTGAGAAAAAATACTGGGTTTTTTTACATTTGTACTTCATAAGATTTTTAAAAAGTATAAAACTGTCTAGAGAAACAAAAGGGAAAGAGAAAAACAATAACTATAATTTCTAATTTTAACAATTTTATTATATAAACAGATGCTGTATCTTGGATGCATTGGTATATGAATAAAATAGCATCTTATTTTAGTTGGCCATTTATCTCTTTTTAAACGGTATATCTAAGCAATGTATTAATTGGTGTCAATATTTGGTATTTGAGAAAGTTGATTTTACGAAGTATAAAGAAACCAATATACAGGTATTTCTTAGCATTGACAATGACCCATCTTTGTTGTTGTAGCCGAAAGACAGCAGATTCCTGAAACTGGTCAGCATTACACATTAGCAGCTGATGTTGGAATACTGAGTAGGAACATCAAAGTAGTTGGTGAAGATTCCCCAGTTGGGTCCAAGGACTCTTTCGGTGCAAGGATCCTGGTTGGTTCATTTACTGGAAATATGATGACATTTAAAGGTTGGTAAAATTTCACTCTATTTTTTTTTCTAAGTGAAATACATAACATAGTCTCTTATGCATATAGTTCTCACTTCTTCATAGGATCACACAGAAAAATAAAGCTTCAGAGGTGATTATCTATTCTGTATTCCTCTCTGAGTAAATTCCTGTTACAGTGGGCTTTCTTGGTCCCGGGCGGCCAGAGACCCAGACCCACAGGCCTGCCACGCCAGACCCATTAGCCACCTGCCCCTGCTGCTCAGGCCCCAGAAATGACTCAGATGCTTATATTAACTTCCTGCTGTTTGGCCTATGGCTCAGGCACATTGCTAGCTTGCTCTTACATCTTAAATCAACCCATTTCCATTAGTCTGTCTGCCACGTGGCCCGTGGCTCACTTGTGTTCCTTACATGTTGCTCCTTTGGGCTTCTGGCTCGGTCTCCCTGACTCTGCCCTGCTTCTCCTACCTATGCTCTGATTTACCCTCCTACTTTTTCTATGGTGCCTGTCATGGGCCAAAAGAGCTCCTTTATTTAAAGATTGATATTCACAGGATACAGAAAGGCATTCCCACATCAAATTCCCTGACATTATTAACTATTTCCTTCATCTCCATGGATGTTAAGAATTATCAAACCTAAAATGGCATAACTTGATAGCTAGAATTGACTCTAAGCCAAAAAGAAATCATTTCATAATTTAGGCATCTGTTTTCATCTTATACTGGACAAAGGCTCTCCAATACAATTGGGGTAGTCATTAATCTGACCCCCAAGTGCCTCCCATTGAGGTATCTCTTTCATTACTCTCCCCCTCCATTCATCCCTCAACCAAGACCCTCATTTTCCCATCCTCATCCATCCCCAGTCTACCTAGAAGATCTCTTCTACCTCCGCTTTCCGGGGAAATTCATGTGCCCTGCTTTGTGTCCCCATTACCTAGTTCCTCTGTAAGATCATTTGAAGGCTGTCATTTTGTCTTATTTACAGTGTCCTTTCCTTACAGAAGATTTTCAGTTTCATAAGGTAGTATTTATTAATTCCTGCTCTCAGTGGTGACAGATATGGTTCTATTTGCATTCTTTTACATGTTGACATCCAGTTATGACAGCACCATTTGCTGAAGAAGCTATCTTTTTTCCATTGTATAATTGTGGCTTCTTTGGCAAAATAAATCAGGTGTTCATAGGTGTGTGGATTTATATGCATCTCTGATCCACCTGTTTGTTTTCGTGCCAATCTCAGCTGTTTTTATTGCCATGGTTTCATTGTAGAGCCTGAAATCAGGAATGGTGATACCTCTGGAAGTTTCTTTATTGTATGGGATTGTTTTAGCTATCCTGTTTTGTTGTTGTTGTTTTTGCTTTTTGTTTGTTTTTCCATGCTAAGTATTGTTCTCTAAGGGTCTGTGAAGAACTTTTTTTTTTTTTTTTTGTATTTTGATGGGGATTGCATTGAATCTGTAGCTTGCTTTTGGTAAGATGGCCATTTCTACTATGTTAATCCTATCAATTCACGAGCATGAGAGAACTTTCCATTTCTGATATCTTCTCTAATTTCTTTCTCAAAAGACTTGAAGTTCTTCTCCTACAAATTTTTCATGCATTTGGTTAACGTTATCCCAAGATATTTTATATTATTTGTGGTCATTCTCAAGAGAGTTGTTTCTCTGATTTCTTTCTAAGCTCGTTTATCATTTGTATATAAGAAGGCTACTAATTTTTTTAGTTAATCTTGTACCCAGCCACATCACCAATTATGTTTATCAGTTGTAGGAGTATCCTGTTAGATTTTCTGGGGTCACATGTGCATGCTATTATGTTATAAGCAAATAGAAATAATTTGATTTTTTTTCTTTCCAATTTATATCCCCTTGGTCTCCTTTTGTTGTCTTACTGTTCTTGCTAGAACTTCAAGTACCATATTGAACAGAAATGTAGAGAATAAACTTGCCATGTTCCTGATTTTAGTGGAATTTCTTTTTTTCCATTTAGTTTGATGTCGACTGTTTGATGTACATTGCTTTTATAATGTTTAGATATGTTCCTTGTATCCCTGATCTGTCTAAGACCTTTATCATGAAGAGATATAGAATTTTGTTAAAGGCTTTTCAGTATCTAACGAGATAAAAAAAAAAAATGGAGTTTTTTTGTTTAGTTTTTTTTTTTAAGTGATGGATTATATTCATAGATTTTCCTACATTGAACTGTCCTTGACTCTCCAGGAAAATACCTACTTAATCATGGAGGATTATCTTTTTGATGTGTTCTTAGATTAGATTTGCTAGTATTTTATTAAGTATCAATGTTCATGAGGGAAATTGTTCTGTGATTCTCTTTCTTTGTTGAGTGTGTGGTTTGTGTATTAGGGTGACTGTGGCATCATAAAAAGAATTTCTTTCTGTTTCTATTGTGTAGAACAATTTGAGGAATGTTGGTATTCGCTCTTCTTTGAAAGTCTGGTAGTAGCCTGCACCGAAACTATTTGCTCCTAAGCTGCTTTTGGTTGGGAGACTTTTAATCACTGCTTCTGTTCCCTTAGAAGTCATAGGTCTATTTAAATTGTTTATCTGGTCTTGATTTAATTTTGGCATGTAGTACCTATCAGCAAATTGGTCTATTTCTTTTAGATTTTCCAATTTTGTGGAGGACAGATTTTTGAAATATGACCTAATAATTCTCTGAATGTCTTTAGTGTCTGTTATTATGCTCCACTTTTGTTTCTGATTTTGTTAACCTGAATATTCTGCCCTTTTGTTAGTTTCGATGAGGGTTTGTCTGTCTTGTTGATTTTCTCAAAGAACCAACCTTTTGTTTCATCACTTCTTTATATTGTTCTCTTTCTAGTTTACTGATTTCAGCCCTCAGTTTGATTATTTTCTGTTGTCTCCTCTTGGGTGTGTTTGCTTCTTTTTGTTCTGCAACTTCCAAGTGTGCTGCTAAGTTGCTAATGTAAGAGTTCTCCAAATCCTTTATACAGGCATGTAGTGCTATGAACTACTTTCATTGTGTCCCATAAATTTGTTGTGCATTAACTTTCATTGAATCCTAAAAAGTCTTTAATTTCTTTATTTCTTCCCTGACTCACTTATAATTCATGTGTGAGTTGTTAAGTTTCTGCGAGTCTATAGGCTTTGTGAAGCTTTTGTTGTTGTTGAAATCCAACTTTAACTCACAGTGATCTGATAAGATACAGAGGATTATTTCTTTTTTTTTTTTGTATCTGTAGAGATTTGCTCTGTGACTAAGTATGTGATCAGTTATAGATGTGGTTCCACAAGAATCTAAGAAGAATTGATGTGGGAATGCCCTTCTTTATGCTGTGAATCTCAATCTTTAAATAAAGGAGCTGTTTTGAGCCATGGCAGACACCATAGAGAAAGTGGGAGGAGAGTTCAGAGTTTAGGTAGGAGAAGCAGGGCGGAGTTAGAGGCAGACCGAGCTGAAGCCGCCGAAGGAGCAGCATGTAAGGAGGCACGGGTGAGCCATGGGCCACGTGGCCAACAGATTAATAGAAATGGGTTGATTTAAGATGTAAGAGCTAGCTAGCAATGTGCCTGAGCCATAGGCCAAACAGCATGAAGTTAATATGAGCGTCTGAGTCGTTTCTGGGGACCCGGGCGGCGGCGTGCGGATAAGCGGTCCCTGGCAGGTCTGTGGGTCCAGGACCTCTGGCGTCCAGGACCAGAGAAAACCCACTACAACAAAGAATATATATTTTTTGTGTTTAGGTGAAATGTTCTGTAGATGTCTCTTTGGTCTATTTGAGTCATAACAAGTTAGTTCCTTTATTTCTCTGTTTATTTTTTGTCTGGAAGACCCATCCATTTGGTGATTGTAGGATGTTGAAGTATCCCACTATTAATGTGTGAGATTTGATGTGTGATTTAAGCTTCAGTAATGTTTCTTTTATAGATGTGTGTGGTTTTGCTGAGTATAGTAGTCTGGGCTGGCATCCATGGTCTCTTAGTCTCTGCCTTTCTGGCTTTTAGAGTCTCCATTGAGAAGTCAAACGTAATTCTTATAGGTCTGCCTTCATATGCTACTTAGCCTTTTGTCCTGTGCAGCTTTTAATATTCTTTCTTTATTCTGTTTGTTCAGTGTTTTGATTATGTGTTGAGAGGACATTTCTCTCTAGTTTATTTGGTGTTCTGTAAGCTTCTTATATCTTTTTAGGCATGTTCTTCTTCAGGTTAGGAAAGTTTTTTATGATTTTGTTGAAATTATTCTTCTTCTGAAATTTCATCTTTTTATGGAGTCCTAGACTCATGGATGTTTTGTGTTAGGAATGTTTTACATTTAACAATTTCTTTGATTGATGAATCTATTTCCTCTATTGTTTCTTCAACAACCTGAGATTATCTCTTCCATGTCTTATATTCTATTGGTGATGTTTACATCTGTATTTCCTGTTTACTTCTCCAAGTTTTCCATCTCCAGAATCCCATCACTTTGTGTTTCCTCTATTGCTTCTAGTTTCCCTTTCCATTCTTGAACCATTTCCTTCACCTGTTTGAATTTTTTTAATTTGATTTCTTAGGATTCTGTAAGGAATTTATTGATTTTTTTCCAGCTTTTAGTTTGTCTTTTATTTACTTGAGGAAATTTTTCATTTTCTTGTTTCAAGGCCTCTATCATCTTCATAAAGCTATTTTTAAGGTTATTCCTTCCACTTCATCTAGGTTGGAATGTTCAGGTCTTGCAGTTATGGGACCACTGGGTTCTGGCTGTGCTGTATTGCCCTTTGTGCTTTTGAATATTCTTACACTGCCATTTTCCCAGCTGGTAGGAGAGTCATCTTCTCACTGGCTGGTGGGGACTACCCATGCATGATTTTTTTATGGGCATCAGGACTTCTTGCTTCTGTGCAGAGAACTCTGCTGAGCTATCTCCACAGCCTGAAAAGAAGTTTGGTTTGTTATTAGTAGCTGTACAAGTTACACATTGATTCTCAACCTGTGTGTCATAATCCCTTTGGGGCTTACGTATCAGATATTTACATTATGATTCATAACAGTAGCAAAATTGCAGTTATGAAGTAGCAACAAAATAATTTTATGGCTGGGGGGTCACCACAACATAAAGAACTGTATTAAAGGGTCACAGCATTAGAAAGGTTGAAAACCAATAAGTGTCGTCCACTGTGATTGTTTTTGTATTGACACTCCAAAGCCCCACCTTTTATCTTGGTAAAGTTTCCAAGTTGATGGCTAAATCCTTCCTAAAGGAGTTAATGTTTTTGAGTCTTCACTTTCAAAAACACTTATAGGTGGTTTGTTTTTTTTTTTTTTTTTTTTTTTTTTCCTGGAGTTAAGAAGCATTCATTTCTGTAGATAACCCTGGTGACAGAGAAACCTAATGTATCTAGTTGTTTTCAAGAGACTTTCTGAAGTTTCAGAAGGCGGCACTGAGTAATCTCCTGTAGATTGTTACCACTGTTATTGCTAATCTACAGTATCATCTTTTTGACACCTCAGATGATTGGCAATACACATCCTGAAAGTCTCTGAAATAGAATTCTGGATTTTCTTTAATTTAATTTTTTCCTGTACCTACCCTGCTCCTCCTCTCTCCCCTCTTTCCAGTCCTCCCTCAGCCTCCTCCCATTCCATCCCCTCATCCATTCCTCAGAGAGGATAAGGACCCTAAAGGTGAGTCTATTAGGCCTGGCATATCCAGTTGAGGTCGAACCAAGTCCCTCCCCCTAGGTAACAGGAGGAACTTAAGAGAGACCCATGGATCCCCCTGGGAAGAGGAAAGAGAGAAGATCTCCTGAGTAAATTGGAATGACATGAGAGGGGGGAGGGAGCAGGGGGAGGTGGGAAAAATTCTCTTAATAAAATCTCTTTATAGCAACAATATTGAAAATCAGGTAAATTATATTCATGTCTTATGTGTGCTTTCTTGACAAAGCAATATTACCATCAAGTAGAAGAAAATTGGTCCTTAATATTCAATTATGAATAAATAAAACATAATAATTAAAAATCTTAGATATTGCAATGATTTGTGATTTTCCAAAGGGTCCCTACATATTTTAGATGCATGCTAAAGCCCTATCATTTGAATTATATGATTTTATGTAAAAAGAGGGAAAATTCAAAGACAAAGTAATAGGAAAAAGATTGAGAATAATTGTTTCATTCAGAGTACAGGAGCAAAAAAAAAATAAGGTTTTATGAAAAACTTGGGTAGTTTTATATAGCTTTTCAGTATTTTTTGTTTTAGAAAATTTTCTTTTAATCTTATACACCCTTAGGAAATGCAAGAATAAGTAATGTGGAATTTTATCATGGTGGTCAAGAAGGCTTCAGAGATGCCACAGATCCAAGATATGCTGTGACATTTCTCAACCTGGGACAGGTTTGTACTTTGTATATGTTCAAAATAGAATATATTTTTTTTCATAAAAAATTCTTATTGTTAAAAAAAAAAACATAGAGCACATTGTCACTTAATCAAGCTCTTACTCGACCTCGAAGTTTCCCTATCTTTTTACCCTTTGACTATCAATTGTATTTTTATGCACTTAACACAAAAACTGAAAATCTCAGGACAGAGTTAAACTAGAAAACAATTAGCTTTGGAGCCTCTTCCTGAACTCATATATTCTTTATCTGCATTGTTTAACCTAGAACAGATTTTTAATTAGTTTTTATATGTGTTCAAATTAAAACATATGCATTTTAAAATTTTACTTGATTAAATAGCTGTAGCTTCAGATAGATAAATGTATGTTCTATATAAGGAAACTTCCGTGGCCATGGTGCCCAACAGTTTGTTTAGATACAGTAACAATTGCTTTAATCATTTTCTGCTTACTTAAGGGCAATACGGTCATAGGAAAAGTAATAAAATGGAATGGTGTGTATGCTGTAGGACATGTATGAAGGTCAGAGGACAGCTTTGGGGGTTGATTTATTCTCTCTTTCCACAGTGTAGGTCCTGACATTGAACTCAGGTTGTTAGCTCAGTGGAAGCATTTTTAATTGCTGAGCCATGTCACAGGTCTGGATTCTTTTTCAGTGACAAATGATAACTTTCTGTTAAGCAAAGGGAATGTTGCTTATGTTTTTTAAAAGACAAACAGATCTTAACATCTACATCTATGTCTCCAGCAAAGGGGGAGCATGTACTTATTCTAGGAAGGCTGCAGAGTTATGAAAAATGGGACAGGGAATATTTCTTAGGAAAAATAAAACTAATGTTTCTGGACTGAAAGTTGAAACCTCTTGAGCCTATGATTTGCCTCCCCTGGTGTGTTTTTCCCTGAGCTGACAACCTGAGTTCAATCCCAGAATCTACATGGTGGAAGGAGAGAACCAACTCCCGAAGCTGTCCTCTGACATCACACCATGTTCTACAATTTATTAAAACCTACTTAAAGTTTTTCTCTAAATGTATTTAAATTTTATTATAAAAATGTTCATCTATTCAAAATATTTCCTAGATTCAAGAACATGGTCTGTCTTATGTTCGAGGCTGTGCATTTCATCATGGCTTCTCCCCAGCAATTGGTGTGTTTGGGACAGATGGACTGGACATAGATGACAACATCATCTACTTTACAGTAGGAGAAGGTAATTAAATAATATTTTGGTTCATAGAATGCGTCCTTCTAAAGCAATCTAACTGTAAATTCTACAGCTACCTGTTCAGTTGATCTTTCTGTGAGATGGAAATGGTTTGTCTGTGCTATCCAGGAAGACAATCACTAAGCCACATGCAGCTAGTTAGCCTCTGAATTGTGCCTAGTACAACCATGGAAATGAATTTGTATTTTAATTTTACTTAGTTATATTTAATTTCCACACAGACAGTGACCATGACTGTACTAACAAACTGTAGAGACCCAAACCTAAAGTGAATTATCAAATCACTTATCTTTTCAGTTACTGTGAGTTAGGCTGGAAAGATGCCTCAGTGGTTACAAACATTTGTTGCTCCTGCAGAGGACTCAGGGTAGATTCCTAGCACTGAGAAAGTGGCTCACAATTATTCATAACTCCAGATCCAGGAAATCTGATCCCCTCTTCTGACTTCTCCAGGCACCAGGAAAATACGTGCTGCATATTTATACATGTAGTCAAAAACTTTATACAAAATAATGTAAAAAGTTTAATTGTTATTACTTTAAGATACATTTTAAATATATGTATTAATTATCCTGTGTGTGTATATATGTGAATGGGAAGGGGGCATCCAAGCCATAGCATGAATGTGGAGGTCAGAGGACAACCTTGAGGTGTCTGTGTACTGTTTCCACTAGTGTATAGGTTCCAGGAATGAAACTTGGGTAGCTAGGCTTTGAGATAAGCACGTTTACCCACTGAACCACTGAGCATACTGAATTACTTTGACTAAGAATGCTCCTCGCATATGTCACAAAGATTACCACCCTCCAGTAATGTTATTTTAATTAAAAAATTATACACTACATGAGTATGTTTCTTTCATTTTTTCATATGAAGTATACTGCAAACTTACTTAATAATTACAAAAGATATGCATATATACAGAGAGAAATCTAAGTGAAACAACAAAGTCAGCTTATTTAAGTCAACATAAGTCAACAAATTGAAAAAGTGTCTAGAGCAGTGGTTCTCAGCCTTCTTGGTACTGCTATCCCTCAATACCCTTCTTCATACTGTGGTGATCCCCAACCATAAAATTAGTTTTATTGCTACTTTATTGCTGTAATTTTGCTACTGCTTTGAATCATAGTATAAATATCTGTTTTGCAACCCCTATGAAAGGATCGTTAATTCTCAATGGGTTATGACCCACAAATTGAGAACCATTGATCTAGAAGATTCTAATTCCATTCTGATAATTCCATTAGAAGAGTAAAGCTCACTACCAAAAAATCAGGAGACCCTTTTTAAGTCTCAAACTAAAAAAATAAAAATAAAAATAAAAACTTTGTAGAAACAATGAAAGATATTACCCATAGTATGTATTACAAGATGAACATACCTTTTGCTATCTTTTTGAAATACAGGTATAAGAATATGGGGTGATGCCAACAGAGTACGGGGAAATTTAGTGACACTTTCAGTTTGGCCAGGAACCTACCAGAACAGAAAAGACTTGAGTTTAACTCTTTGGCATGCAGCAATTGAGGTACGGAGAACACTTTTATAATTGTGAGTAATTGTAACATAAACATCAATTCTGTGAAATTTGTAACTTTCAAAATTGAATAGGATTTCTTCCTTAGGTATTGACGTTCTAATAAAGTAAATTAGTTGAAGAAGTGAATGAACTTTTTAAATATCTTATTCTTTCTTTGAAAATTTCACGGGCAACTACAATTTATTTATATCATACCCACCCTCCGTCTTATCAGAACTCCTCTCTCTACACAGCCTTCTCCCAACTTTATGTCCTTTCCTATCTTTTTTATAGCCCACTGAGTCCAGTGAGTGCTTCCTCTATGCTCATGGATGTGAGGTCCCTGGAGCATAGACAACCTACTCAGGACCACACTCTCAAGAAACAGACCTTCCTATTCTAGCAATCAATAATTGTCAATATCTCCTCTGCTGGGGTGGAGGTTCATAAGGCCTTCTCTTCCCCATTGTGGAATGTTGACTAGCCTGATCTTGTGCAGAGTTCGTGGGTTCATGGGTAGAATGGCCCTGTCCCCTCCACGAGACACCATTTTGCAGCAATCCTCCTTGGCTTTTACAATCTTTAGAGCCCTTCTTGTATCATTTTCTCTGAGTCTGTGGGACATGTGATGCGATATACATGTCCAACTGGGGGCTGAATGAACATTGACAAAAAGTTATAAATACTGATTGCTATTGGGTTGTTGTTGGTGATGGTGTGTGTGTGTGTGTGTGTGTGTGTGTGTGTGTGTGTGTGTGTGTGTGTGTCTTTCTACTAATGGTTGTTAGTTTAAACAATTATCTTTCTTCTCCAATGTTATTCATCAATTTTAAGTTTCATTATGGGACCTCTCTGTTATTTCCACTTTTATTTTTCTATAGTATTGTAATGAAAATAAATTTTAAAATAGCTGGTTTTGGAAGGTGGGATGAGGATTGAGTTTTATTGTTGTGTTAAGGAAAACCCTAAAAGTGGGAACATAGAATACATGTGTGTAATTTAAAAAATATATTTTTATCTATTTATAGATGGCAAAGTACAATTAAAGATCAATTTCAAAACTGTAAAGTTCTCCATAGGTTATCCCAGTTTATCACAGCTTAAAACTAATAATTAAATATGCTTCAAAGAGTGAAGGAGTTTTTGCTTTTGTTTTGATTGCTGTTTTGTTGATACTAGCATATAAAGCACAGAGTACAACCTCCAAAACCACAAAAGGAAAAACAATGTGAATTCATTTGTAATATATATTTGAATGGGATTTTTCCACACATGTTGTTGAATATACTTACATTGCTTACATAACAGTGTATAATATATAGACTAACCTTAATATATATGTAATATATATATATATATAAAATAGTGCATAATATAGACTAACCTTAAACATTTTATTTGTTGCCATGCCAGATAAACAGAGGGACCAATACAGTCTTACAAAATAATGTAGTTGCTGGATTTGGAAGAGTAGGATACCGCATTGACGGCGAGCCATGCTCACGTGAGTCTTTTAACATAACATTGGCAAAACTAGAGAAAAACTTGTTCAATTCATGAACATGAGAGACTATCATTTGTTATTCTGATATGTGCTATTTCCTCTTTTTAAAGATTAAAACTAGGCACATGGTTTCAAAACATCCAGTCTGGTAGATAATTCCACTTGTTATTGTTGGTGGTGGTGGACGTGGCAGTGGTCCTGGTGGTAGTCGTGATGGTGGTGGTCATCATGTGGTGGTGGTGGTGGTGGTCATGGTGGTGGTGGTCATGATGGTGGTGGTGGTGGTCGTGGTGGTGGTCGTGGTCACGGTGGTGGTGGTGGTTGTGTGTGTGTATGTGTCACAGGGATTGATGCAGAGTCTTGAATCCTGAGCAAAGTTCTACTCATAACCCCTGGATGCACTTTTAAGAAAACCTGTTTCTTTCTGCTGTTATAATCCCATTCTAGAAACTTAGCTAGTAAGTGCCTTTCCATATGTAAAGGTGAATTCTAAACAAGATTTTTTTTTTTTTTATCACCCCATTGGTACATGCAAGCCAACTTGTGTTGCTTAACAGTTAGATTAATAGAACAAAGACAAACATCATAACATGGCCTTTGAAAATATAAATTTAAAGTGATGACAAAATTTTCAGAATATTTGTAAGTGATAAATACGGAGTGTTGTAGAATATAGACAATGTTTAGGCATAATGTTTTGGGGAGAGAAGAAAATGAAAATGTATATAGTATTTAAATTTATGTAGACAAACTTGTGCTGAACAAAGAGAATTTATGGAAGGCATAGCAAGGAAGCAGGGTAACTTGGAATTTGTTATCACATAATTTTATAGTTTCTTTACTATATGTTTAAAACATAAAAATATAAATTTATTATATTATAAAAATATAAATTATTGCCAGATCATAAAGAAAAAAAACAGCTGGAAAAATAGGTTAAAGGGTAAAACACTTGACATATAAGTAATGGCCAAGAGTTGAGATTTCCAGAACCTACAGAAAGTGCATTCTGGAAACAAGGAGGTTAACTCGTCTATTAAAATCAAGTTTTGCGTTCAATTGAGAGGTCCTACATTAACATAATGAGGAGAATGATTAAGGAAGATGTGCAGTGTCATACTATGGCCTCCACATACATACACAATGCATTCATACACATAGGAAGGTACACCCTCAGAGAGAGAGAGAGAGAGAGAGAGAGAGAGAGAGAGAGAGAGAGAGAGAGACGGAGAGGGAGAGAGAGAATTATAAAGTTTCTACTTCATCCTTGAGAAGGTGAAAAAGTTTAAGAAAATGGGTCTTTACAAGTTTTACATTCCATTTGGTGTTGCTTTTGTTTCACTGGAGCATTATTTATAACAGCTTTCAGAAAAAAATATATTTACCATAAAGTGCAGCTGCTCTGCTAATATCTAGTTAATGGGTTAGTTATTTTTAAGATTAGATAAATCAATATTTTCTGTCAATTCAGAAACAATTTGACTCAAGCCAATTTTATTCTTGCCCAAAATATATTTTTAAGAAATAAAGCAACTTTATTATTACATGTAACTGATTCCTTAATATATGGTCTTATTATGTATTTAAGATTCTAATGGCTCAGAGAAGCTTTTGTTTGACATGCAAAAATCTATAATTTTCTTAAACTTCTATAAAGCTGTTCTTATGAAGTTTTGTAAAATCAAAACATAATAATTTGCTATAAATATTTACTAATAAAGTACAATGATACATAAATGTATTTTTACTAATTGTTGGTTTCACTAAATGAGAATGATTTTAAGAAAGCCTCATAGGTTGGAGAGAAGGTTTGACAGTAAAGAGCACTGCCTGCTCTTCCAGAGGGTTCATGTTTGATTCCCAGCACCTACCTGGCAGCTTACAACTCTCTGCAACTCCAGTTCCGGTTCATCCGATACCTTCTTCTGGCCTCTATGCACATCAAGCATGAGTGATACACAGACACACATTCAGGGAAAACACCCATATACACAGAAAGCAAAACAAATTTTTCAAATGAATGAAACAAAAACATTAAAACTTAAAAAGGAATTGTATTTATAGCAATAGAAATATAAAACACAAAAGAGGGGAGGGGCCTAAGTTCCTGTAATGTTTGTCCAAGTTTGTCCAATCCATTCCGGGCACTGACTGAAGTACACGGAAGGGGATGGTGGCTTGCGCAGGTCTCTTTCAAGGGACTTCATTATGTGGGAACAAGAAATGTGAACAGACTCTTTTGGAGAAACAAACTGAAGCCAAGCCCAGAAAGACCAGAAATAAGAAGTACAGCTCAAAGGATGAGGAAAAAGGAGAATGAATGGAAGATGGAGGTATCAGATCAGGGGCTTAGTGAGGTCGTCCTAAGTGCAGTGCAGGAAGGATACTGCTTGGTGAAACAGTTTTCCAGTGTATTTAGGTCATTGGTCCAATTTGGACTAGAGTGGCACTTAAATCATCTTCAATTATGTAGTGTATCAGTAATGAGTATACTGTTCTCTATAGAAAAAATTTGTATGTGTTTATGTTATTTAGTTTGATTTTAAGATAATACTAAATTAGAAAATAAAACTGTTTGCATACATAGAAACTAAGGTTCAAAGAGATTAAACAGCTTTCCCAAAATCAAGTATATATCAATCTGAAATGCATTTAAGGAACACTCTCTGAATCTGGTGTTAGCTGAGACAGACAGGCTTCTCCCATGAAGCTAACTTTATACAGAGAGGAGGGGTAATTCATCAGATAGCAAGTATAACATTTTAATTGCAATATAAGTGGACTGAAGTGTTATTTTGAATTAAGCGTACAATAAAAGCCTTTTAAGAAAGTGACTCTTTAAAATGATGTGGCCAGAAAACACATCAAAAATAAGTAAAGGGGATGGAGATAAATTTTACAAATGCAAGTCATTGCATTTCAAGCTTATACTTGTTCTAATCTGAACTTCATGCTCTTTCAAATAAAATCCATGCTTGTTTTAAATGGATACAGTAATAAGAGGAGTTAATAGTGTAAGTAGCTATACAATTTGCCAGTGACTCCACAGTCATTCTGAATAATAAAAGGCAAATAAAGGTAAGGCCAATGGATCCATCAAAATATCACATTAAAACTTACATTGTGAAATATATGTATATATTCATATATATTATCTCTAACCAATAACGATAATAAAAATACAAAACATTCCTTGTAACATTAAGTTTCTGGTTCCATATTCTTTTTCAAGGTCAAGCTAATTCCATGGAAAACTGGTTTGACAATGAAGCCCATGGTGGTTTGTATGGCATCTACATGAATCAGGATGGCCTTCCTGGATGTTCTCTTATACAAGGGTTTACTGTGTGGACATGCTGGGATTATGGAATTTACTTTCAGGTGAATATGATTGCAGATGATGATGCCTAGCTTTCCCTCATACTTATGCTCAGCACTGTATAAACTCCAGCTTGTGTTACAGACCACAGAGAGCGTGCACATCTACAATGTGACCCTGGTGAACAACGGGATGGCCATTTTCCCAATGATCTACATGCCACCTTCTGTGTCTCACAAGATTTCCAGCAAGACAGTAAAAGTTAAGGTAAGGAATGCACAAGGAGGAAGAGTGACTGACACTGACATTATTGAGGGTCTAATGAGGATAGTGTCCTGGGTGTCTCACCGACCATTCCAGGCCTTGAAATCACACAGACACATGTTCTCCAGACCACTCTGCCTTCCGCTCTCACCCCTTTTTATAGACGCAGCCTGTGACAGCTCACTGCAATTTCCATCAAGGTTTTCCTGAAAGAGCAGAGGAGCTAACGGCACTTCCTCCGCTTTAGATTTCTTCTATTTCTGGAAATCCCCATATTTCTATCATTATAGAAACAGAACATTTCATTTAATGGAATTACTTGCATGCATAATATATAATTATGCTTATAAATATTTGCATAAATGAAAACATAATTACGTGCTTTCATTGGCGTCTCATTCCTGTTTCTATTCTGTCTCGGCTTTTGTTCCCTGAGATCTTTGTTTAATGAATAATCTGTTTCTGACATTTTTAGCCTGTGTTTTGTTGCCATGCAGTTCAGTATGACTATGTTTTCTTTTAGGAAAAGTGAATATTAATTCTGTCTTACTGCTTTTGATAGAACTCATTAATTGTTGGAAGTAGCCCTGAATTTAATTGTTCTGATGTCCTAACTAATGACAATCCTGATGTAGAACTTACCTCTGCACATCGAAGTTCTAGACCTCCATCAGGTAAAACTTTGGAATCTTACTGTTGGCTTTAATGTATGTGTGTAATGTATATGCATATGAAATTTCCCTTAACTTATTTCTTTTACTAAAAGGTGGGAGAAGTGGGATTTGTTGGCCAACGTTTGCTTCAGCTCATAACATGGCCCCTCGAAAACCCCATGCAGGGATCATGAGTTACAATGCAATCAGTGGCCTTCTGGATGTCTCAGGCAAGTATAAATATAATCGTTCACAAATCTACTCAATGTCTGTAGAAATAAGTAAAGCACTTATTAATTAATAATGCTTCATTGTCCATAGAATGTATTTAAGTTGATTCTATAGTAATATGATGAATATGTTCTAATAACTTATTTATTTTTATGTGCATTGGTGTTTTCCTACATGTATGTCTGTGTGAGTGTCAGATCTCAGGGAACTAGAGTTTCAGAGAGCTGTGCACTGCCATATGGCTAATGGAAATTAAACTTGACTGCTCTGGAAGAGCAGTCAGTACTTTAGCCTCTGTCTCTCCAGCCCCTGCTGAATATGTTTTAACATGACAATTGAGGAAATCAGATCTTAAAGTCCATTCCAAGCACAGTTCTCTAGTAAAATGTGTACATGTATATGTGTGTGTTGTATTGTGTAAGAATGAATGCACATTAGTAAGTGAGTATGAGTGAGGGCACATGTGAAGGCCAGAAGAGGAAGTTTTTCATCCTCTATCATTCACTGCTTTATTGTCTTAAGATATAAAAGCTCACTGTTTTGTCTGAGCTACTTAGCTGGCAGGAGAAAGGCATAAAACAAAGACTAGGAGGAAGGGACTAGGCAAGTTTATGGGTTCACTTCCACCTGATCATTCAGAGAGCATTAGCAGCCAAATCTCACTCATATTTTTCCTCAAAGTTTTTCTTAACCTCTTTTGGTTGGGCCTGCCTATGTTCTGCATCAGCAGTTGATAAGGAATGCCATTATAGTGATCAAGAGAAACTCTATGGAAATAAACCAGCTGTTACTGGTTTATAGGCAACATTTAAAGGAAGAGCTGAGGTTGAGCTCACTGGCTTAATAAAGATCTAGGCAAGGTACAAACAAAATCTACCACTGCATCTTATTTCTACATATCTATGTTATTATTCATGCACAGAATTTCTTAAAACATATTTAATAAGAGTAATAGAAAACTCATTTAAAAATTTTAAATGGTCTTTTAGTTATTGGATTTTAAGTATGATTTTAAAAATTAAGTCTTTTAATCAATCCAGCTTTGGGTACATAATATATACAAAGAGGCCAAAATAAAAACAGTGGATCAAATAATTCTTGCTGCATAACAAATCACCTTGAAAACTTAAGAGCTTTAAATGACTTACTAGCCCACAGTCAGTGGGTTTGCAATTTGAACTTTGTTTAGTCAAGAAATTCTTTAGCTATTGTCTCCTGAGCATTTTCATTGAGTATCCCCTAGCTTGTAGAATGAATTTAGGCTAGCTGGTTAGTTAGAAATAGCCTTACTTCTT
Organism: Phyllotis vaccarum; assembly: GCA_033318265.1. Classification (NCBI taxonomy): domain Eukaryota; kingdom Metazoa; phylum Chordata; class Mammalia; order Rodentia; family Cricetidae; genus Phyllotis; species Phyllotis vaccarum. The sequence continues at coordinate 10,738,979 of JARWLC010000001.1, forward strand.
TCTATTTTGATGTCTGTTTACTGTTCTGCCCACTATCCATGGTGATGAGAAGAACCAAGCCACATGTGTCCTTGGCTTTGCTTATACCTTGAAAGTCACAGACTCCCAAGAAGCATCAAGACTAATGCCCCTACTATGAAAGCATCATCCAGATATCTTCTTGTGCCACAATTAATATTGCTCTGTTATTTAAACAAAGTGTCATGAACAAGTTGAGGGAAAATGTGGAAGAGAATTACTCAGTTATGCAGATATTGAGTTGCAGTCACATGCCATAAATAATGGGAGATGCTTTTGCTATAGCAACCCAGAACTCCATGTTCAAGGCAGTGAGAAAAATATGTTGGGTGAAATAATTCTGGTCTTAAATATTTCTCCAGAGAAAGATAATCATTTTTATATTATTTATGTTTTAGGTTCAACATTTGTAGGATTTAAGGATGTTTGTTCTGGGGAAACTAATGTGATATTTATTACTAATCCTCTAAATGAAGATTTACAGCATCCAATTCATGTGAAGAATGTACAACTGGTTGATACTATTGAACAATCCAAAGTATTTATACATAGACCTGACATAAGGTATCACTATGGAAACTTATTGTATTCCTTATTAACTTTATGTTCTCTGTCCCCTGTCACATAGCTGAAAAGGTTACTATATTAAAATGGCTGATGCTATCTAGAAACAATTTATGGATATTCAGAGTTTAATAATGTAAATTTAAGCATTCCCAGTTGTTTTTAAAAACAAGCTTTACTGTATGCATTCTCACCCCATTTTCCATGCACCATTCGCATAGTCATTAAATGCAGAGTAGGGGATACAGGCTTCATCTGCTTTACACATTGATGCTTTTCCATCAGCCATCATTAAGGGAGACGAAGTATCTCTCCATCATTCCATTTTATTATGTTTTGTTACCTATTGTTTTCCAAATATGCTACCATGGGCACTTCAAAAATATGCTCTGGAACTACACATCAGTTATTCTAATCACAGTAATTATAATTGCATAAAAACTTAGAATTGAGATTTTTCTGATCAGTTAATGTCAACACATTTCTTAAAAATGATTCCATAGATTTGAGCTCATAGAAGAATCTAATCAACTCATAAAACTTTTATAGAACTTATAAAACAGAATTTTGGGTGTAAGATAATATTAAAGAAAGTAATTTTTGTCAGAAGTATTTGGCCAGTATATAAAGAATAAAAGGAACAATGCTCCATAACTGAATGGAGAGTTCCTAAAGAAACAGCATTCCATAAATAGCTCAGCTTCATGTTTTGACTTTGATGGCAACATTTACTTGTTTAATCATTTTTTGACTGAGACTGTAGTAGTCTCAGTCAACTGAGCTATTTCTCACTGAACAATTTGCATCAGCTGTTTAGTGGCATTGAATTCTTCAGATTTCATTTATAATTTTAATGTCTTGGTCATGAAGACTGTATCATGGTTCTAGTTTACCATCTATTTCAGCTTTGTTTGCAGTGGATATTGCTGGTAACCTCCCAGATCTTCGTTGCCAAGCAGTGCACTCAGTCTTTAAGAACTCTAAGTGTTTGTCACTAACAGTGACACAAGCCTTTCACACTTGCTATTATAGAAATCCCTGCATTATGAATTGTTATCACCCTTGTAACTCAGGAAAAATGACTGACTAATCCTGGAGAATAAGGCTGCCTCACTCTGACTCAATGAAGTTCACTTCCCAAAACTTTCTGTAGAATCAGAATGAAGCTGGTCTGAAGACCATGTCAGGAATGCTCTATGTTGCTTCCCTCCCTCTGTTTTGAGAGGCAGCCTTTCACAACTCACACAAAGTCTACCTTTGAGGCTCTTGGGAACCTGAATGAAAACAGTTCAAACAGTCACAGTTTGAGGGCCCCTGAGCACTTTATTTACAGATTTTCTTACAAAAGCATCCTACATGTACTTGAATATAAAGAACACGTGAACTACTGAGATATTTATTGAAATTCTCCCAAGCATAGATATTATAGCAAGAGATAACTGATTAATAATAACTAATTTGTGTATGCATAGACAAGAGTCTTTAAGATTATACAGCATATGTCAACTGGCAAAGAGTCTAAGCTCTCAGATAGGAAGGTGGAAGAGACAATTATTATTAATTATTTATATTATTTTATAATAAGTAGTACTTTATCATTTGTAGAGGCAAGAAGGGCAAGAAAATAAATAAAGACTACCTGGCCAACAGAGAGATTTCCATCCTGTTATAACAGAATAGACATCCATCTGCTATATAAAGAAATTTTAGTGTATTATGAGCTACACACAAAAATCAAATGTATAATTATATAAAATATGGAGTACCAACATGGAGTTCTAAGTATATCTCCCACATGTACAACTTGTCATTTTGAAAGGCTAATAAATTCACCATAATGAACTAAATAAACACCATGAAAAATATCACTCTTTGTTGGAATCCTAATTGCATAGGCTACTTAGTTCTGCTAGAAATTTCTGAAATAAGATTTAATTGGTGACCTCAGCCATTCATTTTTTTCTTTTCTCCCCAGTAAAGTGAACCCCTCTGATTGTGTGGACATGGTTTGTGATGCCAAAAGAAAGTCTCTCCTTAGAGACATGGATGGTTCCTTTCTGGGGAACTCTGGGTCAGTGATCCCTCAAGCTGAGTATGAGTGGGATGGGAACAGCCGCCTGGGAATTGGAGACTATCGGATTCCTAAGGCCATGCTCACATTCCTGAATGGAAGTAGAATCCCTGTCACTGAGAAAGCACCTTATAAAGGTTTGTTGTCCTAATAATAGAATAATAATTAATTATTAATTATTTGATAATTATTTATAAATTATTTATTAATTATAAATTGATTATTTAATAATTAATTATTAAACCTCAAGTATATGGAACAAAGTTTATTTCTTTCAATAATTAGATGATGAAGGAGTAGCTTCTTGTTCTGTTTAGTGATCCTATATGCAAGATAACAACAATAGAAAGAAGTTTTGCAGCTATCTCCTAACATTTTTAAAATATTAACACATATGTTTCTAGGGATTATTAGAGACACAACATGTAAATACATCCCAGCATGGCAGAGCTATCAGTGTTCTGGAATGGAATATGCAATGATGGTTATAGAAAGCCTAGATTCTGACACAGAAACTCGAAGACTTTCCCCAGTGGCTATCATGAGCAATGGCTATGTTGATCTTATTAATGGTAAGTGTTGAGTGTAAGTGAACCTGAGTTAGTCAAAGCATTTATTTAATGCATAGACCTACCTGAAAAATTATTTACTTGTAAAACTAACAAATATAAAGACTTCCTTCCCTTCCACATTTAAGAAATATCTATGTACAAGGGTGATATTTGACACTTAGCAGTACTCCATCCAGGAAAGCAGACGACTTATTTCATATTGAATATTTGAAGAAGGAGGAAGAAGAGGAAATGAAGGAGACATTAGCCAAAGAGAAAGAAAAGGAGGAAAGTTACTCCTGTAAAAACTCTCACACCTTTATTGACAAGAATATTTAAGTAGTTTGAGGACATAAACATCTTCAAAAATATACTTTGCCTCATAAAATTTAAAAGCCCCTTGATGTTTTATTCTGAATATTTAGGAAGGGTATTGCAGGCCTCTCATCTTGATTCAATGAATCTTTGAACATATTTTGCAGTTACTAGAGGTTGGTTATATAAACACATAGCTTATTCCTTTGACTTTTGAGTCAAAGTTACTGTTAGTAGGCCTTTCCTATTCTGGTCCTAGATAGCTAGAGTACAAATAGGAATAAATGGTTTCCATGAGGACTCAGACTGACTTTGGAGACAAAGAGCTTTTCTACTAATAAGATGAACTTCCAAAAGTTACCAGAAGCACAGGACATGTGTCATGTATATCCCCAAACAGCGCTGGGGCTCAGATGTTAGTTTCTCAACACGCCCATCACTGAAGAGGCACCGAACCTGGAGCACACAGATTTCCATGCCATAGCTGTGCTATGATGGGGTTGTCCAAACCAGTCCAGGAGTCAAATAAATGGCCACAATCTCACAAAATCTGCTTTTTTAAACCTGTGAAAGAAACAGAAGACAATGAGAGAAATTTGGAAATTCCTGGATTTTCTGGCTCTCCCCATTTAGCTTCTGTAGCAAGAGATCAGTAGCAAATATTGTCTTGTGGGTTTTTAAAGCAGAGTTTCTGGGAATAATTTCAGAGAAGTCAGTGAATAATGTGGATAGTGGTGGAGTGGAAAAGAGGCTTCCAAATTGTTCTGGTTTTGTAATGGAGAGATTTCATTATATTTATTGTTACATTTGCCTTTTCTGACAGAAAGGATAAGTTTTCCACTTGATGTAGTAACACTTCACTTCTTTTATAAATGAATTTAAATTTAACGGCGTTGATCTTTTTTTAATTGAAGTTAATGTGGAAAAGACCATGAAAATACTGTGAATATGTTGGCTTGGGGAAAATACAATAAAATTACTGACATTAATCTAGTTTTCTTTCAAGTCTTACTGTGAAATGTTATGTCCTTTTAATACATGACTTTTTTACTTTAAAATTTTTATTTTAGCTATAGATTTTTTTGTATGTTTGTTTTTAAAGCCCACAAAGAATATATATTTAAAGTAGGATTTATATTTGTGTGCTGAGGGGTAAAGTTATATTCTCCTTGAAATTTAGAAGTTCATATTTGATTTAAAATTTGATTGAAATTCAGCTATAAATATTAATGAGTTTCCTAAGTGATCCAGAAAATTCAGCAAACTTAATGAAGAAATACGTCGGGAGATTTTATCAGTCATGTCTCATGCTGTTCTTATTGAAATAAAATTGAGAAGTTTGCTGTGAAAGCCATTCTGTACATTCTGAAAACATCAAGACTAGTAGAAAATCATCTGCTGTGTCTTAGGGTTTCAGAGTGTCTGCCTGATGATAGAGTATACTAAGATGATTTTAGTTCATTCATCAGTATTAACTCTGCAGTTGTGCCTTTGCTACTGTCTAACAAAAATTTACTAAGTTACTATCATGGTAAGAAAATGAATAAACATCTGGCTACACAGTGAGTTCAAGGTTAAACTGGACAACTTAGTGCAACTCTTCCACAAAATAAAACATATGTAAAGAGTTAAGTAAATAGTTCAGAGGGAGCATTTGTGATGAGCTTTATGTTCAACCCCCTAGCTTCAAATTAAATGTGTTATGGAATTTATGGGTTGACTAATAAATATATGAGCAAGTGGCCAAAAAATTAATGAATCTTGTTCAGGAACAAATGTCCATACTTTGCTGGCAGGCTCCATCTTAATGAAGCAGCTATGTTGTAGCACATTTACTAAAAATAACCCCAAAACCTGGTGAGTCTTGACCATATTATATTAGAGATACATACACGTCTATAACACAAATCCTGGCTAACACACTGCTATCTCTTTAATGCTATTCAGTATGAAAGTAGGGTTACTCAAAGGAAGTTGCTTTTCTGCCTTCCATTGTAAGCCAAAGCGTGAGAACCAGCTTAGACATCTGGATAGACAGCTGAAGAAATGCTGAGCTTTTATCTGGACTAAACCCTTGAAATTTACTTTAAATATGATTCTTCATATTTTGGGGGGTGATCACAAGCATTCAAGAATATGGACTTTGATTTTGTGTGCATTTAGGCCCACAGGACCATGGCTGGTGTGCTGGGTATACGTGCCAACGAAGACTGTCTCTGTTCCATGGCATAGTGGCTCTGAGCAAAATGTATGAGGTTTACTTCACTGGGACAAGTCCTCAGAATCTTCGGCTAATGTTGCTTAATGTTGAACCTAATAAGGTGAGCCTAGATAGAAATAATGCCTTTAAGGTTGTCATAGATTTATACTGCTAGCAATTAACTCTCATTCCTGCCTTCTCTAATTTTGTCATCCTTCTAGCTCATTAGTGTAGCATTAAAAACTCTTTTAATCTGAACAGGATTTCTCTACTTGAAAAAATATTTATGTACCAAACACCTGCTTCCAATATGCATTGATTCTTGAGCTCCATATAAGGGCTGACAGTTATGTTTATGATAGCATGACTAGCAAGCAAGCCTGAATTTTTATTCTAAAATCATGTATTACTTAAATTTATATATTTGTTTTTCTTATTCTTACATATGTGTATGCATACCAGAAATAGATATTTAGAATTTATTGCAGTGTTTTCAGCATATTATTTTAAATATATTTGATAGTATCAAATCTTTGCTGTAAACAGAACTGTTAGGAGCATTAAATTTACTCAGACTGTCAGTGGGAAAGAGTATAATGTTAAACAGTAGTCCCATAATTCAGACTTTCTTTCCTACATATCCAAGACTTCAAAGTCCTAGAGTGTTAGACACGGGAAATCATCTGACCAGATGAAGTAGGGAATGATGGGAAACATCCTTCTCAGGGGATAGCAAATCCATCCTTTCCATTACTCAAGACAAACTTGGGCATTATTATTTTGTTCTCTCACTCTGCTTTGTACCTTACCCAATCCAACCATAAATTTTGCTGAGTTTTCAAACATCTGGAGTCAGAGGACCTCTTAACGTTGAATGAATCAACATTATCTAGTCCCTAAATGTGGGCAATTGCTGCCACCTCTTCTTTTGTCTACTTTGACCTCCAGTGGTCTTCTTACCTCTGCCTGAGAGGAAAAGTTAGGACTCTCATCTAGCAAACAAAGGATCAGTTCCACTCATCTCTGTGTGAATGTAACAGTCTTCACAGTGACTACAAGACCCTACGGGTATCTCCCCGTGTTTCCGCTGATTTTTATGAGTCTTCATACCAAAGTTTTGTGAGATAGTTTTTAACATTTCAGATTTAATTTGTGTTTCAATAAAGCAGAACATTGTTAAATATCCCCCAACCCTGGATTCGAAAGTCTCTTTTCTACATTATTGTCTTTGAAAGGGACCCTTTCTTCAGCCTAGTGTGTGACTCCTAATAGTTCCTTACATTACATTCTTCTCCTAAGACTTATCACTTGGGCTAATTTATATATGTGCATGAATGGTTGAATCCAAGCATATTTTAAAGGCTTTGTTCAATAGTTGCCCTAAGTTCAGAAAAACTTGCTTTTAGTATCTTATAAAGACTGTACATAGTTAAAGCACATTTTTATATATAATAACATTAGTTTATTTGGCACTTTCTTTTAAAAAGCAATCCATCAACTGCATGTGGTAGTATCTGTAATCTCAGAATTTTTAAACCAAGGTTGAGGGTAAGTTTTAGATTAGCTTAGGCTATTTGAACTTAGATCTTATTTCAAAATAATGCAAAAACCTATTTATTATTTTATCCTCTCCTACCTAAAGCCTAATGCTGTGGACTGGAAAATAAATGTGATTAATGTAGAAGCTAAAAATGTAACCTTGTCAAACTGAGAACTATAAGAGAAGGGGATAGTTGTTTAACAAGAAAAGGAGTTACAACTATAATCCACAATGAAGAAAAGGTAGGGAGCGAAACCTCTACCCTGATTATAAGTCTTAATACTTCCCTTAGCCATAGAATGAATGAGCAGAACACACCATGGCAATGTGCTTAAGGACAGACTGAATTCTAAATGAGTAAGGAGCTCTTGTGGGTAGATATAATAGTGAAGGCTGGTTTCCTAGGAAACATGACCTGAAGGAAAGGACTGGAAGTCTGTGTGGTTGGTTACTCATCAGTTCTTCACCTGTTATATATAGAATCCTTAATCTACCTAGTTGGTCATGGAAGCTACGTACCTCTTAAAAATGTTAATGGATTATATGAAAAAAATAAAACTAAAAAGCAAATAAATAACAACAACAAAACTCTCTCCAATAACAACCAAATATTCAAACATAAAACTATGAGAGATATTTCACATTCAATTCACAACAAAGTCTACAAAATGAAATTGTCTTTGGGAAATATTACAGTCTCCCAAATGATATATTAAAAATGGATACAGATTGTCTACCTATATGTGTTTTTCAGAATATTTATTATACTTATTTATGTATGTATAGAATGTAGTATTACTCATGCAATAGCCTATTGTGGAGGTCAGAGGGTAACTTGTAAAGGAGAGTTTTTTCTCTCAGAGTAGGACTCCTGGAGATAAAACCTAAATCACCACAGTGTCAGCAAGCACCTTAGGAGCTGAGCCATCTCCTTGGCTTAAGCTTGGCTACATTTTAAAATATCAAAATAGTTCACAAATTTCAATGAAAGATACTTGAATTTGAAGAAAAATAAAAAGTATTAACAAAAAAATTAATACGCCATTCAAGAAGAAAGGCAAAATTGACTCCCTGGTGTCTCTTGTAAACTATCAGAGGTCTCTACTTATTTTTAAAAATAATGTATTCTTTGTAAATGAAACACCGAGGACAGCACTACAAAGGTCGATAAGGTGGCTAATGTTTAAAAAAAAAAAAAAAAGTGTTGTATATCTTGATTATCCTCTTAGAATTATAGCATCTGGTTAGAGCACATTTTTAAGAACAAATTCTAAACCTTCTGTTCTATTGATCTAATAAAAACACCACCTGAATGTTTGTTTCTCACAGGCCGTTCTAGTAGGAATATTTTTCTCCACACTTCAGCGTTTGGATGTCTATGTTAACAATTTATTGGTCTGTCCCAAAAACACAGCATGGAATGCCCAAAAGAAACTCTGTGAACTCAATAGGCATCTGAACACAGGTATTTGTTTAGGACAATACACATGTTTGCATTTGTGAACATATATATTCAGTTCTTTGTAAGCATTCTTTAAAATGTTTCATTATTTCAGTATTTCCTTGGCTATTGGTGAATAAATAAGGAAGTAAATTTTTAAGCCCCATTCAACAAAAAAGCTAATGTGTGGTCATTTATAAAGTACTTGGAAAGATCACTGCTGGTGGGACTCTTTACTGACTGGTGAATGAAGATCAGAGCTTTTGTAATGGTCATGGGAAAACTTCCAGACAAAATTTTCCTTCGATGTGTATGAAACTTAACTAATCTTATGTTCAAAGGAGATTTCTGTCTGCATTTTTTACTTTCCATCTCCTTTTGTTTTCCTGTTCTATAGAGGTTAGTGCCTGAGTTAATTCTAGGTATCAGAAGCATTGTCAAGAAAGCTATTAAAATATTAAAATTAATGAAATATTACATAATAAACTTGATTTAAATGTAATAGATGAAGAAGGCTACACTTAATCTACATAGAGATATTATAGACCAAGAATTATCTGTTTAGGATTGTGTTGTTGACAGCAGACATTGTGTTCCCTGAGTGGACTCATCACTTCTCTGTGGGCTCCATGATCTTAGCCCATTATTGCAGAAATAAAACAGCAAAATGGAAGCTAGACCTGGACTATGAATGAGTGGTCAGTACTCTGTCATTTGTAAAAACAAGTCTCGTTTTTACTGCTAATAAAATAGCTAAACTTCCCAGAGATATTCTCAATGTCAGACACTCATCTCTAAGTTCTTCATATGTCACTTTATATTATTACTTACCATGGCTCCTTAGAACAGGGGCTCTCAACCTTCCTAATGCTGAAACCTCTTAATACAGTTCTTCATGTTGTGGTGACTCCAACCAAAAGAAAAAAAATTAAAAATTGCTACTTCATAACTGTAACTTTGATACCGTTACGAGTCACAATTCACAATGTAAATATTTGTGTTTTCCAGTGCTCTTAGGTGACCCCTGTGAAAGGGGTGTTTGATCCAAGGTGGCACGACCCACAGTTTGAGAATTACAGGCTTAGACAGTAACAAACAGTTGAATAAAGTGAGGTCGGGGGGGGGGGGGTGATGTCATTTGCTAAGGCTTCTGCTTTAGTGTCCTAAGACTACTGTGACAAAATTCAATGAACTTAAACAGCACAGCACAATTTATTTATTTATTTATTTATTTATTTATTTATTTATTTATTTATTTATTTATTTATTTATTTATTTATTTATTTATTTATTTATTTATTTATTTATATTTTTCCCCCCTTTCCTCTTATTTTTTTAAAGACAGGATTTCTCTATGTAGCCTTAAACTGTCCTGAAACTTGCTCTGTAGACCAGAGTAGCCTTGAACTCAGAGATCTGCCTGCCTCTACCTGAAGGCTGGGATTAAAGATGTGAGGCACCAGGCTGATATTTTATTTATTTGTTTGTTTGTTTGGTTATTTATTTATTTATTTTTGTCTTCACAATTCTGGAGGTAGTCTGTACTCAAATTCTGATGAGAAAATTTTTTACTGGACTGCAAAGTCTTCTTGTTATGTTCCCAGTCTGCGAAAGCTGGCTAAGTCTCTGGCCTCTTTTCTTTAAGGTTCTAGTTCCTTAATGACATCTTCACTCACGGTTTTACCTCAGCTTAATTTTCCTCCAGGAGCTCCACTTGCAATTACCATCAAACAGAAAATTAAGGCTTCAGCATGGGAGTTTGGAGAGGATGCATTTCAGTTCATAGCAGTCTTGAAGCCAGAACAGGCAGTCGAGGACTTGAGAGTATTGCTTAGTTCCTGAACACGTGCTCTTGATGGTTATGCTGCATAGACTCCTTATAACCTAAACTTTTACACACAAATCACAGTTCAATTTTCATACGCATTTAACAATTTTATGAAGCACTATCATTCAAAGATAGAAAAATAGGAGCTATTTCATTCAGCAGAACTTAATATAGAGACAAAAAGCTGGGAATCAATACCATAGATGCCTTTAATAGATTAACAAGACTGCATATAAGTGTTATCAGTTTGATTTTTCATAGTATTGCTGGGGGGGGTTGTTTTTCATTCAGTGCTGATGCTCAAACATAAGGACTTTACATAAAATCATTTCTCCGACCAAAAATTAAAATTAAAAAAATCATATCGTTTTAGTAGGAATTCTTTAAAACTTTAGCACAATGAATGCAGAATGCCTCATACCACAGGGTTCTCTACATTTTATGGTTACTTGAGATGCTTTATTATTGTGATCTCATTGTCCTTCATTATTGTAATAATGTGAAAAAGACAAGTAAGATAGATGGTCCAGGGACTGTTAACTCGAGTACAGACTCATATCAACTCTGCATCAGAAAGCATATTCTTGAGATCCACACATGAGCTGCAGCCGGAGGTTACACAGTTTATTCTACCACCGTGGTACAGTTAAGTCTTTGGGGCTTTTTTTTTTAACTTCTTAATATTTTTTACTTCTTAATTCTGTTTACACACATACACACACACACACACACACACACACAGGAAATGTATAATGACCTCCATTTCAGAAAATCCAATTCCCTAGTAGAATTTGTTTTGATTAATCATAGATTTTTTTTACAAGCTAACATGCAATCCCATTTCATTGGCGTAAGAATCCTCTGAGGTGGTTTAATAGGTCCTTCATTTTTACTGCATACCTTCTCAGTAAAACTAGAAATATTAAATTGTAAGTTCTCATTTAAGAATTGACATCTAGTGCTGAATAAATTAGAAAGCCATTAAATTTACACTTTTAAATTACCAAATTCTTTTACCCATGGCTTTAGAACTCAGAATATATAAGTAGTATTCTATAAGTACACAATAAATCCCTGGGTATAATGAGTTTGGCTTCTCATTTATATTGTGATATAGATAATTCTCTTAGAAATAAATTTTATATTGATGACTATTAATTGACTATAGCATTGCAAGTTAGTTTCATAAGCATTTGGTTTTAACATGCATGCTGTTATAAAATGATATCATTGATCTTTTTGGAGATCAAGCAAATATAAGATATCTTGTGTGCCATTGTGATAATAGAAATACATTTTGCCGTCTTTGCCTTTTTCCTTCATAGAACAATTCCTTCCTAACTTGGGCTCCACTATCCCGGGTGAAAACTACTTTGATAGAACCTACCAGATGCTTTACCTTTTGGTTAAGGGAACTACACCTGTGGAAGTCCACACTGCTACAGTCATCTTTGTTTCTTTCCAACTACCTGCTGTGACAGAAGATGATTTTTTTAGCTCATCCAATTTGGTTAGAAATCTTGCCTTGTTCCTAAAAATATCAAGTGACAAAATCCGTGTCAGCAGAATAATGGGACCGAGGCTGCGGAGGAAGAGATCCATGGGACACACGATGGAATTAGAGATTGGAGCCGCTCCCACTCTGTTATTAAGTAATTCCAGCACAGGTATGGGCATCAGACTTTGGGGTAAGGAACACAGGTCATAAGCAAACCTACAAGGGCGTGGGTAGCCAGGCCACAGGGAACACTACCACCTCTGCCTTGAACCCTAAGGGCTCCCAAAGCCTTTTACTTCTCTGCTCCTATAATAACTCACTGAGGAATTATAAAGGGTCTGCACATGAATAAATCAAACAAAAGGAACTGACTTAATAGGAAGTGACTTCATAACTGAGTGATAAGGGGTCAAATAGGTTAAAATAGTCACTTATAAAAGGAAGTTGCCAATGGGATTCTGTGGCTTAGAAGAACATAGAAAAGCCTAAGCTCGTGTTGTAGCAATGAACTTCTATGATGTTATCTGCCTGGGGTCATAGCTAACTTCCCTTTTCAGCTCTGTTCTTCCTATGATTTATATGGCCATTGTTCTGGCTTCAGTATGACTTAACCTGCAGATTTAATTTAGGAGTTTCAGTGGGCCCAGGTTACACAGGCAGATTATTCACCCAGATAAATAAATAGTACAGGTCTGAGAAGGAAGATAAGAATAGAAACATAAGGAAAGTCAAGCTAAAGGAGTATTTTCAAAGCACAGTCCAAGGTAGAGTCTCAAGTCTCAAGAAAAGTCCTAGAACTTGGACTGGAAGGGATGAACTATGGAAAAGTAAAGTAAAAAGAATGGCATGCGCACAATCATTAGGTCATAGATAACATCAAGGAATCAGGATGTGCACATAGTCAAAGGGCATTCACGTACTATCAGGCACACTAGAAAGAGGTAGCAAAAATGCTGAGGAGACCTCTGAGTGGGCAGAGTCCTCAGGTTAGGAGTAAGAAGCTTCAGTAGGAGTAAAGTCTTCAGTACTGAGATGGCAATTAGGAGGAATGCAAGAACGGCCCAGCAGAGGCTGGATCTGCCACTGTACTGAGAGCCAGTGACCATAAAGTAGCACTGGACATGGAATAATGCACTGTGGTATGTAGTATGAGGTTTCTGGCCCAGACTTTTGGGCCTAACCTCAAAGTTTAGGTCCCCAGGTCCGCAGGTCCTCAGTCCTGCAGACCCACAGTCCCACAGAGACACACAGACGCTTTAGGCTGATCAGCCTCAGGTCCAGGCATATCACTTGCTAGCTCTCTACCCTTCATCTAACCCATGTCTCTTGTTCAGCCATGGGGCTCGGTACCTTTCTTTAGAGCAGCATAGTTGTCCTCTGCTTCCTCTGGCTTTTCCCTGGTGCTCCTCTCTGGTGCTTCTCTGGCACTCTGCTCTCAAGAGATTTTTTTAGTCTGGTAGCCCCGCCTATACTTCCTGCCTGTCTTTGGCCAATCAGCTCTTTTTATTAAACCAGTGGGTGGGACAATTATTTACCATCAAACAACACAATACCCCTACAGTGGTACATCTACCCTAGACCATGAAAGCACTCGTATTTAGGACATCTTGGGGAAGACATCTGGAAGGAGTGAGGGGAGAGAGAAGAATCTTTCCCCAGAGTCTTAAGTCATGCAAGCAAGACCTTTCAAACTGAACTGAAAACTCCCTGAGTATGAGTTCTAGTATGACATGTAGGCTCATTGGCCAATGTTACTGAACACACCAAGCTTTCCAGATTATCCTTTATGGTATAAATTCAGTGATTTGAGTCCTGAAGGCATGACTTGGGATGTGGAAGATGCTGGGTTTTTTAAGTTGTGGAATCTTAATAACATCCTGGTTACAGTGATTTTCTAAAAATCACTCTGAGTAGAGCGCGTGGAATAAAGCAGAAAATGGCCAACCAGTTTATAATCTATTTTAATAACCACTAATTTAGACTAGGATTTTGGCCATAAGGACAAAGAAAGCAGAAAATTGATTAGAGGTTTAATATGAGTTGGTACTTAAGTGGAGAATAAATGAAGAGAAAGTATCAGACTCTATCAAAAGAATATGGAGGCGTCAGTTCATAAAGTGGGATGGTAGGCTTCAGAGGAGATCCCAGGCCTGCCGGGAAAGGGAGAGAGTAAGGAAAGTAGGTGCAGTGTGAACAAAAACTCCAGATTTGCAAGAAGTCCAAAGAAGGTAATGGGTTGTCAGGAGCCTGATAACTTTAGCACGTTATTAATGCACATACTAATCATGGGTAGATGCTTAATATACCTAAATTCTAAAGATACTCTATTCTGAAAAAGTAATGTGTGGTGACAGAAAAGGCTGATAATACTTCACGTCTAACAAAGAGTATGAGAAAGTTTAAACCAAGAGACACATTCTCTCATTGTGTGTGTGTGTGTGTGTGTGTGTGTGTGAGAGAGAGAGAGAGAGAGAGAGAGAGAGAGAGAGAGAGAGAGAGAGAGAGAGTATGTGTGTGTGTTCTTCTCTACCTTTTTTCTTTCTTTCTTAAATTTTATCTTATAACATTCTCTTGAGTTCTTCATTTCCCCCAGGTTATTAATATGACCGTCATATTCTTTTCAGGTATTTTTAAAGTCTTAGTAGTCTAGAATGTGATGAAGAATGCAAAGAAAATGGAAGCCAGAAGTGTTCACATAGTCTCACAATTCTATATTCTTTTAATCAAAATGTCCTAATGCTTTTCTCCCATAGGTCAGATGCAATTGTCTGAGCTCCAGGAGATTTCTGGCTCTCTTGGAGAAGCTGTCATCTTAGGGAAAATTAGTACTGTCCTTGGATTCAATATCTCTTCCATGTCTATTACCAGTCCTATTCCCCAGCCAACTGATTCTGGCTGGATTAAGGTAAGGACATACAACTAGAATAAAAATGTATTTTACCTTTCAAAAGGAAGTAAGCCCTTCCTTATATTTCAAACAGAAACCTAGACAGCATATCTTTATAACTCACTTCTATGGTCTAACTAAAATGGTAGGAATGTAGTTTAAAAATAAAAAGATTGAGGGCTGGGATATGGGCCAATGAAGCAGAGCGCTTAAGTGCTAGTGTATGACTTAGTTAAGATTTCTATTGCTGTGATAAAACTCCATGACCAGAAACAACTGGACAAAAGTGAATTTATTTCGGCTTACAGTCGTAGTCCATCAACAAGGGGAGGCAGGGCAGGAACTGAAGCAGAGGCTGTGGAGCAGTGCTGCTTACTGACTTGCTCCTCAGAGGTTTTTCAGCCTGCTTTCTCATACAACTCAAGACCACTGCCCAGGGCTGCCACTACCCACAATGGGCTGAGTCCTCTCGCATCCATCATTAATCAAGAAAATGCTTGACAGACCTTCTTATATGTCCATCACATTGAGGCATTTTCTCAGTTGAGATTCCCTCTTCCCAAATGACTTTCACTTGTATCAAGTTGAATAAAACTAATAAATACACATAAAGACCTGAATTTTGATTCCTGGCATTCACATTTAAAGCTAGGTATGGCCAGGCATGCTTGTAGCCCAGTACTGGTCTGAGTGGGGGAACAGGGAAATTATTATGACTTGCTGCCCAAGCTTAGTTAGGTCCAGGTTTAGTGAGATGCAGTTATGAGCAGGTAAGGTACAAAAAGATAATGACACACTACATTCTCCACTGGCCTCCATAGGTGCATTTACCTACAGGAATGCACACACACACACACACACACACACACACACACACACACACACACACACACACACACACACACACGATTGTATCTTCTTCTAAGTCTTAGCTTTTTATGTGTATTTTGCTTTGAATATTTTAACACTGTGTCATAGCTTTGATCTAGAAGGAAATTTATCATAATGCCAATTTTACATGTTTAATTTACTGTTTCAAAAGAACTGAAAAGTGCACTTGGCCTTGGCCTGGCTGAGTTTGCTGTGAAATGCAGTTTGTCCTGGAAAAATCACTTTTTTGGGTTGTCCTTGCCAGGTGACTGCCCAGCCAGTTGAAAGATCTGCATTTCCTGTTCACTACTTGGCCTTTGTGTCTTCACTATCTGTGGCTGCTCAGCCGGTGGCAGCACAGGCAGGACAGCCATTTCCTCAGCAGCCCTCAGTAAAGGCCTTAGATTCTGAGGTGAGTCCTGACTCATGCTCTCCCTATCCTAGAAGGGAGCCACTTCTCTGGCAGCTTGAATGTGGAAGGTGAACTATACCTGTAGACAGCCTCTTCTGTTTACTGTTTCCAGAACGTTTCTTTGAAATGTATGTGCTTTCCTGTTCATGTTTAGGGTCTCTTTTGGCGAGGTTAGAAGATGCTATGGATTTTGATTTGTAATAGACATTTGAAAAATAGTTTATCATTTTTGAAGTTCTACGACAGGACATTTGGTAAAACTCTCCACTGTTCTTTTTCTTGAGGGTAACTGTGTATCAGTTGGAATTACATCACTCACTTTGAAGGCTATCCTAAAGGACTCCAATAACAATCAAGTTGGTGGCCTTAGAGGAAATACAACAATCCCATTTAGCAACTGTTGGGCCAACTATACAGATCTCACTCCTCACAGAACAGGTGAGTGGACCATATTGTATCCTTATACATCTCCGCAGTAAAGAGATGTCTATTTTCTTTGAATAAACAAAATATTCTGTAATACTTTTATCAATAAACTGTAGAAATCAAAATGCCATATTATGTCTTTCTGAATATTGTTTCCCCCTTAAAATTTAATATACAAAAAGAAATTAAAATGATTAGAGAAATTTAAATGTAACTAGAGATCATACATAAAAATATCACTGGTAATTTCATCTTGCCTGGTTTGCTCCAAAGTTTCTCACTAAAGTGTTAATTTAAAAATATATGCATTTTTATTTAAGAAAAGGTGGACTTGTAAAAATTTAATAATCTATGCAAGGGTTCAGAGCTGAGCTAGGAAGTTACTTGTAGACCTTCTGCAAACTAATGAAAAAAGAGAAAATAGGTACAGACAAGGATCTATGGAGCCTTTAGTCATAAACCAGCTGCTCTGGAGAATTGTAAGTGAGCTAGTTTATTTCCTGTTGCTATAATAAACACCATGGCCAAAGGCAACTTAGGGGAGAAAGTTCATTTCAGCTTCCATGCCCAGAGAGTAGCCCATCACTTGTCAAAACAGGAACCTGGCTCAGAACCATGGGGGCCAGTTGCTTACTGACATACTCTGTCTTGCCCTGGTAGCTTTCTGCACTTCCCATAACTTCCTCCCTAGGGACAGTGCTGCTTCCAATGCCTGTAGTTAGGTGCATTCTGAACTTCTGTGAACTTCTTTATTCTCTCTGTACTCAAACTATGTCACTTGATGTCATTTACAAAAATACATCATTGGAAATTAGACACGATTTTGAAGCCAGTAAGAGACAAGTCAGAATCACTTGAAAACAAGCAGAGAAGTCAACTACTACAGTGTTGTTTTTTTTGTTTTTGTTTTTGTTTTTTTTTTGTTTTGTTTTTTTTTTTTTTTTTTGTTCTCCCCCTAGGAAGAAATTACAAAATTGAATTTATCCTGGACAATACTGTCCAGGTAGAATCTAGAACCTTCAGCCTTTTGGCACAGACCATCCCTGGTGGAGGCGGAAGTAGCACTAGCAGTGGTGGTGGCAGCAGCGGCCACAGCAAAGCATCCTCTGTGGGTACACCTGTCCAGACACTGGCTGTGGTAACAGGCTGTCTCTTAGGAAGACTGTTGCTCTTGGAAGTATTTATGGCTGCAGTTTTCATTTTGAACACAAGCATAGGTAAGTACACTTCATCACATAGGTAACCTATGTCTCCACGTTTGCAGGGGTCAGCAAGTGTTTCCTAAGCACAAGCTGCTTGCAGCAATTGTGTCTGGCTCCAGTGGAGACACAAAGGCTCAGGGGAGGTGATACCGCCACTATGTGTTGGAATACAAGAAGGTGGGGGTGGAAACATGCAGATACTATCAGAAATCTTCAGGGGTTTCAAAGGGCAGACTCAGCATGAAGTTCTTAGGTAACTAACTAGCTAACTAACTGAGAAGCCCAGAAGTGATCTGATTTCTGTCACAGCAGCATCAGGATTCACCTTGCTGCTTCTCCTCCTCCTTGGGTCTCTTCTGCTTAGTGGCTGCTCCACTTAACAGTCTTAACAGTCTGACCCCTCTTGTCAGTCTTTGTGGCAAATGCCCCCCCACCCCCTCCTTACACACACCTGTGTATATGTTATACAATCCAGCAGCAAACACAATACAAAGACCCCTCCTTACACACACCTGTGTATATGTTATACAATCCAGCAGCAAACACAATACAAAGATACCTCCTCAACAGATTGGGACACATGCTCATCAGGAACCAGTAACTGTGGCCACAGGGGTCTAATTGTTGTAGCTCAAGCAGCATCAGGTATAACCTGCTGAAATTAATGTTAAAACCACATGTAGCAGACAGACAGATAATGAATTTGAAGAGGTTGAAAGAGAGAGAGAGGTCTTTCTGAACTAGAATGACTCTTAATGATGTTCTATGTTACTTTATGAGTAGCATGTGAAGCCTGGGAGTGTTGTATAAAATGTCTACAATATGGAGAGAGAAGGAAAAGCAGGAGCCAGGAAAGATGTGGGAGCAGGAAAAGGCATATCTTTGATAAATGTGGTCAGTGCTGAGTCCTCACTTACTATTTACTACCCCATCTCAGTAATGACAGCATACTGTCCTGACTTCCACCATGAACTCTTCACCATCTTCATCAGACTACAATATCAAAGTCTCCCTATATACTCTTCCCTTCATCCACTGTATTAGCCTCCAAATTGTTACTCGATTCCTCTTTCAAACAACAAGAACATATGCTGATAACAGTAACTGTCCAGCATCACTACACACAAAAGGTAATCAAGACCAAAGGCTAAGAGCGGTCTTAAGGATGACCTTCCTGTTATTCTCAAATCCAGCGCTGGCAGCAGTATCTCAGTGGAAGACATGTTAGCAACCTCAGCACTGAAAACAAACACTACATAAATCAATTGATTCTTTCAGCTCCACATGCTCCCTCCATCATCTAGACTGTGCTCATCTACCTGTCAAGTCTATCTACCTCTTTCAGGATTTTTTTGAGTTTGGCTCAAAACTCACTTTCTCTGGTCTGCTTTTCTTTTCCCTTCCCGTTCTGTGAGATATTCTCCCCTTTCCCTTGATATAATTGCATGGGCCTTTACGTACTTGCATTGAATTTACATTTAAAATATCTTTCATTAAACTTGGACCGGGTAGAAGAGCATATTCCTTATGTATTCTTTGTACTGAAAATGCAGCAGAGTTGTTTTAACTCTGCAAAGGAGAATAACCCTCAACTCTGACTTAGAACTGTTAATTGGGTCGGGTAGGTCAAGTAAAGTGCAATATGCTTAAAGGGCTGGCAGATATTAGTCAGTTTATGACTGACTTAAAAGATAAGAACTTCTGATTTGGGGAAGACGAATGCAATAGAAACATCACATGGGAAACAAGACTGAAGAAGAATTTGAAGTAGGGCAATAATTTAGGCTACTCAAGTACTCAATCAAAAATCCCAAACTGGAATTTAAACCAGATGTAAAGAAGGCCTGGATGAGAGGTCGCCATGATGCTGGTTCCAGGAGCAATAACAACAGCCTAAGAGACTACATGGGGGAGAAGCCACTGAAGGGCTCACCTTCTGGGGGATAATTAGGGTCCAGCTGTGACGGGCTAAGCTGTCTTCTCACAGCTGAGGACCTGAGGGACAGAGGGAGAGGAAGTGGGGCTTGAAGCTGAGGGACAATATGTGTTTGTGTAAATAACCTACACACGAGTTTCACAAATCAGCTTTATGTCTGATGTGTCTCATGTCTCCAGAATTTTAACAAAAGAACAGACTTTTTCAAATTATTGAACAGTACAATGAATACTACTTACAAGGCCATTGGCTACCTGTTAAGTAGAGCTGACTGCATGTTGGTGCATTTTGTGATTGATTTTCAATTACTATCCACAGTCATTCTGAGTGTACCTCACAACTTTGGTAGTTTGCCAGTTAAGAAAATATTATTTTCACATCATTAGTAAATTATATAGTTATTGAGTCTTGTCCAGGACTTTTCCCAAATGCAAAAATATGTCAATGGCTTCTGCTTTGCTATTAAGTAAACATTTGTAATTAAGATTAAAAAAAAATCAGTTCCCATAATGCATTGAAATACTGTTTTTTATGGCTTTTCATTGCGATTTAATACTTTTCTTTTAAGAGAATGAGCATGCTCTGCTAAATAAAATTGCAAACTCATCTACAAAGGTAAAAAATTGTAACTTTATATACATTCCCATCCAAAAAATATTATTGATGGTAATGTAAAATTTGTAAATTTTGAAATAATTTTATGTTACTTTTGCCTTGTTAGCTGAACCATGAAATATTTTAAATTTAAAATTAGTGACATATACTTTTAGATGTGACATGTTATTAGTCCTCTTTTAAAGATGTGTTATTGTTATTTTACAGGAAGCAACTAAGTGCCTGCTGAAAAACAGGCTGAAGGCAGAACTGTAAGAATTGCCCATGTTGCAGCTATTTTGCGACACGACACGAAAAACCCTATAGCATTTTCAGAGAAATATGTTATAATACTATAATATTTTTATAAAACTTGACACGTAATCACTACATTT
Source organism: Phyllotis vaccarum (assembly GCA_033318265.1). Taxonomy (NCBI): domain Eukaryota; kingdom Metazoa; phylum Chordata; class Mammalia; order Rodentia; family Cricetidae; genus Phyllotis; species Phyllotis vaccarum. The sequence goes on from JARWLC010000001.1 coordinate 10,759,727, forward strand.
AACAAAAAATCTGTTTCTTCAAAATATAATTTCTGTTGATTCCCCTTATACTTGAATGTTCTTATTCAAACGACAGCAATCTCACATTTAGAAGCAGATACTCCACATCCAAGTACGATCAAAGTAGAGACTCCTTTAGAGAGTGGCTCCTCCCTTTAAACCTAGTGTTGAGGCAGAATTGTCAGTGACTTCAAGGCAGACTAGGCTACACAGACAGTCTTAAAAACAAAACAGGCAAACAAAAGCCAAGCAAAGAAAATCAACCTGCTCTGGTGTTTTTTATTCTTCACAAAGCTCTCAAGTTTTCAAAAGGCTAAGACTTTTCTGGCAGCCATTTTGTGGCAGGTACAGATAGAGTTAAAATGGATCTGGGATAGTTGGTAAAATTCTATGAAGCCAGTGCATTGCTTCCTGCAAACTGCCTCCTGTGTACTGCACCACCTCCTGCATACCACCTCCTGTGTACTGTACCATCTCCTGTGTACCACCTCCTATGTACTGTACCATCTCCTGTGTACTGTACCATCTCCTGTGTACTGTACCATCTCCTGCATACCACTTCTGGTTTACCACCACCTGTGTACCACCTCCTGTGTACTGTACCATCTCCTGCATACCACTTCTGGTTTACCACCACCTGTGTACCACCTCCTTTGTACTGTACCACCTCCTGCATACCGCCTACTGTGTACTGTACCATCTCCTGTGTACCACCTCCTGTGTACTGCACCACCTCCTGCATACTGCCTCCTGTGTACTGCACCACCTCCTGCATACCGCCTCCTGTGTACTGCACCACCTCCTGAATACCGCCTCCTGTTTACTGTACCATCTCCTGCATACCACCTCTGGTTTACCACCACCTGTGTACCACCTCTTATACTATCTCCTGTGTACCACCTCCTGTGTACTGCACCACCTCCTGCATACCGCCTCCTGTGTACTGCACCACCTCCTGAATACCGCCTCCTGTTTACTGTACCATCTCCTGCATACCACCTCTGGTTTACCACCACCTGTGTACCACCTCTTATACTATCTCCTGTGTACCACCTCCTGTGTACTGCACCACCTCCTGCATACTGCCTCCTGTGTACTGCACCACCTCCTGCATACCGCCTCCTGTGTACTGTACCATCTACTGTGTACCATCTCCTGTGTACTGTACCATCTCCTGTGTACCACCTCCTGTGTACTGTACCATCTCCTGCATACCACCTCCTGTGTACTGTACCATCTCCTGCATACCACCTCCTGTGTACTGTACCATCTCCTGCGTACCACCTCCTGTGTACTGTACCATCTCCTGTGTACCACCTCCTGTGTACTGCACCACCTCCTGCATACTGCCTCCTGTGTACTGCACCACCTCCTGCATACCGCCTCCTGTGTACTGCACCACCTCCTGAATACCGCCTCCTGTTTACTGTACCATCTCCTGCATACCACCTCTGGTTTACCACCACCTGTGTACCACCTCTTATACTATCTCCTGTGTACCACCTCCTGTATACCATCTCCCAGGATATTCACCTTTGATCACTGTTAGGCATCTTTAGAAGTGATAGGGAAGAGAAACAAGGGTGAGAGAAGGAGGCAGCTTTCTGCCAATACACCTGAGGAATTTTTTTTGTTCTGTTAGTCACAGGATGCACCTTTAGCCAGATATGAAAACATAAGTTTGGCTAAGACAAATACAAAGAGAGATACCACACAAATATGTAACATATCACCTTAAAGCAAAAATATTAAAAGAAGAATTGTTTTCAGATCTTTGGAGAAGGCTGTGCTCAGAAGCCACATTTCAAAGCAGAGAGGATAGTGAAACCAACTTCTAATTCCAAGCCAAGAGAAAAGGACTTACATTTGGCTCGTGTCAAACTTAATATGTGTCCCCTGAAGAGGAAGCTATGCAATGGATCCAAGAATTTGATCAGAAAGCCAGTAGCAATATTTCATAGTGAGGGCAAAACTTGCACAGTACCACATCTTTCCAATGCATAAGGATGAGCTACAAACTTCTCTCTGTTCTCTGTCTCTGTGTGTGAGAGAGAGGTGGGGTACAGTGAGAGGGAGAGAATCTAACAGTGAGAAGCATTGTCTAGGAGGGCTGCCTGAAAGGGGAGGTGACTGGCAAGGGAAGCAGGAAGGGGTCAAACAATGACTAGAAGCAATAGAAAAAGTTCAAGCCAACAGCTGGAATAGACCGAGTCATAACTTTATGGGAACCACAGGTAAGGTCCTTGACAGGATGTGTGGAGAAGTTATATGAAAGTCCTGTGACAAACATTTGCATGGCAAAAGATACTGCTGGTTCTTGTTCTTATACCCACTTCAGTCACTTTCTGACAGCCTGAGAAACATCTGGTCCTGATGGAGCTGAGGCGGCCAAACTCATCTCCATTCCATGCTGAAACTTCAGTCAGGATTTCTAAGGCAACTCCTTTACCTCTCATTTCATGATTCTTCATTTCTCTTAGGAAATTAAATGCCAAGATTTGTAATTTACTGTCTTCAAAATAAATGGGAGGGTTCTGGAAGAGATACATGAATTGTAAATGCCACAAAATTGTCACCACGTGGATCCCTTTCTACCTATCTTTTAGTTTCAGCCAATGGAAATTTCTTTCAGATTTTTTTTTTTTTCCTGTAGACATTTAATCAGGAGGTTTTACTTAGCGGTAAAGGGGATTTCTAAACGCTTTCTTCTTTGCCACAGACTTGTTAAAATCTACTAATTTATCTACTCTAAGTTTTTGGTTGTTTGTCTCTAAAGACCTTTAAGAATCCATAAGCAACATTACTTCATATGTCTTCATTCATATAGTAGCCAGTTTTTTTTCTTTTCGATTGTTTGCTTTTATATAATTTTTTCCGGACATTTTTGTACTAGAAATTGATATTTTAAATCTTAAATTACGTTTAGATATTAGAGTGGACTATTCTATTCAGTTGCTGGAAAGAAAAACTGCTCTGTATATGAGTGTGTGCATGTAAGGGTGTCGAGATGTGAGGGGCATCTCTCTGTCTCTCCCTCCCTCCTCACCTTTTCTCTCTCTCCTCTCTCTCTCTCTCTCTCTCTCTCTCTCTCTCTCTCTCTCTCTCTCTCTCTCTCTCTCTCTCTCTCTCTCTCTCTCTCTCTCTCTCTCCCTCCTCTCTCTCTCCTGTTATGTTTTCATTCCTGATTGTGACTTATAACTCCCAAAGACAGGCCAGAGAATTCAGTTTCTTTTCCCAAAGCAGGTCACAGTAAATTCTACTCTTTTCCTACCTTCCTTGCCCTAACTTGGGAATTAAGACTCCATCCCTACCTTCATTTCAAAGATGATCCTGTCTCACAGTTAGGATTAAGAAACACTGCAAGGTCATACCAAGAGTCTACACAGGCAGGCCAGCCTGCGTTTCCCTAGGTAGTCTGCTGGTATTAGATGCAAGATGAAACTGCCATTAAACCTTAAACAAACACGGCTAAAAGAACTTCTGGGTAGGTAGATTTGTAGAAGTCGCTGGAAAGTGCTTCCCCAGAGAAAACATAGAAATTCTCTATCTTTTGTCATATCTCACCTCTCCATCTCTATAACGTTACAATACCCTTTATAATAAACATATAAGTGTATGCCTCCCTAAATTCTGTGCGCTATTCAAACCAAGGAGGGGGTGTGGTGATCCTGTTTCTACTCAGTTAAACAGAAGCATGGATGAGACAACCTGAAAGTTGGTTTGTGCCCCAGGCATCTAAATCAAAGGAGCAGCTTGGGAGCTTACGTCTTTACCTGGGATCACACACCATCTCCTCGTAGAGGTATCAGAATTGAGTTACATTCTCAGCCCTAGTTGGTCTCTGTTGCAGAATTGATTATTTACCTAGTGTTTGGACACAAAAACTCTGCACATATAATGTAGGAAGTGTTACGTGTTGTGAGCATATGGCCTAAGTGAAATCTAGTCTAAATGTTTGTTTATCATACTTAGCATGTTCCATTTAAGACCTGAAAAAAATGGTAAGCATATTATTCTCATTATGGTCTACGCAATGATCAGAGACTAGGAAGAAAGTGAGAATATTTGCTTGTGTTTCTTATAACAAGTAAAATATTTATGTCCTGTGATACTGTGATGAATCTTACAAAAAATTTCTTTATCTGATCTCTGTAATGATGTCTCCATGGCTCATCAGGTCTTCATCAGCTCTCCTGTCACTGGAATAAAGTATCGTGACAAAAGCAGCTTATTTGCTCACTGTTCAAGGGTACAATTCATCATTTTGGGAAATCAAAGCAAGAATTCAAAGAAGCTGGTCACATTGCATCCACAGAAAACAAACAAACAAAAAAAAAACCGAATAAATGCTAGTGTTTAGCTTGCGTTCGCTATTATGATGTAGTCAGGATCCCCAACCTGGAGAATGAACCTGCCCACAGCTGAGATGAGTTTTCCAAGCCCAGTGAGACGGCTAAGTAGGTACTGGCAGGATTCACTCTCTAGGACCTATATGAGGTAAAAGGGAGAGAATTAATTCCTGAAGGCTGTTCTCTGATGGCCATAGTTTCAAGTAGCCTCTATACACCTACACATATATACACAGAAACTCAAATAAGTAAGTTTAAAATACGTTTTTAAACAGTTGGTTTTTGTTAACAGTTTCTCAAACTCTAGCCAAAACCCTTAACATCCCATGCCCTTTCAATATCCCTCACCATTCCCATCTTTAGGAAAGGTCGAAGGAATTAATAGTTCCCTCAAAAACATTCTTATCAGACTTTCCCAAGAACTCCATACTGATTCTCCTGTCATTAAGAGACATAAAAAAAACCCTCCTTACTGCATGAATTCTATTTATCTTTATAATAAAAATCCAGAGCCAGATATTGAGAAAAAGCTGGAATATCAGAGAGAGAGAGAGAGAGAGAGAGAGAGAGAGAGAGAGAGAGAGAGAGAGAGAGAGAGAGAGAGAGAGAGAGAGAGAGACATAGGCAATTCTCACCCAGCAAACACCTCAGGCCAAACAGGATAAGTCTTATCTTCACGGGTCCTCAGACTGACTGGTTGCTCAGACAGAATGCTGAACTTCTGCCCTTGTGAAGCCTTAAATTTCTCTCCCTGTCCAGCTATTTAACTTCCTTACTCAACTCTCTTAGAGCTGGGATTGAAGGTGTGTGTTGCCACTGCCTGGCAGTTAGGCCTTGAACACACAGAGATCCAGACAAATCTCTGTCTCCTGAGTGATGGGATTAAGGGCGTGGGTCACCACTCCCTGATCTCCTTTCTTGGCTGTGGGTGATTCTATCCTATGACATTTCAGATTATCAATTATGGTTCCTGGTCTTACATTGCAATCATCACCTATCCCTGATCTTCTCTTTACCCCTTTGTTATACTGTCTCTGTACTCTTCTTTGGAAATTCACCCATTATCATTTGCCTCAGCCCCTCCCAGATCCTTCTCTCTCTCTAATTAACATGGGAACTTAGTTTGCCTCTCTCCTCCAGGACATAATTTCCCTCCTCTTGCTCCAAAATGACAGGCCTTTCAAGGTAATTCTTACTATAGTTTCCCTCACTGGATTCATCTTTCCCATTTCAAACCTTTTATACAACCAACTCAAGATAATCTGTTGACCCCAATGGGACTTTGCCCTCTTAAGTTTCAGAAGATATCAATTTTTTACAGTTTATCTCTGTTCTTAGAAGAATGAGGCTTCTCATACACATCTGTTAAGATTCAAGTCCAACCCTATCAGGTCATACCCTACCTCTTCTCATTCTATTTATTTCTACTCACCCCTATCACTAGTGAACTCTAAATTTGTAGATTTTGAGCTTCAGGAAACATATGCCCAGCAGTTCAACCAGTCCACTCATGTAATAGGGTCTGGAGACAGCGCACCAACAGGCTGTTAAAAAGAGATACATATCCCTATAACCTCAAGCTCAATTGCTATAACACCTGGCACCTATGCTCGCTTCCTTTATAATCAAACTAGAAATTACGGTAAACACTGGCCAGAAACCTACGGAGGCTTCCTTGTTGATCCTGCAAAAGACCCCACATGGGAAATGGGAATCACTGAGAAGCTTTACTACAGTGTTTATCACAACAGTCCATCAGTAATGCTCAAAATACAGAGGGTACACATTCCACACTCAACTTCTCGGTATAGACACGGTAGAAGTGGTCCAAAATTCCTCAAAGGCTCTTATATCTCAATATCACTCTTTTAAAATGATATTGATCCCACTTTCCTGTCACACCATCTCTGCTTACTATCATCTATTGAGTAATACCCAGCCTGACCTCTCTGGAGAACGCTGGTTGTGTGTCCCTCAATGCTCAAACTCTCACCCACAATTTGTGGCCTCAATGATGTAGTAGGAGGTTTCTGGCCTTGACTTTTGGGCCTGGCCTTAAGGTTTAGGCCCACAGACCCGCAGACTCACAGACCCACAGAGACACACACAGATGTTTACAATTAGTTTTAGTCTGATAAGCCTAAGTAAGGCCCACGCTTACAATTGCTAGCTCTCTACCCTTCATCTAACCCATGACTCATCCTGTTCAGCCATGAAGCTCTGTACCTTTTCTTAGAGCAGCATGGTTGTCTTCTGCTTCTTCTGGCTTCTCTCTGGCATTCTGCTCTGTGCTTCCTGTTCTCAAGAGTTTTCTTAGTCTGGTAGCCCCGCCCACACTTCCTGCTTGCCTTTGGCCAATCAGCACTTTTTATTAAACCAGTGGGTGGGACAATTATTTACCATGAAACAACACAATCCCCTACACAACCATGGTCCTATTAGATATTCTTACCTTATCACTTGTTAATTGCTCCAAGCCAAGTGTCACTACCAGCCCTTATCTCTCTCACATTCCTCTCTTTGGTACTAAAGACTGTTTTAACTCCTCAGGAACACACCTAGTGGCACCCTGAATTCTGCAGACTGCAACCTAGCCCCTATGTCCAAACATCCATGATGCCTCTATTCTCTATAGTACTCAAGTTTATCACTGTTTACTTGGTAAGTGGTCTGGGACTCCTGCCCTGGTGTTCCTGTTTCCTAAATTAGGAGTGGAACCTGGTGAAGAATGCTTACCAAGTTCATAGCAAGCAATAAAACATAACAAACAAGCAATCCAACTCTTTGTATCTGCCATGAGCATAACTGATGTAGGAATGTATTTCTGTATGCTGTAAATATCAATCTTTAAATAAAGGAGCTGTTTTGGCCCATGGCAGGCACCATAGAAAAAGTAGGAGGAGAAATCAGAGCATAGGTAGGAGAAGTAGGGCAGAGTCAGGCAGATCGAGCAAGCCGCCCAAGGAGCAACATGTAAGGAACACAGGTGAGCCACGGGCCATGTGGCAGACAGACTAATGGAAATGGGTTGATTTAAGATGTAAGAGCTAGCTAGCAATGTGCCTGAGCCATAAGCCAAACAGCATGAAGTTAATATAAGCATCTGAGTCATTTCTGGGGGCTTGAGCAGCAGGGGCAGGTGGCTAAGGGGTCTGGCGTGGCAGGCCTGTGGGTCTGGACCTCTGGCCGCCCGGGACCAAGAAACCTCTCTGTAACACATAACTGCAGTTTCAGCCACTGGAACAGCAGGACTGACTACTTCACTAGCTATTTACCACTGACTTTCCTCGAAATTCATCCAGGGCTTTCAATGGGCAGCTCAGACTCTCTCTCCTTCAAGGACAAATAGACTCACTGCCCACCATAGTACTGCAAAATGCAAGAGGATTCGGTAAACTAACAGTGGAGAGGGCTGGGCTTTGTCTCTTTCTTGGGGAAAATGTTGATTCTATGTCAACCAATCAGGTGTAGTGAAAGATAAGATCCAACAGCTCCAAGAACCTTGCTGAGACATCACTTAGGAGACTGAGCAAGGTGGAGCAGAAAAAGTAATAACTTTTTGCCCTAGCTGGAGGAGATTGCTACATTTCTGCAGGGGTTTCCCCTTTAGCAGAGTGAAGAGCTGTGGCAGTATGTTATGGTATATAATGTGGGAATGTCTTTCTACATGCTGTGAATAAAGGACTGTTTTGGCAATGGCAGGCACCATAGAAAAAGTAGGCGGGGGAAATCAGAGCATAGGTAGGAGAAGGAAGACATAATAAAAACAGATCCACCTAGCTGCCCAAGGAAGCAACATGTAAGGAACACAGGTGAGCTATGAGCCACATGGCAGGCAGATTAATGGAAATAGATTGAATTAAGATGAAAGAGCTAGCTAACAATGTGCCTGAGACATAGGCCAAACAGTATGAAGTAATACAAGTGTCTGAGTCATTTTGGGGGCGAAAAGCAGCCATGGGCAGATCCAGACCTTGGGGCTAATCCCAGCCAGAAACCTCCTGTTACACTGGTACTTGTTAATATCTGTCCCTCCTACTGGTTTAATAAAAAGCTTATTGGCCAGAAGGCAGACAGGAAGTGTGGGTGGCGCTGCCAGACTAAGAAAATTCTGGGAACAGGAAGAGCAGAGCAGAGATACCAGGAAGACTCCAGAAGAGGCACCAGGAGAGATGTGAGCAGACCCAGAAGAAACAAGACCAAGATGCTACTCTGAGAAAAGGTACCAAGCCACATGGCTAAACAAGATAAGAATCATGGGTTAGTTTAAAAGTAAAGAGTTAGCAAGTGATATGCCTGGGCCCTAGGTTAATCAGCATAAAATTAATACAAGCTTCTGTGTGTTTCTTTGGAACAGTGGGACTGTTGGTCCAGATCTTGGGGCTAATCCAGGCCAGGAACTACAGACTACAGTGAAGCAAAGGAAGCAACATCTTGGGCTGGAAAGAAGAAGAAGCAGAGCTCTGCTGGGAACCTCCCTTAAGGCAAGCAAATCTCAGCTGTAGGGGCTCCCCAGAAGAGGAGCAGGATTTCTATATCATGCCAGGAGACCATCCCCCACCCCACCCCAGCTTCAGGTGTACACTGACTTCCCAGTCAGGATACCTCTGTAAATTAACTAATAGACAAGATAATTAAAACTTTTTGCACTATATATTTTTCAGGTAAAAAATGCTTACAAAATATTGCAGAAATCACACTTTATCTTGATTTACAGATTTAATATTTTAAATAACATTATATAAAGTTTGTACCCAGTTACAGAGCAAATAGTTGCTATGGCAATAGAATCTGTGCCTATGAACAGAAAAAATAATTCCTTTTATAAGTATCTGGCTACATGACAAGAGCATTTTCAGTTTTTTAGAGTAACATATATTTAGACTGATGATTCTTTGTATATATAAATTATTCATAAAGAGAAAATATATGACTTAAAACTTTTAGTATTTCTTGTGTGATTACAACTTGAACTTAATTCTCACTAATAAGAGATTTAATTTTATTTATAGCATTCATTATAACGCAAGATAAGTAGCTTTAACAATACTAAATATATAGTATACCTAGACAAACGTCTTTGATAAAGAGTTGCTAATATGATGTTCTCAAGAGCCAGAGGTGGGTGGCCAGGAGATCCAAAACAACAGCTAGAAATAAATTCTGACTTTAAATAGCAACTATTCAAACAAAACTTCTGAAATAAATCTGAACTGATAGACAACAAAGGTAAAACATGAATTCTAGTTGGTATTTAATGAAAACTCAGAGCTAGATATTGGGGAAAAGCTGGAATATCAGGGAGAGGAAACAGACCACAGTCAAATTTTACCCAGCCAATTTCTCAGGGTAAAAGCTATCATGGTAGAAGCTCAGCCTGGTTGGTTGCTCCTACAGAATACCTCAATGTCTGCCTATTGCTGCCTTAAATATCTTCTTTTTCCCAGCTGTTTCACTTCCTGGTTCAACTCTGCATCATAATCCTGGAGTTAGGATTAAAGGTGTGAGCTACTACTATTGGTTATTAGGCCTTGAACTCACAGAAACACAGAGAGGTCTGTTTCCTGAGTGATGAGATTAAAGGCATGAGTTACCACTCTCTGATCCTCAAGGCTTGACTGTGGGTGATTCTGTTCTCTGATATTCTAGGCTGATTTTATTAAATATAAAATACATCACCATACAAGGGTGACTTAATCTAATTATTTTAAACAGTAATGTTCAAATTATGAAGAAGGCTGCACCTAGAGCCTTTTATAATAAGCATGCAGTAAAGTACTGAGCTGGTTTACAGAGCACAAACATAACTTAAAACACATTGTAGGATGCTTACCTGTGTGTAAAGGAAAAGGTACAGGCAGCGTGGATTGAATTCTGCATGGATAACTCTGAATAGTAACAAACAGTCTGAGGAACCAAGAGGAGGGTTTTGGTGCTTCAGTTCAGACCTCTGCACTTTTCTGCCTTTAAACAAAGAGTGAATGCTGGCGGGAGCTAAATTCATGCTGCAGCTTCAACTCTGAATAATCCTGATCCTTTTCCTTTCTAAATAATATGCTACTGGCAAATATGTCCATTGCTGATGATGGGGAAATTCTTCTGTTTTCCTTGGAGGCAGTATTTCCAGTACTGAGCTCAACATTTTACTGCATGTGAAGATAAGTTTCTATGCCTGAAAACATTTTACTGCTGCTTCCAACACATTTCTGCTTACATGAGGACATTTAGTTTGCAAAATAAAAGACTTTATTAACCTAAATAAAAGACTTTATTAACCTAATCTTGCAGAAATAGAAACTGAGGATTAACAATATTGAAAGCCTCAGCTGTCATGTCCAGCTTGCTGTATATGTTGGTTTCGCATGTGAGAACAGACACGTTCTACCAGTGCCACACTAGAGTTTACTCAGAAAAATTGCCAGGCAGGTACAAGGGAAGAAACCTATATTATAATAGGTTTCTGGCCTGGCTAGCCCCACAGTTCAGACCCGCCTGCTGTCGCTTATCTGGACCACCAATCCCAAAGTCCCAAAGAATCACACAGACACTTATATTAACTTCATGCTGCTTGGCCAATGGCTCAGGCACATTGCTAGCTAGTTCCTTCATCTTAACCCATTTTCATTTATCTGTCCTGTCATGTGGCCCGTGGCTCATCTGTGCTCCTTACATGTTTCTTCTTTAGGCGTCTGGCTCGATCCATCTTTGACTCTGCCCTCCTTCTCCTAACTATTCTGATTCCCTGCCTACTTTTCTACGGTCCATGCCACGGCCAAAACAGTCCTTTATTTAAAGATTGATATGTATGCAGATATAGAAAGACATTCCCACATCAGAACGCCTTTCTTGTGGTGTTTCCTTTTAAGAGAACAGGAGGGTGCGGATTTACATAGCCACACTGGTGTGTTCTGCCGGGGCATTGTTGGCTTTACCACATGGCTGCTACGTGCCACGAATCCTTACAGCATGTAGCTGAAGAGTTGAGTCTTTCACTGTAAATTCACAAGTTGTCAAGTTTGCAGCCTATGTGCTGCACACAAGACAAATCTTACTAGTATTTCATATTGTATAACAGCACATTTGCACCCACAGGTAATAAAAGGCCTTGGGTCTCCATACCATACTCAGATCAAGATTACTTAAATCACTACATAGCAGATAAATGTGGGATGAGCTACCTGGTGTGACGTCACCAAACCATAATCCTAGACAGAGAGTGAGAACCTATCCACTGTGAAACAATTCTTCTGTATGTATGTTGTGAATATGTATTAGCTTCTTGGTTAATTAAAAAAAACAAGGCTGATTGGCCTATAGCAAGGCAGAGTAAGGCCAGGAGGTAAAGATAAACTGAAAATGCTGGGATTGGAAGGGCGGAGTCAGAGAGGAAGCAAGAAGTGCTAGAGGACAGGTAGAACTATGAGTCACATGACAATACATAGATTAATAGTGTTGAGCCTCCTGTCCAGCACACTCCTGTGGTGGTGGCTAGAGGAGGTGCCTGCTCCTCTGCAAGCTGGATTTTAAAGGCAAAAACCACAAGGTTACACATCAATTAAAGGGTCTTAGTACAGATGCAATTCTGATTAGCCCATTTTTAGAGATTTTCCAGAATTCCTCTGTTATCTTAGCTTTCAGGTTGTCAGGTGCTTGTCAAACCCTTTTTGTACAGGATATCTCTGGTGCTGGGACATTCTGTGGTTAATTAGTAGCTATCAGATGGCCCTAGGCTATCTCCACTATCTCCTGTACTAGGACATTTTGACTTTGTCCTTTTGAAGTCCCTGGAACCTATGTCAGCAAAACTCAGGCCTGTTTCAAGTTGGGTTTAGGGACTTGATCAGAATGGAAGCGCTTCTCTGGTTCTTCAATAGGAATGGGTTAACTTAAATCTAAGAGCTAATTAGCAATAAGCCTGAGCTTTTGACTAAGCATTTGTAATTAATATAAGCCTCTGTGCATTTATTTGGGACCAGGTGGTCAGGATGGGAAACCTGCTTACACTTAACCCTCTTTTTACTTTAGTATATTTCTAGTAGAAAGAAAATTAAACAAGACATGTATTATTTTTCTAAGCTTCTATCCAGATGCCTTCTAAAGAAATTTGGTTAACTCAGTTAATCTTAGCTTCTTGTCTTAAGCAATAGGTTACTGTTGATTGTTATATAATGGTAGAAACTATTTAAATGCATCATGGAAAGTTAATTTTTACTCAATAGCACTGAATTTTTTAAAAGATGGTTTAGACTGTTAAATTTGCCTACTAAGCCATTAACCTTAATTAATAAATGGTGATTTTAAATATTTAAAAATATTTAAATTTCTAGAATACTGACATCTATTATTTTGAATGCAAGTAAAATTCTCCACTAGCCAGACCAGTAAAACAATCCACTACAATTATTAAAAAGTCTATGCTTTAAAACATTCCCTGTTCAAACTGTCAAACTATGCTATGAACTACAAGTCATTTGTCTCCCTTGATCAGTAAATGTGATTTCATAATCAGTATTCAATTATGAACAGCTGCTCACTAATAAAAGCTATTAATGTTTAAATTTTATCAGTTGGTCTAAAATTGAAAAAAAAAGGCACCCTGTGGTGAAAAGCCAGAAATTGGGTAAGGTGGTCTGAAAGTGCAGGGCTGGTCAACCTCTAAACAGGGTCATTGCAAGAGGCACAGTCACAGCTGGAGAGTTTAAGCAATGAAGTTTAAGGGAGACTAAATAAAATGAAGAAGAGGCTGCTCAGAAGCTTTAAAATGGGAAAATGTTTTATGCATAGAACAGGCAGGATGAATTAGACCCCATGAAAAATCCAGAAAAAATTATTCACAATTAAGATCAATAACAGTTCCAATCTCTGCGTGTTTTCTGATGGTAATTTTAGTGGACCATTTTATTGGCCTTTCCACTCCGAATTTGAAAATCTCTTTTGTTCCTTCCTACTTGACACATCTGGTCATTCCCTCCTGCCCCCACACAAGATCTGGGCAGCGGACAAGACTTAAAGTTGTACACCTCAAGAAGTGGTCTCTAAAAGAGGAATCTAGTGTTGGCCTGTACAGATTACCAACAAGATTTAAAATATTCTTTTGTAGGTATTTTAAAAGTAAATTCAGTTTTAGTTTGGTTGTTGTCTTGGTTAGGGTTCTCATTGCCATGATAAACACTATGGCCAAGGCAACTTGGGGAGGAAAAGATTATTGACTAACTTTCAAATCACTGCTCATCACTTAAGGAAGCTAGGGCAGAAATTCAAATGAGGAAGGTCACAGCTGTCAAGGGCAGCTTGTTATATGTAGCTAAAGGGTTCAGTCTCTCACTGTAAGTTCACACTTTTGTCAAGTTTGCAACCCACATACAAGACAAATCTTACTGGTATTTCATATTGTTGTAAAACAACACATTTGTACACCAGGATGATTAAGTAATGTGTTCATGTTTTCCTAGAAACAGAAAGAATTCTAAATTCTCTTTCTTCCTCATTGAAGGGTAAGCATACTAAATTGCTGCTATGGATTGGTGGTATACATCAGTCATCCCAGAATGCCATGGAGGCTGAAGCAGGAGGGTGTTGCACAAAAGAATGAGACTCAGTGATAGATCTCTGAAGAAGTTGGAGATACTAGAGGGAATAAACACCACAGTCAGATCTTACCCAGCTGTCTTATAGCTCCCTCAGCCTCGATTCCCTTGGAATGGCTTTCTCTGTGTTTGAATCCCGTTTGGTAATTAAGGCGTGGCCCCACCACACCTGATTGGGAGCCTGGAATTCCTTCTATAATCTGAAGTGACCTTCACTCAGTTAGGATTAAGGGTGTAGGCCACCACTCCCAGGATACTCCCTGTGCTGGGATTAAAGGTTTGAATCACCACTCTCTGATTTTCCTAGACTGACTGTGGTTAGAGCTCTGGGACTTCTGGAGCTTTTACTAACCCCCCACATAGACTGTGGGTAGATTCCCTCTGATATCTCCAAAACTTCTGAAACTTTATTAAATCCCCACAGGAGGGCCCTAAGTTTGATATCAGTAAGAATCTTTCTCAAAGATAAAGTCAAACAATAAATTACTAATAAAAACGTGGAGCAGACTTCAGGGAGGAGGGTGGGGAAGAATGCTGGAAATTAATGAACAGATGATGTATGAATCATGGTAGGAGAACAAAAGCAGTACAACCCACACAGACACACACACAGACACACATAGACACAGACACACACATACACATACACACAGACACACACATACATACACACAGACACATACACACCACACACATAAACATAGACACACACATACACATACACACAGGGACATACACACACAGGGACATCCCCACACACACATACTCTTACCAGTCACTTTTGAACAGTAGCTTCATACAGAATCCTAGGCCAATACAGCAATAAACTCTAGCTCACTGGCTCTCAACCTTCCTAATGCTGCCACCTTTTAATACAGTTCCTCTTGTCCTGGTTACCCCAACCATAAAATTACTTTTGTTGCTACTTTGTAACTGTACTTTTGCTACTACTCTTGAGTTGTTTGACCCCTGAAGGGATGAGTAGGGGTTTTTACTAGCATACAAGATAAAAAGACAGCATGAAAACACATATATAAGTAGAAGTGAAACCATCTAGCTCCTAGACTCTAGGGGAACAAGGGCCTGTGAGAGGGAAGTAAAAAAGGGGGGGAGGGGAATAGTTGGGGGGGGGGATGTGCTCAAGGTACAATGTATCCTTATGTGAAAGCATGTTTTTTAAATGGGACACAGTAGCATCTACAATGGATATGTATAATAAAAAACAAGACAAACAACAGAAAAATATTCGATTCCAAGAAGGGACCACAATAAAGAGTCTTGGTAAAATGCCTGGCCCCTCCCTCCCTCCTTGTAGGCCAGGCTATAATAATGTGGGATTTAGAGGAAATGCTCCTTTACTTCCAGTTAAAACCTGAATTAAGATTTAAGCTGAGCAGGCTAAATCCTGGAAGAGACCCAGGTGCTGAATAATTGTGGTCTGTTGTAATCACATCCAAATCATTGTGAGACAGAGGCTCTCCTCCAATGTTTCCTAATCTAATGCAGCCTCCCCTTGGCCCCATCTGGCGGATAAGTTTTACGGATGGAACAGAAAGAGGATGGTCATAGGGGAGACGCTCATCCATATGGGAGGAAAGGAGGAAGACTGGGCACAAGCCCAATAGCTCCGTGACAAAAAAAACAAAACAAAACAAAAAACATCGGAGACCAGTAGCCGCTACTATCAACAAAAGGCCAAAGCTCAAGCCTCCTTGGCACTCTGGCCACGCCCCCTACGCTCATTGGCTTACGGCTTGTACGTCAAAGAAGGAACCTGAATCCCATTGGGCCAGAAGATACCTGAGGCGGGGTGCGGAAAAGAGAAAGCCTGGAGACAGCACCTAGCTCAACCTTAGAGGCGGGGTCTGGGTGGGGCCGGGGCGGGGTCCGGGCGGGTTTCGAGAGAAGGGGCGGCCATGGCGGCTGCGCGG
This sequence comes from Phyllotis vaccarum, assembly GCA_033318265.1. NCBI lineage: Eukaryota > Metazoa > Chordata > Mammalia > Rodentia > Cricetidae > Phyllotis > Phyllotis vaccarum. Next base: position 10,775,594 of record JARWLC010000001.1, read on the forward strand.
CGGCAACCGCGGCGGCGGCGGCGGCGGCGGCGGAGCGCGCGCCCGGCTTTGAATGAGCGCCTCCGGGACTGAGCCGGCCGAGCGCGAGCTCGAGGAGGCCGACGGCGGCGGCGGCGGCGGCGGCGGGCGTGCGTGCGTGCGCGCGGCCCGCGCGCCTCGTGCGCGCGCGCGCGGCCCGCGGCAGCTCGGAGCCTCCGCCGGGCGGGCGGGGAGGGGGAGGGGCAGGTGAGTGTGTGCGGCCTGCGCGCGCCCGCGAGGGGCTTTTCTCTCCCCACCCGCCTCCTGACCCCGCGTCCGGCCTGGGGCCGGTGGCCGCGCTTCCCCGGCACCGTCTCTGGGTGGTCCCGCACTTCCTGCCCTCCCGCCTTCCCCTTCCTCTTAGGCCCTCTCCCCCGACCTCCTCCACGCCGGGCCACCACTCCGGGGTACTGTTTCCGGGTCACGGTGAGCTGCGGGGTGAGCCCAGCGTGGCTGAGAACCCGCTCGGCCATGTCCCCTCGCTGTGCCACGCTCACGCCCCGGAGCCCGGCCTGCCAGCTGCCGACCCGGAAAAGCCCGGTGTTCAGTCCTCCCCAAGGGCAATGTGCCTTCTTCCTGCCCTCCCTCTGCGGGCCTCGCACCTCTTGGGGCCGATTTCCCCCACACCCGAATCCCAGCCCACCCCGCTCCCACCTTCTGCAGTTGGGAGCGCCACGCTCGACTCCCGCCTCCCTCCGGGCGTGGGATTGCGTAACCAGAAAGCTCGCGTGTTTTGCTCATCTGTGCAGTGGGTATGATTTTTTTTCCCCCCTCAGCAAAAGTCTAGGTGGGTAATCTTCTGAAAGTGGAAGTTATTGTAGTTATGAAACTCCGTGTAGTCCTGCAGAAGACAAGCCACCTAGATAGCAGCCCCACCGGGGCCACAAATGAAGGCCTGATGGTACAGGATGTTTGATTTTTACCGCCAGCTTTTCAAAACTGCACTGCTCTTTCTGCTTCCTTGCCTCTGCTATAGACCCTTTATTTTTCGTGTTTTGAGTTCAGGTGGATTTTCACTGGGAACTTTATGAATTTTAACTTTAGCAAGTTACGGACTTTGAGTAGATCCTGTGCTGCGGTAGATCATAGGACTTTGAAGTATTTGTATGTAAAGACTCAGGTTTAGAAAGTACAGTGCTGGATGACTCCTTGAGTGTGGGTATTAACTGGGGACTTGGCTTAATGAATTGAATAATGGATCTCCACTAGGCTCGAGGGATTAACTTCATGCAGGATTCTTTTTCTTTATGCCTTCTGCCCTTGTCATAGAGAAAATTTTCTCGGTTGACATATCAGAGCTCTTTTTCCAGTTGCTTATTCGAAGATGTCATTTCAAAAATTTTCCTCTGACATATGTAAAGTTCTGAATTTTGTTATTTTGTTAGTCATTTTAAGGATTTTATTTTTTTAATTTGAGTATTTGGTAGTAGATTTCAAAATTGCCTGGTTCTAGAAAGCATTTTAAAGCACCCATATTACAAAGTAGACCAAAATAAATACTTTTCCTAATTGTTGATCTATAGGATATTTTAGAAACCAGGCCGTACCAATATGTATAACAATTAAAATCAACTCAAATGGAGTATGTAGAGAGAGCCAGGCCTTGAGAATCGTCCCTTCCAGTAAATCCTGAGTAACTTGTTTAAGTTAGGCCAGTTATGGCTCTCATCTGTTAAATGGGAAGGATGACACTATTGACCTATACCCTTAGCATGTTGTTAAGGGCCCAAGGACTGTTAATTTCTCTTCATTCAAGAAATATTTGAGCACCTAAATTCTGGCATCGGCCAAGACGTGGAAATACCAAACTGAGCATCACTGGTGGATCCTCATCCTTTCTAGACTCTTTCCTTTGAGTAAAGTAAATGGAGAAGGAAGCTCAAGACAGCATAGTAGCAAAGAGACTTTATGCAGTGAAGTGTTTCTGCTTACCACTGTAGCATATGTTACCTAGTATGTGCTAATATATATTCATCCCTTTGGTTGCAACATCTTGTCTACAAGTCAGTGTAATTGACAAAGTTGCTTAAGAGCTTGGTTACATTTTCCGCATTTTAGTGAAACTGGTTGGAGATTTTATCCTGGAACTTAGGATATCTCCCCTGATTACTTAGGATGTTTATGACTAGTTTATTCTTGGTTTTCACATTAAATGTAAGCAGTTGTAGGAACATGGAAACATGCTTGCTCTGTATCTATTCTATAAAATGAGGAAAATATCTCTATCACATTTGTTTGTGAGTTCAGTTAGCTAATGTTTAGATAGTGCTTGGTTCATAATAGATGGTTAGTGAATTTAGGTCTCTCATTAATCACAGAGGCAGATTTATCACAGAATCGGGATATTGTTAATTGCTATAGGGGAATTCTGTAATCAGTAATCTGGTTTTTCATTTAAACTTGCATTCTTTTTTTGGAGTCATTCAAGGTCCTTACCGAGTAATTACACTTAAGGATGTTTGAGAAAGTAATGGCTGTAACTACCAAGACTCTGAATGAAGTTTGTTCTCAGCTTAACACTGAAGCCTGTGCATGTTACCAAAATACTAAATGTCTCCCCCCAACAAAATAAAAATCCTGCTGGAGTATCTTTTGGCTGTATGTCCTTTCCCAGTGCTGTATGCCATGAGTCTTCCAGCTACCTTTTAAATATTTTTTTTGAAAAATATATTTTTAAAATTTTATAGTGTATATTGACTTACAAAATACTGGGCTTCATTATATTCCATTCCTTTATGTAATATAATTTGCTCCTCCATCCACTACTACTTCTTGTTCTTCTAGTCTTCATCTTTTTGCCAAATAGTACCACATCCATTTTCGTGTTTTCTTGTATTGCAAATCTAGCTTTACAATTGAGGGGGGAAATGCTACCTTTGTGTTTTTGACTAGCTTATTTTGCCCAGCACTCTGGTCTCTGGTTCTGCCCATTTCCTGTGTAGGGCATTAATGTTGTATTCCGACTTCTCTTTGGGAGGTTTGCTTTTCTCTTTGTTGACAGTTACTTTTGAACATTCATTTAAATGAAGGAAACCTTAATTCACCATTTTGTTGGTTCAGTTCATTCTACTTATAATGAGGCATCAAACATACTTGTCAAGTTTTACTTTGCAAATGGTAACAACGTACCAAGTTTAAAAAAAAAAAAAAAAAAGAGATCCCCTAGAGAAGTATTGCATAGGGCAGAAACAGTATATAGATATTTCTGTACAATGAAGTAGAAAATGTGAAGTTTCTCAGTAGAAAAACAGAATTGAGAAGACTTTATTCCACCAAGAAGGTAGGAAACAATATAGACAACAGTGGTAAGTAAGACTTAGAAGCCATTTGGCATATCTAAGATTCTATGAGAATAAGGAGTCAGCTCTGTTGGACTTTTGAAGTACACCAAGTACACCACTTTGGGGATGTTTTTCAGAAGGAAAATGTTCATGTGCTGTTGGTTCCTTTCTTTTAGAATCACTGTTCTTTGCACCTGCTCAGAGGTGGGTCACCTTTGACATTGAATGGCATTTAAGATAGGCAGTTTTCATATGCAGAAAAATACAGGGAACCTTCGCATTGTGAAGGGAACCTTGTGGTACTTTCCCATTGTATCTTTAGTAGTCTGCATTCTGCTTTAAACACCCCAAACAGAAAACACTAGGTGTGTTCTTCAGAAGGAACTGCCAGTTAGTCACTACAGAGCAGCTAAGGTCAGGGACCATGACAGGTAATGTGTTTTCCTCATTTTCTTGTTTTCTTCATTTTTTTTTTAAATTATTTGGATGTGTATTGAGCTTTTATATTGGAGGTATAATATGTAAATAATATATACAATGCAGCAAATAGTACTACTCCGGTTAAGATACAGATCTTAGTTTCCTAATGTGTCTTATGTTTCCCTCCCATCATTAGAAGTGAAGACTATTTCTTACTATTTAATTTTTAACCTACGTAGTATAATACTTCACTTAGTTGAGGAAACTGCAGTATGAACCATCTTTAAAAACTGGGAACTTTGTTTTGGCTTTGATTTGTCTGTATACTTCAGAGACTGTGGATTAGTGGATTTACTAAGTGTAGGCCCAAGCACCAATGTTCCTTTGAACAGACCTAAGACAGATGGGCTTTACTCTGTGTTTGAATCTTACTAGTCAGAGCATGTTACTTGACTTTCAGCAGTTCAGTTTCTCCATATATGAAATACACATAATGGAAATACCTCCAGGTACAAGTTGAAAATATTTTCAGTAGTGCTTTGTTAAACAGAACAGTTTAATATAATCATATGTTTTTGAGTTTTTCATTTGTAAGTAAATTTATACTAATTAAGGCAAAACATATTTTAGAGACAGAATGAGGAGAATTCTTCCGTACAATTACTAAAAACCTTTAATGTGACTTACTTCTTACATGTATACATTATAATTTACTGTTATATTTGTAGCTTTAAAAGAAAAGTGAAAATGTCAGATTTCTCTTCGTGCATAAGTATAACAGTGAGGTTTCTGGCCTGACTAGCCCCACAGTCCAGATCGGCCAGCAGCCATTTATCTTCCCCCAAAATGACTCAGACACTTATATTAACTTCATGCTGTTTGGCCTATGGCTCAGGCACTTTGCTAGCTAGCTCTTACATCTTAAATCAACCCATTTTCATTAATCTGTCTGCCACGTGGCCCATGGTTCACCTGTGTTCCTAACATGTTTCTTCTTTGGGCGCATGGCTCAATCTGTCTGTGTCTCTGCCCTCCTACTATCTATGCTCTGATTTCCCTGCCTACTGCTTTTATGGTGCCTGCCATGGCCAAAACAGTCCTTTATTCACAGCATATAGACATTCCTACATCACATCAGACCTTTTAGTTTGAAATAAGAAGAACATAGATAGCTTCAGCAATGTGCCTAATACATTGTTTTTGTGTGTATGCCTTTCCCACAGGTTTTGGATCTCACCATGGCCATCACTCAGTTTCGATTATTTAAAGTTTGTGCCTGCCTAGCAACAGTGTTCTCATTTCTAAAGAGACTAATATGCAGGTAAATATTTCTGTGTTCAAACTGACCTATTTGTCTCTTCATTGGTTTGGATTACTTTCTAACTTCAAAAGACAGTAAAGTAGTTTTTCTGTTTATAATATCCATTAATTTCTATGCTTTTTAAAAACTTTTTTTTGCAGATCTAGAAAGGATTTCAGTTTTTCCAGCTATTTATATGTTCTACTTAAATATATTAAATAACTAGTCCTGTAAAATTTTGGAAAGAAGCAGACCAATGTTAAATAGTATCATCACCACAGAGACTGTAGTCTTTCATTGTTGGAATGTTTTAAAGAGGTTTTACAAAGTTAAGCATAAGTGTTTCTATGTATACTTCCATATGATTGCGATTTTTATATTTATTTTTAAAACTTTAAACAGAGGGGATGGAGTGATGGCAGTGGTTAAAAGTACTTGCTGCTCCTAACGTCCACATGGTGGCTCAAATTCTCTAGACACCAGTTCCAGGAAATCCAATGCCTTTTTCCAGCCTCTGCAGATACCAGTTGTGCACATGGTACACAGGCATACATGTGAAATACACAAACTCATAAAATAAAATTGTATTTTAGAAACTTCAGTCAAGGAAACTATAAGTAAAATGTGTGTATGTGTTTGTGTGTTCGGGTGTTCAGACTGGCCAGAATAAATTATTTGGCTTTATCTGGTTATCCTTAGATTCTAAATGTTTCTGTACTAACCACATGGCCACACTCTAACTGTGGCTTCTTGGAGGTGCCTCAGGACTTACCATGACATTCAGAAGTGTCTTCTAAGGCTTAATAGTTTCTAGCAAAGCTGCAGTGGTCAGTTGCTGTTGAGCACTGATGGATTTCAGATTCAGGTAGCTTGTATTTGCAGCACTAAGACTTACAGATTTTTTTGAAAACATTGCTTTGCAAAGCTGGGTTCTTGGATTGTAATTAAAAATAATTATGCCACCAAAATTAATGTAGTGCAGAAAGTGAGTATGACAGTATTCAGTCTGATTAAAGGCTTGAGAGGCTATGCAATGTCTAAAAGGCACACGCATTTCAGTAGTACAAATTTGTGTTTTATTCCAAATAAAAAATAATAATTTTTATTTTCTGCCTTTTTATTTTTCCTTTTTTTCCCTTTTCTTGTTTTGAAACAGGATGATTCTGTGTTTCTCAGACTGGCTTCTGTATTTCTGTGTGGCTTAGACTGTGCTCAGAGTTGCATTCCTCCTTTCTTAGCTCTCTGGTTGTAATTGGGGTCGGGGAACATAGAGAGGTGTGTATTTAGGGCATATATAAGTACTGAGTTATTCTTGCCTAACTCTTGTTTAATCAGTGGAACTTTAGCCAGGCATGGTACAGACCTTTAATTGCAGCGTTTGGAAGGCAGAGGCAGATGGATCTCTGTGAATCAGGCAGAGCTACATTAAAGTGACTCTGTCTCAAAAAGTAAAAGGGAATTGTTAGATGTCTTTTGGCCTAAATATTTCCATAAACACTTAGTGAGACATTTAGAGTAAGGTAAAAGAAAAGCAGGTGTAATGGTAGTCAGCTCTCTTTTTAGTGGGTAGTTTTAGAAGTTGCATACTGTGCTAGGTTGAACCTATTATGAAATGATGTGGAGAAGTGATCACTTGTAGATAAGAAATCAAACAAATGGGCTGGTTAACTGTTGAATACGCTGATGAAAAAGATGCTCAAGTAGAGAGAATGAAGAAGCATAAACAGGTAAAGGGTGTGGCTAAGAATCGTGGAGCGTGAGTGTCTTCATACACCTGCAGTTTCTAAAACTCCAGTCAGTGCAGGTTAGTGTTAGAATAAGAGACTGTGTTTGCTTTCCTATTAAAGACTTTGCTGTCACTGGGAATTTCTGCTGGCAGTGTCAATATGTTTAGGACTAACTGTACATTCATTGTAAAGGAAACCAGCTCTTTCATTCAGATAAATTTGTCTTTGGTATCAAAACAAGTCTGGATTGTGTGTTGTAGAATTCCATACTTGTGGAATAAAATTTGTAATAGGCTGTAATCGTTTTGTCTTTTTAAAAGTGAATAAGGTGAAACTTGTAAATTTGCCATAACATAGCTCCTTTAGCTCTAAGGGAATGAGTTGCAGACTGGTTTTTAATAGCTACTGTGTTTTAGCTGATGCTGTTCTAGTTACTCTAAATATGTCTTCTAAACCCTTAAGAGAAGCTTAGAGATACAGGTATGACTATCCAGCTTATAGATGAGGAATTGAGTCACTAGACTCAGTAAAGTAACTTTGAAAATCTTGATTATTATAGATTCCATAGCTCTTGTTTATAACTGAATTATATTATATCCTGATTAATGTAGTATTTTCCTACAAGTCATTAGAAATCAATTTGTTTAGTTTGGCTAATTGATTTTCAAACTTTCCTTTTTTTAAAAAAAAAGTACTTATTTTTATTTCATGTGCGTTGCCTACATGTATATCTGTGTAAGGTTGTCAGATCTTGGTTACAGACAGTTGTGAGCTGCCATGTGGGTGCTGGCAATTGAACCTGCATCCTCTGGAAAAGTAGTCGGTGCCAACCTCTGATTTTCAAACTTTTAGGTAGCTGAATATTTAATTTTACCAAGAAATCTATAAAATATAAAAGCAACCATCCCATGGTAGAGCTTTGCCTACAAAACCTGGAGTACAGGGCTTCAGAGGGGTTTGCTTTTGTGTTTGGCTTTCAATTCATCCCACATCCTTTAGTTTTGTCTGTAATTCTGAATTCTCACTTAAAAAGCAGTCCATTGCCCAAGAGTTTTGGAAACATTGACAAGTTTGTGAGTCATGCTTTTTCATCATAGCTTTCTGAGCGGTTATTATATACAATAATTATAATATTGAAAAGTCCTAGCTTCTGCGTAATTACTATCTAAAATGCCTGTTTATTCACACTTGTTTGGCTGGTTCTTTAAATATATCCTCTTTCTTTCAGATCTGGCAGAGGAAGGAAATTAAGTGGAGACCAAATAACTTTGCCCACCACAGTTGATTATTCATCTGTACCTAAGCAGGTAGTTTGTAATGGAGCATGTGCTCCAGAATATGGCTTGTTAAAATAGAATGCATCAAAATAATTGGGTGTCAGGATTCTTGTTGATTTTCTTATTGTTTGTTATTCTATAACTTTTGCTCTATTCTTTATATTGTATCTATTTCTTTGTTAACATCTATCCCCCCCCCCGCCCCCCACCACCACCACACACACACTGGTTTTAAGTATACACTTTTACTTTTATGGAACATTTAATATTTAAAAATTTCACGTATGTCCTACATTAATGGGTATCATTGTGGGGTAGCCATTTTATAATTTTTAGGCAGAAGTTTTCTGACCCATCCAGAGAAATCTCTCCCACCTGTGGTCCTACAGCTGTTTATAAAATAATTACTCAGTGGCTAATATTAATTGCTATAAAATAATTACTCAGTGGCTAATATTAATTGCTATAAAATAATTACTCAGAGGCTAATATTAATTGCAAACTGTTTGGGCTATGGCTCAGGCATATTACCTACTAGTTCTTAACAACTTAACCCATTTCTATTAATCTGTGTATTGCCATGTGGCTCCATGGCTTTACCTGTGTCCCATTACATCATATTTTCTGGGTGGCAGCCTATAGAATTTGCCTGACTCCACCCTGATTCTCCTCTATCTGTGCTTGGATTTCCCTCCTGTCTCCAAGCTGCTTTGCCATAGGCCAAAACAGTTTCTTTATTAACCAATGGTTGTTACAATGAGTTTTCTTGGCCCTGGAGAGCCAGAGGTCCACACCTACAGACCTGCAGTGCCAGACCGCTTAGCCACCCGCTGCTGCTTAGTCCTCCAAAAATGATTCAGATGCTTATATTAACTTCATGCTGTTTGGCCTATGGCTCAGGCACATTGCTAGCTAGCTCCTGCATCTTAGCTCAACCCATTCTCATTAATCTGTCTGCCATGTGGCCCGTGGCTCATCTGTGTTCCTTACATGTTTGTTCTTTGGGTGTCTGGCTTGGTCTGTCTCTAACTCTGCCCTTCCTTTCCTACCTATTCTGATTCCCCACCTAATTTTTCTATGGTGCCTGTTATGGGCCAAAACAGCTCCTTTATTTAAAAATTGACATTCACAGCATACAGAAAGACTTCCCACTTATATAAGTCTGTGGCTCAAAGAAGTTTTAATCCAGTTACTTAGAAAGCCTTTTTCTCTACTAAAGAGTGTGGTGATCATGAGGTTGTCACCTACCTGGCTGACAGTTAAATCAATTGAATTTAGACAGATGTGGAGGAGTGGACTTCCTGGGATGAAGATGCACCCACCAGTGTAAAGATTGAAGGAGGGAATGGGAATGTGGCAACACAGCAGAATTCTTTGGAACAGCTGGAACCTGACTATTTCAAGGACATGACACCAACTATAAGAAAAACTCAGAAAGTATGTAAAGATTTGTGCTTTTGGAGATTAAAATACCTTTTAGATTCCAGTAATGAAAACTAGAGAGTGTAATTGTACTTATTAAAAGCCTGTTTATCATTTTTTCTTTTACATAAGTAAGAGTTTTATGTATTCACATGACCTAGACATAAATCAAATAGTATGTATTCCCACATTTTCTAATATAACTAAGCATTTGCAGAAATTCTATTATATCTCAGATAGTAGATGTAAGTTTCTGATAAGAGAAACCTAAGCCAATAAAATAAGTTTTAATAAGTTCCAAGTATGATACCTATAAATTAAAGCTTCCCATTATACACCATGTACAGTTATAGCCCGTGGTAAAATACTGTAAAGTTGTGCATTTTCCTTCACTCCCTTTTGAGGTAACAATGAGGTCACTTAGAGATGCAGAGATATTGGAAAGAGCACAATGTCTTTTTTTCTTTTATAATCAAAATAGAGTATATACTTAAAGACAGAAGAATATTGAAGAGCTCATGATTAAACATGGCTGAGTTTGTCTTGTCACTCAGTTCTGCTTCCCAGAAGTAGCCATTCAATAACCTTTCCGCTTGTTCATGTATCACATACTGCTGTCATACAAACTGTCCATTCCCATCAGTCTCTGATAAATGAAGAGTTAGTTCTATTTCATCTCCTAATATTGTAATGTTATTCCAGTTTACTTTCCTATTTCAGAACAGTATACTGAGCATTCCATTTTTGTTCAAATACAGAAAACATTTTATACACGTTTGTATATAGATATAGATACATATATTTTATATAACTTGAAAGTATTATTTATTCAACACATATATTTTCTTCCACCTTTTTTTTGGTTTCAGTTACACATATGATTTTTAAACTATTGTTCAAGTAGTTCAGTACTGGAAAGGAAGGGTACTTGCAAGTTTGTCTGTTAAAGTATACCTTGTATTGTGGAAAAATATTGCTGTGATTTAGTATATTATATGGTTCCTTGTCATATTAATTTAAATTGATATACTTTTCCTGAAATTTATAATATTTCAAGTAGATATATTCTAATATGATTAGCCAGGAAGATTTAATACTTCTAGCTAATCTATGTGCTAAAGATAGTGGATATACTTTTGGTGGTACATAATAGACATGTTATTATTTAATTTAGTAACTTAAGGTATCTAATTAAATTTTAGGGTCCCTCATAAAATGGGGAGAAGAAAAAGACTAGAATTTTTTAAGTGAGATCCAACATTTCCTGAGTATGAAGCTGATTTATGTTATAATTGCATGGGGGTTTTGGCATTATTTATGGAGTAACTCTTGTTGCATTGTGCATTATAAAGAAGAACAAGCATAATTTAAGCCCTACCAAGTACATTGATCATTATTTAATATGACTTTGTGTAAGATAGCCTTGTAATCCTGTTGTAATTTCTCTTTCAGATTGTCATTAAGAAGAGAGAGCCATTAAATTTTGGTATCCCTGATGGTAGCACAGGTTTTTCCAGTAGACTGGCGGCTACTCAAGACATGCCTTTCATTCATCAGTCAGTAAGTGTGCTAATGAGGTCTAGGAAGAGGTTTGAGGTTGGTTTTTGGTTTTGTTTTCATTGTTGTTTTTTATTTTGTTAAGAGAGAAAAGTTCTTAAGGAATTAAACTAAAAGTTTTCTGTAGCTTTATCAACATAATATTTTACGATTACAAATTATATTGAACTCTGGGTCAGGATACTCTTATTACAGAGAACATAGAGACAAAATGTGATGATACTTAAAAATTAGAATTTTAGGAATTACCCTAACATTAAGGTAAATTTTTACTTAGGATTTTTTTTTCCATAAAATAGGCATATATTTAAAACGTAATTTAAGATGAATTTGACTCCAGTGAATTTTTATACAGGAAAAAAATGAGAGCGTGAACAAAGTAGAAATTTGGGATACCCAACACTGAGGAGTATATATCAAAATGATCTGGGAGCATTTTAAATCAAAAATGAAAATAAAACCCCACAAATACCTCCCAGGCCTGAGTATGCTTAGAATAATTGATTATACCAGCTAACAGTTATAAGCCCCAGATAGAATAAGTACTGAGCATTCTTTGTCTCATAGAGTTTCTATGGTCTAAGAATTGAGGGGATTAAATTGGGCAGTTCTATCTCAGAGTTTCTATTGTGTTCGTAAACAGTCACTGCATTGAGTCTGTAGACACTGAAGCCTTGACTGGGTTCGGGAGAACTAGTGTGTTCACCTTCAAAGTCTACGTGAAATCTTTTGATTTTTATCATATATGAAATCATATGGGGCAGTTTGGCTTTCCTTGTGCATAAGTACTAAGTTTTTTAGGGTATAGGAAGAGAAGGGGATTGATCATAATGAAGTGACAATGGTAAATGATTGCACACACAATTACAAACATTAATAACACATGATGCAATGCAAATAGAATGCTGTAGATTTCTACTTTCATGTCCTTTCCTTTAATGACCCAGTAAGTTTTGTTAGGATTGTTTATGAAGAACATGGCTGTAATTATTTACAGTGGCATTTTATGGGAACGGGAACACTTTACCTCTGGCTACACCACTGAAGAAAATGTCTCCCTAGTAAGCATTAACTGCTACCTATAGGTTGTCAGTGTAGAGTATTTTTCAAACCAAATACTCTGTTTTATCATTTGTATTATGGAAACTCTATTCTAAGGATATCAGCTTTTTCTGTCATCTTTTACATTTTTCACAGTTGTTGGCTTCATTTGGATGTTTTGGTATATTTAGAGAAAGAGGGTGTGTGTACACATAATATGTCTCAAATTGCCAGCCCCTGGGATTTCAGGCACACTCTGCTGAGGTTCCAAACTCAAATTCTCATGCTTGTATAGTTAGCTCTTCCTACTGAGCTGTGTCCCCAGTCTCAGGTGTAGTTAGCTTGATGTATGCAAAGCCACCTCTATAGTCATGAGGGTTCCCCCGCCTTAGGAGGCCATTGTTACTAAAGAAATTAGTGTTTAATGGTATATATATTTTAATCTCTAAATGTCATGTCAAATATTTCAGTGGGGAAATGGGTAAGTATAAAAACAGAAGATTACCAACAAGAAACATGGTCCAATAATATCTTTTGTGTTTCTTTAGTCTCTTTAGAAATTCAGTTAAGTAATAAGATATAATTTTCATGAGCTTTTGCTTGGATTATTTTATCTGTATAGGATGGAAACAGAAGGTGCCAATGAAAACACTTTTACATTTTATATACTTATCTAGAGAGTGCTGTGTTAGTTTTAAACTTAATATCTACCACAGACTACTCCAGTTAAATATTGTCATTAATTCTGGGCTCAATTTATATTCATTATTTCCTTTTTGTTTCTGAAAAAAGAAACAAAAAAAAAAAAAGGATTTATTCTTGTATAGTCTAAAATAAGAAAGTGAAAACTAAAATAGAAAACAGTATTCTGTAAAACACATAAAATGAGCAAATAATATGAAGAAATCTGGTCTCTCTCTCACACACACACCCCACAGAGTCTCTCTTTGCGCCCCACTCTGTGTGTGTATGAATTTTAATTGGTTGCCTACTTGCCAGTACCTTCACCACTGAAGAAAATGTCTTACTGCCCAGCTCCCATCCCCAATCTATCCAAAATTGCCTGTTTGTTTATGCAGCTAATCATAGCTACTGTGAGTTCTTGAGGATAGCTGTGCCATTTCAGAAAGACTGCTTTTCACAATACTCTTGTCTATTCCTCACTCTCCTCTCCACTTCCAGGAAGTTTTCTGAGCTTTGGTAGTGGAGGCAGGAAGTATTGATGGGAGTGTCCTCCTAGAGTCACTGATTCTGGTCATTTTGAGCTTTTGGGAGTCTGCAGAAACCACAGACAATTCGAAAAAAAGCTTCTTGAGCAAAGCTGACAGCAGCACCAACTTATAGGCATAACCATAAATTTTTAGATTTAGTGAACACAGCATGTCTGTTTAACACAACAGCAGCAGTAGCTGTTTCCTACTAGTGATGATGCCCTCCCCAGCCACGGACTTTTGACCAGGTTTATAGTCCCAGGTGGAATTGTAGACCCAACCTCAAGTCCATTCAGCAGTTGTTTGGCTCCATATTACACCAGTTTCGTAGAACATTTTTTAATCACTTGGGGAAGTCACACATCATAGCATTATTTTGAAACCTGAAGTTCTAGGCAAACTAGAGGCTAGATTGTTTATGCGCTATGTAGGGACTGGTACAGAGTTAGAAGAGTAATAGGTTTTTCTGAGTTAGACTTAAAACTACTTTTTTTGATTGTTTTGAACTGCTGTATAGAGAAATGACTGCTCTTAACTCTCAGTTTTTCTTTATTTTCAATGTAGTCAGAATTGGGTGACTTAGATACTTGGCAAGAAAATACCAATGCATGGGAAGAGGAAGAAGATGCAGCCTGGCAAGCAGAAGAAGTTCTGAGGTATTTGGATGATGTTTATCTTACACCTAGAGAAGAAAACTTAGGTTTCTTGTATTTAAGATCAAGAAAATGTACTTTGCCAAATGTCTGTCTCCATTTTTTCCACACTGAATTTTATAGAACTTGTTTCTCATTGAATATGCCCAGAATTGCAGATTTTATAACTTGCTATATGGTACTATGAATTTAAAACACTGACTGAATCAAAGGATAATAATTTTAATGGTAAAAGTTGTTTGTATAGATATATCTATCACATGGTAGTCATGATGCCCTACTGTGAAAAGCCAACCATTGTGACATACTGTTCCAGATTAGATGTCATCATTTTGGTTTTATTGTCTCACACTTTAATATAGTGCCTGAACTTCACAATTGAATAAAAGTAGCTAATAATGTACCCTTAAGCTCTACATGTATCTTATTTTTAGTGTCCAGGAAACTACCAGTAAATTTGCCATAAAACAGGGAAGTCAGATTAATAACCCATTCTACAGAATAATAAGTATTCTGTAGTTTTAAAGTTCATTTTTGTTGGATGTTCATTCTGTCTCTTTGAGTAATAAACTTAGTTCTTGTATTTCTAGGTTGAATCAAAAAGTAAGGGAATATCAAAAAGCAGAACTGTGATTGTTATCTCTGATGCAGAGTCAAATGTAAATCTGTCTAGCCTCTTTATGCATGTAGGATCATATACTGAGGGGCTGGAAGATGGCTGACTGAATAAGAGCACACACTTCTTTTCCAGAAGACCCTGGTTCTGTTCCCAGCATCCATATCAGCTTCAGAGGATTTAGTGTTCCATTCTAGCCTCTGTGGTCACTTGTCCACACATAACACATACAGGCTCACACACATACGTGTACAGTAAAATATAAAAAAATAAGCAAAATATAGTGATAGAATTTGTATTTTAAAATTATTTTTGTTTTTGCCCTATGGATAGAAAGTGAATTACCTTTTACTTGTACTCATTTTTATATATTTTTTTTCTTCTCTTTTCTTTGATGACAAAAAAGTAACCTTAAATAACCAGTAGAGGGTGCAGTTAAATAGAAGTTTTGCTTGGTTTTTCTTTTAAATCCTGTTTTCAGCATGTCATTTTTAAGTGGGAGGGGGAAACACATTTTTAAAGTTAAGAAAAATTTTTATATTTACCTTTCCTCTGGTCAGTGTAACTTAGTCTTTAATAAATATTAGAATACTTTTAAAAATTGTGAATTAAAATAAAGTGATAATGTTGCAAGGTTTATCAACAAAGACATTTTTATTCCGAATTTTAAAAATAAATAATAGGTACAAAAATCAGAAGGCTTTAGAAAATTTAAAGGGCTTCTGTAACACAAGGATAAAGGAGAGAGTTGTTCATTTGAATCTAAAAATCCTAATGACAGTGTTAGAGAATGTTTGGCCCTGAGCAGAGCATCGTAATGTCATTCCAAAACATTTTCTTTTCCATCCTACTTCTTGTTCCTTAAATAAAACAGAAATGAAAACTAATGCTTTCCATTATGCTGACAGTTTAATTGAATGAGATTATTAAACAATAGACAGAGAAGCTCCATGCTGTGTGCTGCACAGGACATGGAGGCTTGTGGCACTGTGACCTTTAGAAAGAGACTGAGCATTGAGAAAGTGCCATGTGCCAAATTCTTTAACCTCAGAATTTTCCCATTGCTAACTAAAAGTACTCTAGCTCTGTGATCAGTTAAATGAGTATGAATCCCATACTGAAGCAGTTCAAGGCTTGAATCCGGGCGGGTAAAAAATATGTGTGTGTGTCTGTGTCTTCACAATGTATGTCTTCAGTAGTCTAAATAGTTTCTTGTGCCTGGAACGTTCATTACTGATATTTTCATTTTAGATGGGAACTGTGTCAAAGTCCTTAATAACTGTTTTCCTCCCTTTTTAATGCTAATGCTTTGGGCTTTTTTCTTATATTTAAGCTGAGCTAGTGTAAAATGGGTTTTCTCTCACTCTTTAAGTTTGTGATTGCTGGTGAAAGCTGGAGTGCTCCCACAAAGACATAGTCCTCCTCTTGGAATTTTGCTGATGTGTAAACGCTGCCTCCTTTCATCTGTAATTGTTACTGAGAATCAGAGGCATATGCATGTGTACGTGTAGGCGGAGTTTACCCACAAGAACACCAATACTAGAAAAATATTTATTAGAATATAATCTAGAACTCACGGTACAGGTAACCAAGTACAGTAGGGACCGAAGTCTGCAGACGGACGGACGAAGGGGTCCTTCCTCCAGCAGCCAGGAACCAGGAAGAGAGCCCCCCAGCGTCCCAGCAGCCCCTTATCAAAGGGGTTGGCCACACCCCCTCCAGGAGCCCGGGACCCTGGATAAGCTTCTTTGGACCTTATCAGCTGACACCTGAATCCCACAACATGTACGCATATCTGTATATGTACCTGTGCAGTAACATATGACTTTCATAAACTTTAAGGTGAACATCTGCTAAAGTAGATGTACCAGTCTGACCTGTGCTGCATAGATCTATGTTTTTTTGTATTCCATGCTCAGTGGTAGTAACCTCTGCTTTTTTTCTTCAGCCTTACAAACTTGAGTTGCTTTTTCACATCTCCCTTAGATTCCCTCTCTCCTATAGCATCTTTCCAGGCCCAGGCTCCCTTCCTATAGAAGCCAGTTGGTAAAGATAGAGTGTCTTTGTCATTTTTAGTAAATTCAGTTATACTGGGCTAAGAACCAGGCAGAGCGTCATAGTGTGAAATTGATAAATAGCTACTATATCTTATGGAGCTGCTCAAATGTTCATCTTTAAATTTCTTGGTTCTGAGTTTAAGATACATCTGAAATTCCATTTCCTTTTTTTTTGCAATGTGCTTCTAACATCCTTTAGCTTATTAAAAAAATCTATTATAACTAGAGAATTAATTTCAATGTCATTCTTTTTTGGATAGTTTCCCCGACACACAATGGCTGTGGTTAAATAGAAGTAGAGAGTTTTTGTGGACTAAAGTGAGGAAGCAAAGTAAGATGGTTGGTTCCTATTCCCTGTGCCTATTAATGCTGTGGCTGCAAAATCTCTGAGCTTTGTGACTCATTTTGCCTATTTGTACATAAAAGTAACATGTCTTTGTTGTAAATTATCTTCTAAGGAAAAGCAGAAATATTCCTATTGTAAAATCCTTGAAATTTTCAGAGAAATGAGAAAGCTAAAGACAGTCAGCATTTACTTCTTGATTATAAGAAGGTACCTTTCTATAATTTATTTGCTATTTTACCTGTGTATTTCATAAAAGATACAAATGTGTTTCTTTTCAGACAGCAGAAAATTGCAGACAGAGAAAAGAGAGCAGCAGAACAACAAAGAAAGAAAATGGAGAAAGAAGCGCAGCGTCTTATGAAGAAGGAGCAAAACAAAATTGGTGTGAAACTTTCTTAACACATGCTCCTGCCACATCCCAGTGCCACTCGGAGAAGTCTGGACCTGTAGCCTGCACGACAAGCATTTGTATGGACTGGAGATACTTTTCAGAGTACAGACACTGCTTGATCTTAATGTGCTTATTGAGCCATCCAGGACACCAGGATTCTCCCATAATACCTTGAACTGTTAGTAATCAAGACTCAAAACACAAAAATAATGAGACAGTTATTTTCTTCAACATGTTCCAAATATAAGACAGTTGTTTGCTGTAGGGAAGCTATTTCAAGTGGAATATACCAGACCAGTACCTCTCAAGCTAGTATTTCTAGCTAAATAAATTGGGTGTAAATAATTTTATGGTAGAAAATACTCTGCTATCTGTTATGCTTTCATTTATTGTGCATAATTATAAAATAATTTTAATAGTCTTTGTTTCCATGATCACTTGACATAAATTAAAGTGTAAGTAGGGTTTATACCCTTCTTAATTTTGTTTTCAGGTAGTATTGACATACATGTCCTATAATTTGAACTGGCATTATTTGGTACAACATTAAGGAATATGCTGATTTGGATTTTCAAGAAAATAACATTAAATGCAATAATTTTATTTATCAAATATTTTGTATATCCTTATTTTCTTTTGGATGGTATTATAATGCTATACAGAGTTGTATTTATATTGCATGTATAAATGTTGAAACTCAGCTGCAATGAAAAGTTTGTGACTTTAGAACTGTGTCAGTAGCTTTTCCCTTTCCCTGCAGATGTCAAGATGTTAACAATGTCTTTAAGGACCACAGTTCTTCATTCTTCCTAAAAGCCAACAATTTTCATATAAAACCTTCAGTTTTAATTGATGTTTTAAAAGTGATTCTGAAATATTTCTTTCTTTTGTTTTTTTTTTTTCCTCTCTTATACATCTTATATAATGCAGGGTACCTATACCTTTGGCTAGAAAGCATTAGTGACTCATTACAAACCAAGTTATAAATTTTTTTTGTTTGTGATATTGATTGACTTGTCTAAAGAAATAATTGCATATTGTATTTTATGGGGGAAAATCATATATCACAGTTTAAAATACCATTAAATTTTCTCCACAATTGAAATATAATTGGCTGCTTTTCTGTGGCTTTGAAATTTTTAAAGATGTTTTACTTTCTTCAAAGTTATTACCCAGGATTAACATTTTGTAGGGCTTTTAAAAAATGTCATAGATAGTGTACAGGCAATACTCCATAGTAAAATAAGTAACTGTACAATGAGACTTTTAAAAGTTCTAAGCCTATGATTTCAGATGAAATATTATAATAAGTTGACTATAACTCTGGGAGAAAGAGTTTTTGAGCACCAGAAGACATTGCCAATTACTATGTTTATTATTTCACCAGTACACTCTCAAGTAGATTTAAACTTAGAATGTTAATAATCTCTTCCTTCCCATTTATTTATTTTAAGTATTATGAAGATATCATATGATATCTATTGATGGAGGATTTATAAAAGATAATCTCCTTTTGTGTAATTTTATTGCCTTCTGCCAATAGTAGCAAAGTACTGAGGTCTGCTTTCGTCATGCTATGTTAAATTGGATATTATGATCCCCACAAAATTCATGGAGTAAAATACATTTGATAAATACTTCATGGTAGCAAACTGTGTTCTTCAGTTTCCAAATTTTAGTTCTCTTGATGTTGATAAGGCATGTTTTTGCTTTGTTTTGGTTTGAGAGAAGAGTTTCTCTGTGTAGCCTTGGCATCCTGGAACTCATTCTATAGACCATGCTGGCTTCAAACTCAAAGATCAACCTGCCCTTGCTTTCCAAGTTCTGGGATTAAAGTCATGTACCACCACTGCTCTGGCATGGTAAAATGAGTTTTAGATGCTTAACAGAAGAACTATGCCAGGTCTAGGTAGTTTGTGAAGTTCAACTCATTCTGAATTCTGTGTTTTAAACAATCAAAGATAGTGTAAAGCTTATTCCATGTCTTTAATAGCATTGTTTAATTCCAGACCTTTTCTTATTAAGCTTTAGCTATAATACCCTTTCGGCTGTTTGTGATATTTGACTGGATATTTTGAAGTGATGATTTGAAAATTTTTCATCTGAGTTGCTCAGTTTTGGTATGTACTCACTTCTGGCCACAACAATGACCTATTTGTGTATGAAGATTGGTAGTTAAGAAGATGACAGTGATAGGTCCTGCATCTGGACCAGGTTATTACCAAATATAAACCTAATCATAACCAGTGTTCAAAGGATGGACTGAGCCATATATAGCTGATACATTTGCCTTAATTAAGCCTATCTAGTTCATGTTTGCTATAATATACCAATTGCTACCACTTCATTAGGTCTGGAAGGTAATGTACCCATTCTGCGTTGAATGATTCTAATGGAAGCCAAGTGGGGAGTGAGGTATGGGATTTGTTTTACAGGTTGGTTGTCATAGGAAGGTAGATTATGCCTTATTAGAAGGAAGTTAAGAGGGCTGGGGAAGATGGTAGCTTTGTGAAGAGTATATGTGATTTGCCAGTAACTTAAACTTGATGCTACTTTTGACCTAGCTCTGTACAGTCAAAAAGAAAAGAACTATGTGTGTGTGTGTGTGTGTGTGTGTGTGTGTGTGAGAGAGAGAGAGAGAGAGAGAGAGAGAGAGAGAGAGAGAGAGAGAGAGAGAGAGAGAGAGAGAGAGAGAGAGAGAGGGAGAGAGAGAGAGAGAGAGATCTCCTTTATTTTTCCTTAGAATATCCAATTTTGTTCAAAGATCATAGGAGCAACTAAAAGTAAGGATTCCCTTTTCTTCTCCCCTGCCCCTTCCCTGGACTGGCCTGGAACATACTCTGTGGCCAGGCCGCCTGTAATTCTAAGTTGCCATCCTCCTGTGAATGTAGAATTTTCCTCCATTTAAGTTCATTTGTCTCATAATTTTGTATAGCACTGGAAACCTAAATATCACGTGTTTAGCATTAAGTCAGAAAAACTGTATACAAGCCACCTGGCAATCCTGTAAGTCAATCATTTCACTTACAGAGACAGTAAAGCTTAGGAAATTTGATCAACAATGGTATAAAAATGTCAAGCTTCAGAGCAGGTTTATAAGTGATTAATCAGAATTCCGTGGATTATGACTTATATGAAATTCAAACTGGATGAACTATTAACTGCCAAAAATAGTAGGTTTTAGATGTTCTTCCTCAGTTCTAGCTCAATGAAGATGGAATTAGTAATTGATAGTAAATAACATATGTTTGCATTTTCTAAAAATGTTTCAAAAATGGGTGTGGTACCGCACAAGCCTTTATTCTCAGCACTCAGGAGTCAAAGATAGCTTTGCATAGTGAGTTCCAGGCCAGCCAGACCTACATAGTGAGGCCTTGTATTGGTTTAGGGTTGGGGACATGAGATGACACACTTATTTAATAAATTGGAAGAAATTAGCTATTTTTCTATAATATGTCATTGAGTGTTCACAGTTTATCTGGATCAAATGTGGACAAAGAAAATAATTTCACATTTGTAAAATTAGGTCAAACAGATCATTTGATTGGACCATAGTTCTAATAAAGTCAAGGCTGAAGTGCCATGCATTTACACATCAATGTTATGCCTTGTTGGAGAACTTTTTGCTATAACCTATAACCATCTTTAATCTTTAGGATTTGGTTGAGAGGCAGAATGATAGAAGACAGTCAACATCTCACAGAAAATGCAAAAGATATGGTTAGTCAACATTATATTTTTTACTCTTCTGTCAGGTTTGTTTCTTTATAAATTAGTAATCACGCTGTAGTTTAATTTGTTAAAATATTTAAACCATAGTTTGAATTCTTAATTCATCCACCATTGCTGTTTCTAAACTTGTTAATTCTTGTTGATTGAAACTGCTTGTTTTATAGCAGAAAAGCAACACCATTGTTAGATAAAATAAAACTTCTATTTTCTTTCTTTGGGGGGGGCGTGAATGGATATTTCTGGGGGAGGGGGGGATTGGAAAATTGTTAAAAAAATTTTTTTCATTTGTACGATAAGCCTGAAATAATGTGATGGTATAGGAAAGTTAAAGGTCAGTTTAAGAATGTAAGGACCTATTATTTAGTGTAAGAAGAGATTCTGGCAAATCATATTAAAGACTGAATTATTTTGATTCAGAGGCAGAATGGGCATTCTGCAGGAGCTATGAGACCTACTCTGATATTTACAGGTTGAGGGGGCATGTTTGCTTCTACATCAGTTTAAGTCACTGTGGCCCCAGATGTTTCCCTGGCCTCCCTTCTTTGAGTGGGAAGTAATGAGTCCTCTTGACAGCTAAACCAATGGGACACTGGTAAACACATTTGTAAGAATAGTACTAACCAAAGTACTATTCTAATTAACTAAGAGTTTTCATATGAAGTCTTTCATAAGCTGACAATTTCAAAGAACATGGTACATAGTAAAGTGGTTTTCAAACTCTTCCAGATGCTATGCCCTACTTTTGGTAGGAGTTGAGTGAAGACAGATGGCAAGGTCCCAGGTTTACTGTCCAAAGAATTGTGCTTGTGGATATGTTTTATATATTGGGTTTTTCTTGTTCAAAATGCTCTTTATGGATATGTCTTTGACAAAGTTAAATTCTATGGAGATACTTCAGCCTTACAACAAAATTCTTCTGAGTAACATTTGAATTTAAAACTTACTTGGAATTTTTGATAAAATAATTACAACACTCATGATAGGCAAAATTGTTAGTCATTTTTCTAGTGATTTATTATTATTATTATTATTATTATTATTATTATTATTATTATTATTGGAATTTTGAGACAAGTTTTCTCCGTGCAGCCCTGGCTGACCTGGAACTTACTCTGTAGACCAGGCTGTCTTGGAATTCATGGATTTCACCTTACTCTGCCTCTGAGTACTGGGATTAAAGGCATGCACCACTTCTGGCTGGTTTAAAAATAAATAACTGATATAAACCTATTTCATTTTATTTGGGCTTACTAATTGTATTTTCAGCCAGCTAGGAATTTGTGGACATTGTCTCAAGCTATCTACATTTATTTTCTTAAACTACTATTTAATTCACCTGGCAAGATTAGGAAGATATAAATTTTACAAGTACTCAATGACCTAACATGGAAGTAAGGAAACTATTCCAAACCTTTTAGAAAGAAAAGCCTGCAAGAAACAGACCCATCTCATGGGTGGAGTCTATGACAGATGCAAATCACAGACTTCCTTCTGCTGCAGACCTCAGACTGCTTGGCATCTGAGTGCATTGTGCATGCACCCCACCCCTCGGCCTAGAAAGGTCAGCTTCGCCCTGTGGGAAAAATCTTTTCTTATAAATTGAAATGTTTGCTCACATAACCTTAGGAAATATTTAACATTTGCTTTGTTGTGATAGCAATTTGTGCAATAGAGTAGAATTGTTCTTTTATTATTATTTTTTTTTCTATTTTCCTGTCTGTCTTACATCATAGGCACCGGAATTACTGAAAGCAACTCCAAGGCACTTCTATCTGCAGGATCAGATCATCTTGTTCACAAAACCAAGCAATGCCTTGAGCTTCCACAAAGCAAGCCTGAATACAAGCAGTAATTTTCCACACGTTAGACAGACTGACACTCTGGAGCAGAAATAGGATGAGAAAGAGGCAAATCAGAGGAAAGAGAGTAACTTCTGCGGGGTCCCCTTTCACCTTTGGGACTATTTCACTGTGCATAGGATATGCCAGGCCTAAGGTCTTAAATGCCTTCTCTGAAGCTCTTCAGTTATGTGAAGGATGCAAGGCACTGAGACAAAGAAGATATTTACTGATGGTGATCATCTGCCTCCAGTTTTCTAGCAACTGTGTGCTTCTTGAAGGTCTTATAGGAATCCTTTCTTTAGATCAACCTTGAATTTATAACAATGTGGTCTGGTTTATGATGGCAATAAGCAGGTAAGACAAATAGGTTTAAAATATTTTAAAAGTGAAAATGCCTCAAGTTAGCCATGACTAAAAATAAACATAAGGAGGGACTCCAAGGAAGCAAGCTGCATCCAGGTTCTTAGTCTGGACTGGACCACAGGAAAGACCTGAGTCAGTATGGCTCATTAATTTGGAACACTTCCGAATATTCATGTCCCTGAATAGTTTCCCCTTTCCTTTTAGCGAAATCTTTCTTATGCTGACTAGGACTTCAAGATAAGTTTCTGTAAGTAAAAAATCTGTGTGCCTCTCATATGTACACTCCAGGGGATAGGCTACTCACAGCCCTCATCGTGTACCCTGACAGGATCATCTTTACTTTTCCCTTTTTCAACTAACTCATTCTTTCTCTGTCTCCAGTTTCTTTTCCGTCAGTGATTCACAAATCAAACTCTGGAGCTTTTATCTCCTGGTAGGTTTTTGCACATTTTTCTACTTCCAAGTAAAACTTAAAGCAAACAAAAACAAATTATCTGCACACTCTTACTTATTTTCACTTTCTCTTGATGTAGGAATGCTTTTATGTATGCTGTGAATCTCAATCTTTAAATAAAGGAGCTGTTTTGAGCCATGGCAGACACCATAGAGAAAGTGGGAGGAGAGTTCAGAGTTTAGGTAGGAGAAGCAGGGCGGAGTTAGAGGCAGATCGAGCCAGCCGCCCAAAGAACAACATGTAAGGAACACGGGTGAGCTATGGGCCGGGGCCACGTGGCCCACGGATTAATAGAAATGGGTTGATTTAAGATGTAAGAGCTAGCTAGCAATGTGCCCGAGCCATAGGCCAAACAGCATAAAGTTAATAAAAGCGTCTGAGTCGTTTCTGGGGACCCGGGCGGCGGCGCGCGGATAAGCGGTCCCTGGCAAGTGTGTGGGTCCGGGACCTCTGGCGTCCGGGACCCGAGAAAAACCACTACAACAGATGGCGCATCCAACGTGGGGCGATTATCCACTTAGAGCCTGAGAAAGATTAAAAAGGGTTCTAGATCACAAAAATTGAGCCAGGGCAGCTTCCAAATTATGTGTACGTAGTGGGTCTTTGTACAAGGAAAGCATGGTCCAGGTCGCATTCAAAATGGCGCCGGCGGTGGGCTGGCAGCGGGCAGTGTAGGCTGCAATCAGACAGGTTCCTGGGGACTCACAGAGGACTCAGTAACATGTGATTGATTTTGGATTTCTGCTTATTTTGAACAAAAGAGAAACAGATTTTCTTTGTGGCAGCATTTTCTTGGGTGTGCTCTGTTTACGGTCCGTTTAAGAAAACTTAGTGATTCAGCCTAATTTGCAAAAACTGTGCTTCTTTTTGGAGAATGTATTTTAAAAGCTCTTAAGGTTAGAAGATGATTAAAGATTCACAATAAAACAGATTCAGATAAAAAGAAAACCTGTAAACGGGTTACAATGTTTGTAAAAGGTACATAGGCTTCAGAGAAAAAAGAAAGAGGTTAGAAAAAGTTTTTAAAGCAAGAAATAGAGTAATAAAAATATAATAAGCCACGTAAAGATGGAAAATAGACACAAAATCTGGATTTTGGTTGTTATTGTGTTTTCTTTTAATTTTTTAACTGTTAATGAGCTAACTGCAAAAAGACAATGGATTGCAAAGGCTACTAAGTTAAACAAGAATGTATATTTTAAAGGTATTTTGATTTTGAAATTTGTGTCTAAGGATTTATTGCTTTGGAAGAGTTCTGTTTTTATTTCCACAGATGAGAACCTGTGGATTGCTTCCAGGCAAATATGGTTTCATCAACCAAGACCCCCTGAAAAAAACCTCTGATGAGAAGAGATGGCCAGATCAGCTTCACAGCTGCAGATTATGACCCAGTCTCAACAACCGTGAGATTTTCAACGCCCCTTAATCAGCAGGAAGTAGTAATGGATAACTTCGCCCAAATTCCCCAAATATTGTTTCTAAATGTTTGTTTTCATTATAAATGGTTAATGGTCATAGTCAATCTCTTTCTAAGAAAAAACGGGGGATATGGTATGTGAATGCTTTTTTAAAAAATTAGATTATTGAATTTACAGGTAATCAGCTGTTAATCTCAAACTGCTTTACATTGGTATAGATTTTGGTTTATTGATACAAATTTAAAGTCAATTTTATTATGCTGTATGTGTTTTTCTATTCTTGTTTAAGGTATGATGTTCATGTAACTGTTTTAAAATTGTAGTGTATAATTAAGAAATAAAGGTTAATAGTCACTTTTGATAATCAAACTTATAGTTAGGTTAGTTAGGATTTTTAGGTATACAAAGATATATTTCAATTAGATAGATAATCTTCAAATACTTCTAAGACCTACAGAATATGGCATTTAAAATGTTTTAAGAGCTTAGACTTTTCTGGACAGTGAGACAGGTCTGTTCCTGGCAGCACTAATTTACTTCAACAGAAAAATGGGCATCGAAGAAACTCCATATGGAGTCTCATCTATTTATGGTAATGGTAAGCCACTGGAGAAGAAACTGTTCTTATATTGACTGCTTGACAGTATGCTGTTTAAACTGGACATGCAGGTTCCATAAGAAGATGACCTCTGAACTTTGGCAGAACAAGCCAAGATCATCATTCAGGTTCCTGCTTTACAGAGAAAACTGTCAGACATTCTTCAGGACTCAAGGAGAAGCAACGGATGAACTGTGCCAGAATGGGAAGAGCAGATTTCCTGCTTCACTAAAATGAAAAGAGACTCCAGGCCTATAGGCTGAAGATGGATGCCCCAACTTTATAAAGGAACTTTGGGTGACTGTCCAGGCAGATAGGTGTCATCTCTGTCCTTTCTAGATTTTAGAAGTCGCTTGCACTTCTGGTTTACTTGGGTAAATATATTCTTCTGTGGTCTTTGATGTAGTTGAAGATTAGATAGTTATATGTACAGTTTTTCTTTCTCATTTGAAAGATATATTAGATATAAAACTTTAGATTCATAAAGATAAGGTAGATAATAAAGTATTTTCTTTAATTTTGCTAAATACAAATAGACTAGATATTGTAACTGTAATTCTTGCTTGATAGCTATTTTGTTATATGTAATTTTGCTATGTTAAAATTAAAACCTTCCTTTTTGATTAGAGAGAAAGGGGGAAGTGATGTGGGAATGCTTTTATGTATGCTGTGAATCTCAATCTTTAAATAAAGGAGCTGTTTTGAGCCATGGCAGACACCATAGAGAAAGTGGGAGGAGAGTTCAGAGTTTAGGTAGGAGAAGCAGGGCGGAGTTAGAGGCAGACCGAGCTGAAGCCGCCGAAGGAACAGCATGTAAGGAGGCACGGGTGAGCCACGCGGGCCACGTGGCCCGCAGATTAATAGAAATGGGTTGATTTAAGATGTAAGAGCTAGCTAGCAATGTGCCTGAGCCATAGGCCAAACAGCATGAAGTTAATAGAAGCGTCTGAGTCATTTCTGGGGACCCGGGCGGCGGGCGGATAAGCAGTCCCGGCGGCAGGTCTGTGGGTCCAGGACCTCTGGCGTCCGGGACCCGAGAAACCCTACTACAACATTCTCTTTACCTTTTTGTTGTTGAGAATTTCTTGCAAGAGTAGCTGCATTTACATCATTTACCTTTCTCTTTTCCTCTTCATTTCTTTCCGTGTCCACTTCTTGACAAATCTATGACCATTTCTTTAACCACTGTTACATGTACACACACACACACACACACACACACATACACACACACACCCTCATACTAGCTTAATAACTTGAAAGGAGGTTTCCATGTCTGGAACTGACATTTTTGCTAGTTTATAGCTCTCTTAAGAGAGCATTTTGACTCCATGTGGCATAACTTCTTTTAAATTATATATATATATACATGTAATGGCATATATTTAAGTGAGCATGTTTCCCTATGGCTTTTTCAAAAGGTGTTATTCATTCTCTTTTCCCACAGTTATAGTCCTATTATGGAATAATCTTCACACCGTGAAGATGCCTCTTTGTTAAAGCACCTATTGATTAGTTTCATAAAGGGTTAACTGGCCAATATACAGGCACGAACAGGTTAGGTAGGAAAGCCAAACTAAGAGGATTCTGAGAAGGGCAGAGTCATGGGGTGTCACAAGGAGATGAAACAAATTGAATATGCTACATGGCTTGAGATTAATAGTTGTTTTTATTAAAGTAGATTTAATAATTATCCTTTTTCTATCATTTCTACATCGCCCCTTTCTTTCTTCAGAAAGAAATCTTTGAACCTAAATCCTTTGTTCTTTTTTTTAAAACCATAACCAATAACAACTTGTAACCACCACCACCACCACTACCACCACCACCACTCCAAAACGATGACAAACATCCATAATCCATCTTTTGGGAATGTGGGCATTGTTTTCTTTAGGCTGCTTTCTATTGTCTGGAGGCACTGGCAACTTGGGGGAAAATGTGTTCTGTGGTTTTGCTAAGTTTATTTCTTTATATCTGTAGCCAGAATTTTCAGGGGTCTTCCTTGATCAAACATGATCATTATTAATCCTGAAGAAATCCACAGCCTTTTGTTTATTGCAGAAACAAAATTACAACCTCTTTCCCAAAGTAAGATATCTTTTGACTTATATTTTGAAGTCAAGAGACTTTAAAAATATATAGCTTGGTTTAATCCAGCAACCTTCATAATCTATTGTTTCTTGCCAGCTATCTTTATTTGTTCATCAATCCTCTATTTTTGAACATTTGGAATCTTAAGCATTCTCAGGTTTTATGTGGATAGATGTTGACTCACATTGGGTGCCATTTATAGGCATAATTTTTCATTGGGACTGCTGACTCTGGTATGAATTTTGGTTTATTGATAGAAACTTAAAGTTATTTTTATTATTCTGTATCTATGTTTCTACTCTTGTTTGAGGTATTGTGCTTATTGTATTTTTTGTAAAATGTGATATATAATTAAGAAATACAAGTTAGTTAGTTGTATAATAAAGTTGTAGTCATATTAGGTATGTTTCAAGATTAAACAGATATATTTAGAAAGATCGATCATTTTCAAATACTTCAGAGACCTGCAGAATATAGCATTTAAGATATTTAATAACCTAAGGTTTTTCATGACAGTGAGACCCTTCTGCTCCTGGCAGCACCAATTTACTTCAGAAAAGATGATGGACACTGAAGAAACTCCATACGGAGTTTTCTTTCTTTATGGCTAAAGCTAGCCACTGGAGAAAGAAACTGCCTTTGCCTCAGTTGAAGACAGTATACTGCTTAAACTGGATGAGGAGAATGCAAAGGAAAGTCAATCAAAAACTTTGCCAAGACAAGGTAAGACAGTCTTTCAAATTTCCTTGCTACTCAGAAGTGTCTGTCAGAAGTTAAAACCTTTCTCTTTAATTAGACAAAAGGGGGAAGTGTTAGGAAATATTTGTTTTGTTCACTGTGAAGATGTGATTTTGTCAAGGCTGACTGGCAGATAGATAGTCAGGAAGAGGATAGGCTGAAGAGCCAAACTGAAAGGATGCTAGGACGAAGGATGGAGTCATGAGAATCATGAGGAAATGTGGAGAGAAGCAAGATGAACATGCTTGGCTGAAAAAGGTACCACCATGTGGTAGTGTAGTTAATAAATATTGGTTGATTTAAGTTGTAAGAGCTGGTTAGTAATAAGCTTAAGCTATTGGCCAAGCATTTATCAGAATAGTAAATTTCTGAATGGTTATTGGGGAACTTGGTCTTGACAAGAAACTTTTCCTAAAATTCGTCCCCCTATTTTTCTTATTTCCCCTTTCATAGCACGTCTGTCCTAATATTTCTCTCCTAGAAGTTTTCATTCCCACCCCATGGTCTCTTTATTTTCATGGCTTCTGAAGTTATCTGAAAATTCAGGACTTTTGAGGTGTAGGCTACCTCACTAAGTATAATGTTTTCTAGTCTCATTCATTTGCCTGAAAACCTGATTTTATGTAAGCATAAGTTTCTGTCCCACCTACCGGTTTCCAAATGACTGACACAGATGCTCAACATTATATATCAATGCTTAATATCAATTATAAATGCTTGGCTGATAGCTCAGGCTTGTTACTAGATAACTCTTAACACTTAAATTAACCTATATTTCTTATCTATACTTTGCCATATGACTACCTTTTTTTCAGTACTGCATACTCATGTTACTTTTCTGAGTTTCCTTTCGACCCTCCACTCTCCACCCTTTTTCATCCCAGCATCCTTAGTTGGTCCTCCTGCCTATACTTCCTACTTTCCTACCAGCCAATCAGCAGTTTATTCAACCAATTCTACTGACAAATTTTTATAGGGTACAAGATGATTATTTCATAGCATTTCCCCCTTTAAGTAAATGATTCAATTTTTAACATAGTAATATGCAACAAAAAGTTATTAGGAATTAGTTATAATATACAGTCTATTTATAGTTGGCAAAATTAAAGAAAATACTTCATTATCTATCTTATCTTTGTGAGTCTAAACTTTTTACCTAGTTTATCATTTATTATAACTAAGGGAAGCCAAACATTGACTATTATTCCACAACAATGTAATCTTTTGATAGCTGAATAGATTTTCATAGAGTATATGTATCACTTTTTATTATCTTTCAGTTGAAGGACTTTTAGGTTGTTTCCATATTCTAGCTGTTATGAAAATTACAGCAATGAATCTGTGGGGTAGGAAATGAAGTCATTTTTACAGACACATCAAGTCTTCTGTGTGCCTTGTTTTCCAATTGGACATTGAAGGGTTTTTTTTTTTCCATCTTTATACAGTTTTCTTCAACATTCATATCTTTTTACTGCATTCATTTTTCAGATCCCGAATTATACTTATCATTCTCATAAGCTGTATATTTGTGTTTTTATGAACATAATTTAGGAATTTTTCCTATTCCCTTTAAGTTTATGGAGGTACTTGTTTATATCTTTAATAAGTTCCATGAATTTTTCATTTTTATGACTATTCTGTGTCTTAGGGCTATGTAATTATCTATGTAATTACATAGAATTATCTATGTAATTCTCATTGAAGAACACTTCCATAAAACATTTCTGTAGTAGGTTTGAGGGTCTATGGCCTTTCATATTGTTTATATTTTTGTGATATTTGTATTTGTGAACTTCTTTCATTGGTTGTATGCCTCATGTTTCAGGAGGAGCTGCTGGAGGAGAAGTGTGGCTAGATCTAGGGCTGGAAGTGTGGAGACAACACCAGTGGCTTGGTGTGGTAGTTTGAAAATAATTAGTCCCCATAAAGTCTTAGGGAATGGCACTGTGGGAGGTATAACTTTGTTAGAGGAAGTGTGTTACTGTGGGGATGGGCTTGAGTATAGGTCTCCTATACTCCGGATATTGCTCAGTCTTTCAGTCTATGTTCTGTTGTCTGTGGATCAAAGATGTAGAATTCTCAGCTCCTTTTCCAGCACCATATCTGTTTGCATACTGCCATGTCCCACCATGATGATAATAGACTGAACTTCTGAATTGTAAGCCATCTAATTAGTGTTTTCCTTTTTAAGAGTTTCTTTGCTCATGATGTCTCTTCACAATAATAGAAACCCAACCTAAGACATTTGGTTCTGAGAGAAAGATCATTAGACAAGACCAGTGAAGAAACTGAGTGATTCAAACATACCTGAGAATATGGGGTTGGTGCAGATAGAGGTGCTTTGGGGGAACTCATCAGGCAAGGTGAGTGGTATACCACTGGAGCTAGACCTGGGAATGTGGTCATGGCATGGGCATAAAAGGTTCTAGTCTTCCATTCATTCTTCGAGCTGGTTAAGTCTGGCTTTGATCCCCCAATCTCTCATAAAGCTGAACTGACAAAGTCACTAGGACTTTGCTGTCAAGTCCAGTAAATACATTAATGTTTTCATATTATACATCTTCATAGAGTTTTAACACTACATTCAAATAACTCTATTTGTCCTGCTCCATTCACCTAGTTTTCCTCATCTTTTGTGTAGCCTCTTCTCTGGCTTTGTCAGTTCTTCATTCGCTCTTGTGTTTAAATGTGGAAGACAGGACTTAGTGTTTGAGGTTGATTTCATCTTTTGTGATTTTAAATACTGAGGAGCTCAAATCTTACAAGTAGCCCTGGCAGCCCCTAAAATCATCATAAGTATTTTTTGCAGTCACTTACTTGGCATTCCCACATATCCATTTTAGTAGACATCACAGTTTTTCCTTTGGTGAACAGGAGTCTCTTGACCTTTACATTTCCAGCAAATGGTCCTTCTCATTGATACAGTTGCTCAGGCTGGAAACCTTTGGGTTATCCTTAATATCCATTTTATCCTTCCTTCCACCTCACCTATTCTTTCTTTCTGTATTTATACAACTTAATTTAGTTCCCCAGTCAAGTAGTCATCTGCCCTGGGAAAGTAGAAATGTACTCGGTCTCCTTGTCATTCCTGGCCAACTGCAACACTCTATACAGCAGATAGTTTTTTTTTTTAAAAAATAAATGTCATTGTTCTGTTTAAGCCCATTAATATCTTCTCATTGCATCAACAGTAAATTCCAACCGTGGTTTGCTTGCCCCCATATGAACCAGCTTCCTCTCTGTTCCCTGTTTTCTATCATCCTGGCCTCTCCCCATGCTCCCCAAATACGGCAAATCCTTTCTTCCATTGTGGCCTTTGTTCCTGCCTGCATGTTTGTGGGCAACCCAGTAATGTGGCTATCTAGCTTGTGGCTGTTGGATGACAGTGATTTCCAGATCACTGTAGGTGCCAGGTTCTTTTCTCAATTCTAGATATTTGTGCATGAGACAGGACACAGACTGCAGCCATGTTCACAGAGTTAAACATATGGGCAGTAAGATATTAAAGGTATACGTTAACAATGACAGTACATTATATTTAAAGTGTTATGGAGGAAAAGCTTTGGGGTGAAAGGTTACTTGCCAGTTACCACCATTTCTGCAGTAAAATAGAAGAGGCATTTTCATTGCAGACACTTTAATCCCTGGTTTCTGAAGATGAACTTAGAGATCTTGAGCAGTTTTGCTTTCTGAGGCATTTCGACTCCATTTTTAAAGTAACCATTCATAAGGCTCGTAAGAATCAATCACCATAGACCTTCTCCTCCCCACAACCCTATGCTGTCATTGGGAAAGGAGGATGGAGGATCAGCAATACTTCTGTAATCTCCCTCTCTGGGGAAGAGGGAGACTGGTGCCAGCTCTAGTATCTAGGAAGCTTAAACAAGAACCACCCACCATTCCTGGAAGGATTTAACACGTGCTACTGATTATGTGTGCAAACGAGTAGATAGCTTATTTAAGAATAGCTACTCTTACTTTAGAAATAATGATTTTCAAAGTAGGACATATTTACCTTTTTAGAGATTTTTTAATTTTTATTTTTAAGTGTGTGTAGGTGAGAGTATTTTCTGAGTGTATACTAGTGTTTGGTAAGAAGGTGTTGTGAGGCACATGGGTGCTGGGAAGAGGATTCAGGTTGCTCACAAGAATAATTAAGTTCTGCTCTTAACCACAGGACTATCTTTCCAGCTCTTTACCTTAATCATTTTTCTTTTTCATTTCTCTGCTTAATTACATCTTATAGAATATTGTTAATAAAGAATGATTTTTTATTTGGTCTTGTACAGTAGTAAACTCACAATTATAGGAAGCATGAACATTTAAGTGGAAACACTAATTTTTATTTCATGCTGAAGTGCGTAGGTACAAACAATTTTCAATAAAACACTATTTATAATAAGCAAAAAATAAGTTAGTACATTATAATATTGTAAATTTACATAGTTTCATCAACTGACAGGTTTAAGAGCAAATGATGCCTCTTGAGACTTTGGAGCTACATTTAGTTAAAAGAAAAAATCCAGACACTCAAACCTTATCAACCCCAAGAAAGACAATAAAGAGCTATTCAAGTGTTCCTTGAACCAATTACACAAATCCATTTTTATTTTTGGTTACAGTCCCCTGCTATGCACAAGACCACGGGAATGCTGGAAAATTACACATTTTGAAACGGCACAAAGCAAAGCAAGGAGATAACATGCCAGCCTTGGAAAGGCTGTGGTGAAAGTGCAAACTCATTTTCTCTTCCTGAACCAATAGAATAAGAACGGGTACCTCAGACGACACGGCAGGGGCATAAGCATGCTTTCTATACCACTCTGGTGGGACATCTACCAGAACCAGGCTTCCATGCCCTGGAAGATACCTCTGGTTTTAAACAGCGAACAGGCTTCAACTGACTATAGTGCAAATCCAACGGTGAGGAGCAAAACCACAGAACGGAGACTTCCACTGATCCACCTGTCGCTCTACTTGGCGCAACACCACACGGACGCATTGGCACACAGTAACAACTAATTAGGTTTTAATGTGGAAAGCTGTGCGGCGTAGTGAGTGCAGGGCCACCACACAGCAGCCCCGGAGCAAGGCTCCGATATTGTAGACAGGATCTGTACCCCCTCTCTGAGTACTGAATGCCCACAAAACAGTAGGCACCACGGGAGCAGCCACAGCCAGTAGATCCACCAAGAAACTGCTGCTCCAGTACTGCCTTACAACACCTCCCTGAGACAGCGAGAGAATGCTGTCCAACCTTTCTTCTGCGTAGGCTGCAAAATCTAGCTCTCTCATGAAGCGATTTGTACCGGCTTCCATAGATGCCTTGCTGAATGGAATCTCCACAGGAGACAGAAGGATGGCTGAGTTGGGACTTCTTGGAGTTAAATCAACCATTAAGGCAGAGATGGATTCTGGGAAGCTTTCCATTGAGTCAGCCCCAGATTCATCCGGGGACACTGAGCTTGTGGGACAGGAGTCCTGAAGCTTGAGCACACTCTGAAGGAGCTCTGAGATGCCAGGGCTGAAGGGCACCACATCGGTCTGCACTGCTTGTTCCACCACCACACTCCCCTCTTCCTGGCTCACCAAGGGGAGAGCCTCGAGGGCTAGTGGCCCTGGTGTAGAATGAACAAACTCCAGGTCACCAGATTCTGTGGTGGTGGCGGTCACCATCTCATCTAACATATCTGTGCCCTCGGCCATGCTGTCTCCCAACAGAAGCTCACTGTCAGCACCTTCCTCTGTAACCTGTTCTTCCAGAGATAACCCATCTGCCATCTTGCCAAATGTGGTGCTCAGGGGTAAGCTTTTCTCTGGGGAATCACAGGCGAAGTCTAGACACAGTTCATCCCTCAGGGAACTATTGTGCGCCATCTCCATGCTTTGGAGTAGAGACTCCAACTTCTTGTTTTGGATATTTATGTCCACAAAGTATTTCTGAATGCCTTTGTCTTTATCAGCCAAGCTGTTTCTCATAGTTTCAATGACCTGTTTGAGCTGTTTAATCTCTTTCCTGGCTTCCTTGAGTGCCAACTGAGCCTCCACTCGGTGACACTCTTCTTCAATCCAATCTTCCCTCATTCGGGTCAGCTGAGACTTGAGCTCCACGATTTCAGATTCCCTAGAGGAAAAGCAGGCAAAGTTACAAGCAAAGCCAACTCAGAAGGAGACCAATGAACAACCGACATCAAGCCAAAGCCACGCTCTTCCACATGAAATACCAAAGTTAAAGCAGTTTCGGTTTCAGATTTCTATTTATTTTTTGGCAAGTTTAAATCATGGAATCTCCCCTTTAATTATAAAACAGTGAAGCCAATAATAGCAACCAGAATCAGCATCAAAATAACTGCCGTTGTTTCCTATCTGAATACTTACAGTGGAGCTGTGATTGGACCAAGTACTTTGCTAGCATTATCCTCTACTCAAAACAGTATTTGATAGCTTACTGTTGCCCGAATAAACGAAACTCAGAGCCAGATCTCAGGAAACACTGTCTTCCAGCTTCCTCAGCCTCACTCCTCGTGGCTTCTACTGCATGAATCTGTCTTCCTACACCTGCCTTAAATACTTTCTTCGCCCAGTTGTTTCACATCCAGGTTAAGATAAAGGTGCGGGCTACTACTATTTGGTAGTTAGCCTTGAACTCACAGAAACACAGAAAGATCTCATGACTCTGGAGTTATGGGATTAAAGGGCTGACACCACCACTGCATGCCTGGGAGCCTGGAACTCCCTCTGTAAACTAAACTGGCCTCAAACTCAGAAAGGCATAGGTCACCACTCCCGGATATTCCCTGTGCTGGGATTAAAGGTGTAAATTACCACTCTCTGATCCTCCTGGATTGACTGTGGCTAGATCTCTTCTCTGATATTTCAGGCTGATTTTTATTGAATATGAAACATATGCCCACAGCTTGCTATTAGTTTTTTAGCCTATTCTAACTCTGTTGTTTATTCTTTCATAATGTATATGGACAGCTATAGAAGAAAAGTCCATATCACCTTTAGTGACAAGAGAAGCTGAGATGCTCAGTCATGGCCTTGTGTAACTGTCCTTTATAGTCCAGTGATGTTTTTTAAATCATAAAATGTTTTATGTTCAAGAAAATCTTTCTAATGTTGCTTAGTCTGCCTCGCCTCAGAAAAGAGCACAGTTAACTTGTTATACACCAAGGTGACTCCTGGATATGTCATATCATTCACAGTAACCCGTTTTAAAACTTTTGCCAAGAAATGTTTTTACATATAATTCCTTCAAAGTTAGAACAAATGTATATTCTCATGTTACAAAGATCAAGCAGTCTATATCTTCATGTATCTGAGAGCTACATTATCAAGTTTTTCTGCTCTTTATGCCTTCTCTTACAAGGGTTCAAAACTTGCCCCAGACTTTTCATAAATCACCCAGAAGTGAGCTTGGCTCTCAGATTTCTTTCAAAAGGTAAAGATTCAAATTAAATAGGAGGATGGAAACTCCCTGCCTGTCTACAGTTTACCAGGCAAGGTCACAGGTTACTCCCCATCTCCTGTGGCAGCAGAAGAGGGAGATGGAGCAGGTCAGTTCCCAGAGAATGTGAATGCCATCTCCACTCAGGACCTAGCTTCGTAGTGAAAACTAATGACTGATAGTCAACTTGTCTCAAGAAATACAAAGGGGAAACCACAACGCACAGAAAATATGGCTGGCTCCTAACATTTCAAAGTTATTTTTTTTTCTTTTTTCTTTTTTTTTTTTCCTGTGATAAGATCTAGACACAAGCTGGTTTTTGTTTTATTTTTTCCCCCTTAAGCCTTAACGACAGTCCAAGAATAATGAAGCACTTCCTTCAGCATAGAAATAGCTGGCAGGCATCACAGTACACACAGTTATCCATGCTCTCCAGAGATTATTGGGGCTTGGTGAGGCCACTGTGACCTGTTCTACTGGAAGTAGAAGATTGTTCCTGCAAGTGTTTCTGCCGTTTAAAAATAGTCATGTACACACCCAATTTTTCACAGCAAAGCTGAGCACACCCAGGAGACAGCGTCCCTTCTAACCTACTAGCTACTGGGAGCTTCTGCCCCAACCAGGACATAAGCACTTACCAAATGAAGCTATTTGAAAACTGAAAAAGTTAATGAAAATGTTTTTCTTTTACATTATTCTGTGTTGTCTTGCTTCCTATAACACTTTCTGAAAAGAAGGGATGGGGCTGAGCCTCAGGGTGAAGGAAATTGAGATTTACCTCTCATGAAGTCGGCGCTCAGACTCCTTCAGCCTGGTCCTCAGGTGCCTCACTGTCACCTCTTTCTGCTGCAGAGGGGTCAAATACTGTTCTGGATTTGGGGGTTTGACACCGTGATTTTCTCCACAAGATAGATATCTTCCAGACCTCCTGAAATAATTTGAGTAATAAAATGTTACTTTTTGCCCTGTTTCCTTTAGTATGGAAAGAAAAATATGGTAATATATAGAATGTCTGTGCACCCCCTCAAGGGGAGGTAATTAAGACATAATGAGTGGAGAGACTTTGTGATGGGATTAGACCCCTTATCAGAGATCCTAACTGCTGGAAAAAATGAATGGAATGGAGATTAAATATTTTCTGAGTATATTAAATGCATGTATAAAAGTCTCTATGAAAACATTAATGCCATTTAACATTTCATGCCATTCATATATGCCAATACAGAACCCTATAGACCTCTCTAGATCACTTTCTTCTCTGTGAGGATTCAGTAAAGAGGAGTCTCCATCACATAGCGAGCCCTCTCCAGAACTTGGCCATGTTTGTACCATTTCAGACTCAGTCCCCAGAACTAAATGACCTCTTCACTTGTCTATGTGTCTAACGTCACCTGGTCTATGACACTCTGCTCTAGCAGCCCAGATAGACGACATGCAGCTGACAGCTGGTGTGGATCTGCAGGAGCATGCTGGAGTTGTCTCAGAACAGGTAACTGTGTCAGAAGACACACTATGATGTACCAGCCAATCCTACACTGTCTGTTACATGGAAGACTGGGGTATATGTGTGTTTCTGGAAAGTCAGGGAGGCACAGGAAGGTTTTCAAAGGCTTAGGAATAGTTTCATATGAAATGGTGCATGCTTATCTATGGGCCTTGTCTGTCAGTTCAGATTAACGGGCTTAACATTAAAGAAAAGTGTGGGGTGGGGAGGAGGGACCAGGAGGGAAGGGGGGGAGACAAGACCTAACTTTCTGAAGTTACATTCTGCCCCTGCCTGAAGATCTTGCTTATTATTACTTGAATTCAAGTTACTCCAAAGTCAGTGGCAGTATAAGTTCACTGATATAGCGGGAATGGAAAGTTCCTTGTTCTGAGGGAACAAGGCCACTCCATTCTACCAGTGTCCTTTGTGGAGAAGCACTCAGTGTTCTGCAAACACAGCCAAGCTGGAATCTTGGCCCTTCCCAGGCCTGGGTAAGCCTGGCCATCCAGACTGTAAGAGAGCTGACTAATGAGAATAGGGACACCACGGCGGATAGGGCTATGGAGGGCTGCCAGGCTCTCCTCTAACTCTGGACTCAATTCAAGCTCCCATGCTGCTTTCCCCTGTGCCTATACTCTGCTCAATATGGCCCGTAATCAGTTCTCAGCCACCCCCCCCCCAAGTCCCCTTCTTCTCTAGCCCCTCTGGATATGGCATGCCTTCCTCCTCCTCACCTCTTCCTACTATTAACAGCCCCACTCACCTTTTAGGTATCGCTTTAAAGTTTTATTTTGTTAGTGTGGCCTCTCTGATTGCTCTGTCCTGAACTGGACCCATGCCACAGCTCTTGCATATTCAAATAGCAAAAGATAGTTGCATGCAGAATGATCTAGATTTGTTTTTGAAATAGATAGAATCCTTCCTCTCCAGGCAGTGAGCACAGGGCCATTTCTGTTCACCCCTATATTCTCGGAGTTGAACAGAGACCCTGCTACTTACTAAGCGTTTAATGAAGGAATGAACATAAGCACAATCCCTTCTTGTGCCTATTAAATGAGAACAGCTCCCTGCTACTGTGCCATTTCCCCTCCCTAGCCAGTAACTAACTGGGCTGTCCAATGTTGTTTCAGCTTGTGGTCTGTGTTGTTTCTGCATCAACCCTTAAAGGATTAGCTAGCTGTGAGAAAGAAGAGAAGTATCTTATTACGGATTAAAGCAGGGAATGAAGAATTATACAATTTTTCCCATCTTAAGGAAAGTCCCGAACTGGACACATTAAGAAGCATGCACTCGGTGACAAATGGGACTCACCTCATAATTGGACTACAGTCACTTCCTTTGTAGGAGCCGGAGTTGCTGCTACTTGGAGAAGAAGGGGTGTAGTTAGGGTGGATGTTGTTGGGACTCAATGGATTCCTGCACAGAACAGACACAAGGTCTTTTTCTCTTGGGGATGGTGGGCTGCTGCCAGACTTGTGGGATGATGCTCCATTGCTCCTCCCATGGGGGCCTCGGCTGAAAGAAGAATATTACAGATACTAATCAGAGTCCTGTGGCTGGAGATGCTAAGGTCTTCCCTTGTTCCTTCCTAAAGCTGCTTGCTTCTAAGGAACTCTGATTCCCAGAGTCGACTGGGACAGTGTGGTCACTGATGTGGTCCTCATGGGCAACATTTTTAAACCTATTTAATATTTGCTCTCTTCAAATCATGAGCACAAGGGACCATTCTCTCTGCCATTATTTTAAACAGTTTCTATTTGATGTGGCTCTTTCCTATAAGAGGATGATGTCTTTCTAGTGAAAAACTGGAACACCATCGCCCCTTCCCAAGACTTTCAATACTTTCCCACTGTCTCCAGAGTAAAGGGCTAGACTCCTTAAAATGGCTCACAGGTTCAATTCATCACTCCTTCCAACCTATACTGCCATTTCTAAATATACCAATATTCCAAATGATTTAGCTTCTTGGAGGATCTAGACTTGTATTCATCTTTATAGTTTTGAACCTGTAATTTTTGCTGTCTTAGCATGATCGCTGAATGAATTAACTGAGTGTGAGTCCTTTTATCAATACACACAAACTGACACTCCCCCCCCCAGACACAACACACACATATATAGGCATCTCAAACATACCACACACACTACCCAAAAATATCCCATTGATGTGAGATCTTTTTGTGTATGTGTGAATACCACTGGATAATAAAGGAATTATTTTGGCCTATGGCAGGGCAGCTTAGAAGCAGGTGGGAAATCCAAGCATAGATACAAAGGAAAGAGGGCAGAGTCAGAGGGAGACACAATTAAGCTGCCCAAGAAGCAATATGAAATGAAATACAGGTAGGCCATGAGCGATATGTCAAGACAGATTAATAGAAATGAGCTAAGATGTGAAAGCTACCTAGCAAT
This sequence comes from Phyllotis vaccarum, assembly GCA_033318265.1. Taxonomy (NCBI): domain Eukaryota; kingdom Metazoa; phylum Chordata; class Mammalia; order Rodentia; family Cricetidae; genus Phyllotis; species Phyllotis vaccarum. The sequence goes on from JARWLC010000001.1 coordinate 10,815,494, forward strand.
AGGCCTGAGTTATAGGCTGAACAGTTTGTAATTAATATAAGCCTCTGTATGTTTCTGTGGGACCTGACTGTGGATCCTGAACCTTGGGCTGGGCCAAGCTATGGGCAGGAGAGATTCATTTAAAATGCAGGGCTAGGCCAGGCCAGAAATTACATTCAATATCTTGCCTTCTTATAGAGTTGGTTTGAAAGTCTAGCCTGGTGTGGTACACCCCTGTAACATTAGGACTTGGCATATAGAGGTGGAAATATTGGGAGCTTAAGGTCATCTTTGACTATATAACAGATTTGTGGCCAATCTGCATTGTATGAGAACTATATTTAAAAAAGGAAAGACAAATTGAAAAGGTATGTAAGTTTATTCCAGAAGCTTTGTGCACCTCAGTTATAGGCTGGTATTACAGAATCAGCTTGTTTAGATTTTTCCTGTTAATCTAGTTCCAGAGATTTGATATCAGGTAGAGTTGGAAAGCATCCAAAGAATGTTGAAACCACTTAAACAAGATAACATGTTCTGTCCAGAGTATTGCTTGGATTTGCAGGAAAATTAAAAAAAAAAAAAAAAAGAAAAACATTCTTTTCATACAGCAGCACTGAGAGTTCCTCCTTCTCTAGCCTGAAGTCTGACTCTGTTCCACTCATGAATTTCAGTGAGAAATATGTGTAAAGAAGAGTACTAGTGTGAATGTAGGCTCAATGCCTGCGATCACTTACATAAATTCAAATGTAGTCCCAACTTACTGTCAACCAAGGACATTGAACATTAATGAACCCACCAAGTTCTAGGCTTACAAGTTCTTTCCTCTTGAAATCATCCCAATCGACTCACTCTCCTTTTCATAAAGAAGGAGACATTTTATAAGGAACAGATGGGCTGATGGCTTGGTGACAAGCTGATTTTAGCAGCCCAATGGTGGGAAGAGCTTTGTGAGTAGCTCGAAAGGAACATGCACTCTGGCTTGGATTTTATGCTCTATGCTTTACTTTTAAGCCTGGCATTGGCTATTGTATTTCCCAATGTGATTACAAAAAATATGAAGGGTTAACCCTTGCAAGTGACGAGAGAATATAAAGAATTAACCATAATTTTGACACAGGAAATTAATTTTATTCTTGTTAACCATCCCTTAGGGGAGTGGTCCTCAAACTTCCTAATGCTTCAACCTTTTGACATAGTTCCTCATATTGTGGTAACCTCCAACCATAAAATTATTTCATTACTACTTCATAGCAGTAATTCTGCTACTGCTTATGAATTGTAATGTAAATATCAGATATGCAAGATCTCTGATAAGCAAATCCCAAAGGGGTTGTAACCCACAGGTTCAGAACTGCTCTCTTAGCCCTCTGTGACACTGGTTTGTCTCCAGATACTTCGTGAACACATGGTCCTCATCCTATCAGACTGATGCCATCACTGCTCCCATTTACTCATAGCCACTGAGGCTCAGGGAAGATCAATAGTCCAAGAATGTAGAGCTGATCTCGGATTCAAAACTGAAAATTGAAAACTTAACAGGGATTTTCCTATTTTTATAGAAGTGGAATCTATTCCTTTGGTCATGTATTTTATCAGATTCTCATTTGGATGTAGTTACTGTTTGGACAATCCACTTAGGCATTTACCCATTCACCTTACAACAAACTTTGAGGTAAATGATCCATGACAAGTATTAAATTAGGTGATTTCATGAAAAATTATCTACTATATGCAAGAAAGCAAAGACTCATCAAGCTATAAAACATATAATCAAGTCTTCATATGTGTTTTGGGACATGAATTTCAAGACAAACAGAGGGTTTAGAAGACCTGCCAGACCCTCACTCTGAAAGCCCCCACAGTGGTGAGTGTCTGTTTACTACTCAGGCAGTTGCTCTGTGGCACCTTGCTCTGTAGTTCAGAGTAGAAGCATCATGTTAATTTTCTTTCATAAATATACCCTTCCTGTTTTGAATCAAGATCTGGACTCTCATGATGCAGTTACCTGCATCAACTGATATAACCCAGTGATATTACTGTTATTTCTGTTTTGCTGAACAGGAAATGCACCTAGAATCAGACACCTAAAAAAACAAGGGTGTATTTGCAACTACCCATACCTCACTCATATCATTTCTAGGCAGATTAATGTTTTAGTTAATAAAAGAGACTTCTTCATGAATACCATCAGAACTGGATGATGAATTAGTTGATTTGCAAGTCTCTAAAATTTTGTTTTATAAATATCCTGTCAAAATCATTTCAACAATTCCACGTTTACTTCACATCCCAACACTTTCATTCAATATTCCTGCTTTCATTCAATATTCCAGGAGGAAGCAACTAGTTACACATTTGACTCTCTCTCTCCTACACAGGTGCAGGTGGCTAGAAAGAGATAGGAGTTGTGAGGGGCAGGCAGGGTGCAAAGCTTAACTTCCCAGTGTGTACACAGGTAAGGGAAAGCGCAAGGGTGGAGGGAGGAGGGCAGAGTGCCAAGGTCTGAGTGAGAGATTGCTTGGGGGCAGGGAGAACAGGCTAAGTCACATGAGGACAGTAAGTGAAGCAAGAAAGCGACCACCTGGCAAATCACTGCGGAATGCCTAACAATAAATAAATCTCTAATAACAATCTCAGAATCCAGGTGGTTCCACAGAAACCTGTGGACAGGAAGTCACCTGTATGAAGCTTCGTAATTACAGAGCAGGAGTCAGTGCCTACTTGCGTGAGAAAGAGGCTCGCTTGTTTCCTGCAGTGGACATGTGGACCTCAGGAGCCGAGATGCTGCCTGTGCTGCTCGAGGAGCTAAAATCTGCTTCGCTGCCTGAAAAACAACAGGAGAGAGAGAGAGAGGGAGAGAGAGAGAGAGAAGCCATGAAGGAAAAGAGCCAGGAACAGGCGGCCCTACTTCCCAGGTCCCAGCTCCCGGAGCTGCATGCACTAACCCTCTGAGTGCCAACATTCCAGAGCTTCCAAAAGCTTTGTGCTTTCCTCAGGGCAGGCAAGGGAAAGCACAAGACATCGTTTCATAAACAGGCTAGAACAGGAGGCCAGGCAGATGGTTTCTCAAAGAGCCAACCTCCAGCCGACTGCAAACTGTGGCCCAAGCAGGGTAAGGAATCCCAACCCTCTCTGGGCTGCTCTCACCAATAGCCCACACTACCCAAAGTGTAAGCAAAAGGAAGATCAGGGCAAAAGCAGTTTTTCCCAGAGGCTTATCTTGGAGCGCTTGCAGTCAGCTCCTGATAGTTGAACTTGGCACTTCTGATCTGGAGTTAGCCAGCCAGAAGCAATCAACAGAGGTACTGGCTTTAGGAGTAGCTTGAACCAACACTGTCCGATTACAGACATGATTCCTCGTTGACAGCAGTGTCAGTGTATGCGTGTATATTTAGGGACAGAATCTTAACCAAAACAGAAAATTTACATTTCCAAGCAGAGTGACTATAATGGGATCTGTGAGTGAGACAGACATTGGGGACTGAACTTTGAGGTGGGCTATTAGTTTACAAAGGGTATCATGAGAACAAGGGAGAGTTGGGGGTGTGACTGTAATAATATGCTGCATGCTGGAACCATGTAAACCCATTTTAATACGAAGACATAGTCATCACATATCAAAAATGGAATTATAGCCATAGGTTTCCTAGGGAAGTGAAGGGGGCGGTTAGCAACACAGAGTAATGAAGAATGTGTATATAGGATGTTTCAAAAGACATGGAATTGCACATAGCTTTGGAAACTGAATCTAGGTACATTTTATTTCACCTTCTCACTCGATTCTTACAATATAGTTTGTGTGGTGTTTTGGCCTAGAATCCAGGGGCAGCTCCAATTTCTGAATTGAGAGAAATTAGAATGACCTAAGTCCTTTCATCTCTCACAAATATTGAATCATTATTATCACCACAATGACTATTTTATTCAGTGCCTACTAATTCACCAATTCTGTATGAGGTACTTTTTGTAATTACTTTTTGGAAAATTGATATGCTAATGTAGACATTGATTTCATTGTTGTATTTTGGTAGAAATGGGAGCTGACTGGCCTGAGGCTTGTGTGAGATTGATCCAGGGTAGGATCAAGTCTGTGATACTGTACTGCTACCCTGGGAAGGCAGGGGATGAGGCAAGGGGATGAACAGGTTTTCTGGGATCAACTAGAACTCCCCAAGAATAGCCTGCTATGGTGTGCAGCCAGGGCTGAGACTCTGATATGTAGATTCTGACAGGTTTTAGTAATTCTGCCAGTGAGAATAGAGGCTCATAGCAAGACAGGCAGAGAAAAAGCCCTTCTCAAGCTTCCAAGACCCCTCAGGGTACCCAGCTTCTTTTGGAAAAGAGTCAAGAATAACCTGTTAGCTGAACAATAACTCTCATTTCCAGTTCTAGCATATTAGAGTGACGGCATTCTGGGACGGAGACCAGCAATTCCGGATGCATAGTAGAAAGTGTCTAGAGATGACATGCACTTCCAAAGCTCTGTGAACTTAATTAGCTGCTTCTGCATAATATACTAGGTAAACTTAGCATCTGACAATCTCAAAGTCTTCTGCTTGCTAGTACGATCTGGCAATACTCTGTTCCTGGAAACCTAATTCCCCAGCTTTGTCTGCTAGCTGATCATCGGTGGTTACTAAGTGACAAAGATGGGCAATTTTCAAAAATATATATTGTGGTTATAACCTCCCAACTTAAGGCATTATTTTCAAATGTGAAATTATTACTTGGAAGCACCTGGTTTTCATTTCTTTAAAGATATGCAAAAAGTCATGAGATATAACTGCCTGCATAAAGACAGAAATTCTAAAACAGAAATAGGCAAGTACCAAATATTCAGGGTTTTACTAAAAATTTAGTAAAAATCTGTCTTTGATCTCTAGTACTTATGCCTTCAAGCTAAATGGTTAACTTGGGTTAACATTTTATTGCTACTGAATACAATATATTATTGACTCTCACATATTTGCTGAGCCTAAAGTCTTTTTGTTCCAGTACATTTTATCTTATCTCCTACACATCTGTAAAAGATTAGGAGCCACTCTTGGGGTGGCCTATAGTTGCAGCTGTACACAAAACCTTTTGAGTGATATGGTAGTGAAATTATGCATATGCCACTTTGCAATTATTTTAGCTAACTTATTTAATATTTGTAGTTTGGGGCAGGTGAGATGGCTCAGTGGATAAAGGCACTTGGTACACAAGCTTGGTGAAGCTGCACATGACTGATGATGGGAGTTTGATCCCTGGATCCCATGGAGAAGTGGAGGGAGACTATCAACTCAGCAAAGTTGTCCTCTGGCTGCCACACATGTGTTCTCTGCTGCCACACGTGTTCTCTTTCTCTTCCCCTCTACCTCTCTCTCCCCACCCCCCCTCTCTCTCACACATACACCACTATACAGTTTTCATTTGGTAAACATGACAGAATATGATATAAGATCAATGAGCTTTTTAATAAATATTTTATTTTAGTCTGAGATAGGGTCTTACTTTGTTGTCTAGAATGGCCTTGAACTCCTGAACTCAGTTGATTCTCTCATCTTGGTGTATCCTGTGACTATAGACACAGGCTGCTGTACCCAGCTAAGAAAGCTAATTTTGTAAATCCTCTTATATGCTCAGTTAATTTACCAAACAAAATAACCACAAAAACCAAAAGGCGAGAGACTTGGATTTGCCATTTACTTATTCGTTGACACAAAACTTTGAGGAAGAGGAGGCACTGTACTGTCTTCTTTAGTGTATGCCTCTGGGCTGGCTGCTTAGTTTGTGTTGGCTACCTTCTGTTTCTACATAAGATAAAGCAGAAGAATAAAAACAGCTAATGTGCATGAAAAGCTACTTAAAACAAGGAGAAATTTTTTTGCATTTATAAAACTGGAAAATGTCTGATAGTATGTGTTCTACTAAGAGTGTGTGAAGACAAACAGAGCCGGTAAGGGTATGTATTGATACTATATACACAGAAAAAGAAGGTTGAACTCCTAAGACTTTGTTTCTATTAACAGTGAGTGGCTAAATCCGAAAGTAGAACAGCCAGGGAGAGCACTGGAGTCATGGGAGGAGTAGCTAACATGGGTGTGTGGAAATGGGGAGACCTTGGGGAGTGTTGTTTAGATTAAAAACAGGACTGTAGGTGTGGAGTGTTTGCTTTTATGTAAGCAAATCTTAAAACCGCATGCAATTTATTATAGTCTTGAACATTTCACAAGGGATGATAAAGATCTGTCAGTTGTGGCCTTCTTTCTGAATCATAAAGGAATTGGAAAAACAGAACTATACACAAATTTTCACTTTACTATTATCCCGAGTAATTTGGTTTTCTTGGCCATATGCATATAACTCCGACCACAGAAATGTAAGTGTGGTGACTTATGTTAAGTTTTATTTTACAAGAAATCAAGGCAGTGAATGCAGCATTTTGAGGGATTGGGAGTCAAAAAACTTTGGAATCCAGGCTCCTCTAACTGACAGTCTCTGTGGAATCTTAAGCAAGGCATCTATGCTGCTTGTCTCTTAGTTTCTCCCCTTATAAAATGGTGATGATGGTATCAATAGTCTTAGGCATCTATGCTGCTTGTCTCTTAGTTTCTCCCCTTATAAAATGGTGATGATGGTATCAATAGTCTTTCTAGACACTTAGGGGAATTCATGAGAAACTTACAAAGAGATGACAACAGGTCATGTATAGAGCCAGAACTCAACACATTTTCATAATTATTTCTATAGAACTACAACTACAGCATCAGGATCAAAAGATATTGCAGACAATAGCATGCCTGCCCCTGAGAAAGATCCACAATAAATATTGCACTGAATTCATATACTTTTTATAATCATTTGATGTAAAGGTGGTCTTCCCTAGAATTGTTCAGGAGCTCCTAAAACAAAACTTGGTATGTGTACATGTACAAAACAGTTTCTAAACATGGATGATTCTAAAACAGACTACACCAACAGGCTTGTTCAAGAAGCTGTAGAATTGCCATCTGGTCTGAGTCTTGCTTCTAGAAAAGTCCATGGAAAGTGCTAGCAAGTTTACTAGAGCATTCAGCAGCCAGGCCAGGTGGTGTCCAAGGTCTAAGAATGTAAGCAGTGAGGTATCCAAAAGTAGTCTCTAAGAGAGCTATGAGGTCTTGGGCCACTCTGCACAGTCTGTCCCCTGATCTTTGCAGGCTCAACTACCTGTTTTTGTCAGAGATACAGGTGATGCACCTGCTGAGCAAGAATGAATGAGAGAACTATAATCAAGGTAAAAAGAAGTCATAGCAAACAAGAGGAAAATGAATACTTTCTAGCCAAAGGCAGTGCCCTTAACTGGATATTTGGTTTTGGTTAAAATTTTAAAATCTCTGAATCTTAGGTATACATACACATGCACAAATGCAGGCACAGGCACAGGCGCGCGCGCGCGCGCGCGCACACACACACACACACACACACACACACACACACAAAGGTTAATGTATTATTTACTCAGCAAATGTTTGTTGAACATGTACCCTGTCCATGTGTTAGGCTCTGCTCTAGATAAGAACATAATGATCCCAACCTTGTATGATGGTTGTTAAAGGGGAAATGAATTTGTGCATAGTACGTGCTTGATACACTCATTAATATTCATATTGCTAAAACCTTAATGACTGTATGCATAACACTCACCATGGGGCTTAATGATAGATTGGTACGTTTTCCTTGGCAACACCCATAGACAGTCCAATTCTGAAGGTGTACGCGGAAGGGGTATAGGAATGTACAATTTTAATAGCTGTCATTGCTGCCTGTGGGACCCATGAAATGAAGCTCCAATAATCAAGAGAAGTGTTTTTTCTCTCCATATTCTGCCAAATTTTGTTTCTCAGTGGGGTAAGTAGAAGCTTAAGCCGAGGCCATCAAGGAGAAAATGAGTTTAGTGGCAAATCCTCAGGAGGGAGAGCTTTAATTTGCATAGTAACTTGTACTCTCATAGGTCTTCAGGAGCACTTTCCTGCATCAAATGCATTTTTATAGGACTGGAGGACCATATGGATGGTGGTTTGGAGGAAAATGGCCCCCAAAGGGAGTGGCACTATTAGCATGTGTGGTCTTGTTGGAATAGGTGTAATCTTAGAGGAAGTATGTCACTGTAGTGGCTGGCTTTGAGATCTCATATATGCTCAAGCCATCGCCAGTGAGACAGATCATTTCCTGTTGCCTGAAGCATGTAGAACTCTCAACTTCCTCTCCAGCACTATATCTGTCTGGATGCTTACATGTCCACCATGATGATAATGGACTGAACCTCTGAAACTGTAAGCTACCACCTCAATGGTTTCCTTTATAAGAGTTGCCATGGTTATGGTGTCTTTTTGCACCAAGAGAAATCCTAAGACAATATGGGAACTATATTTAGGGTACAGGTTCTTCAAAACTGAGCTACTTCCAGGAAAATTCATATAAAAACTTGGGATGCAAAGTTAGTATGATACTCTGCAGTTGACCCATGGTTTCAGGTCCCCATGATCTCGCTTTATAAGAAGGGATATCCAAAATCAACTGTAGGTGTCAAATGCCATTCAGCAAAGGGAAACATCTTAGTATCTAGTATATGCTTGTTTTCTGGACTTATACTAAATTTTGATTAGTCTGTAAGCCTTAGGCTGTTTCCTTTGATGTTGCACACACGCACGCACACACACACACACACACACACACACACACACACACACACACACACACACACACACACACACACACACACACACACATATATATCCATGGAAGAGAAACTGAACAGAAACAAAAGATCCACAAATAGGTCTCTATTATTCCTCATGTAGATTCAACACTGGCAACAAGCTTGATGGCAGGTGGGCTCCAGGGGTTGCCCTATCCATACTGCCTTTTATTAAACAGGTCTGGGAAGAGTCCTTTCTACATTGGTCATGAACTTCATTCTAATTGATTATCTTGAGGACTTGTTAATAATGGCGATTTTTCTGACCCACATGTTACTTGTTTTCAATTAATCAATCAGTTTTCTGGGCTGAACAGAGTCTCTGCTGCCTTACAAAGCTAGCTGAAAAGGATGCTGCTTCTGTTTAAGAAGTATTCATCTAGTGTTTCCAAAAATGAGATGGCTCTGCATGTCTGGCAGGAAAGTCTAAATCAGGAAAGAACAGCATGAAAGGCGGCAATGATGAGTGGAGACAGAACGCCATGTAGGGGGCAGGGAGTTGAGGAAGGTGATGAAGGATTGGGAGAGAAGAATGTGAACAAGATGCTGTCAATAGGAAAATGCAAGAGCAAGGCTGCGTCTTTAAGTCAAGAATACAAGACGGAAGGAAAAGATGGAAATATCTCTTTGCAAAATCTCATCCACTTTCTTTTTTTTTTTTTTTTTTGTGAGGACAGGGGTACAGTCAGCTTGTATTGCTAGATCTCAATAGAAGAAAAATTCCCACTTGCTGGAAACAACATGGCATAATTTACAACTCACTGCAAGGCATCTACGAGGACTCTGAAGTAGCTTATTACTATACATTTACAAATCAACTCTGAAATCCAATGGCCTTAAATGTCTCCCCTCATCTTTGTCTACTGGTCAGTAACCTCCAGGGCACTTCTCAGTCTATTTGTGGACACTCTTCACCATTGGCACCAGCAATGAGAGGATCACACTCTATAACCCCCAAAATAGTAGAGTTTCACACCAGGTCATATCCTGACATCCCCAGGAGCATCCCTAGAAGTCATCATTTTATCCTGGACTCAGCCAGCCTCCAGTTTTTACCTCCTGGTGCCCTTTCCTCCTGGTGATGAATTATCTTTTCTTTACTCACTTGTATGTTCACATCTCATGAAGCTTTTTATTTTCTTAGTGAGTTGCCACATGCACGACCTCTGTGCCTTAGAGAAAAGTTCATAACCTTTCTTTCCCTAGCTTTCATCCCTGAAGGGAAGATTGCCATAGGACGTGTCACATAGAGTTCTAAGGGCTATGCAACTTGTGTAGGTAAATAAGCGTAGTGTCTATGTCACAGCATTGCTAGTATCTTATCCTCCCGAGTCACATCTGGATCCTAACCTGTATAGAAACAACCAGGGGAAGAATGTGAAGCAGGAACTCAGGAAACAGTAAAGCTGTCATGGCATATGCCTGGGAAGGGAGAATTCACAAGAGACATATGAAGAAACAAACAGCAAACAGTCTGGCAGAGGACATTAAGGACCCTTCTTTTTGCCTTTAGAATATAAGATACTACAATGTGAATCCTTAGAATCGCATCTATATTGGCTGACAGCATGTTTCACTATTTTAAGAACGTCTATGGCACATTAAACAATAAAGACCCATTTAGAGAAAACTTCTGGATAAGTCCGTGGTTCTTATTGGGAACAAAAAGCTCAACAAAAACAAGATATCACTCCTTCCCATTTCTATGACCCAGTTTTGTCATTTCTAATAAGCGTAAGATTGATCTCTGCTCTTTGTTTCAGGAAGAGACAAATATCTTAGCAGGGACAAAATTTTCACAAAGGAGACAATAGAGACGACTTCTAGCTATAGGATTAGGGATATCAGGCAGGAGGAGTACAGAACTAGCCAACTTTGGAAACTATACATTGATGTGGGACTGTCTTTCTGTGGATAAAGGACCGTTTTGGTCCATGACTGGCACCGTAGCAGTAGTAGAGCATAGGTAGGAGGAGGGTGGAGTCAGACAGAGAGAGCGATCCAGCCGCCCAAGGAACATGTAAACACAGGTGAGCCATGGCCCACGTGACAGATGAATGGAAATGGGCTGAATTAAGATGAAAGAGCTAGTTAACAATGTGCTTGAGACATAAGCTGAACAGTACGTAAATAATACAAGTGTCTGTGTGTTTCTTTGGGACTTTGGGATTGCTGGTTCAGATAGACAGCGGCAGCAGGTCTAAACCGTGGGACTAGGCTGGCCAGAAACCTCTTGTTACATGACAATTGGACACTCAGCACTTAGAGTAGAGGGGTAGACATGAAGAGAAAGAGCCAAGTGTGGTAACAGTAACACAGGAGAAGGAGAGGATGGAGCACTCGCAAGGCCACAGTGGTGACTTAGAGACAGTTGAGTTTAAAAATCCTCCCGAGTCATGGGACCCTTCCTAGGGTTCCTCTTCCCTGACACAGAGACCCTTCCTAGCCTCTCTCTGAAGAAACATGAACACCATTCACAGAGAGATGTGTCTGATTTCTCTATGCCTGGAACACCATCACCATAATTCTATCCAAAGGATTCTACTGACATCTTCTTAACAATCTTCTGATACACCACCTTAGTGGTCACCATGTATAAAGCGAGTCATTTCCAGGGAAGATGGGCAATGGAAACGTGAATGATTAGGTCACATTGCTCAGTGGAAGCCAAATGTCATTGCTCTATGAAAGAGTGACACTTTATTATTCTTTTTGGATCCTAAAAGCAATCTCTTTAATTGCTTTTTTTATTATGAATCTTAGAGGCCTGGAATTGGTTTGGTTTAAACACATTCTTTGGAACTTGAAATAATTGGTTCATGTGAAACTAACTGTGATGTATTTACTGAGTAACGTGCATATTTAATGCTTTATTTCTTTATGCTTCACATTTTAGCAAGTAAAAACAAAAACAAAAAAACCATCACCATGACAAGCCACAGAAACTTAGTGGCAAATATTAGACTTCCAATCTTACCCCTGGCTCAGCTTCTATTTGTTTTTATTTTTGCAATTAATGAGCAGATTATCATCGGATACATAATCTTTGGGGACAGTATTCAAAATTCTCCAAATAACTGTAGTAAATTAATTTTATTCATGCTTAATATTTTATGAATAATCTGTACAAAACTTTATTACTTCATTCTTCTGTTGGTGAGAAAATAAAACGGGTTTATTAAATATTTTTATTGTTTTGTTTTATGAGATAGAGTCTCATGGAGCTTAGGCTGACTTGAAACTAATATGTATCTGAGGATGACTTTCTCCTACCTTTTAACTGCCAGAGTTACAGGTGTCCCCAACATGGCCTGCCTTATGTGATGCTGGGGATAAAAGCAAGTGCTTTGTTCATGTCAAAAAAGCACTCTACTCGCTGAGATACGCCCCGGCCCCTAGAATTTTCAATATGATACAACTCTTCTCCACACAAGTCTAGAACAAATCCATATGTATGAGAAATCCATAGGCAAAAAGAATTATTCTACAGAGCACCAATCCTTAAACCCAATTTCAAGAGTTCAAAAACAAAACAAAACAAAACAAAAACAAAATCTAGAAGCTCTACTGTACTCCATCCCAATTTCTGGATAACATGGCTATGGTCATGCTGCCTTTCTACTCAGGCCCTGATGACCTTGTTTGTTCCCATGGTCCCTTGCAATGACAATGGCTGTGAGAAGTAACTAAGCTCTAGATTCTGCGCACAGGCTCTCGGAAGGAGACAGCCCTTGTTCCTGGGAGGTGAAAAAGAGAAACACGTGTGCCATTGACCACAGCAAGCTCAGAACTTGATCCTCCTTTTAAGGTCAAGCACAGGGTCTGAGCAGAAAGTGAGAGGGAAATGTCTGAGTTTTAAATGAAGGCCTGATTTCTTTGGCTTTAGTTTTTGAGAGGAGAAAGCCACCGTATAGTATAAAAATCTCTATTAGAAAACACCTGACCTGACGTTAAAGCCAAAGTATAATTGCCGTTGGTTGTCATGTAAACATTCACGAGTTAAAACTGATGTTGTGCCAACATGCTTTTGTGAAGTTAAATAACTGCTTGCAGAGCAAGTCGGGTGATGATGGGGTCAATTGTAGACCAATCTCTGTTCTAAAAGTCACTGGTGACCATCCTTCTAATTATAGTGTCATTCTTAGAGGATGCATTGACATCACCTGGAAACATGTTTCTGACTCACCAAGAATGGTCTTTGTGATATTTAGTAATTTAAAGGTGAGGCTGGGCTGGGTGATAATGAGCCCTCTGGGTCCAGAAACTCAAGAATGACAGCTGCTCTAAGCACTCCTGTGCCTGAGATGACTTACAAGGCAGTGTTCTCAGAGGCTGCCTCTGACAGAATGGAACAGAAGGTTTGACTGTTTTTTCAAATATAGCTATACACTATAGTATATATTTTGGGAATTCTTTTTACACATTTTACATCAAAAAATGTGAGATTTTAATTAATTTTACTTGGCAGAGTACTAACTCATACTGATTGTGCTTAGTGCAACTGTCAACACAATATACAGTACTATGCTCGAGTGGGTTCTAGCAGGTTCAAGGGGGGCCACCTTCTAGCTAGCAGGTTCTGTACATCACCTTTTAGTTCCTCCACTTAATAACAGTGTGAGCTCAGGCAACAGCCAACCTCACTGTGCCTCAGTTCCCTCATGTCAAGAAAGGAACAAAAGAATTTCTTCTGCTTGGGATTGCTGCCTGGATTAACTGTCATGATGTTTTCCTAAGTGCACAGTAAAGATTCTTCACCATTATTAGGTGGTGGATCCATATGTCTGCTGCTAAAAAGCTTCTTCAGGAATTCTTGCATAACAGGACTGAGCTTGCATTCTCAGACAGGATAACCTATTTTAAACATATTTTTAAAATAATTGTCATTATCCAGAGCACCAATTAGATTGCTCTTAATAGTGTGGTAAGAGGTGCAACTGATGCCCTTATCTGCCTGATCTGCTCATGGAAATTTCCTTATAAAAATGTCATCAGGCCATAATTGACCTTTGTTCTTTTACAAGTGGTCTAGGTGACCATTTATTGTAAGCTGTTACAATAACAGGGTTTTGTTTTCAGTGTGCACTATATGCTGTTGTCAGCTGCTCAATCCTGGATGTTGAACCCTCCCATCCTATGTGCTCCACCTGAAACCACAAGAGTTTTTGTTTGTTTTTTTATTTGCTATTTCTAGATGTTGCCCAACTATTGGCTATGGCTCCAAATGCTTTGTCTTTCACACTGTTCCAGAACATAAATCTTTTTAGATAATTCTCTCTTTAATGTCTTGCATGTCATCTGTATCAAGACAAAGTTCATCCTCCTTAGCATATCTATGATGCCAAGTTTTCATATATGCTGTTCCTTCTGCCAGAATTATTTCTTTCCCTCCAGACTTGTCTAACCAGGACCTGTTCTGTTTACCTTTGAACTTTACATCCTCCAGGAAGAGAGTTTCTACCCTTCCTTTATGGTTTTCCCTCATGAGCGGTCATCATATTACATAGTAATTAAGGGTGCGCTTTAACACTCATCATCACATCCTAGAAACCAGTGCTGTACTTTGCTTACAGGAAGCAGTTATCCGGAACATTTTCACAGCACTAAAGTCTGCCCATTGTTGGAATTCAGGGATGTCTCCTGGGAGGGGTCATGATCAAGTTAGCTTTTTTTCCTATGTCCCCTCCAAGGAGAGTTAATAAAATTATAACAAATCAATATTCCTTTCAGCTTTACCTCCGCCTACCTTGACCAATTCTCTTAAAACTCAGATTTTCAGCTCAGGGTTCTAGTCTATGAAAAAGCCTCTGTCTTGTTCATTATTGCGTACCTGAAGGCAAGCATGGTGCCTGGAATGTGGGAGACTGAAAAGGTTTCATTGTGTGCTAAAGAAGAAGCACTTAGTAATAGGTCCACGTTCAGCAATTTTACCAGTTTTTGTGAAAATACAGAATGGTGGAGGCTTGGAAATGGGAGGAAATATGCAAGTCTCAGAGGAAGATTCAAACTGTGAAAAGTCACATGCTATTGATATTGATAATCACTATAAACTGTAGAAAAAGTCCCATATGAACACAAAAAAAAGAGCCAGCAGTAGTGCCCCGAGAGACACATATGAAAAACACCCCTTAATTCTGACAGGGTTATGAATGTCATATAAAGCATATGTCTGGAATTCAGTGGACATTTGATACAAACATTTAAGATGTTCTGACAAACAAAGCTGCAATGTGCACTGGGTGATAGCATGCTTCAGTGCCCAGAGAGGCCTGCCTGACTAGTGGATCGCCCATCAACCTCCAGGGAAATCTTTAGCAGTATGTCACCCTGCTCTATCCTTGTCCTTATTCTGTTTAATGTGTTTAACTGATGACAGGAACAGAGATGTAGAAGGCACAGTGCTGACAGCAGACTACAGATTACACAAGCCTTGAAGGCATAACAGGCAAATAAGGACAGTGCTAGATAACAATGCTATTGTAAGCTCTGTGTCCTCAAAGACGTCCTGCTCAAGAACCCCACTTCTGCTGTTTCTTTCCATCTTTTGAATCCCAGAGAGAGGAATGATGAGGAGTTACCATGAATCTCAAGTCACAGAGCCAATTGACTTGTCTGATTCTAGTCTGCAATCCTCCCAGCTGGGACCTGATCATCACAACTCACAAAGATCTAACAGCTGGATTCCAGAAAGATGGCATTTAACTCAGCTTATTCTAAGTATGTGCTGTGTCTTGTACATGCCAAGGCTCTGTCTGGGCAGCAACATAGAGAACAGGGTTCCAGCCCTCAGGACCTTAGGGAGGGAGCGGAGCTTACGCTCAAGCAGATAGGCTACAGGCACATACACACAGAGGGCACAAGCCACAAAGCGGAGGAGGAAACAGTGAGCGTGAGGGCAAGAAGGCGGTGGGATCTGCAGTAGGGAGAGACGCTATTTGAGATGGTCCTGGAGCATGAAGCAGGGTGCAATAAGGGCAGGAAGCTAAGTTCAAGTAACAGAAACAATGCAAACTAAATGTTGGAAGAGGAGGAACAGAGTAGGTGTGCAGGCCCCTTGGGCCCTTGTTTGAATGGAATATATATACATACATATGAGTAGGTATATATATATATATATATATATATATATATATATATATATATATATATATATATACCTACTCAATCAAAGGGTAGAAAACCCAACAAAGTGGAAATTATTTCCATCAACTAAGTGGAAAAACTATCTGGCATTCAGCCTGAGGGGCTGCTTTCAAAAACTGAATGATCCAACGCATGTGGTTTGAGATGTTGGAATCTTCATTGAACGCATTCTCCAATAAGAATAAAACAAGATGCGAAAATCCTGACATTTGTGAAGAGTACACATTTGGAGAAATGCAAGTTCTCAGGGTGGTTGCTTTAATTGTGAAGTCTGTTTAAGGAGCGTAAAGTAAAGAGAGGAGAGGTAGGAGTTACATAGAAACATTTCCAGGAGGGGGCCTAGCCACCATCAGGGTGTTTCTAAATCAGTGTTCTCAACCTGTGGGTCTCAACCACTTTTCGGGTTGAATGACTCTTTTACAGGGCTTGCATATCCGATATTTACCTTACAATTAACAACAGAATTACAGTTACATAGTAACAACAAAAATAATTTTATGATTGGGGTCACCACAATAGGAGGAACTATATTAAAGGATTACAGCATTAGGAAGGTTGAGAACCACTGGTCTAGATTATGCAAAGGGCTCAAAGAGAAGCTGGTACAAGGCAGGAGTGCCTCCTCTTTTCCACCCTGTGATACCTGTTCAAGATAAGTCATCATGCTAAAGATCACACTGTCTCTGGGTGGGAGTGGGGTATGATGGGTACAATGAATAATGGAAGAGAATATTGCTAGCCACTGTGCGCTCACGACCTCCTTGGGCAGCAACACTACATGTGCTGTTTACTTTCCATTTTCCTCCTCCAGGGAACAAAGAGGAGTTGGTTCTGAGAAGGGATGCCGTACTGCAATTCCACCTTCCTTCTTGAGCTGTCCTGCAGACGAGGAAGGGGAGGGGCTCCATCTTCAGCAACAGGTCCAGTTCTGCACCTCCCATCACTAACTATCAACTAAAAACCAGTCATTCCCTCAAGCTCCTAAGAGTCTCAAGCTTCTGGGCACTCCCCCCTTTGCCTCTTCCCTCTGGAAGGGCTTTCTACTTATCTCAATAGGGTTGATAGCCTCTTAAGAGAATGAGGCATGCTCATGATTAGATGATGTTCTCTCTGCCCAGTGACTAGTTCTGCATGTCTATGGACTGCTTTAATGGACCTGTTCCTAGGATCTCATTCTCAGTGACAGCCGGCACAGAGGACATGCTCTCAGGACAAGCCTTTGCTTGCCCAGCTACTCTGCCCAAATCCCTGTAGAGGTTAACTTCTAAAATCAAGCACAGCCAATATTCTCTGCTCTTTCTACTCTTTTTCACCCCACCCCTTAATGTTTTGTGAAAAATTAAAAGGAAACAAAAAAGTAAGGAAGAGCCTTACAAGCATATTAAGGCCACTGGAAAATGTTGGCATGGCAACAAAAAGAACGTAAGTGGACGCTGGAAATATTAATATGAAAATGCTCAAAAAGCAACCAGATTTGACAAGGTATTTGTGTGTGTGTGTTATATTTACAAGCATACCAATAAGATAAAACAAGGACCCAAAGGACCAAGCCTCATAGAGTCAGTTAATACTGTCTTGCAATCTAGAAGCATAAAAATACCTCCTAAGCTCCATGCTGTCTATTCAAAAGCATCCCGTGAAGAACTACCAAGTATAAGGTGCTGTGCAATGAGAGAGAATACAAAGGTAGAGAAAAATGGCTCTAGGGCTTTAAATGTGTGCCTTTGAGTTCTATAATATGTTCAAGGGTATGTGTCTAAGGTGGTAAAATTATCTTTAAGTAAAAGGAGAAAGGGGGGAAGCACATCTTGTAGTCACTCCTCTTGTGAGGCAGAGAATAGAATCTGGGAAGAACAGGCAAGCTTTCAGGATGACAGTTCTTCAGAGGGAATCAGGTCATTGTCACCCTGCTGCGTAGCTACAGACATGGTGTAAATGCTCTTTCTGTGCACACATCACGTGCAATGCTGAAAAAGGAAGACTGGAAGTGGTGAAAACTTAAAACAAAGTATGATGAAGTGATTAAGAGAAAGAACAAAATACATTGAAAAGACTGACAGAACATGAGGTAGGGAAAGAGGGTGGGCAGGCGAAGGGCAAAGTAAGGAAGAAATGGATCTTGTTCTAGAGACATTCCCGTTACAAGAAAGAACAGCTTAAAAATACCAAGAACAGAGACCATAATAATAGCACAATATTTGAGTGGGCAGGACTAGTGTGTGAATGGGGCTGGGCCCAGATCTGCTGAATGGTGGCAGAGACTGATGGTGGAAATGTTAACCTGTAAAACCCTTGCCAACCTTTGCAGTCTGCTGCTTTGAGCTTGGCAGCTATCTGCAGATCCCAAACCATCTTTCTCTACAAACTCACTTCTAAGCCTGTGCCTGGGATCCCTCACTTCGATTACTACACAGTAGGGAAGGCATTGGATGTCATGCTGTAACCCAGTATCAAGTTAAAACATAGCCTTCATCACTCAAGAACAGTCAGGCCTGCTCCTAGTCTTGAGTGGAAATCAGATCTTCCTGGAAGAGACCTGTGGAGCTGCTTATCTTAGTAGCTAAGGTGAGCACAAGAAACCAGACTCAGCAATATCCAGTTTCCATGAACAATGTCACTACTGCATCAGCCAAGGGAAATACTGCTCTCCCTGAATGGCCACAAGCTCTCACTGTTGCAAAAGGACTCAGCATACAGAACTGTTAACCAAGAGTGCCCAGTTTTCCCAGGGGTCAACTAATGATATGACATCAGCCCAAGACCTAACATACAAACTGTGATAACCTCCCGACAGCATGGGCATGCATGACTAACAGTCATGCATGGAAACAATGGGAAAAGGGAGGGCATTTTTTTTCATTTACTGCCCAGTAGAATAAAACTGAAAGTTACCTTGTTCGTGGGGATGATGTTACAGAATTACTTATTTTCTTGGAACATCAGAAAAGAGGTTTATTCCTGCTAGATCATCTGAGTGATGTGCATGTAAAATTAATTATGCTCAACAAGATGTAGGTAGAGTGTGTGGACCTAGGTTACTCCCAAGTTCCTGACCCCTACTGCCTCCACACCACCCCATTTTCTATTCGAGTGAGATGGTGGTATCGTGCTTTTTACACACGCTGCATTCTTTCCAGGGCAAACAGATGGAAGGAAGAGAATATGCCAGAAAGAAAAGTGGAAATGAAAATGACATTAAAGTAAAAATAAAGTTGCAAAGTATAATTTAGGTCAACTTTTCATGTGTCTTAAAATAAGCACCAGCAGGCTCTGTGCATATGGTACCGATTTCTCTTTTTTCTTTTCATTTATTTATTTATTTTTGCTTGAATGTCACAGTATCAGTGCAAAAGGAAAAACCTCCTAACGGGACACATTTTTATACAGATCGATCAGTCTTTTCCCATCTCTTTTTCTCCTGTTAATCCCTGATCTACTTAATGCAATTATTCTTTCTTCAAAATGTTTTATTCACTAAATCCTGAATAGAAATCTTCTCAGAGAGTGAGATTAAAAACCTGAAGCCTAGATTTTTAATTGTCACATTTCAATTCGTTTCATAAATACTGACTGCAATTGTGCTATGGCCTAGCTTCATTCATCGCGCCCACACACCATATAGCCTAAATAGTTACTGCTAGCAGCAACAAAATTAATGGGAAAGCACTCTGTTGTGCATGTGTAACTATTTAACAAAATGGAGAGCAACATATTTAGACAAAAATCTAAACATTTCACTTTGGGATAATTACAAACTCTTGTACACCGAAACTCACAACTACCTTTAAAATCCCAAATGTATGTAAGTTCTTAGTGCTTAAAATACAATTTAATGAGCTGAAAAAAAATCAAAGAATTGTTCATGCTGTCACCTAAAACCTCCCTTGATTTCTGTATGGTGTCACAATGATGCTGACTATGCTAACAGTAGTTAGACTATAATACCATCTAATAATCACTTTATGCCACGTGTCTGGTGATTGGGACTATTTTCTTCCGCACATTTTAGGTAAAATATATAGATATTTTAAGGTCAAATTTAACACAACACACACACACACACACACACACACACACACACACACACACACGCCTCATTTTCAAAGTATGGAACAGAATTTGTTAGAGATGTGGTAGATTCTTACTCTACTGATAAAGTGAAAACTTTGGGGACACTGTCATAGACAGAGCTTCCAGGTTACCAAGATCATGATTTCTGCAAAATTCATCATAAAAGGACTCTTCCATTGCTTCCTCACTGATGGACTGTTTCTATAAAACATTAAATTGATGACCTAAAGCTTGACCTATGTGACAAGTTGGGAATATAAGAGTCATCAGTTCATTCATTCTGGAGGGTGGGACCTTCTGACATTCGGAGCAACCACCACTTCATGACTAACTGTTGAAAAAGATATCGAACAGTTTGTCATTTGCTTGAATGCCCATAAATTATGGAAAACAAAAGAACTTTATAGTCTAGCCAAATGCTCTGTACTCATTCTTTTTTTATCTTTATTATTTTGGCTAAATATGAGCATCTTACACTTCAAGGCTCATTTTTGCCTTAAGTCACATTAGCAATATATGTATGACCATCCTCATGTTTCTACTAATTAATTTTAATGCCACAGGCATTAATCATTTGCCCAGAAGATGAAAGGCATTTTAAGATGACTCACACATTTGACAACAGCAGGAATACAACCTTTCTGCTCCCGGAATGTCCAGTTTAGAGGAAGTGCCCCATCAACTCAGACCACACAAATAAAAAAACTTCAACATCCCAACCCATGGACATGAAGTTTCAGAATTTCTACGGGATGCCATGAAAGAAAGTAAATTAAAAAAGGTCAGACAGACGTGCCCTGAATATTGCCCAAAGTTAAATAGCAGACATGGGCATCTGTTTTACTAATCACAGAAGCGGGCTCTCTCGACAATAAATGCATTGCATCTAGGTCTGCACAGAGGCCCACTGCAAACCCTGTGAGGTGCCAATTAGTTTTAATTGTGGCCATGCTTGCCTATTCCCCTGACCCAGACACTGGTTATGCCACACTCGCTATTTATAAATGTGTATGCAATGCTCAGAGTGAGAAAAACATATCAAAATCTAACTATTCAGAGCAATCTTAAACTTATTTTTGGCATTAGTTCATATACACAGACCCATAAAAAGCTCAGGTATTTGAAACAACATACATAGGCATTAAACAAAATAAGACTTATTGATCCTGCATTCAGAATATCTAAATGGCCTAAATAGCAGAGTCAATATTTGTTTTTACTGTATATGTTTACCCTGTTACAACTAACTTCACACACACACACACACACACACACACACACACACACACACACACACAGAGAGAGAGAGAGAGAGAGAGAGAGAGAGAGAGAGAGCATATGACTGTGATCCAATATAATATTCATTTACTTACTGTGACTAACCCTACTTACTAAGAAAGTAAGATCCATAGACTTTCCTGGCAAACAGTGCAAACAGCCTCCCACCACAGGCTGGGGTTTGTCTTTTGCAGAAATACAGTATGTGCAGCTCATCTCTCGGTAGAGTACAGTCTCAGAGTGGGGTATCCATGGAGATGGAACCTCCTACATGTACAGGGCAAGGAAGTTACTCTGCTGGGCACCATAGCAACAGGAGGCAGAGGGAGAGCTAGCCTATCAGAGAAGAGCATTGGGCCTTTTCCCTGGTGACTGCAGCATTTCAAATGAAAGCATCGCCCTTGTGAATGGACACAAAGCATTTGCAGAAATACCAAATTGTCAGACGGAAGCAAATGCTTGCACAACAGTCATAGCTAATCCTTTGGCAATACTGGAACAAAGCACATAGCCATTTTACACATTTTGATTATAATGCCCCAGTGAGTAAGCAAGAAATGACGCTAAGCATCCACCCAGCTCTAAATTCAACGGCAAGCATGTGACATTTTCAGGGAAAAGCATGAGTACTTCATAAATTAGAGCTGTTTAAGTATGCAGGTCACTTCACCATGCTGCCAGGCAGAGAAGAGCTGGGGAGTCCTATTGTTCCGAGAACAAGAAAATGGAATCCAGGGCTCTCTGGGACAACTGTAGGAAGAGTCTTTCTAAACAAGAGCTTTCTTGAATTAGAAACTCTCATCAAAGTGCTCCCTCAAATCAGGATGATTTGTACCAACCAGACAATATAGACAACAGGGGCCCAATAGAAGAGGGGGTGGTATTCAGATGCCTGGAAGTTGTGTCATTTGTAAACTTCTAACATTTTGGATTACAATGAAACTTATCATCCACTGAGAAAATACACTTTGTCAGGCAGAGGCTTTCTGTTATAACATAGAATCCGGTCTCCTGCTGACACTGAAGATTGCAAACACAGAGGCTGTGTACATTTTCTTCTTAGTACCATGCAGGGCTCAGGCACCGTGCATGCTCTGCTATAAGCCTCACATCATTTATGACCCCCCATAGCTCTGATAAAAAGCTAAATATTAATTATTTCCCCCATACAAGTGAAAAAAATAGAAAGCGTTTCTTGACACTATATTCTCCCTTCTCCTAGCCCTCCCCGACCTACTCAAGGGTGACCTAGTTCACCTTCCTTCAGTGTCTAAATATAAGTTGAGTACCCTCCTTCCACAATTACCTCTTACAGAAGAAGGAGTCTCTTTTTACTGAGCCCTCCCCCAAGCCTCTTATTGTAGGGTTCTCATAATTACCTTCTTTGAACAGAAAGTGCCATTTGAAAACCACATGCCAGTCTGAAATAGCCCAAGTCTATCATGGCTCTGACTGCTTTCAGAGATCATCAGATGGGTTTTTTTTTTTTTTCCAAATTAGAAGCTTAGATATTAAATATTAAAAACTCATTTTCTTTTTTTTTTTTTTAAAACTATTGAGGTTATAATATAGCCACATTTCTTTTTTTATTTCCTTGTCCATACCCTTCCATATACCCTTCTTTGCCTTTTCAAATTCACGGCCTCTTTTTTCATTAACTGTTGTGGTGGTGGAGGTGGTGGTCAGTGTGTATGTATGTGTGTGCACGCACACACTTGGTCTGTATGATGTTACTTGTATGTATGCTCTTGGAGATAAGCATTCAGTTTGGATAACCGGTGTGTGTGCTCTTCCCTGGGGAAGACCATCTCTCCCACTCTCCCCAGAACTCCTTACTCGTCTGCAGTTCTCTGTGCAGGGTCAAGGCCTTGGGGTCTCTTTCCGAGTCTATTTTTATTGTCCTTGTTCAGCTCATGCTTAGGCCAAACCCCCAAACACACACACACACACACACACACACACACACACACACACACACACACACACAACAACAACAACAACAAAAACCCAACAAGTCATTTTCTAATTATTCCTAAGGAATGATGCCCTCCACACTTTAAGATTCACTCAGCAATACTGTCAGTGATTGGTTGTACAGGTCATGTAACCGTACTTCTCTTGCTATGTGATCTAAGGCACTGAATAGCTCTTGGTAGTGAAAAGCACTCAGACACCTAGAGAAAAGCCAGCTGTTCTTCTGCTATGCAGGGACTACTGTGACAGCTTGTTGGTCATTTACTAATGTCCATCTCTGCGGTCTCTTTTGCTATGATAACAGGTGCCCATACGACTAAGTTGTCCTGGGATATAATTAGAAATAACATGCACCACTTCTTTATTCTGACCTTAAAATGACCAGGTGCCTCCAAGCTTCCTTTACCCCTTCCTTCTGCCTGGAACATAGGCAATATGGCTACTCAAGGAGAACATAATTGTTACAGCAGCCTAAACGCCAATTAGCCTGAATCACACACATACCTACGTGCTATTCTGTAAAAGACAAAGAAATACCAATGTTTGTTTAATTAGTATGTTAGGGGTTAATAAAAAACCTTTATCGATGATAAAATAACAGCCAATAAGAGTGCAAGGCATGGATTCAACTGCTTTAACTTAAAGAAATTAGGTTAATGTGGGGAGTAGGATCAGACGATGTTCCTGTGCATGAACTGGCACCTTGGAGCCCATTCCCTACAGAGCAGCACCTAACCCAGCCCTAGTATTGGGTTGACGGAATGAGACCTGCCTAAATAAACACACCAGACTGAACTGACCCACCTTGGGACTCCTTGCTCTCCTTGGGGAAAGGATGGGGGATGGGGTGGGGAGGGGGGATGGGGTGGGGAGGGGGGAGGGGGTGGGGAGGGGGGAGGGGGGAGGGGGGAGGGGGGAGGGGGGGAGGGGGGAGGGGGTGGGGAGGGGGATGGGGTGGGGAGGGGGGAGGGGGTGGGGAGGGGGGGAGGGGGTGGGGAGGGAGGCTGAGAGAGGACTGGGAGGAGGGAAGAGGAGAGCAGGGCGATACATGCCAAAAAAAAATTAAATAAAATTTAAAAAAAATAAAATTAAAAATTAAAGAAATTAGGTTAAAGACGATTTGATCTGAAAAACTTTTGGTGAATTAAAAAGTGGCTCAAGAGATGAAAAAGCAAGTGAAGCTTTTAAATAAAATACAAATAGTTGTGCGTGGTGGGACACATTTGTAATCGTAGCACATGTGAGGTAGAAACAGGTAGACTTATGAGATCAAGATTAGCTAGTCTACAAAGTTCCATGTCAGCCAAGGTATATAGTGAGGCTCTGATTTAAAAATTATATATTTATATATAATATATTATTTATATTTATATTATATTAATACTTTTAATTAAATACTAAATTCAAAAGTACTTTTTATGACTTCATATATATGAAACTCACTGGAGTTGGTAAAAAAAAAATAATTCTATTAAGAAAATGAAAACCTCATGCTATGTTATATATGCTGTACTTCTCTGTATGCTCTATCCAAATCCTAGGCTAAGCCATCTAAATTTTATATCCTGTTCAACTTCACCCCTGGACAATCGAGGGTCCACAAGTTACATGAGGGGGTCTCAAACATATAAATCAAGCCACATCTCCTGTCTTGAAGCTCTGAAATGGTCTCCACTTACTCAGACAATGCAGACCTCATCTGCTACACTCTTCCCCTTTTGACTCAACACTCTGTCAACAACCTGTGCAAATCCTAAGCTGGAAGGAACAGGCTAAGTTCCTCATCTAAAGACTTCTTCCTGCCTTTTCTGGTGACCACCACTGCCTTGCTTTATTCTCACTCCTAAAACTTACTTCATATGTGCTTATGTATCAGCCACATTCCCACATTTAAACTGGGTGACATTAGAACAGCCACCACACTCATTTTTCCTTTTCTCTACTCACAAATGAGAACACTTTCAGTACATTAAAAATATTTCATATATATGTACTGGATTAATGAATAAGCTAACGAGTGTATAGCCAGAAGGCAATCCTAGGTTTAACAGAAACCTTATTTCTTTTCTTTAAATTAATTTTTAAAATTCCTTCTACATATCAACCACAGATCCCCACCCCCATCCCTCTTCCTGCTCCTCCCACCCATCCCACTCCCCACCCCTCTTTCAAAAGGGTAAGGCCCATGAGGAGACAGCAAAGTCTGGTGCATTCAGCTGAGGCAGGACCTGTGGCACCCTCTCCTCCCCTGCATCAAGGATGAGCAAGGCATCCCACTGTGGGTAATGAGCTATAAAAAGCCAACTCATGCACCAGGGATGAATCCTGATCCTACTGCCAGGGGCCCCTAAACAGACCGAGCTATACAACTATCTCCCATATGCAGAGGGCCTAGGCTGATCCCATGCAGGCTCCACAGCTGTTGTCTAAAGTTTATGATTTCCTATGGGCTTGGTGCAATTGTCTTTGTAGATGCCCCCATCATAATCTTGACCCTCCCCCCCTTTGCTCATATAATCCCTCTTCTCTCTCTGAGTGGACCCCTGGAGCTCAGCTTGGCTGTGGCTCTCTGCATCTAGCAGAGTCCTCTTAATTACAATGTGAACTGAGGGGTCCCCTCCCATTCAACTTTGATGTCCAGCAATCACCTCTAACAATACTGCAAATATTTTGTCAAGTGCATTGTAGCCATGTTTTAGAAGCTAACCCCTGGTTGAAGCCATGTAATTTATTTACTGATGCCCTTTACTAGCTCCCAGACCCAGGCCATATGGTAGAAAATTTTACTGCTGAAATTACTCAAGGAAACAGACTATGTTGTTGAATACGGACATTTTTGTAAACCATGGTACAAGCACAAACAAACGCTATACTACAAATGCACTTTTGAAGAAAAACAATAAAGTTGTGTCATTGGCACCCCATCCAAGTCCACAGTTCTTTCATATGGAACCTCCTAATTACTTCTCTTTGGATTTTAGGTAATGTGACCTGTGGTGGCTAGTCTTGGTTGTCAACTTGACTACATTTATAATTAACTAAAATGCAAGTAGCTGGACATGTCTGTGAGAGATTTTTCTTGGATGAGTTATTTGAGGTGGTACATTTATCCTACAACTTGATAAAAGTTTTGGTAAGGTTCATCCTAAATGTAGGCCATCTACAGGTGGCAGCCCACATAAAAGCACAGGAAGAAAATAGCTTTTGCTGCTTGATCCAACTCTCACTGGCAAGTGCATTTATTCTGAGCTATTCATTCACTGTGTTAGAAGCTACTTCTTCAGGATTCCAACACTGATGAAGACTGGCAGCTCCCTGGGACTTCTCTGGGACTCTATCACTAAACTGGGACTCTTAAGATATCCAGTCTGTGGATTCAACAAGTACCGGCTCTTTGACCTGTCAGGGGATAGCCAGTGTTGGATTACTCAGATCACAGCCTGTAAGCCACTGAAATAAATCCCCTCTCAGCATATATATATATATATATACACACACACACATATATATGTATGTATGTATGTATGTATGTATGTATGTATAAATTAGTTCATTCTATCAAAGTATTCCTTTGGAGAACCCTAATTAATATGTGACTCTCCTCTCTTGTTCCCTCAACTGTGGGACTGGTGCCAATCAATTTTATAATTTCACCAAGCAGGTGGGTACACGATCTGCTCAAGTATGCCCGGTCCTTTGCAGTCTTCAGTAAGTGTTTCTCCTGCACCAGGAAATACAAAACCCAACCTCAAGCATACATCTGCAGAATTTACAGCTCATGGTTTGTAACTTTGAATATGAAAGCCATTTCCGGGTTTATGTCTGTCATGCTGAGGACCAATGAATGTGCTCAGTGGTGGGTATAGTCTTCCACCAAGTATGAGAGACCTGTGTGGCTTCCTCAACATATTAGAGTAACTAGTGAGCATCTGGCAGACCCCCAACTCAGTGGCTGAGAACACCAGCAATGCAATAAATAAATCCTAGGAGACTGGGATTTGGACAGCAGTTGCCTTTGAGAAGAGGATTATGATTTACTAATTCTTAGGGGAAGCCCATTAAGGTTCATTTGGCACCATTATTTTGATTGAGTATGTCATCAAAGGCACAGATGGGAGAAAGACATGAGAGTAAATATGTAAACCAGCCACAGAGATAAACACTTAAGTACGCTCATTATGTTCATGCTTGATGCTGCTGTTATGGTCCTGCTGGGATAGTCTATGAAATCGTCCACCATAAAGCATTATTTGCTGTATTTTGTATACATTTTCTCTCAGCATGAGAACTTCAGAGTCCCATTTTACAACAACTTCAAATGCTGTCTTGAACAAAATAATGATCTTCATTCAAGAATCTAAGAAATTAAGTAGTGCTCCTGTCTAATGTTCTTTCGCTGTGATAAAACACTTGACCAAAAGCAACTTAGTGGGAGGAAACATTTGTTGAGCTTATAATTCTAGGTAGCAGTCTATAGTCCACGAAAGTCAGAGCAGGGACCTGGAGCAGAAGCCATGGACGAGTGTTGCTTACTGGCTTGCTCTGGCTCATGCTGAACTTTCTTATCTATCCCAGGCCTACCTGCCTATGGATGGTATTGCCCACAGCGGGCTCTGTCCATCCCTCCCATACCAGTCATAAATCAAGACAATCTCTCAGACACTGTCATAAGGCAATCTAATCCAGGAAGTCCTTTAATTGAGGTTCCCTCTTCCCAGATGACATTAGGTCATGTTAAGTTGATGGTTTAAACTAACCAGGACATCTAGCAAATGGAAGACTATAAATTCCATCACCAACTAGCCTCATATTCATATTCTCTCTCTCTCTCTCTCTCTCTCTCTCTCTCTATATATATATATATATATATATATATATATATATATATCTTCATTTTCTCTCTGTTTTATCTGTGTTTCTCCTCATCTCTCTCTCTCACTCTGTGTGTCCATTTATGTCAACAAATTTTGCAAAGAATGACCCTCACTCATGACTTAGTCAAAATAACTTAGTATCTTAACATCCCTTTGATGTTTACACCTTGTGTTTATGATTTATTTCAATGGCCTGCTTCAAAAAAGCTTATATTCAACTGTATCATTGTAACTGATGCTATGCTGTCATCATTCACAGTCAGCATCATCTACCCACGACTATATCAGGTAATGTAAAATAATTAAAAGTTTTAAGAATTAAAAAATAATAAAGAATATTCATATCTTATACTAGCACATCTTTCTTAATTGTCACACTGCTCTACTTTATTTGAAATTACATTTTGGAGGCAGGCTTTAAACCTCTAAAATGGTTAAAAGTAAGGAACAGAGGTGCCCCACCTAAAATTTATTTATGGGATGAGTTACAAAACATGTTTGTATTTTAGTGTCTCTAATTGAAAGATGTAGGATATTGACCCCTGATTTTAGGGGTCTTTTTTTGGGGGGGGAGTGTTCATTTTCTTTTGGTTTTTGTGTTAATTTCAGAAGTTTTTCCCAAGGACAAAAAGTATTGAGTAAAAGTCTCAGCTTTTCTTAACGTTGGTTTTCTTGATGATCAGCCTCATTTCAGAACGCCATCCAAGCCCCAAAGTAAATCTAGTCTATCCTTTCAAATATTCCCATCTAGTTATTTCCATGCCAGAGACAGACTGCAGTCTTTACTTGAAGCTGCACATCGCTGCTGAAGTCTTTTGCTTATGGCTGACAAGATGTAAGAAAATTAACTGCACATCAAAGAACACAGAAAGCCGAGCTGGTGTCCACCTAGACCTATACTGATGAGTGTTCATAGTACTGGAAGGTAGTCTGCACACTACCAAAGGAAAAAGGTAAACAGCAGCCCAGCTGTTACCTTTCAATATACCATGGTGACCTGCCTGCAAGATATGCTGGTACAATAGTGGCACAGTGCTTGTGGGAGTAACCAATCAACATTTGACTGACTCTAAGGCCCACTCCATGAGATGGAACACTTCCCTGACACTGCTTGGGTTGCCGAGACACTGAGACTAGACAGGCCAGGAACCCAGGAGAAAATCAAATCCAACTGTTTTGCTAAAGGAATATAGTAATAAAATGATTCCTAACGACATTCTACTATACATATAGATCGGTCATTTTCTTGCTCGGCCTTCATCAAAAAAGCTCCTGCCTGTAGTGGATGGGAACAAATACGGAGACCTTCAATAGAGAAATGTGGAGATGAGACACCTTGTAATACCCAGTCCTAAACAGGATGTCTATATCAAATCCCTCCCCTCAAAGCTAGAATGGATGGAGGACTCCTGGGAAATAAGCACTTCTAAACACAACAGTACTAAGCTCACATAAACTCAAAGAGGCTGTGGCATGCATAGGGTCTGCACAGGTCTACGTGAGATGAGATCCCAGCACTGAGAGGGGAATTGGACACATACTCCCATCCCTCACCCAGGAGCTACCTCCATTTGATGACATCTCACAAAGGGAAAGTTAGTTTTCTACAACAGAACCCCACTGGGTATACAAATTACTCTTAAGGCAGGAGCCCAGGTCCAGTCGTAGATGGCTAATGCAAAATAAACTCAATGGCATTTTGGAAGGTTCTTTGTCTCATAATGCTTTGTCAGGAGAGTTTATAGTGTGTTTTTCATTTTGTTTTGGTCTTACAGATCTTTTGTGTATATATATATACTTTGGTTTTCAGTTGGTTTTGTGTTTTTATGGGATTTTCGAGTGTGCAAATGTGTGTATCTCTGTATATATATGTTTCTTGCACATTTTCTTTGGCTGTTTTTCTTGTTCACATTGTCTTATTCTAATTTGCTTTTATTTTATTGTATTTTATCTTGCTAGTGTTTTATAGATGATGGTTGTTTTCTAATAAAAGGGAGAAAGAAGGGGTGTAGATTTGGATGGAAGAGGAGGTGGTGAGATATGGGAGGAATTGGAGAGGGAAACTATAATCATATCCTGTATGAAAAAAACAAAACTCTATTACAAAGAAAGATGGTGGCCATAAACCACACAGGGTGGCCAATGCTTAGAATCTCAGCACTTGGAGGCTAAGTCAGAAAAATTGCTGTCAGTTCGAGGCCTACTTGGGCTACACAGTGAAAAGGATTCTAATTCAACAGTGGCCACAGGAAAATCTGTACCCAGTGTGCCGATTCCTGGGCCTGAGGCTGGTGTTCTGGCATCTGAGGTTTACAAGAGTGGATTTAGGTAAGGGTCTCAGCTATAATTTCAGCTCACTGAAGTAGACACAACAAGGAGCACATCTGGGCTACAACTGTGTCAAGCTCTCTATTAAGGGAACCAGGGCTGCCAAATCACTAACCTGGCTAGTACCTTCTGGGTTTTCTAGCGAATGCTTCTTGGATACAGATTTTTTTTTTTTCTTTTTCTAGAAGTGACCAATCCTGTCCATTGTTTTGGGGTTATTATAGTTCAGCCAGTCAGATCTCCAATTTCAATAGCTGGTGATATCTGATGACAGGCTAAGGAGATACAGTGGCATCTTTCAAAGGCAGATTTCAACATTTCAGTTCCTAGAGAAATTTCTTTCCCATTATTCTGTCCCTAACCATTCACTCTTTCCTTATCCCTTCAATTGCCTTTAGTGGTTTTTCCTCTCACAATTCCAATTTGTTTAAGCTGTGTAATTGTGCTCCCACACTTTTCTAGACAATTTGTGGACAAAGGATTTAGTACCTCAATTTGTAAAATGATGACAGTGGTTCCTTCTCTTTCCAGGGTTAAAATATCCTCCAAGTAATGAACCAGCAACTCTAGAATATTTAAATGGACTTACAACAAATCAGTTGGGCTTTTACTATTGGGTAAAGCAGTTTTAAATCCTTACAGCACACACTGCATACAGATGATAGTGCATGCACGGTGCGAGTGTGCGTGGTGTGTGTGTGTGTGTGTGTGTGTGTGTGCATGTGTGTGTGTGCAGGGTTGTAATCACCTGACTCCTCAGAAAGCCACAGGGAAGAAGGCTTTCTTTCCTTTCCTTTCCTTTTGATCTGTGTTATCACCTAGATTTATCCTACTGTGTTCTGCCTTGAATTACAGAATCCTTCAAAATGGAGTCACACTGGCTCATCACCTTCATGCTTCTCTCCCACTTAATTCATTGCACGAAGGACAGAGTCCGTTTCCCATTGAAGTAGCCACTGGATACTTAGCTTGTGTCACACACAGATGCATCCACCAATGTTTTGTCAAAATGGGAATGACAGAAAAACTGGAAAGTAGCATCATCTTCCAACAGCACTATAGGAATGCTTTGCTTTCACTCTTTGAAACAACTTTTAATTAAATTTGCATAGTTAGTAAGCAACAGAAGCCAAAATGACAGATGGCCTCCCAGAAGTTTCCAGAAGGAGCTGGCAGGAAGGGTTTTCCTGCTGAGGGCACCTCAGGACTCTGTTGGCAAAGAGCAGCCCTGCTTGCTTCCTATTCACCTTTCCAAGCTCTTACTGCATCCCCTGGCATGTTTCTCTGCTTGGTCTATATCCCAAGGCCCAGGAGCCATTATGTCACTGACATTTCAGTGACTGCTTTCTGATGTCGGGATAGCTAGCAGTCTTCCCAAATCTAGAGCAATGGACCTAAAATTAGATGGACTTTGGTTACTTCATCTTAAGGAGTCCCTGAGCCTCTGAGTGACAGCCACTAATTGCTTACTATTTTAATAATCTGGTATTGGTTTTTAATGAATTGCCTTATTTTTTTTATGAAAAAAAAAAAAAAAGTAGAACATTCATCTAGGGCTGAAGACCAGCTTTGGTGAAGGGTCCTGTGCGGCTACAGAGAAGAAGATGGTTTTAACTTGAGAGCAGGACCTTCCTGCACTTTACAGATTCTAATAATCATCCAAGGGCCTTGTTTCCTGCATTTCCTCTCTTTATATTCATGAGATGAGCAGGGTTACTCAGCCACAAATTCAGAGGCTCTGCTGGCCACTGTGGGGATATGTTTCAAATTTAATTCAACAGTCTGAGGTATCAGAGGGATCTACCCACAGTCAGTCTAGGAGGATCAGACAGTGGTAGCTGACACCTTTAAATTCTAGCACAGGGAATATCCTGGGAGTGGTGACCTACGCCCTTAATCCAATCTGAGTTCAAGGTCATTTTAGTTAACAGAGGGAGTTCCAGGCTCCCAGGCAGGCAGTGGTGGGGCCATGCCTTAACTGAACAAAGAAAGTATTTAGGGCAGGCATAGAAAGACAGAACAGGCAGAAGAAGCCAGGAGGAGCGAGGGTGAGGAAGTTGGAATACAGCTGGGTGAGATCTGACTGTGGTGTTTACTCTCTGATATCTCAGCCTTTCCCAGAGATCTGGCTCTGAGTTTTCTTTATTCATGCAACAGGCCACACTGCAGATTTTTCTCATTGAAGAAATTTACTGCACAGAATTGGACACGATTCAAAGAGAAGGACCTTTTCAATGACATCATTTGAAATTCTTGTCGACTCAGAAAATTTAAGGATACCTTTACCACAAGTACAAAGATCAAGAAAAGACTGCTTTGGTGGTTACTATGCCTATGAACAATGAAATCAAAAGCAGTATACTAAAGTTTTGTCTTCAGAGTCACCTTTGGGTAAGGGTCTTTAAATCACCCATCTTAATAAACCAGATCCATGAAGATGCTGAAACAATGCTTTGTGCACCTGACCAGTTTTTATGAACTGAAGGTACATAAATAATCCTATTCTGGGCTATAAAAAAGAGACGAGAGAGAGGGAGATCTGGGATAATATACTACCCAACTTCTCTATGTGCTACCCTCCATCAGAATATAATTCGTCCAGAAGGGCCAAACAAGAGAAAGGCTCTCCACTTTGACCCATCTCAGGTATTCTGTTGTAATGACACATGACAGACCAAGACTAAAAGGTAACAAAACATCTATTGTTTTTAAAAACAGATATCTACAACCAAAGTTGCTAGAAATCTTACACATTACTAGCAAGAGTGTCAATAGTTCAGCCATATTGGACACAAGTCTGGTAGTTCATTCATAAGTTAGCATAGAGTTACCACATGATTTAGCACTTTTATTCTTAACTATATATCTGAAAGAAC
The DNA here is from genome assembly GCA_033318265.1 of Phyllotis vaccarum. Lineage (NCBI taxonomy): Eukaryota > Metazoa > Chordata > Mammalia > Rodentia > Cricetidae > Phyllotis > Phyllotis vaccarum. Next base: position 10,848,736 of record JARWLC010000001.1, read on the forward strand.
TGAAAACATGTTCACATAGAAACATGCATACAGGACTCTATGGCACCATTATTCACAATAGATAAAATGCAAACACAGCCCAAATGTCCATCAACTTATGAAAGGACAAGCTAATGGATTATAGTAGCATGCTAGAGCAAAGTGGTACCCAGAGTGGAAGCTGAAGGAAGTGGAAGTGAACAAGCCAGTGGGAACTCACAGTACTGTTCACTTGTTTATTTTTGTAAACCTAAAACTGCTTTTAAAAAAATGTTACTTTAAAATGAGAATTTCCACAAAATGGAATATTAAGAAACAATTAAAAGAATAAAATATCAATACAGGCTACAATAATAAGCCCCTGAAGATATTATTCTAAGTGAAAAAAATCATACATGAGGGGGTCACATGTATGATTTTATTGTCTGAGGAGATATAAGTCCACAGAAAGTGGATGCCAGGAATTGCACAGAGAACTCAGAGCAGCTGCTTATGAATTTAAGGTCTTCAAAAGAGCCCAATTGGAAAACGGGGCTCAGAGGTACAAAGAGAATTTTCAACAGAAGAATTACAAATGGCTGAAAGACACTTAAAGAATTGCTTAACATCCTTAGCCATCAGAGAAATGAAAATCAAAACAACTGTGAGATACCATCTTACACCTGCCAGAATGGCTAATATCAAAAACACAGATGACAGTCTGTACTGGAACAAGGGGAACACCCCTCTATTGTTTGGTGGGAGTGTAAACTTGTACAACCACTTTGGAGCAGTATAGCCTTTCCTCAGAAAACTGGGAATCAGTCTACACAATGATCCAGCAATACCAGTTATTGGGCATATAGCCAAGGGATGCATATTCTTAGCACAAGGGTATTAGCTCAATTATGTTCATAGCAGCATTATTTGTAACAGCCAGAACTTGGAAACAACCTAGATGCGCCTCACCTGAAGAATGGATTAAAGAATTGTGATGCATTTAAACAATGGAGTGCTACTCAACAGGAAAAAAAAAAAAAAAAAGGCATCCTGAAATTTGCAGTATCATCCTAAGTGAGGGAACAATCCACATCCTTTCCAGCAGCCAGGTAACAGGAGAAAGTTAAGAGAGACATCCATAGATCTCACTGGGAAGGAGAAATAGAGAAGATCTCCAGAGAAAATTTCAATTGTGTGTGGGGGGAGATAAGAAGAGAACATGAGAAAATGGGAAAGTGAGGGGGGGCAACAGAGAGGGAGAGAAAAGAAGTGGATATCCTGATAAAGGGGCCCACTGTGGGAATAGAGAGAAACCTGATATTAGGGAACATCCAAGAACCCACAGGATGAGCCCAGCTAGGACTCCTAGCAATAGTGGAGAGGCTGCCTAAAATTTCCCGTTATCATATGAATGACCACCCTAATTCCTATTATTGAACCTTCATCCAGCAGCTGATGGAGACAGATGCAGAGATCCACAGCTGAACACCTGGCTGAGCTACTGGTCCAGCTTAAGAGAGGGCAGAGAGATTACATGAGTGAATAGATCAGGATCGTGATGGGGAGAGACCCGTGGAGTAGGCAGTCCACTGCTATTGGGAGCTCACAGGCTCCGAAACAACAGCTGACAAACTTTCCTGGAATGGATCTCGACCCTCCGAATGTAAATAACAGTGGAAAGGCATGGGCAGTTATGGAGACTCTTGGCAATTGGACCAGAGTCTATCTGGAGCCCATGCCTAGTGGGAAAACACCTTTCTCAGCCTTGATATTTGAGGGAAGGTCCAGATCCTCCCTCAACTGGATATGCCAGACCTAATTGACTCACCTTGGGATTCATTGCCTTCTGTGGGGAATGAAGGGGGTGGGCAGGGAAAAAATTCCTTTTAAATAAATTCTTTTTAAAAAGCTAAAACAATGCTAAGACTAACCCTGAGGATCTGAATTTCATGAAGAATTCATTTAAACTTCATTATTACAAATTGATGGATTAGATAATTGTTATTTTAATGGTTTATGGACAATTAAACATGATGTATAATATAAAGAGCTAAACACTAGAAGAAAATGTAGCAAGTGTCAGATTCCTTGGACCTGGAATAACAAACTGTTGTGAGTTGGGTGCAGGGAACTGACCTTTGGTCCTCTGGAAGAGTAGCAAATGATTTTAACGGCTAATTCATCACCTTAATTCTCGTTTTTTTTTTTTTTTTTTTTTTTTTTTGTGAGTTTTATATTACATAGCCACATTGCTGTGGGCAAAAAAAAATAGTCAGAAGTAAAAGCAAACTCAGAGTTGTGAACCTATCAGGAAATGGAGATATTTTAGTAAAATACTACAAGATTTAAGTCCAATGGGAAAGTAAGCTTAAGAGATCTACTGCAGAGCAAGCTTACTATAGTACTAGTTCACTCTACACTTGAAATCTGAGAGAGATCTTAAATGTTCTCACTGCAATAGTTTGTGTAATAACAAATATAATTACTATATGAAATAAATTATCTTATGACATACACACATATAAATATAGTGATCCAAAGTTCATATAATTGTGTTGACTATATTTTACCATAAGTATAGGAGAATTTAAATGTGAAGGGATAGTGCTGTATAACATGTCTCAAATCATAAGGTTTCTACAGTACATGATTGTTCAAGGATATTATGAAAGTGGTTTTAAATTTTACATTCCTACTATATTTAGCATTGAATACTGATAATAGGTCTACAGTAACAAAAGCTATTTTGGAGCACACTGTACAATTCGGATCAAACTCTACAAAGAGCCAACTACAAACAGTTTAAAAATGTTTTAGTGTAAATAAGGAACAAATTAAGCAACAAAGCATTTCTTGCAATTATTGAAAGAAGAGTTAAAGTGCATTTTCTAGCTTCTAGGTAATTTCCATTCTATGACTGACAGGGAAATAGGCTTGGATACACTATAGAGTGATTTTTAAAAGATTTAACTGTTTTATGAGAAATATAAACTCAGATATATGTGAGCATTTAAAATGAGACATACATATCTAAAGATTCAACTTTAACAACCACAAACTAAAGGAAATGTGACATTTGTCAAAAAGAAGAGAGAAGAAAAAAATTAAGGTTTCTGTTTGCAGTAATGAAACATTTTTGGATAAAGATACTGGCGATGTTTGCACAGCAGTTACACAGAGTAAAAGTAATTAAATTATACAATTTAAATAGATGGACTTAAGATATTTGAGTCTTGTCTCTACAATGGTGAATCTTAGTTCTTAACTTGATGAGATCTAGAATTACCTGAGATGCTAAGTATGCCTGTGAGTGATTACATTTGTGTGTAACATAACCATAGGTGTTAAAGTCTTACACCACCACAATACTTTTCTAACACTATGTTTGTTTATGATTCTGAGATACAAAATATATTTATTCATATATTGTAAGTTCTGAGAATTTACCTTTTCTTTTAAGCACATGGCTTTTCCATCTTTGTAATAACTACCTGCATGTTATCTTACAGCATCTATTATTCTGTAATTATTGAAGAGATAATGCATCTACATGTTAAACTTTAAATCTCTGAAAAAACATATTAGCTAATTCAGTAACTATGCCTAGATACAGAGGCTGGCATCAAGATAAATGTTTCTCTTCACAAGTATTGCCACTTTTTAGTTTTCTTCATAATTCATGTATAGAGTTTAAGTGTCTATTAAACTGTCCAACTTATACATTTCCAACTTGTCTTACTTTCTTTCCTTCTTTTTTCTTTCTCTTCTTTGGGGGGAGAAAGTCTCAGTACAGGGTTTCTCTGTATGCCCTAGCTGTTGGAACTCATTTTTTAGACCAGACTGGCTTTGAACTCAAGAGATCCACCTGCCTCTGCTTCCCCAGTGCTAGGAATAAAGGCCACACCATCACCACCCAGCCCAATTTGTTTTCTTAAACAAACAAACAAACAAACAAACAGAAAACCTGTCCATGAGGAATAAAAATACCACTATACTTAATTACTAGCAACTATTTCATTAAATATTTTACATGCTATGTCCTTTAAAAAACATTTCTGGGTCCTGGGTACCTGAGAGTCATTTCTGAGTTGATAGGCAGGTTTCCAATGGAAATCTCTTACTGAATTATATCTCCCTTAAGGAAGAGCACACTAATTTGTTATCCAATACAAATCGCTCATCTGTGTAAACATATTATATAAAATATTATACAGACTGAACAGATTGTATTTATGTATTTAGAAATATACATGTGTATAGATAGATATATGCATGTAACAACAATTAATGAAAAAAAAGAGAGGCCATGAGTTTGAAAAGGAGTAGAGAAGTACATGTGACAGTTTGGGGTATGGAAAGAATAAAGGGGGGTATGCAATTACATTATAATATCAAAAACTAAAAGAACCATTTTTAAAACTATGAGTAATAAGACACTTACCTGGCTTTCTGACACCTCCCTTTGATTCCTTTTTATAACGCACTGACTGGACACTTCCCTCACCAGCTGTTCCAACCCGGCATTTCTTCCTGGTAAAGTCTTCATCACTTCCAGGGCAGAAGCCAATGGGAGCATGCCCTGTATCTGAGGGAGTCTTCACAGGGGACACCGACTGGCTGCTGGGACAACCTGTGTCATCTATGAGACAGAAATTATCAAGTATTGAGTCACAACACAGAGAAGTCCACCATGCACTGTGCCAGGCACACACATGCTCATGAATGAATTGCTCATAAACTCCCAAGTCAACTGGGCGTGACTCTCCTATCAGAATTCTTTTTTGTTTTTTTGTTTGTTTGTTTTTTCCATATTTTGGCTACTCACATTGGCAAAGAAAATACCATTTTAAGGGAATGCTGTAAACATACACCTCAAGCCTTTTCATCATAAAGACTTCTGTAACATGCAGTTTTAAAAATCAAAGCATATGTCTACTTGAATAATCTTTAATGTTATAATTTGGGTTCTTATCTGACCACAGACTTCAATTTTGTGTTTTGTATGTTTTTGTTTTGTTGTTTAGACATGGTCTCGCTATGTGGCTCTGGCTGGCCTGGACCTCAGAAATCCATCTCCCTCTGCCTCACAAGCACTGGGACTAAAAGTGTACACCCATCATGCTTTGCTGTCTCTAGATGTTTGGATGGGTTGAGTAATAAAACATTCACAATTAGCACGTGCCTTTTGGAGTTGTTAAAAAAAATAATGTTATTTGAATATTACTGACATTACCTAAGATTTTGAACCCATGGCCCATCATCTTGTTAATAGAATTTTTGGGAAGTCTTTGACTTTAGGAGTTCAAAGAAACAGAAAGAAATGATCCTATTTTAAACACATTAGATCACCAAAAATTGGCCAATCAGATCTATTCCTACCTGCAGGAAACCAGGAAAATAAATACTAACTTTCAATTACAGCTAAACATAACCAGGGTCATTATTTTAGGCTAATGTATATTGTGAGGGTATCAGTGCAGATGCCTATTAAGCAAACAGAAAACTCACATTGTTGTTTCTTATAAATACTTTTTACATGTATTAAAGTATTTAGGCTCATGCATTTAAGCTTTAATGAGAATTGCATTAAAAATTAAGAACCAAGTTAATGTTATTTAAAGTATGTATACTCTGCAAAATAGTAAATTTTCATCACTCAACATTTTTTCCTAAGTGAAGTTATTTTGATAGCAGAATTTGTTTACTAATTAAACAAGAGATACATGTGACTAACAATCTTAGAATTATTGTATGTACCATAGGCTATCTTGGGCCTAACACCTGGAATAATGACAGGTTCGAACTAGAGTTCAATAGAGTATATGGACTGCATGAATTATGCCCAGGCTTTGTCTAAGAAGGAGCTGCCATTACTTCATTATTGGCTTCTACTTCATTTTTTATTAGGAAATTTTCCAGTTCTTGGAACAAAATGAACTTGGCACTTCAAGACAATGCATTTTTCAAGCTTTTGGACAAACTACTGTTCATGAGACCTCCATGATCTGTTTCTAGAAGTGAATCATTTCTAGTGTACTGTGCTGCAGACCTGCTATATCCTTCCTGAGTTGCCAGGGGTCTTAGGTCCTGTGTTCCAAAGATGAACCCCTCTCTGGGCTGCTACTGTTCAGCTATTTCATCACCCTTCCCTGCCCCTTGTGTTTACATGCCCTTGTTTCAGTGCAATAAAATACAATAAAATCAGAGCTACTTTCTCAGGGTGCAAATTTGCTTACTTGGCCAGACTCCAGCAATTAATACATTTCCACATTGCCCAAGAGAAACTTTTCCTTCATTCTTATTTCAAAGCAGATAAGCTCACACCAAAAATTATTAGAACAGTCAAAACTATCTACTGCCTTTACAATGATTTTCTTGGGAATCAAATCCATCAATTATTTCTTTTGAAAGATGGTGAGTCCAAATAAGTACAAATCTATGCTTTGGATTTTTTTTGTTTTGTTTTGTTTTGTTTTCTTTGTTTTTTTCTTGAAAGTGTCCAAAATCAAAGGGATAAAATTAACTGATTTCTAGTGGAAAAAATAGTGTTGAGAAAAGCTTTTGAAATTATGTTTTAAATAATAGGAATCACACATGTTTTGATTGGTTTTATTACATCTTTCTGTAATTAAAAAATAAAGTACATACTAAGCATTTTTCCAGTGCTCTAACTTCAAAAGCAGCTTGGATTGAGTGCTATGGTCTAGATAAAATTTAGGATGTGAAATTGGTGGCATTGTAGGAGAGGCAGTAGCAATTTTTCAGCTGGAGTCCATGGTCCACCTGTCATAAATATTTACAGCCTGTATCCGGAGGATATGGGAATGAGAAGATGAATATGTAAATCAGTCTTGAACTTTGGGTACCTTTTAAAGCATTTTAATCTTTGTCTACCACGGTTGGGTAAACAATAGCAATAGGAGACAGGGGTTTTCTTAACACATATGTATCAAATTCTGACACTGAAGGGACTCAGGGCTGTTTTGTCTGGTCTGCATCCTAATGCAACTTATGAAGAAGCTGAAGGGAATTTGTGTATCACTTCATTTTGCATAGTTTGTCTGAACTCACAAATGCATAGGTCAAAAAAAAAAAAATCAATAAGTGCTCACAATGGCCTGTGCTATTTGCCTGATTTGTCTAGAAAAACAACACTAATAAAGGAATGTAACTGTGAAAGAGCAGACCTATAACTTTTGCTGTTGTACAGGACATGCTGTCATGTAAGGAGGGGCCAGCATAGACTCATAACTTTATGTGCCAAAGAATCACCTGGTAACCTGTGGTATCTGAAGTATTTCCTCTGTGCAGTGCTAAAGAAGTAACTGTCCTTTAAACAAGTCCATCTGGAGCTATGTCTCTGCTCTTACTAGTTTGGGTAAAGATAATACTCACTTTCAGAATCTGTTCAAAATATTCTCAGTTGTCATTTACAATGACACTCTAAGAATGGCAATGCCAAACTGCTGTTCTTTGGAAGTGCATATTCAATCCTTCAACTGTGAACTGACATTAAGATCAAGCATACATTAAAAAGACAGTTATTAGAGTTTGGAAAGGTGGCTCAGTGGTTAAGAACACTTGCTACTCTTGTATAGGACCAAGCACCAATATGACAGTTCACAATTACCTATAACTCTAGTTCCATTGACTCTGTTTCCCCCTCTGATCTCTTAACATAGAAGACATGCATGTAGTGTGTGTTTGTGTGTGTGTGTGGGTGTGTGTTTGTGAATATATATAGGCAAAACACTCACACATACACATAAAATAAAAATAAATAAATCTTTTTAAGCGAGAGATGTAGTTATTGAATTGAATTTACTGTATTTATTAAAGAGAGTGAGCCTTCTGTTTCGCACTACTACTGACTGCTAAACTTTCCTGTGTAATCTGTACATTGGCAATCATAGTATTTATAATTGTAATATTTATTGGTTTTATTAATAGGAAGAAATTATTAATTGTAAACAGTTCTAAATAATAGAAATGAGGGAGTTATTTCTGAGCAGGAAATGGAAGAAATCCTGACAGATTCGGATTGTTGGGAGAATGTCTGTGATATGTCATGGCTTCAAGAGGAGGCTATAGTCAATTGTTGGTCTGTAGAGTAAGGAGAGATTGAAAACACACACACGCATAGATACAGACACAGACAGACAGACAGACACACACACACACACACACCACTATTATGTGACTGAATGTTTGCATTTCCTTTGACTCATGGTGAGTATGCCTGTTCTAGAGTGTTTGCTAAAAACCATTAGCAAAACAATTTAGGGGAGGGAAGGGTTTATTTCAGTTTACACTTCATGTCACTGGGCCACTGAGGGAAGTCAGGGCAGGAACTCAAGCAGAAAATATGGAAGAATATTGCTTACTGATTCAGTCACCAGTGCATGCTTATCTGGCTTTTATTTATATAACCCAGGACTATCTGTTTAGGGAAGGTACAGTGGGCTGGACCCTCCTACATCAATTAGTAATCAAGAAAATGTTCCCAGGCCGGTTTGACCAGATGATTCTTCGGCAGAAGTTCACTCATCTCACATGACAGTGGGTCATCTCAGGTTGACAATCAAAACTCACAAACACAGCTCCTATATTTTAAAGAACCACTTTACAAATGAGATTCACTTAAAAGTATGGGATAATTCCCCTTTGGAGGAAATGATTTGAATTTCCAACTAGATGGGTCCAGATGGACACTGAAAGAAGATAGGAACATAGGCTGCCAGTCTAGCAAAGTTGAAAATACTCATTAATTAGCTTTTACAAAATGTGATACCACAAAGAAGTAAATAGACACTTTTGAAACAATTTGGGACATCTTAGTGTTCTGAATCATGATGTTAATTCTATCGGTGATTTAAATAATTCTGTAATTACATCAGAAAATGCTTGCATGCTTTTATAAATGATGTGAAGGCATGTAAAGAGACATATAGTGGCAAGAGTCTAGAGACCTGCTTTAAAATGTGCCACAAGGGATAGATGCAACAAATTAGAAACCACCATATTTTAATCTGGAAGAAATTGTCAACACGCATAAAGATAGTGTACTATCTGATTTTAAGTATGTTTTACAATTTTGAAATATTTAAACTCTTGCTTATTTTTATTTTGGGAAAGACCAGTTCTCACTATTCAGTCCTGGCTGGCAAGAAACTCTTTATGTAGACCAGGCTAGCCTTGAACTCACAGAGCTCATTGGCCTCTGCCTCCTTAGTGCTGAGATTAAAGACATGAGTCACTATGCCTAGCTATTTAACTATTATTTTAAATAAAAGTCTATTCAAAATAGATAAATATGTGAAATTTTAAAGATAATTTCTATTTTATAGAGTATATTAAGCTCCCATTTTCCTCATTATTGTTAAAATTACTTTTACATTTTACAGATATATTTTTAGCCAAATCTTATTAGCATATAGAATGTATATGTCTAATAGAATTACTATTTCCATGAACTTTGAGATAATTTATATTTCTCTACTTATTATCTCACTTAATTCTTGAGAAAAATATTCTCTTGCATATAATTTCTCAAGTTAATAATTATACATGATGTTTTGTTGCCATAATTTGCATGTTTTTGTTAGTAAAGCTTCATGTCTTTCACACATTTGCTTGTTTCTTCTGTATTCTATGACTCATTCTAATCTTTATTTCAATATTCAGGCTTTCTTAAAATTTAAACACGATATATGTACATGGCGTTAATTTACTATTTTAACTTTTACCTTCATAGTGTTTTGAATATTCAATCATTTCCTATTTTGGCAAATCTCTACATATATGTTCATGTTTTTTCTTTCAATAACTTTATAAATGCTTAGAATATCTTTTTATACTTAAAGATCACCTAAATAGCCATACTATATTCTAGATATTTATAATTTCATTTTTTATTTTTACTAAATCATTACAAAGTTCAATGTCAATGTTAGATAGTAACTATTATATGTTTCAGGAAACCAGGCCATTTATATTTTCAATGCTTTTACATACAAATGTAAAATAAATAAATATATTGGCAAATTAATTTATACATTTTAAATATTAATATCACCAAAATGTTTACATGTGTGTATGGATTTGTATTATAAAATTTCCTGATGTTTAACAAGTAACCTAAGAACCAATATCACCAAACACTTTTGGTAGCAACTATGATGGTCAAGCCTTACTTCAATGCCCTTGTACCAATTATATAGAATTGTTAAAATTTTACAACAATAAAACACCAGCCCTCTGACCTGGATGTGGTAGCACAAGCCTTTAATTCCAGCAATCTAGAGGCAGAGGCAGAGGCAGAGGCAGAGGCAGAGGCAGAGGCAGAGGCAGAGGCAGAGGCAGAGGCAGAGGCAGAGGCAGAGGCAGAGGCAGAGGCAGAGGCAGAGGCAGAGGCAGAGGCGGATCTCTAATTTGAAAAGGCAGGCCTGGTCTACAGCAAGTTGCAGGACAGCCAGAGCTACACAGGGAAACCTTATCTGGAGGAACCAAAGCAAACCAAAGCAAATCAAATCAAACCCACAAACTCTCAGAGATTAGAAATAAAACACTCTGCCAACGTTTAGAAGTAGCTCTTTAAACCTGCTGGTCCATGCTTTAAATAGATCTCAGAGCTCATTTGCTTTCCAAAATGTTGATCTAAATAATTCCAGGAGACACATTTAAATTTAACATCAGTCAAAAGAAAACACTATGTTTGTAGCCTACTCTCCTGAGCCATTAAGTTCCACTTGATTGACATTTGGTGTTCAATTATGTAAGTTTGGAAGGGGGGGGGGCACTGACATTGTAAGAGATCATTACTTGGAATAATATGGAAGTCTGCTTCATTTCACAAAGAATTATTGATATGCATTCATTCAACAAATGGTTATGAGTATCTACTATGTGCCAGAAGCTACTATTACAATTGCTCCAAATTCTGTATTTTTGAGGATAGTTTTATGAATATATATCAAATATCAAAATATCAAAGCTTAAACTCATGGTTAAACTCAATGTTGAATTCTAGTTATTCACCATACACTGAAGATATATAGGTGAGCAAGAAAGTAGCATACTCGTGTCTATCCTATAATTCTAATAATGTCTTAAAGATGAAGGACTTGGGGCTCCGAGAAGAGAAAAATTTTCTTACAGAGACTAAATAGTTGACTCAGAGTTGTATGAAAGACATGTATCTTTTAAAAATCACCATATACTTTTTTCTTTTCATTTTTTTTTTTACTTGAGCCTGTTCTGAGAGGAAACATCAGCAGTTCTCAGAATGCTCAAATTAAAAACAGACAAAGCAATCTGTCAGAAAGCAGTCATCCCATAATAAGCAGACCACAAACATTTGAGGCAAGAAATGCTTCCATACTTCTGTGAAGGCAGCTTTCCTGCCTCCGCACATGGAGCCATTTGCACAGAAAGCATACTTTTTTGTTTAGTAGTTTAAGCAGAAAACTTTGATTTTTTATTTATTCACTCAACAATAGCATCTTTCTGTAGTAAGAACTCACAAGTGTATAAGATGCTGCAGCAATTTCGCTTCCAAATTATACAAAGTATAATTATTATCTTGCATTCAGTGTTGAGATATAGCAGCTCATCAATCCATCCTCTCTGGTAACAATGACTGATTTCTTAATGGATGCCAGTTATTCTGTATAGGTGCCATGATGACCAACACGCAGAGCTTTTCCCTAGGGAGTTAGCTCTGTAGTAGTAAAGACAGACAGCAGATAAGCAAGTAGAAAAATATGTAAAGAGGGCACTTTGGAGTGTAATGTACCATTAATGAAGCACATTGGACGGCATTATATAGACTAAACCAGAGACCTCATTAAATAGCTTGTCATGAAAAGCTTCTAAAGAGATAATTTGAGTTGAGATGGGGGGGCAGAGAAATACATCCGAGAGAGAGAGAGAGAGAGAGAGAGAGAGAGAGAGAGAGAGAGAGAGAGAGAGAGAGAGAGAGAAGAGAAGAGAAGAGAAGAGAAGAGAAGAGAAGAGAAGAGAAGAGAAGAGAAGAGAAGAGAAGAGAAGAGAAGAGAAGAGAAGAGAAGGAGAATATAGATGATATAGATAGGAACATTAATTCCAGGCAAAGGAAAACCTTCTGAGGTAATAAAGGGTATGACACCTTAAGGAAAGTGATAGTGGCTGATGGGAAACAATGGGGGAGGGTGAAGCCCAAACACGTATAAGGTGTAGGAATCATTAAGGTGGGCCCAGTCTCCTTCAACACTATGCTTCATGCTTGCTTTAGGAACAAAAGGTCAGAGGTAAATAAACCCACCTAAAGGCCTCTTACTATAGTACAAATGAGAAGCAACAGTGGCCTGATTGAGATGGCGAGAGTACAAATTGGGAAAAGTTGATGTATTTAAGATATATTTGGAAAAATAGTGGGAAAACACACATTTATGACTTAGAACAATGGGAAAGTAACATGATTATATCTACATTTTTTTCCCCTTAAGGTGGCAGTATGGTGGTTTATTCCTAGATGAAGAAAAATGAGTTCAGGAGTATGTCAATAGTGAAGCAAAACTATTATTTTGCTGTGGTAAGATTGGGGATAGATTAAACACACTATTGAGATGTGAAACAGACACTTTGGTGTTTGAGCCTAAAGCTCAAGGGTGAGCTGGATAGCATCACACAGGAGAGGAACATAAAGACACAGATTAGATAGAAGACTTGGGGTAAGTCAGGAAGAGAGAATGATCTGACAGGCTGCAGGTCTATGAGGGAGGGAGGAAGGGGTACAAAAGCTGAGGAGGAAGATCATTGTGTGGAGCATTACTGAGAGGCCGAGGTGGCAGACAAGGGAATGTAAGGCTTGCAGCATGGCCATTCACATGCTAGTTGAGGGGGCAAATTATGGAGATGAGTTCTGGTGAGATGCTGCTGTAAAGAACAGGGGAGTAGGGCCATAGCTGGAGAGAGGAGAGGCTTCATTTCCTCTTCCTTTATTATTTATTTTTTTAAGTTAAAATTTTTTCCCCATAACCACCACTGCTCCCCCTTCCTCTCCTTCTCATAATCCTCCTCCCACCCCATCCCCCCAGCCATTCCCCATGCTCTAAAACTTTATGATTGCTGATGGGCATGGCTTGTCCAAGTAACTCAGATGAGCACCTGACCCTCAGCCTTGTAACCTGTGTTTTCTAGAACAAGTGGACATTGGGGTGATTATTTAGTGAAGGCGTCTCTTGTTTCTTGGAGACAAAAATAATCAACTCACATGTGAACATTCCCAGGATTTCTGAGCTGGTTTAGAGCCCTGAGTTCTCCCTTAAAAGTCCCTGGGTGAAGCACTGGGCAGGATAGGGGCCTATATGAGAAAAAGTCTGTTTATTTTCTCAGATGGAGGACCAGGGACATTGTAGAAAACAGGGTCTGAGATTTGTTTTCCTATCAAGACTCAGGTTGCTTAATGTGTCTCTAAAAAAGGAATCATTTAATATGGTTTGAGGAACACATTTGCCTAGATGTTCTGGGGGAAAGGGAAGCTAGAGAGGTAGGTGAGCTTGGAAGGGGGATGCTGAATCCTGCAGTCATGAAATCTTTAGGCCAATGGTGCTCTGCTTTCCTGATGCTGTCACCCTTTAATTCAGGTCCTCATGTTGTGGTGACTCCCGACCATAAAACTATTTTTGCTGCTATTTCATAACTGTAATTTTGCTACTGTTATGAATTGTAATATAAATATTTTCATTTTCCAATAGTGCTAGGTGACCCCTGTGAAAGGGTCTGTCAATTCCCGAAGGGGTCATGACTCACAGGTTGAGAAGTGCTGTTTCAGGCAGTCACAGATCTTTCTGAACTTTTTTCTCTTTAGGAATGTGAACTTATTTACAGCTTCTAGTTTATAAATTTTTAAAGCTCAGACTTTTTTTGTCTTCTTTAAAATATTTTTTTCAATTAAAAATAGATGGAAGTGGGTGGGAAGAAGCAAAGCCAGAGACAATAGAAAGGAAGAGATAGAAACAGACCAAGAAGCCAGTTATCAAATCTCCAGACTCAATATTAAGAAAGTTCTAGATCTTTCTGGGGCTGCTTAGATCATAGCAAACTGTGCTGTAGCAATATACCCCCTACTTCTTCTCATAATGAAGATCTAAAGACAGTGGTGGACAAAATAAAGCAAGCATACATTTTTATAAAAGGAAAAAGCTAGAATGCCCATTGCATAGGTCATCATTTGCAATATTTGAGACTTGTTTTTGGAAACAAGAGATTGCTTTAGGTAAATTGTTAAGGTTTGTTTTCATTTGTAGTTAATGCGTATATGTGTGTGCTTGTAGGTAGGTACGTGAATATAAGTGAAGTATCTCTAGAAACCAGAGGTGTGAATCCCTTAAAGCTGGAGTTACAGATATTTATAAGCCACCTGGTGTAGATGCCTGGAATCCAACACAGGGTCTCTGCAAGAGCACCAAGTGCTCTTAACCAATGAATCATCCTTCAAGCCCTAATATGCTTATATTGGTGGGTGCTAGGGATGGAGAATGGAAGTTGAGCCTTGCTCATGTTAAACAAGTGAACCACACAGCCAGCTTATCTTAAAGAATAAGAAGGAGGAGAAGGATAAAGGAAAACGAGATTAGCAACATGCTCTAAAGTAGTCTAGTTTCTCTGAAAGTAATAAAGCAAAACTCAGAATTATGAACATTAGCTTCAGAGATCAAACGTGCATCTACAGAAAAACGGTTAAATAAAAGCCTTAGTAGACTGATGTGTCATCACACAGAGACATTCGTAAAAGGGAGTTCTGCATGTTGACAAGCCATGGCAGGTGTGGGTACTGGCCAGAATGCACCTGCCAGGGGCCCTGCTGGTATTGTCTTTGCTCCAGATTAACCATTAGAACAAGATCTCTCCTATAACATGAGCGCTCTACATACTTACCCAACAAATGAGCACAGCCTGGCAAGAAGCAAAACAAAGCCAATGTTATAAATGAAACCAAATCTACTCTGGTAGATGCCTTTTCATGCTTAATAAGAAACATTTTGGTCAGTTTTCAGTTAAATTATAAAATACTTTGTCACTAAATTTAGAATACCTCCCCTCAAATACCATCGATGACATAGGAGAAAAGCGTAGGATCCACAGGACCTCTAGAATTCAGAGTTGGGCTTTTGCTTGGGACACTCGCTCACCTATCCCCCCCCCACCACACACACACGTACAGATAGGCAACCACACAGAAAACAGAAAGAAGATAAAATTAGTTTTTGAAGAGGAAGAACCTAGAGAAAGACACAGGAACATGCTAAAGGGAAGGAGATGAGTTCTACTGGGATGGGCTAAGTACAGCATTGGCTTCAGAGTGAGGTCAGGCATACACAGCCAAGTGGGCCGGCTTCTCTGTAAAGACAAGTTACTAGGCTTCTTTAGGATCCACAACCATCATTCTACATAGACTCCCAGGCAAGGCTGCTGATCTACTAATGCTTGAGGACTACCTAGTCAGAGGATCTTTTCTCATGCAGCAAGGAGCAGAGTTGTACCTTCAAAGGCAGAGATAGCCCAGCAGGGGAAGTTTGGGGAATCTACTTTGTCCCCAAATCAGAAGAGTCACCATAGATAGAAATGCACCTAGTAGTTACATCTACTTGAGCTTTTCTGTGTCTCCAATTGGTCAGCTGGGAGGTAGAATCTGAATGTGAAGTAGGGTGGTGGCTAACATCAAGCCAGCCTGGGAAATACAGTGCTGAACATCTTCTGGCTTGTACTCTGAGCTGCTGGGTTGGCTCAGGGTTGCGCAACTAAGCAGGGAGGGCAGTATTCCTCACAGATCCCTCCATGTACTGAGTACTTTAAAGACTTTGGATTTGTGCACACATTGATTTTTCTTTCTGTCATTCCACTCTCTGCTTCTCAAACTCTTACGTACCATCAAACCTTTGCGTGACAGGTTTTGAGGGGAGTGTTTTTTTGAATTGCTTTCTCCAGCAACCCACAGCACTGCAAGTATAACTTCTCTATGGAACTTAACCCTCTTGATGTTTGGAGACACTGGACCCTTCAACACAGGAATGATGCCTTAGGTCGACAAAAGCATTAATGTGGACACTGAGTTCTACTTTGAGAATAACTATAATGAGGTTCCCTTCTCAATAGACTTTAAATTGGTGATAATTCTTCCCATGACTACAGGAATCTAGGGAGTCAAGCAATACTATAGAAGTGTAACACTGGCAAATAACCTAGGCTCTGAATTGCACACTATGACTGACTTCCTACTTCAGTCTCAATATATCATTTCCAAAATGCTGGGGTCCAGAACATTTTATGTTTTGAATTTTCTCTGGATGTTGGGATACATGGGTAAATAATGGCAAAGATCAGATTTTAGTAAGAAAGTTATCTAGCAATATACTTACATCCACCTCCAGCCATGATATATATATTTTGCTTATTTTAGTATCTCTTCCTCTTCCTAAAACCTATTGTCTAAAACCTTTATCAAGTACTTGCTGCCTGATAATGACTCAATATTTATTATAAATGCTTTATTTGCTCCATTACCAGTCAACCTTTAAATAAACTATCTGAACTGTCTCTATTTGCCACTCTTCTCTCAGGCTCCAGCCTCCTGTGATTTGGGTTGGGCTTCCCAACAGTTTTCTACAATTTTTTGGCTATGATCATTGTTATCTATTCCTGGATAACTATGACATCTACTCCTGGATAAGTATTTAATGCAGCTGATGTGGGGTGTTTTTCTGTATGCTGTGAATATCATTGGTTAATAAAGGGACTGTCTTGGCCTATGGCAGAGCATCTTAGAAGCAGGTGGGAATCTGAGTCTAGAATAAAGGGAAAGGGGACAGAGTCAGGTGAGAAGCAATCCATCCACTGAGAGTGCACAGGTAAACTACCAGCCACATGATGGAAATGAGTTAAGATGCAAAAGCTGGCTAGCAATAAGCTAAGCAGCATGTAATTAATATAAACATCTAAGTCATTTTGGGTCAGGAAATTCGAGATCTTGGGACTAGGTTAGGCTAGAAACTCATACAACATGCAACTTTTTAGTTTTTTAGTATTGTGTATATTTTAACTTATGAACATAAAGGTGTACAAGAGGGTGTTGGGTTTCCTTGAGCTACAGTTCTTCCTTTATCCAAATCCTGCCATTCTATCATGTTCATTTAGTAAATACCAAGATAATATCTCTCCTTTCCCTTTCATATGAGACTAGTATCCAAACCTACTTGTTGTGGTTCCAAAGTTCACACCTATTATTTGATTTATCATCAGTTGTACTGCCACAGTGGCCATAAAATCAGGCAAGCTCTTAACCATTATGCTCCCTTTATCCACTGTCCATCACAAAAACAGAAAAATTTTTCTAAATTAGAAAACTGGCCATAATTCCTCCCTACTAAAAACCCTTCATTGGTTTTGCAAGATAGTTAAGAAGTGCAAAACAGCAGCCCATGAGCCCTAGCTAGGTATTGACTTAGGCTATCTGGCCCACAAAGTTAATTAGAGACTGTATTGTTAAGATTCTGGATGCCCATGGAAATAACACACATACCACCTAGTTTTAAAGTCCTCTCTCCAGTGTCTATGTCATTGACCGGTTTCTGCATGGACACTTAATCGAATACAAGCCCTTCCCAATCTAGTCAAAGCTGCTTCCATTTCATTTTATGCTTTTTGTGAAGTTTGCTGATGTCAAAGTTTACAATTATTCAGCACATCATGCTAACAAATATTACTTCTTTGAAAAGTTGGGCTTAGGAAATGTGAGAGGCGAATGTTGACAGTAAGTGGAGGGACAGGTTCAGATCACAGGGCAGGGTTGTGTGTGATATGGGTAAAGGGACAGGGACATTAGATGGTCAACTAAAAGGAACAGTATGGGGATCACGTCCAAAGATTGGTTACCCTATTGCTTAGGCATCAAAGCAAAGGCAGAAGAAGAAAAAAATGGTCTTTTTCGTCCATTCCTGTGGTCATAGAACCACCCCTTATACGCAGCAAGCATCTAATAAATGCTTACTGGATAAAGCATTTATCCAGTTAGGAGCTTGTACAATGCTGGATTTCCTAATGCACTCAGGCATCAGTTTGTTTTCCCTTTATTTCTTTTATTGTAGCCCCTGTGTATCCGGCCTCCATTCTAGGTGTGTCCCAGACACTCCTTTACAGTTGGCTACGAGATATTCTCATCTCAAAGAAAAAAAATGAGAGAATAAAAGTGTAGGTACAGATGGTAAATCCGGAGAGTGGATTACATAGGAAAAGAAAGAAATCCTTTCTATCGCTTTCATTTTTCTGCAATTTGGGCACAAGTAAAACCCATTATATAATATAAGTATCATTATTGCAAATACTAAGTATGCAGATGTTTGTCTACACAAAGTCAGAAACTGTCATTCTGGGATACAGTAGAGCACTTCTTTTGTTCCATAGCCAGTGGTTACCAGCTTCACCATCTTAATATTCATGTGTTTTACAGTGAGACATTGGGCATCACTCCTCCCTGATGCCTACATACACTCACATGATGCAGATCATACGCATATGAGCCTGAGACTTCCACAATCATGAGAAAAAACCGAGTAAGCCTGTAAAATGCAGGTTCTCAAGCTCTCAATATCCAGGAAAACAGTCTTAGGAAGGAGTCCAAGTGACCACATTTTCAAGTAAAGTTTTACTGAGGATTTTAAAGCAAACAACATAATCCAAAACTGTCCTGTTGAAAGCTTAGAGTTGGGCACAATCTTCTCTCCTTAGATGGGGCTCATTTCCCTCATTATGACTCATCAGTTCCCATTTCTAAGAATTTTTCAATTGAATGAAGAAAGTTTATTCTTCTCCTCTGTCTGTAATAGCAAGAAATACTGCTTACAAGCCTAATACTCATAAACTAGCTATATACTTTTGTGGCCAAATAAGCTACATACTTGGAAGATATATTATGCCATAGTGTCTAGGCCCCCAGGCTCATTCAAGTGATGTTCAGTTCTTACGGGCTTTGTTTCTCAGTTCAAAGCAGGCTGGCAGTCATTCAGTGATAGTACAGTTTGGCATTGTAGTTTATATCACTTGACACAGTTCATCTCAATTTCAATCATTATGTTCAAAGGTTTCATCTATCCAGATGCTGCATTTCCTCAAGCCAGACAAAAGCAAAGCAGAACTATTTCTGCTTGGCAAGGCCTGGCAAATTTCTGAGAGCCATGCCTCGGCGGTGTTAAGCAGGTTATAATTTGCCTTAATTGTTTTGCCACAAACAGCAGCGATGAGTACCTCGAGGTCAGCCCCAGTCCAAGATTTCACTCAAACCGCTGTCAAACTCAAATGCTTTCTGCAAATACCTCATTTGAGATTAGATGGAAAGAAAGTCTGAATCAGACTCTTTGGTATAGGTTTTCCTTACTAGAAATCATAAACTTGCCAATTTATCTTGTCTCCACAAGTACATCAGAAACATGAAGATAGTTCTGAGAAATTATTGGTATCCCATAAAACAACCAGTGTTCTTTACGCATAATCTGTTCCACCTGCCATGTTTACAAGGCACCCCATGGAGAACTTGCTTAAAAGCCAGCAGTTCAGCTGCCTCTGATTCTAAGGGGGTAATTATTGCCTCAACTAAGCAAGGAGGAATGCACAGCAGGCGGCTAACTATGGCAGGTGACTGATGGCTGTGCCTCACCCTCGCCAAGTCACCAGCTTTCCTAATG
Source organism: Phyllotis vaccarum (assembly GCA_033318265.1). Classification (NCBI taxonomy): domain Eukaryota; kingdom Metazoa; phylum Chordata; class Mammalia; order Rodentia; family Cricetidae; genus Phyllotis; species Phyllotis vaccarum. Next base: position 10,868,412 of record JARWLC010000001.1, read on the forward strand.
GAGGCCAGGGTTGCGATACAATGACAAGTCATTAATAACCAAAACAACAGCAAGGAAAGTCCCAATCAAACAACAACAACAAAAACCCACAATCCCCCACCAAACAACAAAACCCAAAACAAAAGAGGCCATGAATTTGAAAGAGCAGAGAGAGGTATATGGGAAGGACTGTAGGGAGAATGAGAAGGGAGGGGTTAATGATGACATTGTATAATAATCTCAAAAAAAAAAAAGAGAGAGAGAAAGAATTAAGATAAATAAAAGCAATCTCCCTCCCCAAAAAGGGGGGGAGTGAATAGAAGCTGGATTCAGTGAACTACATCCAAAACAAAATTGCCATTGTGGGCTTTCTCACTTTTTATGGATCTGTTAGAAATAAGGAAGACAACCTGGGCAGAGGAATGGAGATGCCATGTTCTAAATAAAGCACTGGCTTGAATAGAATAGAGGCCCATGTGTTTTATTCCCACTAGCAATATTGACTGTACTTCTTGTGTATTATTTACATAAAGCTAAGAATCCACAATATTCTATTTGCAGTGTACAAAATAAAGCCCGGTCTTGGCAGTCTCTGAGTCAAAACCTAAGACAGAATGTGGACTGTTCCAAAGGGTCTACCTTAGCTCTAGAACGATGCCTGTGTATGAAAACACCCACTATGATGATGAAATGCAAAGCACACGCTCATCTTCGGAGACTCTGCCCAGAACCAGCCACTCAGAGACAAAGCTCTTTGGGATACACCCCAAAGGATTGGCAAAAGGTCACACACAATTCCTTCCCTCCAAAATGAGACAGACACAACCTACCAATCAGCATATTGTTATTTGGTCCTTAAATGCTCCCTTGCTAAGGCTCCCCTGGGAGAGTGAGCAGGTCACTTGAGAAAGGGTGTCAGACTTTGAATTTTACTGATTAACAAACTTAGTAGGAAAACGTAGTGGGCATAGGGGAAACAGTAACTGAGTTCTTATTGTTTTGTCAAAGTCCAAGGACCATCTGCTATGAGACTTTTTATATAAATGATAAGAACGTCCGTCTATCAAAATAAGGGATAATCTTTTACCATAAGTAACTTTAGCTGTGTATAAACTTATTATCCTGTAAATTTATTATTTTAAAAATTTGAATATTTTTAGAACAGAAAATGCTCTTTGCAATTAATGCTTCTGACACCACACATGGCAAAAAACAAAGAAAGAAAGAAAGAAAGAAAAAAAGAAAAGAAAAGAAAGAAAAAGAAAATGTAATTTTCAAATTAAATCTCAGAAATGAAGTTTGAGTAATACCATCCTCTATATTTCAATGCCAAGTTTTAGAATTTCTTTAACTCCCCAGGATCCCTTTGTAGGACTGAATGTAAGAACTCAAACAAATACTAATGTTGAGAGCTTCATACATGGCTGGGAGTTGGTGGCTGACCACTGTAAGTGGTCTGGTTTCATTCTAGCAGATGATGTCATTTTTAAGCTTTCATCAATATCTGTGCTTTTTCATCATCTGGTGTGATTGCTGTGACTAGGTAGTACATCGTCTGGCCTCAGTGTTCCAGTGTCTGGGTTAAAATCAGCTATCCCCCTGCTGGCTTGACATGTTTTACATTCTCTACCTCACTGCCTGCAGCTTTAGTGCTCCCCAAAGAACCAAACCCATTTATTTTCCACCGAAGACTGACCTCCTAAAGCATCATTAGCATGCCCCCAAAGACCTTGCTGCTGTCAATTTCAGTCAGTACAGCATTCAGAAGCCTTTGTAGAGATCATCATTGCTCTGCAGAAATAGAACTTAAGACGGGGAAAAGCATCAGACCCAAACCTTGGGGAATTGCCAGCTCAGGAAGCCAGGGAGAAATTAGGGAAGGACTTGGGAGTAGAAGGAATTCTATCTGGAGATGAGGCACCAGGATAAAGATGGAAAAGCTAGCTTGTGGACACCCATAATTATATGTGTCTGCCACTCAATTCTCAGCTAGTTAATGGCAGAAAGATCAATATCTCCTTTCGATTTTCATGTCTACCATTATGATCTTCATGAGAGACAGGTCTTCAGGGAAGAAGGCATGATTCCGGAAATGGTCTTGGAAATATGGACTCATAACCAAAACTAATAGTTTCATTGGTCTGCCTTTATATTTTATAAAATCCATCTGTTCACTTTTCCATTGTTTTGACTAAGTAGTTATCTTCTGACAAACACTCACCTTGCAGTCAGTCACAGAGAACGCTAGCATGTGAAAAGGCTATCAGGAATACGTTGTAAACACAAAGGTGGAGGTCTTTCCCATCCAAGCTCATCAGAGTGAGCTCCAAACTCTACAAAAGTATTAAAATGACCAACCATGGGTCCACCAGCGTTACAGTCATTCTCTTCCTCCTAATAAGCTCAGGAGAGTATCACTTAGTCTTCTTTTTAGCTAGATTTGTTCAATTCAGATGGAAGGAATTACATTTCAGGATATAACACTCTGGTATATTTGTTTTAGAATAAAGCAGAGGATTTGAAGCTTCAGAGAAGAACAAAATTTAAACAGTAGATGGTTGCACTCCTAAAATGTAACTTAGGTACAAAATAGAATCATTTTTGTGAATGAGTGCTATCAGTGCAAAATTGCATTCATCAGGACACTTGGAAAGTACAATATTGTTTTACACATAGTGGAAGGCTGCTGTGCCCTGCTAAGTTAGGGCACTGGCCATAGCATGTAGATTCACTTAGTCTTCTTACAGATATTCTCTTAGTAAGTTTGGAAACTTTGTGCATGGCAAAACATCCTTTATTATCATAAGATAGTCAGTGCTTTAAATTTTACCCAAATTCTTCATTTTTTTTTTTTTTTTTGAAATGAATCCATGACCTTTTAAGTTACATGCTTCAGTACCACAGGGGCCGTCCCCCAGAACCAGTGGCATTTGAGGGGCTCTGGAGGTTGATGTTCTTTAAGGCTGCTTATGACTTAAAAAAAAAAAAATAATGATAGTACACAAAGAAAAAAGCCTCTTCATTATGTGCTGAAGAGATAGCCATAGTTCCTGAGATTAAGAACCGTCAGAAATTAAAGCTTTCCATAAACTGGGCTCTCTGCACTAGGGTGCACTTAGGTGAGCAGTCTCACTGAGTGAGTCTCACAGCAACTCTATCCATAATATAAATAACCCAAATCCAAAATGCTATAACATGTGCAACCTTTTGAGTACTGACAGAAGACCACCAGCCATGAGTAGAGAAAAATGCATGTTTAAATTAATATAACATATTACATATAAAATATAGGTACATTAAACAATCTTGGCTATATGTATGATGTATTAAACATTAATGAATTCTGTGTTCGGTTTTTGCTCCAGCCCCCCCCCCCCCCCCCCCCCCCGCCCTTGCAAATACTCCAAAAAATTTGAGAACTCTAAAACAGCAAACATTTCTTTCTGATAAGGAATCCTCAAGCAGTAGTTACTGTCCCATTTTATTGCTATAACAACTGAGGTTTACCAAGCTTAAGCAACATTATCAAGATCACACAATAAATGGTAGTTCTGGGATTCCAGCCCACTCTGGGAACCAGGTCTGGCTGGTAAGGAGCCTGTGTTCTTCCCTACTACACTACATGGCCAGGCCTGTGGCATAGTCCTCCTGGGTCTTGACTTCATTTCTTAGAAGTCATTTTATTTGGGGTATTTCATAATCAAAAGTACACAGAGTTATAGAGATTGCTAATATAAAACCTAAACTAGCATAATTTTTAGATTTAATAAAAGAACACACTTTAAAGTTATAGAAGAAATTGAATTTTACATCCTAAATGATAAGAAATTGAATTGGGCTGAACCCTAGGAAACCACTATATTGGCCTCCAACAGCCCGAAAGGGTCAGCATGCATATCATGGTGGTTGGAGAAGCCTAGTTCTAGCTGTGAGGACTCAGCCACGTCTTCCTACCACAGAGGCCCACTCTGTACCTGAACAGAAGCTGTTGCTGCTGATGGTCCTGGCTGAGCGTCCAGAGCTGCTGGGGTTGAGCTCTCGGCTTTCTTCCTCAGAAAAGGGAGACTCGGAGGCTGGGGAAACCTTGTTCTGCTGCTGTTGGGGCAGATGGGGCCGCAGAATCAAGCGGGGAATACGGCTCCGGGAAATCTCCTTCTCCTGATGATGCACCCTCTGCTCCTTCTCCAAAGTGGAAAGCCAAAAGAAAAGGATCATTTCTCCCTGTTCCCACAAGGCTCAGTATCTGAGAAGTCTTCTGTCTGAGCACTGAACTCTCTAAGAATAATCAAGCAATCTGTATCTCAGTTGTTGAACTAAGCTCCCTAAGTCTTGCCTTTTGGTCCTATAAATAGCACAAGTGCAAGTCTATAAGCTACACACACACACACACACACACACACACACACACACACACACACACAGAGAGAGAGAGAGAGAGAGAGAGAGAGAGAGAGAGAGAGAGAGAGAGAGAGAGAAACCACCCATCAGTATAAACATCACCCCACACCTCCAAGCCATTCCTGCAAGCCTCAAAGGCTTTTTATTACACACAGTGCACCCCAGCTTTTGGTTTTTGTTTTTTTTTTTCCTTTAGATTTTTGGGTTATTCCTGAATTAGCTGACAGTTTCATGTCTGCTTTTCTGCCTCCTCACAAACTAGATAATAGATCATATATACTTATCTCTAAAATACCTCCTCTTCCAAACAAGGTCTTAATTATTCATTAATATCCTGATACACAAGGCTTGCTGCCAACAGAAAAGCAAACACATCCAATACCCAGGGAAATGGCTCCACCTTTCACATCATATCTAGCTTTTGTTTTTCCAAAGGACAACCAGGAGAAGAAAATTTCCTCGGTTTAAAATAGCATTTCTAATACTCTCCCATGGTTTGGTTTTAAAAAATGAGTAAAAAATTATATTTTGACAATGTTTTCAATTTAAAAGTTCCCTTTCTTAATAACCAAGACGGCTCATCAGCAAAGGTGCTTAGCCAAGTCAGCCCACCTGAGTTAGATCCCTGGACCCCCCACATGGTGGAAGAAGGGGCCTCCTTTGAGGTCTTTTTTTTTTTTTTTTTTTTTTCCTTCTGACTTCCACACATGCTGTGGCACCCACACTTCCTCCCCAAACATCCCGTAGTGGATCTTTACGCCCCAATCTTCAACACACTTATTCAAGTTCATCTAAACAGATAGGGAAACTGAGGCTGAAAGAGGCAAAGGCTGGACATCATCTAGAGGAGAACTTCATTCAGATCAGTGCTCTCAGAATTACCACTACTCTGGATTCCCAGGAAGAGCTTTTTATGCAAAAATTCCACAGCTCCTTCCAACCTCTGTAACTAAGAGAGGTCTGGCTTAAGAAGCAAATGCCATTTCCCAACATGACCTCCCCCTGCTTGTTTCTTAAGCTTACCAGGAAGGGTCAAGGCCAACGCAAAAACCTCTTGAGACGCCTCCACAGGGAAAACCCCCTGCAACCCAGAACCTGGCTCAGGCATCCATGCCATCCTGGCTTTGCAAGCCACACCCAGATTCTGGATCTAACCAGCCCATCAGTCACCCAGCAGGTATCCCACACCAGTCACTCTGCTTGGCATATTGCAGACTCTTCAGCTGGGTCACTGTCACGCTGCAGTCTTTATTTCTCAGTCACGAATACACCAAATTCTTTCTGCATCACACACCACACACACACACACACACACACACACACACACACACACACACACACACACAAGCAAACACATGACACCAGCTAAAAGCTTCACTTCAAGTCACAGCTTTAGGAGCTAGAATTAACCCTCTAAGCTCAATCTTTAAATCCTCATATCAACCCCCCAAATCTTTCCCTGTAGTGTCACCTCCCCATCTGCAACATCTCATCACCATCGGATGACCCCTGACTTCCCAGCTGTCTCCAGCTCCTACCTCCCCTCAAGGCTTGGACTTTGAACACCAGGGTCCATTCCTTACCTGGCTCTCCACTAGGCACGATGCATCCACCTCCTCTTCTCCTGAAGCACCCTCGGACCCTGTCACCGTACCCGTACACCGGGTCCCCTTACCTTGCTCTCTCGGAGGGGCCCCATCTCGCTGCTGCCCTCCGACTTCCCGCGCCGCCGCCTTCCAGGAGGAGGCACCTGTGAGCACCGAGCGAAGGAGGAGACTGCTGAGCCCAGGGCTGCGCGCCGCGGCAGCAACGGGTTCGCCGCGTCCCCGCCGCCCGTCGCGCTCAGCTCCGAGGGCGCGCCCGCCGCCCGCCCCGCCCCGCCCCGCCGGACACGTGGTGCCGCCGCTCGGGAGGCGCCTCCCGGTCGCCGCCTTCACCTGCGGCGGAGCACAGCTGCCTGGCACCTCTGAACGCCACCCACCAGGTCGCCCGCCACGTCCCCGCTCCCACGCTCCTCCCTCCCTGTCAAGCTTAGCCGGACCCACTGCGGCCAGGCTGAGGCTTATTCGCAGCATCGCCAGCCTCCAAGAGTCCCCCTCTTCTCTTGCACCTGGTCTGAGATTGCCAAAGGGTGCAAGATAGATGAAGAAGGTGAGAAAAGGTGGCCAGGATGGAGAAAGAAGGGACGTCACCCTTCCCACTCGCTGTCCCTATGTGACCTCTAGGTTTTAAGTCAACGTATGATTCTCTACCATGGCCTCTCCCGAAACGCAGGCCAACCAATACTGCAGGGTTGACACAGCTTCTGGGTTGCAGGACTTCTTTCCAAGGCTGCGGTTCTCCTTGGAGGGATTTGCGTCAGAAGGGCCTTAGGTAGCAGCGAAACAGAGCTGACAGCAGGAGGCAGGAGCCCAGTGCCCACACCCAGGCCTTTTAACGGAGCATGCAGCCCTGATACAGGCGATAGAGGGGACAGGATACTTGTACTCGGGAAACTAAGATGAAACCCAGCACAGCAGTTCTTCCAAGCGGAGACCCTTCTTTACGTTTGTCTTGGTTACCACGAGGGGATAATAATGCCCACTGCAAGGCAGCTGGGAGGGGTAGAGAAAAAACGAAAACAGCTGTATCCAACTGACAATGCACACCATTCTAAAGGATTGCTAGGTCAGGTTCAGGTGATCCAATATCTGCAGGTGTCTTTTATGTGACAGGCTGAATTAAAGAATTTGTGGTGCAGCCAAATATGGTTGAAAAGCTCAAAAGGTCTCTAAGGACAGAAGAGTTGAAAGCCGTGCTATGCTCAGGTCTTACCTGGCGATAGACTTAAACTCGTAAAGTGAGTTACACACCCTTTCCTCAGAGGTAGAGAATATTCTAGGAGGCAAAGTGAACAGTCTCCACACCTTAGGGTGCTGTGTGTAAGGGCTGTGACAACTGGGAAGGTAGTACAACTTCCGCCATCTCTTTTGCATTCCTTTGATTACCAACTCTGAAAGGCAGGGATGCACTGAGTTCACAGAGATCCTGAAGCTGGAGGATTTTAGTGGAATCAATTTGTTGCCTTCTTAAAACCCCAAGAGATTGCATTGCACAAATCCTTATCCCCTTTCCATCTGCTTAACAGAGACATAATCTTAGGATTCTCTGGGGAGAAGAGGTGATTAATTCATCCTTTCTATACTCACACCTGTCTTAACCATGGACCTCACCAAGGCACAGCCCAAGAGGATTTATACAATTTATTATTTCTAAAACTATGTGCTAGAGTTTGTACATGGTGAGATAGGAATGAACTGTGGACATCAAGAATTGCTTCTGCACTCCCTACTGAGAACTGAAAATTGGTTGTAGGGACCTAACAGCAGACACTGTCCAGAGTTGTTCAAGTTGGGGTCTTACAGGCGAGTTGAGACATCCCCAACCCCTCTTCTGCTTTCCTCTTCTTCTGCTGTGACCAATATCACTATTCATAGTGACTGAAACCTCACTTCTGCCTCTCCGGTAACAACTCCAATAGGACCACTCTGGTCCTCCATTCATACTCATTTTCTTCATCTGGAGTCTGAATTGCTCCAAGTTATTTCAGTAGAGAGCCAACTGAAGTTCTGCTTTCAGGCTCACACCATATTCTTTTCTAGCCAACTAGTTACTTTTTTTTTTATTCACCAAGTTTTTATGAAAAACAAATTATTCACAGCCTTCCTTGATTTTAATTGGTTTGAATGTTTCTGTTTGCTTTGGGGGTTATTTACTTATTTTGGTAGTGCTGGGGAGGGTCTTGTGTCTGCTAAGCAAGCACTCTGTCTTTGGCCACTGACTAATCCTTGACCTCTTTCATGCAGAACTAAGGCAAATCATACTTCTGCATTAAAATCAACAATGACTCACTGTTTTCCAGCAGGTAGTAGACACACACACACACACACACACATATACACATACATTCACATACACTCACATACATACCCCTATCACCAAGATGGCACCAAGGCCTTTCAAGCTCTGGCTGCTGTGTTTGTCTCCCTTCTACAGGTGCCCCCTGCCTTCACATAGCCCTCAGCCTGCTGCTCTAGCCTCTCCACATATACACGGCTGTTGTTCAAATTGTAGTCCTTCAGTTCTCTGGAGGTTTCATGTTCTTTTCCCTCCGGACTTTTGCACACTGCTCATCCCCCTGTTTACATTTCTTGCACTCTATCTACCCATCCTCCTCCTTCATTCTCAAAGACAGGTTGATTTTAGACAACTTCTTCCAGCAAACCTCCTGGATCCCTGCAGGCCACCTGTGCTTACCCTAGGAGAGCTGTTATGATCCTGTTTCAGAACTCCTCACTCACTTGTCTTCATCTTCCTGGCACAATTTCTCCTGTACAGTAGCATCAATGCATAATTGCCAATGAATGAATGCCTAAATGAATGTGTTCCACAATCCCGTATAGGGCCCACTCGTACAGGGTGAAGAACATAGATAGAACTTGTGTTTAGCGGGTGACTCAGATAAAGCTGCCTCCAATGTGTCTTTGTATTTAGGATGTGTGCCTAAAAAAATCCAACATGTGTTCAGTGAAAGCTTTTACTGTAGAAGTGCAGGCACTGAGAGGCCTTGCTGTCACCATAGCAACCTTACCGAGGCAAAGGCTGATGGTTTACTGTTCAGATGCCTCTTAGCTCTGTACTTTTGGAAACCAAGCCTGTTTTTCTGCTGTTCTAAAGGCAAGTTTTTACAAATAATCATATCTACATTGCCTTTAATTTCATTGAAGTGTTTCTCATGTAACTAGGAGAAATTTAACATTTGAACTATAGCATCAAAGACCTATAATCTAATATTGGCTAAGATACTCATCTTTCATCTGTCTTATACACTTTTTTCATTTTATACTTAAGTACTTACTGTCTTGTTTTGTAATTTTGTGGCATTTAAGAAAAAATGTTTCTTGGATATTTATAAAATATTTTGATTGAAAAAATGTTTGATATTTTCTAAATGCTTGACCCTTTGGAGGTTTTTAATAATATAGCTGCCTAGATCTGGGAAGAAATATAGGAGATAGAGTGTTATAGATTTGGAGGAAAGCAAAGTCTCTATACTTCTCATATCTAGAGATTCTTTATGTGAAGTTTGTAATTAAGTGATGTATATTTTTAATATGCAGAGAACTTTACATTTTTAGAGCACTCTCACACAGTATAATCTTACATGAGTCTCATAAAAATCCTGTGACCTGTAAGTAGCCAACTGCTGAAGTCAGATCAGTGTTCAAGGACAAGCTTTTATTGCCAGGGACCCCACCTCCCCAGACTGCAAACTTCATAGAAACCACAATACAGATGCACTGCTAAAGAGAAACATTTGCACTATCCAATCTCTCGTCCTCACAGCCCTATGCATCCCCTTTCCCTTCTCACCTCTCACCTGCTTATGCTGGGGCTTCTTGGACTCAATCAGGGCTGACAAAGCACGGGTCTCCTAATCCTGTCAGCTGTGCAAGCAAGCTCTGCTGTCTCTCCGTGACCCGATGTTGGGTGATCTGCACAGCAACAAGGAGCAGCTGACGTGTTTTACAACACGTCATGAAGAAAAGAAACTGCATTCTGGGGCATCCTGGGATTTTTTTTTTTGTGGTGGGGTGGAGACCCATATTTTTCTTACCAGGGAGAGAGCTGCCTGTTTTCCTGTAAGAGATTGTGTGAGTGATCCACCCTCCTCTTATTGTGTGTGTGTGTTATTGTTAAGCTATGGTTAAGGTATTTAGATACTGCAAACTGTAATGCCTAGGATTATGCAAGATCACTCCCTGAGGAGGGGGCCAGAGAGTACTTGGGGCAGAGAGGGGAGTGGATAACCTGAGGCAGTGTTGAAAGAACATTCATTGGGTTTGGAGTGTGCCAATTATCTAGGCTCTACAAATGGGTTTTCAGTTAGAGATGCTTTTAAGAGAAGAACAGAAAATAAATGAAAGTCCAGGTGAAGGCGACTGGCAGAGGTTTGGGCCTGAGGACTTTGAGGCATGGACGAATCACATGTAAGTTAGTGTCTCAAACAACGCTACCTGGAGTCTGTGGCCTTTTGTTCATTTGTGAGAATAGGCTAAGAAACGAGCCAAAACATAGAAACAGTGACTATATTGAGCAAAATGGGAACACAGAGTGGGTGAAGCAGGTGTACACCGATTGGGAAAGTGGATTAAAATAGATGAAAATTTGATCCCTAGAAAAGCTATGTATAAAGCTGGGCATATAAGTAGAAGAGGCCGAGTCTGGACATTTCCCTAATGAACTGCTTCCGGTGACTAGACAGTCTGTGGACCTCAGAGGGCACAGGAAATCGTCTGTGAGGTAGGCATCGGAAGGCCTATAGCCAAATGTTGAATTCTAGGCCCGAGGGAGAAGTACCTTTTGGTCCTAAGAGACTGGAGGTATGAGAAGGGCAGTGGGGAGTCCTCTGACCTGGCAGCAAAGCTTCCTAGAGAGGAGGTGAGCGGAAGATGCCAAGACAGTTCTGTCAGGTACCTCATCTAGGGTCTCCGAGGATGGGTTCAGTACTCAGATCAGTCTAGTCTTAGAAAAGGCTTTTATAATGGCTTCTCAGAAACCAGATCTATATCTAGATCGGAGTTACATTAAAATCTTGTTTTCCCTAATCTAATTTATGTTTATGACTTTGTACCTTTCCCACCATCAACTTCCTAGTAAACACCATTTTAAAAATAATTCTGCTTTTTTTTCCTTGCTAGAAGATGGGGGAGGGTTGATTTTGAAATTTTTACTCAAAAGACAGAGCCGTGTTGTTGCAAAACAGGACAGAGCGCCCCTAGCGGCGGACTGCTGCTATGACAGCTGTTGCAGGAGCCCCCGGAGTTAGGGAGCTGTTTGCAGGCCTGAGGGACAGGGAAGGAGGTAGGAGCTTGGGGTTCCGAAGAGAACACAGAACCAAGTACACCTCTGCAGTGTTAGAGCCGAGAGCAGGCTTGATTGCTGCTTTATCCCCGAAACCTGCTGTGGCATTGTTATCAACCATTTTTTTCTTCATTCCTGGCATCATGTGACCCAGTGAGTAAACAAACAGCTTTGCTGTAACCTTTCTCTTCTCCAAGCTACTGCAGAAAAATTTGTAAGAAAATAAACCTAGAAAGTAGGAATCTGTCCTATATTGTCTCATCTCTCCATGTGTTTCCTTAAGGCACTTCTAGAATGCTGTTTAATCAAAGAAAGATTGCCTTTGAAAGGAGATAACTTTCTATCAGTTTTGTAGGTACTGAGATTACATCATCCAAGAAAATTGGCAAATAGAAGACTAAAATTGTTCATTTCACTGGCCTAATATATATGATCCCATGGTTTTTCTGTTAGCTTTTGTGTTTTCTTTTGTTTTTCCAGGCTTATTTATTATACATCAGAACAGCATCAACATGAGAATAAAATTCTAAGTAACCTCTGGCATTTGGGGGGTCTGTCGTTGACATTTTATCTGGCTGTTTTGATGGCTAACAGGAGCTGGAATACCCCTTGTTTTCCCAAGAAGCTGCACACCTCCTCTTGTCTTCTGATTGGGCAGTGATCTGAGATGTGGGCCTTCTTACCCCGAAGACAAACAGTTGGAGCTATTGCTGGAAGCCTGTTTGCTCTGTCATGGCTTCCTAACTCCCACCGTGCTGGGAATTGTAGTAGATGAAATTTGAAATGAGCGACCAAGTAGAGAATTAATAAAACTAAGACTGGAGGGATAACCCTGAATTAGAGGCCTGGAGAAAACATTTGTGTCCTTTTTTTGTTGTTGTGTTTTTGGTTTAATTTTTTAAAGAAGCCCAGTTACTGGCTGCCCTCATTGTGATGCTCATTCAAGAGACAGCAGGAGAGTGAAATGAGTTTCCTAGTCTGCAAAGAGGCTTGGGATGAGTAGTAAGTAAGGGTTTGAAGCTCATAGCCTTGAACTCAGGTCTATTATTTGCCTTCTTCTGACTCCTCATAGGAAATGTTTAAGGACCCCTCTTGGACCCAGCGTGATGTGAGTGCGGGTTAGTTGAAAAGAAAGACTTCGTTGCACCAGTTAATGTCTTTGAACAAATTAAGTTCTCTCAGCTTTATTTTCACACCTATAAAATAGACTTAATAATAGTAATTAGCTTGTAATGCTGTTAGAAGGATTAGACAAGTCTAGTATTTAAGCCTGGCATATGGTTTATAGCTTCCTGGGTATCCTCTCTCCCTCAGATCTCAGATCAGACCGCTCTAACTACCACTGCAGCTTTCTGTTTGCTTGAGCTCATCTTACATTTTTATCAAAGGGGAAAATGTTTTCCCTACATTGATAGTCACACATAAAGAGCGAAATGGAATTTCACTTTAGAAAAGAGGTTGTGAAAGGCCACACACCAATCATCCATCGGTCATCTCATCTACCTGTGGTTATTACTACTCTGAGCTGGTCTCTCCTGTTCCTTATGGTCTAGCCGAAGGAGGGCACACCCATGACATACCTTTGAGGATGTTGGCACTGTATCAGATAAGGGGCTTTCCAGAACTAAGTTAGGCGGGACCTGAGCTGATCAGGCATACATCTTCAGATGAGTTTTGAAGAATAAACAGGTTCTATTGTGATTCTGGCTTCTTGAGGGTCTCCTTCAGTGGTTCCTCCTCCTCCTCCTCTTCCTCATGTCTCCCCCTCTACCTTCTCTCCCCCTCCCTTCTCCCACCTCCTCTCACCCTCTTTCTTCTCTCTGTCCATCTGACTTTCTTTCCATTCCTTCTCCTTTGGCTCCTTATTTCTTCTTCCTATTTTGCAAACATTTGCTACTCACACGGACTAATGCAGACAGCAACTCTGGGTTCCCCTTACATCGTTACTGCCTGAAACCTTTTGGAAGAAAGGGAATTGACTTAGAATCTTGATCGAGTACAAAGAGCACCACGTACAATATGTAGTTTCTCAATTCGCTTTTTAAAAAATTAATATTATTTTCTAAGAGAGCCATGTTACACTGCCACCTATTGGTCCACTAGGGAATTTTTCCTTTGACATCTAGGTTTTCAATGAAATCATAGCATATTCAAACTTTCTCAGCATTATTTGAATTTTTTCTGAAACTTTCAAAATGTAAGGCTATATAACTGCATATCACCGAGTGAAATCACGTGGGAGAATGAAAGTGTTTTTTTCTCATTAGACAACTGTTTCTTTTGTTCTCTAGGGAGTTACACCAGACAAGTTAGCATTCTTAAATCTTTGTGTCTCTATTTGTAAAATGTGTATATGGTCTACTTCACAAGTTTTTTCCAAATATTTAATTCTCTAACACCCATGGAAAACTTATGCAGCTTGGGAATTCAACTGAGGGCTCCCCCCCCCCTTTCCTTTCCCCTTTCCCAATTAATAACCCTGGGGAGAATAAACTTTATGATTCAACTTTAGCTAATTAATGAGCTAAATACTTCTAAAACAATAATGGCAAATGATCTTTATATAGTCCCTCTTTTGCCTATCCTCATGTGTCTATTTGTATAAAATTGATAGGTTTGATATTTGTAAGTTGATGTAAAGTTGTTTGAGTTTCATGGGGAGATTAAGTAGGGGAGGACTGGGAGACCAAGAGCATCCCAGTAGACTCCATCTTCTACGTTCTGACTGGATGCAGTTCAATCACTACTTGCTTGCTTAATTAGAGATAACCATACGCTACTTTTGAAGAAGGTGAGAATATGCTCAAAGGATCTGCCTGACTCCGATCTCCTTATCTCTTTGGTTGGTTTCAAGGTCTTCTGTTTTCTAATGTGTAGTCAACACCCAATTTCCAGAATCTTTTCAAATAGACTTAATGTGGCCACTTGGTGGAAGTGATGGTAGATGGCCTGAAGCTCAATCTAAGGGGTCCTCTGGCCTCACTAATGATACTGCTGTTTGTTCTCTTCGGCTGCTAGGACTCAGTGATATGTGGCCGTTATTTTTATGTTTGGGAGTTAGTGTTATTGCCTATTCACTTTAGTGTCTACTTAAACCTTCTCCATACTTCAAACCTACCAGCCTACTACTGCCCCCTCAGGCTGCACAAATGTCCTTGATTGACAGACAAAATAGAAGGCACAAGAACTTCCTTCTCCTACTTCCAAACCCATACACTTACCTGCCTCTACCCCATCACTCCCATTTCTTTCCTATCTTGTTAGGTTTTGTTCCCCTCTACAAGGGAAATTCCTGTACCTGAAAATACCTGTTCAAGACCGCCAAGGAAATTATCCAATCAGTCGGCCTTTCTGACTCTCCAGGATTTTATTTCCTTGCCTTTGATATGGAATAATTGTATATTGGCTTCTATGAGCATCGCTAGAATTAATACACATGAAGAACAGAGAAGCATTCTCAGTATTTTCTAAGCATGCAATTGGGTACGAACTGTTATTAGCTGTCATTCTCTTTTAAAAGTGACTGCAACATACATTTCCACTGAACATTTCACACGAGGGTTTAAACATACTGAAATTTCCTCGATGAAAAGTGCCTCACTCTTGTTCTCTACTTTCCTGAGATCCAGTACCCTGGCTCCTCTTCCTATAGCAGCACACTTCTAATGAAGGGTTGGTGGGACATATCATCCGAGACCCTTTCTGCCCTATGACACTCCACTCCTGTACCAAACATTCTTGGCTGGCAGCTCTTTCCCTAAGTCACCGGTAACCTCTCTGTGGTTAGCTTAATGGCTAGTTTCAACCACAATCTTGACTTCTGATCAGCCTTGGGAGTAAACACTACTCCATTTCCCCCTTCTGATTACCTCCTACTTCACAGCAAGATTTAAACACTGGTACTGCCCTCTCATTTGTCCATCTTACCTTTCCTCCCTGGGTAATGCCTTTCTTTTCAGTTGCTTCAATAACTATTTATAGGTAGATAATCTATAAATTTGTATCTCCAGTAGAATATTTCCCATAATCCACTTGGATATCTCAGTTTATATGTCCCCAAAGGCCTACAAATGCCCTCTATTCTGAACTGAATTTATGATACTTCCTGGGCAGGTGAATCTTACTTCTGTATTCTTTAAGATAATAAATGGTTTCACCATGCAAACCCAGGGGCCTTGACGATTCTGTTAAATATTTTGTCTTCTACAGTTTTGCTAAGAATTTTCCTGTCTCTCTAAGCTCCTAATTATTTGTAAATGAATGTCTCTATTTTTCTATGTCACTTTCTTCCCAAGCTCTCACCTGGCCTCCTAGACTTGTCCACAAGATTATATTCTTAAATAGTGGCCAAAATATGTTTCTTTAAGATGTTCATATGACCAGCTCCCTGTAGTGGGATTATGTTGTTCCATTGTAAATAACTGTCCCACTACTCTTTTAATAAAAACACTGATTGGCCAAAGGCAGACAGGAAGTGTGGGCGGGGCTACCAGACTAAGAAGACTCTGGGAAGAGGAAGAATAGAACAGAAATGCCACAGAGACTCCAGAGTTGCCAGACAAGCCAGAAGATACAGAGAACTATTATGCAGCTCTGAGAAAAGGTACCGAGCCACATGGCTGAATAGGATAAGAGTCATGAGTTAGTTTAAGGGTAAAGAGTTAGCAAGTTATATGCCTGGGTCTTAGGCCAATCAGCATAAAATTGATGCAAGCGTCTGTGTGCGTCTGTGTGTGTCTGTGTGTCACTGCCAGGACTGCTGGGTCTGGGCCATGAGGCTAGGCCAGAATCATAGTACAGCACCCCTTTATCTTACTGTGACTCTATCAGTCCAACTGAATCCTCTCAATGCTTTCTAGGGACTTGGATATACATACATACGTACATACATACATACATACATACATACATACATGCATACATGCATGCATACATACACACATACACACATACACACACACACACACACACAAACACACACACACACACACACACACACACACACACACACACATATGCCCTTCTGGTCAAGCCCTGGCATCACACCTTGGGTGTTCACAAAGGGTCCCTCTCCAGAGAGCTCTCTTTACAACCTCTGGTCTCCACCAGCAATCTCTTTTGACCTTTAGATAACTCATTAGAGAGTCACATTTGCTCAAGTTAGGGAGCTTATTTTTATCTTAAGAGCTTATAGGAGAGAATAATTTTTTGGTTTAGAAATGTCTATATTTTTTCGTGGTTGTATGGTACAATGGAAAACTAAAGCCACATGCAAGATATGATAATCAGAAGCTAGATTTGCTTTGGGGCTTGTCACATGAGTTGAATAGCAATTCAAAAGAATTTTTAAGTAAGCAAGTGAAAATAATGATTTCCAAATTGGTATAACTTGAAAAGCTTCTGTCTCAGAAAATACATCTATTTTATCTTATGTACTATAAAATATTAATCTTAGTTTCATTTTTAATGGATTCAATTCTCTTGAGTGTGAATTCAAAGAATATGCTTTGAAAAACTATTCCCTTGATTCCTTGTTATGGTTTTTCCTATTCTTTTCTTTTGTCGCTTATTAGATTTTTAGTATTAAAATAGAGAACAGTTCTAGACAAGGGTTTATTTAGAAAAAACTCAAGCATTAAAAAATTTAAATATTCACAGTCTCATTGCTATATTTTATCTTACAGGCTAATACAGGATTCTCTCTCTCTCTATCACACACACACACACACACACACACACACACACACACACACACACACAGGATTTAGGTAGTAGTATTTTAAATCTTGGAAAAATAAAAAATATAGTTACCAAGACAGGGAACATTAGAAAATTTCACACTAAGAATCTGCTTTTAATATTCTTTTAGAGCAGCCAGCTTCCCAATGCTTGGGATCGTAAGTATAGATGTGTAAGTTTGCTAAAGTCAGATACTTGTGTTTCCCATCGTAAACACCTGGAAGTTTTGCATCTAAATTTGCATCTAAATTTCTGCCTACCCTCATGTCAGTAGTCTTATCCACAAACCTCTAAGTTCAAAAATAACTCTATAGAAACAGATAATAAAGTAAAGGAAACGAGGAATTACTACAGGGTTAGGGAGCATTTAGTTTTTTGTTACTGTTGTTTGCTTTTTGCCTTTTAATAATAATATAAAATTGAATATGTGAAAAATATTGTCTTAAGATGAGGCTGTTCATGTTTACATATAATAAAATGAAGCCATTAATAATTACTAAGTATCTTTAAACATTGTCTAGAAATTGGCTAACAGTTATTGTTTTATTAAATGCAAATCTTACACCTTGAATCCAAGACTTTTTCTAAATAAGTGAGTTTTATTTATTCTAAAAATATGAATTGAGATCTTGTTTGCTATTTAAAACAGAACTCTAATAAATGTTGAAAGAAACCCAATCAATTTGCCAGATTAATATAAATATATCTAAGTTTTAAATTTTATTTGACTTTTCTGCATGGAGCTCAAGCAATGTTGGGACTCCTGTGTGGTCATGGAAAATAGAGGGAATATTTAATGTCACCCAGATGCTAAGGCATGTCATGTCAGTGGTTGGGTTTTGTGCTATTTTTAATTAAATATTAAATTATCACCATTTGAAACATAGGATGAACATGTGAGTCATTTAGTGTTAGACCCATTTCTAGCTATAAGCACTATTTTAAGATAATCCAAGAATGAATTCACATAAAATATGACAAAAGTAATATTTATTAGCCCTAAATACATTATAGTTTTTCAAGTTTAGAAATTGGGATCATATGAAAATTACATATCTTTTTAGAAAAGTTCTTAGCTGAATCTTTTAAATCCCTTTTCCACAGGGCTTTGCTGTTTCTATAAATATGAAAACAAGGTGGAAGGATGATTCCCCAGAGTTAGGACACACACCTCTTTCTTTCACCTCCTTTGCTAGTAGCTCCAGCATTATTCTTTGGTGCAGACCACTCAGTTCTCTGTAATTAAAGCAGTACGAAGGGGGATACTTCACACAGGAGATTTAGGCAGAAATCGCCACTTTTATTTTTTAATCAGTGATCCTTTAAAAGCTAAGGTTTTCTGTTGTATTTTTGTCCAAAGGTAAATTGTCTTTTTAATGAGCTTTAGTAATAGAAGGCTGCCAGCAGATCTGTTGCTGTGGCTTCTGTGGTGTGCTCAGTATGTACGTCCTTGCTCAAGCATTCTATTCCTGCACACTGACTTCATCCTTTCCACTGTTATCATTGAGTCTGGGGATGGTTGCAGAATACAAATCATATGATAAATATTTGGGAATTTGTCTTTGTGGTTTTTCAGCACCACCGCCAAACTTCTTGCCTAGAGAGCTGTGTGAGGCTTTTCAATCTGAAACCTTTGAGCAATCCCTGTTTGCTTGCCAGCTGGGAGGCATCCATATTATTGAATTGCAGCAGCCCTTCAAAGAGATTAATAAACATTTCCAGTCCTTTGCATCTTTCTTTCTATGGCTTGCTTATTTGTTGATAAAATTTTATGCTCAATAATTTTAAACACTAGAATGCATCTTCTTTATGTGGATTCCCAAATGTTATGCACAGATTTTTGACTAGCATTAGTATAAATGAGGAGTCTTTCCTTTTTTTTTTTTTTTTTTTTAATCACAATTGTACCCTTCCTTTAGTATGATACAACTGGAAGATTCTGCCTTGTACCTTCTTCATTCACTGAAGGTTCCTTCCATACATGGTTCCTTCCTCAACTCTCTTTAAGATACTATAGCACATCTCAAGAAATGATATAATAATAGCCCATCACACTGTCCTTCAGTGATGCCTGAAAGTGCATCTAATATTTCAGGGATGAATGGAATGTTAGATTGATTAGCATCCTCAGAGAGCTTTGCTTTTTCAGCCCATAGTCCCAAACACTTTTCCATCCTTCCCCTAACAACACGGGCAGACTTGTCACCAGCATAGCCTACTCTCACCACCAAAGTCAGTGCTGTTTGCTTTATATTGCTGTGGTAGGCATCATCACCACAAACACTTGAGAAGGGAAGGACTCATTTCATCTTTTAAATTTAACACTGAACCAGCAAATGCAGGAGAAATGCCTTTACTTGCCCTGTTTTTTATTTCATGCATTTGTTTGGGATTGTTGAATTTGTTGCTACAAAGACTAAGCTTTTCTATTCACAAAGGCAAAGCAAGACTACTGTTAAGTAAGTGAAGTTAGTCTGGTGAAAACTTTCAACAGAACCAGTGTTTTAAATCTGTTCAGAATGCTGAGGCTGTAGATGAGTGCTTGCCTAATATGTGCAAGGTTCTTCATTTGATTCAGAACACACCAAGAAAGAAAGAGAAGGAGGGAGGGAGGGAGGGAGGGGGAGGGAGAGAGGGGGGAATAAATGAAGGAAGGAAGAAAGAAAAGTGAAAGAAAAATCAAAGGACCACACAAAGGTAGGGTGGTGCATGCCTGTTATCCAAGTACTTGAAAAATGTGGCCAGGCAACTCAGTAGCTAAAGGTCCTCCTCTGCATAGATTTTAGGACCTGCCTGGCCTATCTCAGAAAAACAAACACACAAGCAAACAAACAACAAATAGAAGCATTATTTGGAGATTAGAATCACTGCTGGGGTTGGAGTGAAGGCTGGGGTTGGGTGATGGCAGCTCTTCCAGAGGGCCTGGGTTCAATTCCCAGCATTGACATGGCACCTCTCAACTATCTGTAACTCAAGTTCCAGGAGCCTAACACCCTCAGACAGACATACATGAAGACAAAGCACCAATGCACATAAAATAAAAACAATCATTAAGAGAGAATCAATGCAGTAACACATTAAGTCAGTGTACTACTTACTTGTATCCACCCCCATCTTAGACTGCATTTTACATTTTTTTTTGAGAGGGGGAATCTTATTTTGTTGCCTGAGCTTGAAGTTTTGGTTTTCCTGTCTCGTTCTCTTAAGTCACTGGTATTACAGGGTTATGTTGACTACACATATGGGATATTGTCTTGAGAAATAAGATGCTGGAGTTGTAGCTTAGTGGTAGAACACTTACATGGTTCAATTTACAGTGTAATCTTGTGCATTCACCTACTTGGTCTCTTTTCAACTTAGTAGTTTAACATTTGGCAAAGCAACCTCACCAACACAGAGCATGTTCCTGGCTTCAAGGTCACCAAAACACTTGTTTTCATAGCCTTGTATATCCAATAGGTGGACAAGAGATGTACTCATTCAATAATGAGCATTGGATCTGATTCTTTCAATGATGTGACTGAGGTCATATTTATTTTCCAAAAGGTAGTTTCCCTTAAGTCTACGATAGGTCTCTAGTTGAACAATAGAATAATAGTAGCCAGGGACATTTCCTGTTAGCCATGTAGATGGTGGCAAACAGCATGACAACCTGATACCTCTTGTTTGCATTAGTGCCTGTGGAGCTTCTGCTGGACATCACCCAGTTCAAGTTTTCCATGTGACCAAGGTAAGAAGTTTTCAAAACTTTTGTTGCATTTTACTGCCCTGTGTTTATTTGTATTGTTCCTTTTCAGTGATGAGTCCAAGATGCAATTGACAAAAGCAGTTTTGTATTCACATGGCCCACTCTGCACTTTTCTCTTACACACAGACAAGGACAAACTTGCCCACTACAACCCAGCCACGAGATCACAGGGTACTCAAGTTCTGCCACTTCCGCTTTCTCCATTCATTCTAGGAGTCATTCAATGGTTTTCCTCTACTTCTGGTTTTCACATAAGCATTTTTCTTTTCTAAATATCACTTTTTTGCATTGTTAATCAAGAGCAAGCTGGTGAATTGGCAGTATTAGAAGGTCCAAAATAGGCATTAACAATTATTAATTAGAATACAGGTAGTTTTTAAAAATGATTTTTCAAATCTATTTTTTAAATATGTATTGATAAAATCCCAACTGCAATTGTCATGTGGAAATATAAATGTTGCAGGACAAGAAAGAGCTTTATAGAGATTCTAATGCTTTAAACCAAATAGCCAACTACCCACATAGTACTGACTGCAATATATATATATATGTATATATATGTATATATGTATATATATGTGTATATATATGTATATATATGTATATATATGTGTATATATGTATATATATGTATGTATATATATATACACACACACACACACACACACACACACCCAATTCTGAGACACATTACCTGCTTGTTTTAATTTAAAAATGTCTACTTCCTACACACACACACACATACTGATTCTAAGTTTAAAATAAAACCAGAACTGACATTTTTGTTTGCACATTAGAAAGTAATAAGGCATTTTGGTTAGGTTGGGGATACAGTTGTGTTAGTTATAAGATTTCAGATAGTGTCTCAAGTAGTCTAGGCTGGCTGTGAACTTGTTGGGTAATAGAGAATGACATTGAACTTCTGTTTCTCCTGCCTCACAGGTGGGCATAACCATTCCTGCCTTATAGTGTTGGGTGGGGATTGAACCCATAGCTTAGTACATGCCATGCAGGCATTCAATCAAATGAACTACAGTAGTCCTTATTTAGACACTTTGAAAAAAAATGTTGCATTTGTATCTTTAATAAATGGTTTTTTATCAGCACTATTGTAAGAGGTGGCAAGTTAGAGTAAATTTTGTTTCTTTAATTATCTATACCAGAGCCATAATTATGTAACAAAGATTTTAAACTATATAGCTAAGTATAGTAGTGTAATATCTTAAGTAATCCAACTGAGGTCTACATCTGTTATCTAAATATTAGTATTCACACTAGTTATTTTCAAATTGGTCCTTATTTCCATTTCTCAAATGAGAATATATTTTCCCTCAGCTCATTGGCCAGTTAGGCTAGGCTAATTGGTGAGCTCTGGGCCAATGAGAGATGCTCTTTTAGAGATGATAGACATCATTTCTGAGGATGACACCTGAGGTCTGCTTCTGGACTCCACAACCATGCACCCACATGTACAGCTATATTTATACACACATAATTCAAAAAAGTATTAGATAATAGCAAGAACCAAATGATCAACTTGTGGTTCAAGCAGTATCAACATTATCATTAATGAAATTAAAAAATATATATTATATATTAATATTTATATATAGTATAATCACCAAAGACAATTTAATAGGAAATTACTCATTTTTCAATGCCCTATGACAGTATTTTCTGACCTTTGTAAATCACATATGTATTAACAATACAAAAAAAATTGAAAATTTAAGTCAATTGCTGATTTGTATAATGGCTCTAATAATAATAATAATAATAATAATAATAATAATAATAAGACATTTGCTGACTAATGGCACCTTACTGCTTCCCAATTGTACTGCTTGCCTTTCAATCTTGTATCCTACCTAGAAAGAGATACTCCAATGTAAAAAAAAAAAACAAAAAAACTATAGTATGTAATTTAATTTAACTCATTTTATTTCATCATTTAATCGATATAAAAATTAATGTGTTTTTTATTGGCAGAGGGGACCAATACTTCAAAACAGGATTCAGTTGAGTTGAACCACATGTCAAGTTCTCAGTGAGCATGTAGCACATGTCAATACTCTGGACAGCACATTTCATGCATAGCCCTAGTCAGTTGGATGAAGGAGGGTCAATTTCTAGAGTTTTCTAATCGATTTTTATCATGACTAAAGGTTTTTAAATGGGTAGAGGAACTTATAATTCTTATTTTCACTGGATTTAAAAGAGACAAATTAGTTTAAAGATGACAAGCACAATTCCCCTCTAAGTCATCTAATGCGAAAAAAATTAATGAAAAGTTCCCTGTTGGTTTATCTAAGGAGGAAAGAGAAGTGAGTGGCTTTGTGACAGCCGGAGGAGTCTGTCAGCTGACTTGTACCATGCACATGTTCTATGAAACTATTTTTTACTTTTAAAAAATTTAAACTAATTCCTCCTGCTGGTGCAGTTCCTTCATACTTCATCACACTTCTGAACAAGTGATCATGTAGCAGCTAAGATTTCATGTGCTGAAGGCACTGTACCAATGCTTCCCAAATACATCTATTTAAAATATAAAGTACTTTTATTCACACTTCCAATTTTGGATCCACTAAAGGCATTTGGAGTTGGAGAAGAAAGTGCCTGCTGTTCAACTTTTTCTTTCCCACAAATTCTCTTTACTGAGAGCTTGCATATTTCTTGCTAAGTTTCCAAAGCACATTAAACTCCCACTAGAAACTGAATAACTGTGCACACTCTGTAAATAGGAGCCGTGAGCAACTGCCTTGAGAGAAAAAATGGATACTGATGTTGCCATGCATCTGAGTAGAAAGCACTATGCCAACAATGGGCACATACCGGGGTTTGGAAGTGGGAAATCCAACAGCCCAACACATTCTTTGAAAGTCCATGGCTTCATTCCTGTGTTCTGAATCTTAGCTCGATAAAACCACTGAGCTGGATAATACTTGTTGTGAGGCAGTTCTCTGCTTTGGAGAATGTTTTGGAGTATTTCCAACTTCTACTCATTATCAATCACCTTCCCACGACTCTAGTACTGACAAGTCAAAGATGCCTCCCAAATCACCAAATGTCCCTGGGGGAACAAGACTCTTCTCAATGGAGGGCCAAAGTCTTATTTAAAGCCTAAAAATTATACTTTTAAAATGTAGCGCTCATTTTAACATCAAGGTCAACCTAACTAATTTAGCAATTTTATATACAGAGCATACTTCTAAGAGCTTAGAGCCTTTGGAAAATGCAATAAACCCACAGCATATTCTTTTTCTCCTGTGCCACCTTCTCAATATCAGAGCTTTCCTTTTTACTTTGTCTTCTAATTTAATGGTATATACTTCATTTTATCTGGAACTGGTTTACATAGGAGAATGTCAACTTTCATATCAAATCAGTTATCACACATATCAGAGACTGAGTCATGTAGCTACTTGAACTCTCTTGACTATGTTTCAGGGGTGTTTACCAAAACTGATTTACAATGACCTGCATTCCCTAAATAAAGACAATGATTATGTCACCTACCATCAATTTAGAGTGTAAGTTGATAAGGAAATTTCATAATCCGTGTCTTAAATAATACCATGTCTTAAATAATACCACAAACCTCTGTACTTCCATAAAATCCAGCGAATGAAATCTCAAAACAGAATTTGTATTTTCTTCTTTGTTTTCTTAAAGCAAGCCCAAATAAAGCACTTTAGCACACCTATTTCCTGTCATATGAAAAACTTAGCTAGTTAAAAATAATAATATTAATAAAGAAAAGTAAGAGTACATTCATCGCTTCTAATTTTTTTTGACTGACAGAAAAAGTTAATAAATGGAGTAAAGGACAGGTAAAATGGTAACATAGCAGAGGATTTTACCTGCACTTGGTATACAAATGAAGGTGTCAGCTTCAATATAAAATCAATTATTTCATTTAGCATGCTGTTGAAACTTTTTAAATGTATTTCAAGGGTGTATGATGTATATAAGCTTCCTCATCCCTGGTTGTTTGCTTTGACAAAAGCCATAAAGAGTCATTATTCTAAGTACTGATATTGAAGCTGTCATTTATTGATGACTGTGCTAGACTAAACAAGTGTTCACCCATCTAACACTTAAAGACTGCTTGAGGTAAGTGTTACAATCCATGTGCTGAGGAAAAGGAAGCTCAAGTGTTCGAATCGCTTGTAGAAAATGATGATTCCAACAAAAATAAAATTCAACTTATACATCTTTAATGGAAAAGTTAAAATTCATTCTGGAAATTTGCCTGATTCTCAGAAGACCCTAACTGAGAGCTGGCCTGATTCTATGGGCCTTTAAATTTAAGGAAGCTAATGGTCTTTTTGGCAAATAACATAATTCTGCCATGAAAAAGAGAAACAAGGAAACATACTTTCTTTAAAACATACCCAGAATATAATGTAGTGTGACCAATTGTGTCTGTGTGTAACGCACTAGAAGAATAGAAAATAAGGTGTGGTGTTTTGGGTAAACAAACAAACAAACAAACTAAAAACAGCAAAAACCCTAAATTTCATGGTATAATTTAAAAATAGCAAAATAGAATCCTTTTCTTTCAGGCCATTTCTGCAAATGATAAATGTTTTAGAAGACTATAGGATGAATGCAGTTCAGACGCAACCAGGCAGCACTGAATAGTAAATATTTTATTTCTAATCCTGGAATCCAATAAGAGTAATAGTGAAGAAGTCTGTGCTGTTAACGCAACCCAAGGAACTTATCACTTGACATCTTTAAAACTTTTGTTATTGTACTTTATGAGTAATAGTAAATATTTGTATTTGATTTTCTTTACAAAATATTAGGTACAAATGGACTAAAATGTATCCACATGTCAGACTCTTTCCTACAAAAGGAGATACTCTGACAATAGAGCAAAAGTGTCACTAGACAGTGGGAATGCAGGCAGTTCTATAAAGCAACTGATCTATGAATTGAAAATATTTATAGGCTGTGGCATGAATAAGTATATAACCTGGTTGAATGGATTACATTTATATCAAAATGTAAAGTATATTGAAGCGCTGGATATTATTCAACAAGATATTATTTTTTCTGATTTAATATCATGCCAGTTTTGCTGTATGTTTTAATGTCTGGAGTATAAGTTAAGAAGTGTAGGTCTACATATCTCTGTGTAAACTACTTTCAACTGACCGTTTCTCTATAGCTTTCCTCTGCGTGTTCAAGAAAAATGCTAGGCAGCCTGCCGGTGTTATTTAAAGCATAGAGGAATATATCAATTGACTTCAGTGTTTCTATTTGGACATTTATCTGTTAGTGTAAACAGATATTTGTTGTTTTATTAGAACTGTGTTTATGCAAGTAGTGCTAGCTAGCCTTTAATTCTAGCCATGGATTTAAGCTGTGAGATCCATTTATGCATGTGCAATAAAGCACTTAATCCTTAGGGACTAATGGCAACTTGTCATCATTGGAAACATGTTTCCAGTTTAAAGGCACAGACTAACATTTAAGTAAGATAAAGAAAATACTAGTAATAGTAAGAAACCATGACCCAAACATTTTATGATGTGGAGACTAGCTTTCTCTTTTAATCTGTTTCAAGGTATAACCAACATGTGTCCTTGAACACACCAACAGCAGCACCCAAACTACATGCCAAACAGGGTAAGTTCTTCCTTAAGGAAAAATTTTAAAAATGAGGCTTCACTATTTTTTTTTTTAATCCCAGAAAAGTACATTATTATAGTGTTAACTTAAATAGTTTAAAAATTTTATGCATGTTAGCATACCTCTTGCAGTGATGCTTTTCCTATAATAGTCCATGATAATATAACATAAGGCCATTATAAATTTACTTTTGACCTTGTGAATACTCCCGGGTCAAGTATAAAGATGTCCCACTTGTATAACATTGCTCATCATCATCATTTGATTAAGTATAGGTTTGAAGTAACGAGCGCTTGTTTCAGCTCTCCCGAGTATGTTTTCACCAAGCCATCCTTGGCCGGCCTCTTCTGTTACTCCCTCTCCACGTCTTCCATGTGTAATGTATAATATGAAAGGACAGGAAAGGAGGAAGAGAAGGGAAATGGAACGGAGAACAGGAGGGAGGGAGAGGGAGCCTGAGCATAGAATTTCCCACTTTGTGTCCTAATGTTTGTTACAAACTGCATATTCCTTATGATAGATTGGTAAATATCTCTCAGACTTTTTTCTAGTTGAAATTATTTGCTCTTTCCAATTTATAGAACAGCAAGAAGGTATGAAAATCTCATCTCAATGCATGATCCTGGTTTTATTTCTTGAGAGTAATTCTTTTTGGCAGTCTGGACTAAATTTATATGGAGATAACTATAGTTCAGGGTAAACCATATTAAATCTGAGACCCTTATTTTAGAAACATTTGTCCCCTCATTACTGGAGCAGTACAGTCTAAAAAGAGAGGAAGGCTATCTGAGTGCATATTTCATAAGCTTCATATTCATTATTCATGCATGCCATTAGAAATAGAAGGAATGCATACACATGGGCTTCAGATATGCGTTCTGAGCATATATCCAGCTTCGCCTCAAAGGGTGCTTTTCCTGTGGAGATGAACGCATGTTCACTGAAGGCAGCAGAGGGCCTTCCTTGGGGAGTTCTTACAGTAATGCTACAGAGGGTTCTAAGATCCACTCGAGTTTAATGTTCTACTTTATGAATCAGGCCTGCAGCATTTCCTCCTAAAATAATTTGAGTTATTTGAGAAGTTTCAAACTAATCTTGCTCCATGTTTAATGTAAATGTGAAAGGATAAAAAAACAAAAAAACCCCAAAAAACCAATAAACAAAAACCTGACCCCTGATTCATTTTGGGAGGGTCCATAGCACTTAGATTTTTTGAGTTAAGTAGGATTTATGAGCAAATATTATGATTATCTTGAAATATGTATTCACTGTGTGTCAGGGACACTGTCAGAATTTCAAATAGGCATCATCTCTTGAATTCGTATAGTAACTATGTAAATGAAGCCATAGTCAAATCTTACTTATCTTTCTGTGTAAGTAAACTGTTTTAGATGATTTTCAAGAAGCAGAAGTCTGATAAACATTGCTGAATAACTCAAAAGCATTTAAAAGATATTTAGAAACAAATATATTTAGATGTAGAAACATAAACTTAAGACCCCTTAAACCTTAAAAAACAAACAAAAAGAAAAATAGAAAAGGCTGGGTATTATGCACATGCTTTTAATCCCAACAGAGGGAGGCAGAGGGAGGCAGAGGGAGGCAGAGGGAGGCAGAGGGAGGCAGAGGGAGGCAGAGGGAGGCAGAGGGAGGCAGAGGGAGGCAGAGGGAGGCAGAGGGAGGCAGAGGGAGGCAGAGGGAGGCAGAGGGAGGCAGAGGGAGGCAGAGGGAGGCAGAGGGAGGCAGAGGAGGGAGGCAGAGGGAGGCAGAGGGAGGCAGAGGGAGGCAGAGGGAGGCAGAGGGAGGCTAGCCTGGTCTTCAAAGTGAATTTCAGAACAGCTAGACCCCTATGTTGAAAAACTAATTTTTTTAAAAAATGCTGTTCAAGATTTGACACTAAATACACTAACACTTAAGACATAAGACAAAAGACATCTGTGTCACATTCTTGAAGCTAAATGTATAGGACAATTGGTGAATAGTATTGGAATGTCATTTATTGCTTTGTCATAAAGATGTACCTATATTTTCTGTACCAAATTTAGGCACAAGAAAAATAAATGCAGTTCCAAAGGAATTTTAAGATTGTGGGGTAAGACAGTTCTTTCTCAGGAAGTAGCTCTGCACGTTGGCTAAGACTAGAGTAACTTGGGGCTACTATGTGATTCTAACTGACTTTCCCCTGCAGCCCTTAGTTGCTTCTGCTTCGCACACTAGGAACATGATTCTGCAATTTTTTGTTTATGTGTCTCAAATAACATGAGGTACGGGGTACGAGGTTGATATGAGGGATGAAACATAGAGAAAATGTCATGACTATACTATCAGAGATGTCATAACTGAGTCACAGTAGTTGATATCACTTTAGAATAGATTTCTGAGTGTCTGGGGAAACATAAGCCTCACTTCACAGTTGCCTATGGTCATTGGTCACCAGCTTTTTCTCTCTGTGGAAATTTAACTTTGGGTCTCCCTCATGTCAAATAGCACTGGAACCTATAAACATTTCAATCCACTTTTGTCTACAAAGTCTCCAATAAATTCTAAGGGAGACTATTATATTCATGTTAATGATTTTAAAAACATAAACACTAAATAACTAATTAAAAATATATAGTACAGCAGTTCCAATTAGGAATAGAAATGAATTCTAAAATATACTAATTCCAAACTAAGAAACAATGTAAAAACCTCTCAAGTGCTGTAAAAATATTTGTCCAACTTCAAAACAGCTAATTTATCACAATAAATTTCATTTATGATAAGTGATTTTGAATTAAGAATTAGTTCTCAGTCACTTCCTAAGATAGAGCTTGAAATATTAAACTATATAACCTGAAATAAACTCAGAATAGACACTGAAACTCAGTCCCCAGCTGCTGTCAATCTGCTGGGTGTGGGAATAGCTACACGCTACCACAGTTTACACTTCTTTCCTGTCAATCCTCTTATAGATAATCATAGGGAAGATGACAGAATGTAGTTTAATGGGGTTTGATGGATGCAAAGCTGCTCTGTACTCTAATGAAAAGTTAGACTAAATTGTAGGTTTCACAGTTTGTAACTCTTTTGGAGAAAGTCAGGGAGTATAAGTTCTTCATTGTTTAAATGCTTCTTTGAAAATTTAAATTTTCTCCATGCTCCTTCTAACTTCAAAACTAAATTTTGAAAAACCAACAACATTTTACAAAACAATGCCCAATTAACCTATTTTCTTTAAACTTCTTATGACATGATGAGAGATCCTTGATAAGAAAATAACCCTATCAAAACAATATTCCTCACTCATGATCAAAGGCAAATTTATCTATTAAGAAAGAGAAGTTATCAAAAATTACTACTTCACTAAGCACTTAAATGCAAAATCTGAGATTTGGGGACAATGGTTGTTTAAAACTTCAAAATTAGTCATTTAAAAAAACTGTTCATTCTTATTTATTTGATGGATTATTTAAGCAAGTCAGTTAACTTCTCACATTTAAAGAAATGACAATTGTATGAATGTAAAAGAAGGTACTATAGAGGAAACACACCAAATACGTAGTGTTGAATATACACTAATAGAAAACACACTTATTTTATCTCTTAAGATTTTAATTCACTGGGGAAAACAGAATAATGGATATCAGTTCTCTAATTTGGTAGTTGGTGAATACATGTCCTCTCTAAAAAGGCAGTGCCCCCAAGTCCTCTTGGACTTATTCTTTCATTCAGAGTCAAATTCATGCAACTAACGGGGGCTAAACACTACCCATTAGAAACTGAGCTAGGGAGTAGACATAATAAATCAGTGCAAATACCAAACTGACTCAGTCCCTCACTTATGTTGTAGTGATATATACTACCCTACGATATTATTTTTAACATATGTCCAACAATTGTTAACTTTTTTTGGACTTTTAGTAGCAAGCACCAGATGTTTAAATTATTGGCAGTCATAAGAACTGTATGTCTCAGTGAATTAATCTGAAAGCCAATCGTAAGTATTTTATAGGTATATATAAAAAAACTCAAATTATGGTTCATTATTAGAAAGTTTATGACTTTGCCTTGCTTGAAATTGCATGAGGAATGCTCAAAGTATTCACCTCTCAAAATATAAACTGAAAAGTTTCTGGTAAATAAATAGAGACCAACATCTGTTAATATTATTGCCATATTACAGTTGTGTAAATAAAGAAATTTTAAAAGTGAAAAGATGAAAAAGCCAAAGTGGAACTTTAATAACAAACACTTGCTATTCCCTTTCAAAATTCCTCAAATACACAAACAAATAATGTTTTATAATAATTTTATTCTATAGTAATTACAAAATTATACAATACATGAATTTATAAGTTTATATTCATGTTTTTTTGTTGTTTTTGCTGTTTGTGTTTTGAGACAGGGTTTCACTGTGTAGCCCTGGTTGTCTTAGAATTTATAGATTATATTTCAGCCTGCCTCTGCCTCCCTAATTCTGGGATTAAAGGCAGTGTGTTTCACAACCACTCAGGCTTATATTTATGTTTTTAAAGTTGTTAGGATCAACACCAATGTTTCCTTCATGTAGTAGGGAGTCTCAGAGAAAGAGACTAATTCAGCACCATGGACAGAACACCCATACCACCACAAAGGCTACTAGAAATATTCCCTTATATTAAGGTTAAGAAATAAACTTAGAAAACGAACAGGAAAATAAG
The DNA here is from genome assembly GCA_033318265.1 of Phyllotis vaccarum. NCBI lineage: Eukaryota > Metazoa > Chordata > Mammalia > Rodentia > Cricetidae > Phyllotis > Phyllotis vaccarum. The sequence goes on from JARWLC010000001.1 coordinate 10,899,501, forward strand.
AACAAACAATCCAGAACGAAAAGTAAACAGAGAAAAAACCCACCAGAAACACACACACACAGAAACATAAGAACCCATAAAACAAAATATTTTGATGGGTGAGGAGGTAGGGATGATCTGGGAGGAAGTAGAGGAGGGAAAACCATGGTCAGAATATATTGTATAATAAAAGTATTTTCAATAATAAGAAAAGAAATAACTTTATGTGTGAGAGTTGTTGTATAGAGGTATCAGTTCGAGTGGATTCCACAACTACATTTTGATTGGTTACAGTTTTCTGTAATGGTGTCTATCTTTTGCAAAAAGAAGTGTTCTTGATGAGGGGTGAGGACTATACTTATCTGTGGGAATAAGAATAGATATTTAGAATATGTTTAAGAATTATGCTGGCTTACAAAAGTGGTGGTTGGGGGTACTTCTCCAAGACCCATGACTTTATTAGCCTTGTTAGTTTATTAAGTTGTCAAGTTTGAGTTGAGTGAGTTCTAGGTCCAATTAGAGAGCTTTTGGTTACTTCCAGGGTATATATGCCACTATTGCACCCTTCGGTTTATCATGCCAGGATGTTGTTGGCTGTAGTTCATAAGCATCATAGCTGGGCAGCACAGTTGATTGCTTCTCTATTTTGGAAGCTTACCTGATGCATTCTGGTACCAATGAAGCTAGTTCTCAGGTAGTGGGTTTATAGGTCACTTTCAGATCAGGGCCCTCTGGCTCCTGTATCTGAAGTGCATGGTGTGTTCAGAAACAAGAACTTACCTTCTCCTATCCCAAGAGAAAGCTAGGGACAATAGAAATAGTCTTTAAAGTTTAGAGAATCTCTTGAAAAGTCCTGACCAACAATTCAAAACAGGGATTATCATGCCTAGTGCTGAGGTTTTTATTATGTGGTCTTTTGCTTTTGGAGGGAGCATTGTTGATCCAGATAAGAGCATTTTGGGGTAATCATAGAAAAGAGGGTGGGGAAATTGTAAGAGGCAAAGGAACAGAGTTTTCTTTGAGATGGTACCTCCTAGGAGTTGTAAAAGCTACACCTATTAAATTAAATTTTTATCAACATGAATGTCTAAATGAGCTGAACAAGGACAACAGCAATAAACGTGCTGATCTTCAACCATACACAAAGAACGATAGGCAAGTAAGCAATGCTGGAAAGGGCAGAAGATCTTCTCCAGGGAAGCACACTAACTGACTATCCAGTAATGAATGATCATCCCTGAAACACACATACAAGTAAAATTGCACAGACCAAGCAGTGCGTATTTATGTACTTAGGAATACATATGTATATCCATACACATAAATGTATACAACAGCTACTATTGGAAAAAGGCCATGAATTTGAAAAAGAACAAGAAAGGGCATACAGGAGGGCTGGAGGGAAGAAAGGGAAGGAAGACATCACATAATCACATTATAATCTCAAAATATAAAGGGCATAATTACGAAAAAGAAATAACCTTATATTATCCACTTTTTTTTTTAACACACCAAGAAACAAATGGATATGGAAGGATGTTCATGTAGATGATATAAAGTTTAAACTTCTCTCTCCTATATTATGGGAGCATAATGGCTCTTTCAAAGGCATGCATCATTTTAATAAATGCATCAAAGGTGTCATTAGGTTTAATAGCACCTACTCACTCAGACTATTATTCCATACCTTTTAAAGTTAGTTTAATGTGTATTAATGGTGGGAAATTGATGAAATTATAAATTGAGTTTGCCTGAGCACAAGTTAACCCAAGAAAGGGAGGTTAGTTAATATTATCCTCTACTCCACTCTCTGTTCACACTACCAAATATGTCACTCTGCCCAGGGAAAGAAATGCATTGTTAGTTGGTTGAACCTACAGTGATTTTTATGGTTCTCACTTAGGAAAATGTCTTTGGTTGGGTCATCAAAGGTTCATCATTTTTAATAACATTTAAATATTTTTATATATTTTTAACTTTATTTACTTATGTCTTTCATTTTAAATTACTAAATTTAATATTAAATTAAAAATTAAGTTCCTTTTAATTTTCATTCAGATATTTAACTACTTTGATATCACATTTAAATATTTTAAGTACTTAATTTAACTGACAAAAAGTGCTATCTAAGCAGTTATGAAGGAAACATTGGTGCTTTGAGATTGGCTTTTGTTCAAAATAACATCTTGGTCCATACCTACTTCTTTGTACTTTTATCTTTTTATCTACAGATATTATGGGAATAGTAGATCTGGAAGGTGGCTTGGCTTAGAGCGTAAGTCACAAAGCTCAGATTTTTTTTTTTTTTAAGATGGTCAATACAAGTGACCTGACTGGTCAGTACAGCAGCAGCGGAATAGCAGTGGACACCCTCTGTAGAAAAATGGGTGCCCTCGTGCTATAACCTGCCAGGCCCTCTGAAGCTAGAAATTTTGATTTCTAAAAGCAAATTCTCTTTTTAAGCTTGCTTAAAATTAAAAAAAAAAATTTAGTCTTTTATGAGTGAATGCCTTGCTGATTTTTAAGATGAAGTAAATACATTTGCGAATAGAATCTGGCTCATAGGCTGTCTGTCAGCCTGGGACATGTGGGAAAGCATATGTATTTAGTGAGGCATCTGGAAAGTTTTACATGATACTATTACCAAGAATTTCTGGTTGGGTGCCAAGAGATATACTGTGATTATGTGAGTTCTGAGTTAATTTCAAAATAAAGATACTTGGCTCTCTCTAATGCTGGAAAGGGTTAGGGTATAGCACAGAAGCCTTCTAGTCACAATGAAGCTCTTTGCAAAACCAGATGAAAACCTAGTGAGGAGTCAAGTGCGTAGGTTAGCATTAATGTGTTACTAATAATAGGCTCCCCTCTTCCATCTCTCTCTAGAGCGTGCCTTGTACTGTCTCCCAGTGTGTTAGTGTATAGCTGGGGCTCACAGGTGATTTCAGGTGATTCCCACATAACTACTTAAAAGTTATATGTGCATTTTTCTACACAGTTTACAAGAAAAAATTATAACATATAAAATCTTTTGTGAATTTCATTCCATAGATAAAGTCTAATGAAAGACAATGTATGTTTAATATTAAGTAAATACAGTAGCTCATATTCAGGGATGGTGGAAATGATAAAGGTCACCAATGAAACTGGCATTTTTGGAGTTCTGTATTCTGTATGCCAAAAGCCTATATAAAGACTTGTCTGACATTGCTAAGAACTTAGTGTACAGGATTAGCAATGATTTAGTGTCCAGATTCCGTTAAGATTACATTTGAACACTGTGGGTTTTTTTTTTTCCATTGGTAGTCAATCTTCAAAGTAGAAACTCCTTAAAAGGCTAGATATTAAAAATTCAAATTTGATTTGTATTCCTGATTTTCTTAAAGAGAGAAACATTTGTGGACTCAGATTCATTCTGTGGAAATTATGCCCTCCCTGTCACTTCTGCAATGTGGTGGCTGTGAATTCAGGTGCCTGAGGCACAGAAATACTTTGTTAAGATAAAAGGAAGGTTTTAGATTCAGGGCCTCTGTATTTTCATGTAGGGGTAAAAAAAAAAAAACAAAAAACCCAGAAAAGAAAAACCTCAGGCTACTAATTTAACATAGTAAGAGAATATTTGTTCCTCATATTACCATAATTAAAGGGGAAATCCCACTGATAAAGATACTGTTGAGTTAGGCTATGATGGTATCATGCATAAGAAGTAATACCTAACTAAAATGTGTATTTTACAATCCAATACAGTATCAGTAAAAAAGTATGCAAATATTAGTTTATATAACAAGTACTTTATATAGTGAATATTTTAGATAGCATATATATTAAAGTAAAGCATTTTGTGGGTGCTCAGATTTATAAAAATAGGCAATGTTGGAATTTAATGTGCTTGTAAAATGACCTTAAAGGCTTTTTTATTGTAAAATAATTATAGATAGTAGCAAAGAAAGTACAGAGAGATCACATATACCCTCCATTTTGTTCCCCAATAATTATATTTTATATAGCTTATAGCATGACATATTAATCAGGAAATTGACACTGATGCAATGTGTCTAAAGATCTGACATTTTGTCATATGTAACCATCACAATCAAGAAACACAACCGTACCATCTCAGAGTAACCCCATGTTATACCTTTAGAGTCACACTTCTCTCAGGTGTGACCAAGCTCAGCAAATCACTACTAGTTTGTAAAATCACCCACTTACTAAAAGATACATGTTTGGGCTTTGGGCCATGCTGGTTTATAATTTGTCATTGGCTAATTATTCCCACCGCTGACAACTTTTTCTGCCAGCCACAGATGCTTATCTACAAAATTAAAGTTTGGGGACCGTGATGTCTCATCTCAGCATATAGAGTTGCTTGCCTCCAAGACTACTAGCCTGAGCTTCACCCCAAGACCCATAAGGTAGAAGGAGAGAACCACTCTTAAAAGTTTTCCTATGAACTAACTCTACCCAGGATCCATGAGGTGCATGCACCTAAAGTACCATGCATATGCACACACACAAATAAATAAAAATGTGAAATCGGGACCCAATATTTTCAAAGTGGCAATACTTAATATATCTGATAGTATTATTTTATTAAGATATTACATTAAAGACGTTCACTATAAAGTCCACATGAAGTTAACAAAATACAACTTAAAGTAGATTGAACACTTTGCTTTACACGTACTTTCATTTAAATACTTTAAATCAAATAAAGTAAGCAAACTTTGCACTGTAGAAATATGGTGCTCTCAAAGTGACAAATTTGCTAGTCTCTCAAATGTCGCTCAGAGAAAATTTGGCACAGAAATTTAAGTCTACTTAAGTCCTTTTTTGCTCAAGGATTCCCTTTGGGGTAGTAAAAGATATCATTCCTTTACTATACCTGATTAACCAACAAGGTTGGCATGGCTGCAGCAAAATGTGAGATGCGGATTCTGAACTGCAGGGGGTGGTTCAAATTTGTCTCTTTCCTAGTTAAGGACGTTCAGGAGATGAGTTGTCCATGATCTGTGGTCACTAAGACGCTGAGGAGGACCCTGACGATCAACAGTGGAGAGTCCCTCACTTGTCTCCACCACTTTGGAGAAGATAAAAACACCAGGAAAGAAGAGGTCCCCAGGTGGCTTCTTCATTTGCAGATTTTGGTGTCCCCACCCAGCAATATAGGGCTCGAAATTCCTGCATTTGGTTGATTCTACAACCCATACCCATATATATTGGCAGCTGTTGACACCACCCATTTTGACAATGGTCTACCATTTTCAACAACATAGCAATGAAATCCAGATTCATCTTTTTCATCTCGGATAATCTTTATGATACATCAGCTAGCAAACACAAACATGAAGGCTGGGAAGACTTGGGAACGATCCACCCCCCAGAGGCCTTTTGGAGACATCTTTTTACTGAACCTTCTGTTTCGAGAGGCACCATTTTCAAGCCTGTCTTCTGAGAAACATCAGGCAAGGGACATCCAAAACTGCTGGCCAACATGCTGGTCCAGCCAACCTGTCTGTTGCAGATCCCAGTCAGATTGTTTCAATAACCAATCACACAGAGCCTCTTTCTCCTTAGTGTCCCTCTGTGGAGAGCACCCCTGTGTCCAATTTCCTATGACTTCCTTGAGTTTGTCCAGAGCACCCTGGATACCTCCTTCAAAGAAAGGGGTGGTTCTGTCCTCTCTGTCCTCATTGAACCCAAGGCATTGGTTGCCCTCCGGTGCTCACAGGCACTGACACCAAAGCGTGCATCTTACCGTTTCCTTTGCAGATCGTGTCCATCGCGCTGTCCAGAAGGTGTCCCCGTGCGCCCTGGAGGCTGGGACCGGGCTGGGCCGCCGGCCTGCGACACGGCGTGTGACAGCGGGTTTGCGCTTGGGCTGGAGGAGCCGGACCTGGCCCACTCCGCCCGCGCCAGCCCGGTTAGCACACGTGGTGCGGCGGCAGCCGGTGTGCTCAGGTCCCCTCGGCCTCTTGGCTTCTGGAGCCAGCGCGGCGGCACCTGGGGCTTCGGAACACGTGGGGACACACGCCGGAGACCAGAGACTCGGCACGGGTAGGTGGGGGCGCAAAGACGCTGGCGACCGCAGGACCGATTAGTCCCAGGGGTTTTCTCTGGGGCTCACAAACGGAAGGTCAGGCCGTCGTCACCAGGGCCTGTGTAACTCATGAGCTCTCTCGGCTTCAGATTCAGCTCCCGGCGGGGTGTCGCACTGCAGTGCCTCTGGTTCCCGCCAGTTGGGGGAGCCCCATCCAGGGCGGGAGATGGGTGTCTATTTGCGGGGCTACACCGAAGCCCCAAGGGTGGCCATGGGCCTGGGCTAGGAGTACTCTGACTCGGAAGAAGCAGCTGTAAAACCTTGAAAACCTCTACAAGGACCTAAGCAGGACAGCCTGTCCTTGGAAGAATTCCCCTCAGTATCAAAGGCTGCTTGGGATCACCCAAAGAGACAACACTCCCAACTGAGAAAAGCACTTAGCAGCTGCAGACCCTTTCAAAGTTCATCAATGACCTTGCCTACTTCCTCTTAGCAAGGTGTCTAAGTGCTCAGATTTCTGACCTGGGGACATATATGGCCATTTACCTTCTGGTTCATAGAAGATGCTAGCATTAACAACAACAGTAACGAGTTAACTTCTTTAATAGCTAATGGAATAGAGATAGAATTGATGCCGTGTTTAGCAAAGGTTGAAAAGACTCGAGGGATAGGGAGAGAAATCATGTTTTAATTTACCAGTCCAAACGCAAAACTAAGCATCAACTGCTCTACCTGCTGTATGGGAAAGATCAGATTCTGAAGTGACCAGTAGGAAGATGTTTACTTTCACCAGAAATACTACAGTTCAGTGTAGTCTATGAAAAACTTCCAAGTTCTCTAGAACTCTGTAGGAATAGTCAGTTTGCTTCTCCTCTCATAAACTAAGAGCATCTGCCAGAGCTGTCTAAAGAATTCCAGGGGAGTTTCTTGCTGTCTTTTGCTTACTTTTACTCTGCATGTGTGCCCCTGCAGGAAGCATGCTGCAGTAACCCTGTCTTATCCCATCCCCCTGCCTCTGGATAGCACCATAGTCCCTAGACTTCTGCCCACAGATAGTTTCATGAATCCTTTTCTCCTTCCCTGACATCTCCTACCCCCTCCCTCCAACTCTCTCTTTTCTTTTAAATCTTGACATTAATATGCCGTAGATACACTTTGCCCCATCCCTTCCCTCCTGTTTAGGATCCGTTCATTGCTTTTCAATGAAATGGGTGCAAGTTCCCCCTGTGGCTTTTGGTTAAAATTGCTGGTTGTCCTGTATTTTCTTCATCAGCTTCACTTAGGTTCCTTTCAGGACTGTTGTGTCCTAAAAATTGGGTGTCCTCTGTCAACAGCCTTGCCCATCAAATACATGTCCTTTGAACTTCCCACAAGTCCTTTAAAGATCATTGTAGAGCTGGGGGGGGGGGGAACAATAGAAATTTGGGTGATTAGTTTTAAAGTGAAACAGCCCAGCCCTTACAATACAGATTTCACCTGTTGGGCAGGAAACATCACTAAGTTGTATACAGAAGATTGAAAAATTAGGAACTTAAAGGGCGTGAGGGTTGGGGGTGAAAGTGATAATAGAATAAGTGGAAAGGAATGTCCCCCGCTTCCCCCTCCATGCTGATTGATGGGCAGCTCTGGACCAGACTATCCAGGCTAGGGTCGGAAGACTAGAAATGGAAAGGGAAGGGAAATCTTGGTAAGGATGCTTTTCATCAGAGTGGCACAGGGCTGGTTATACTGTGGAACCATGATGGAGGGCTTCACAACAGTTTTTTTTCCCTCATTTCTTGACAACATAGGATATATATATATATATATATATATATATATACACATACACACACACACATATATATAGAATATATATACATACATATATATATGAATTTTTTTGAAATTGAGGATGTAACAATTACCCGTAGCCTAACTTGAAGCTAAATCTTTATTATTTTTATTAATTTTTGCAGTTTCACACATAAGTATAGTAGCTATCCAATTCCTGTTCTTCCTCTTACTACAGACTTTATGACCTTTTAAAAACTATTATTACATAAATATGTATGTAACCACATACTACATCTGTATGTATATATATGCACACACACACCTATATATACATGTACACACACACATATATCCTACTGAATCAATTTAGTGTAGCTTATATGTCTGTGTGTCCAGGGCTGACCGGGAGAGGTTGTCTGTGGAGGAAACTGGTTCCTTCTCAGCAGCCGTTGACCACCTGGAGCGCTTCATCTAGAGGTAGAAGTACAGGGAATTTCCCCTGTTCGTAATATCATGTTAACTGGTAGTTAAACCTTTGAGATTGTCTAATTCCTATTCATTGCAGCAGCTTTCTGGAGGTAGCCATTGATTAAAGTAATACACAAACCGGAGAAGTAGTCAGTATTCTTGTGTTGAGGAGGGGGTGGTTTCGGCCTCATGGCCCTTTTCAGTCCTTGTATTAGATATTTCCTTTACTGCTGTGATAAAATACACAAAGGAGAAAAATCTTACAGAAGGGAGGATGTATTTGGGGGGGTCACATTCTGAAAGGATTCCTCCATACCAGAGAGTGCACGTGGGTAGGAATGTGGGGTGGCTGTCACATTGTGTCTGCACAGAGATGAGTATTTGCTCTCAGATTCCTGTCTCTTTTTTATTCGGCCTTGCCTCCCAGCCCATGAAAAGGTGCTGTATACTCGGGGTGAGTCTCCCTCCTTAGTTCCGTGTCTCCAGAAACTCCCTCTCAGACTTGTCCAGAGGACTGTTTCCTAGACAATTCTAAGTCCACTCAAAGTGACTATAAAGATCAGCCATTGTCATACTCAAACAAACTGGCAGAGGCTCTCTTAAAGATGTGTTCTAAAACCCTGTATGAAGATTGGAACATAGTGTTAGAATTCCTTAAGCCACATATGTAATGGTCAATATTAGTTGAAATAATATTTTAGATAATTGCTGGTATGCACCATGATTTTAAAAATTTATAATACTATTATGCTTTATTCATAGTAGATTTGTTATGTGAAATCTCATAACCTCTGTGAGTGTATAGAGCCTCATCTGTGAAGCGGAAGTACTACAATGTTTGGAGAGTTTCAGGTGAATGTCAAAGGAAGCGACAGAAGGAAAAGTCCTCTGTGAATTAGAACTACCTGTGCATTACCATATAACAATGTAAGGGGCTCAAGTGGAAATCACATTGTGGATTGAGTGGAAAATTTGTAATTTAAGTAAGTTTTGCACATTCACACGGTTGTAGAATTTTTGCATGGATAGAGAATTTATAGAATGTTAATTTGCCTCTCCCCCCCTCACTTTTTGAGACAGAATTTCTTTACATAGTCCCAGCTCTGTCCTGAAACTCACTCTGTGGACCAGGCTGGCCTTGAACTCCAAAAACTGCCTCATTTTATATGTGAAGAAACAAGTACACCTAGGTTGTCTGCTATTGCATTAGCACACCTAAGCATACTACTGAACATTATATAATGAAAAGATGGAGCCACCAATGAAAAAAGAGACCATGAATTTGAAAGAAGCATTGGTAGGGTTTGGAGAGAGGGATACGTGTTGTAATTATATTATAATCACTCAGATGATAATATATATCATTTATTATAATTTAAGAAACATTTTTAGAATGGCGGTGCCATGGAAAGTAAGTTTATTCAGTAATTATTATATGGCAGCTAGAAATACAGTGAAGTACAAAAGGATTACTCTGCCTGCCTTCTAAAACCTGATGCCCTAATGAAGAGACTCACCAGTCATTTTAGCCACTAAGTGTCTTAAAGTTCTTAGAATTGGAGAATTAGTAATTAGTTCAGAGGTTAAATGAATGAGAATTGAAAATATTTCAGGCTGGTTAGATGCCAAGCCAACTGGACATTTGAATGAGAAGTCAAGAATGTCAGAACTTTTGCCTGAACAATTGAATGGTTAGGTGCATAGCTTTTTTAGATAGGGCAGGATTGTAGTGATGATTGGCATGGAGATGGGAGAAATGATTAGGTTTTCTTTGCTTATACAATATTTTAAATAATATTCAGGCACCACAAAGGGATTGTTAAATAGGAATCTGAAGCTCAGAGGAGACTCAGTAAGGTTGAGAATCTATACTTGAGAACTGTGTTTGAATATGAAATTCCAGTATTGATAGTTTGCTGTGTAATTGCAAACCTTCCATTAGCATGTTTGATCATACTATGCAGTTTGGCCAAAAAGGTGGATGCAGATAGTGTAGTACTTATATGTAAAGAAGGAATAGACTCTTATCAAATTAGAATCAATGTCTTTATTCATTTTATGTCAGGCATGGCAAGCTTGTAATGCACTAATGTAACAGTTGACCAAGAATTCAACACAATAGCAAGTTTCTAAGTTATAAATGCAAGAGATCAGGGCAGTGTCTCCCCCACCATGGTGGGTGTGTCATTATACATTGTGATCAGGACACTATTTCATAGGTTAGCAGTAGTTATAAAAGTTGTTAAGAATGCCTTCCATGATGTTAGAGCTCTAGTGCTCTTTTCACAGTGTAGCTAATACAGAGACATAGATGTGGAGAACATTATGAATGATACAATGCCAACAGATGAATGAAACCCTGGAGAGTACAGATGTGACTTTTTAAAGGTAGACTGTGATTAAACAGGGCTCATCCAGTGACATGGGTTCAAGATGTATATACTTAGAAATTTAAAACCATTCTCCTGTGACCATTATAAATAATATATTGCTAGAGAGACTAAGAATTAAGTAACTTAAAAAAATAATCTTTGGGAATTCTTACCATTGACATTTCTTCTTATTATCTGTGTCAAGTCTTTGTTCCCTTACACAGTATCTGGCACAGAAAGTCATGCTTATGTCTGTGTCACATCAAGTAGTTGACACCTAAATGAAGTAAGTCTTTTGCCTTGGATTATGTGTTTCTCTAAATTATTGTATAATATTTCTAAATCCTGGTATTATCTCTTGAATACAGTATATTGTTAATAAGAATTGATTCAATCAATGTGTTTTAAGATGTGATAACACCACATTATCTCAGATCAGAGAACTACCTAAAATTCCCAGGAAGGTACCTCTTGTCTCTGAAGGTAGACAAGAGAAATGGGTAAGAACCTGAACTATTTGAATATATTAATGGATACAATAAACAAAACATTATAAATAACTGAGCTCTTAATATAATTTCTAATGATAAAACTATCTGTAGTCCTTGGAAATGGTGGCCCAGACTTAGGCCTCAGAATCTCAGCCAAGTATTTCATGTTCTAAATCAATTCTCCCTTTTGAAAAAGATAGCTTGTGTGAAGAACATCAACTGATGTTCTAGAGAGGAAAGGCTGCCACATACAGAAACCCCTAAGGTCTCAACACTCACATCAAGTGCTTCTCCTACATGCTCCACAGTGCTTTGAAACCCCACTTTCAGAATCCATATCACATTATACTGTCACTATTACTATGTCCCACTGAAGTGGACTTCTATTGGATAAACTGGATCGCTGTTTCAGTCCCTGCTGGTTAAGGTGGACATTGGCAAATCTTTTCTGTAAAAAAGTGAGATAATAGACATTTTAGGACCTGTGGACCATGTAATCTCTGTCACAAATGCTGTTTGCAATTGAAATGTGGAAGCTACCATAGATAATATGAAAACATTTCTATTTTCAAATCAAGGTAATAGGTTAAAGCTTTCCTACCATTTGTTGCTATGTAAATGTTAAGAGGCACCATTCTAGAAGTTCAAAGAACACCGGTCTAGTCTAAGAAGAAGAGGGGCTAGACAAGATTTTCAGAAAAAGGCAGATTCTGTTCTGAAGAAGAACTTAGAGGCTATATGCTTATGATTATAGAGAGAGAGAGAGAGGATGCTGCAGGTGGAGAATGTATTGCTAAGTACAAGAGCATAGAAGCAAACACAGAACTACAGGACAAACGTAGACAATTGGAGATAGGTCAGGATGGGAATTGCTGTCATAAGGCAGTATTGCAGTTTATTCCTATATTATTAGTTTCTAATATTCTTTTTTATCTGGGGTCCATAGAGTTGTCCTTTATATTTTTATTATCTCTCTCCTCAGTAGGTAAGCCTGCTTGTGTCCTACATTAAAACTAACACTTCATTGTTGCCATCACTATCAGTCATGACCACATCCATCTTGATTGACTACCATCACCCCTTACACTGTCGCTTACACCACCACCTTGCCCTGACTCCAACTCTTCTGTTGCCATAGCTACAATGACAGTGATAAAGTTGGTGGAGGAGGAAGACGTGATGGCGGAGGTTGGAAACATGGTACTGGTGGTGGCCTTGGAAGTGCTGGAGGCAGCAGCGATGGAGGTGGTGGTCCAAGAGCTGGAGTCATTGTCTAGATAGTGATGTGAGTGATGCCACAAAGACTCCCTCATATTTCCAACACTGATCTAAACCAATTTATTTATTTACATTTAAGAGATTGGATTTCATTAGTCGATAGGAAAAATCTTAAATAGAACTCATTAATGTATTACCGTTTCATGTAACATGAAATTACAATGAGAGTAGAAATATTAGCAAAAAGTAACCATTTCAGATCAACAAGTACAAGAGATTAATAACAAACAGTTATATGTGGTCACTGAAAGGTCACCACACCAAGTCTAAGCAGAAATCGTCTCCATTGAGTGTTTCTAAACATGTGCGGTTTGCTTAATCCCTTCCCAGTTCCCTTTTATCTCTCTGTGCCCCTTTAACCAGTTCCCTCTTCTTGTTACACTGTCTTCTCCTCTTCCTCCCTTGAAGCTTCATTTTTCCCTAAGTCAGGTGGATCCTTTTCTAGATAACTGATCTTCTTTACCCGTATTTGTAGTTACCTAGATAAGCACATTTAACAGGTAGGGGCTGGAATCCACATACAATAAAAAAAATATTATATTTGTCTTTTTGAGCCCTGGTTACATTGATTAATATAATATCTCGGAGTTTCGTTCACTTTCATGGAAATTCGTTTTTCTTTATGGCTAAATAAAGTTCCATTGTGTGTCGTCTATACCATGTTTTCATTATGTATTCCTTTAATAGGCACCTTGCCTTATTTAATCTCCTGCTATTATGAGAGATTAACAACAAACAGTTATACGAGTATCTGTGGTAGGACATAGAGCCCTGTGGGTGTGTGCCCGTGGAGAACCCTCCGCATTGAATTACACAGTGGCTGCACAGTTTCCACACCCACCCACTGTGAAGGGGACCCCCCCCCCATCCCTGTCTTCATTGTTGCCATTTGCTTTCTTGCTGATGGCCATTCTGGCTGGGTGAGATAGAATCGTAAAATAGTTTTAATTTGCATTACTTGGTGGATAGAGTTATTAAACGCCTTTCAAAGTGCTTACTGGCTGTTTGTAGTTTTCTTTTGAGAACTATCAGTTTGGACAATTGGCCCCCTTAATTGTTTGGGAGTTTTTTTGGCGTTTCATTTTGGCAGTCCTTTGTAATCAGTAAATATTAACCTGCTGCCTGAAGTATAGCTCACAGATTTTCCTCTTCTATACGCTCTTTCTTATGCTCATAGGTTTTTTTTTGTTTGTTTGTTTGTTTGGTTTTTTTTTTTTTTAACTTTCATGTAATTCCAATGGTTGGAAATTTGTTATTTATATCTTATCCTCTGAACGGTTTAAACAGGCTTATTCTTAACCAGAATTGTCATTCTAACTTGTGTGATATATGTGTGTTTGAAGTTGTGTGTGCTACTTAGCATCCATACATTTTTAAAATTTCTTTCTCATTATAGAATTGTATTTATTCCTTGACAATTTAATATATTGTACACAGCATGCTTTGGTCACTGTCACTCCTCCCAGACTCCTTCCCGCCATTTTTTTGTCAGACTTCACATTCCTTGCTTTTCCTTGACACCCCACATTTTAACTAGGCCTGCCGTTGGTGGTTATCTGCGAGCTGTCTGAATGTTCCAGTCTTCTTCACCATGAGACACATACAGCACTCATACCAATTACTTCTCCACAAGGATTCTACCCTGACCCCAGCATTCTGTCCTTGTACATGCTATTTATCCACAGTGGATAATATTACATCCCCATTATCTCTGGTGAGTTATTTAATGCTTCACTTCCAGTGAGAAATGTCCCTGGTCACCTAGCATTAGCTATATCTTGAGACTTCCTGCAGCATACTGGGATGTAGCTTATCCTTGTCCTCATTAGATAATATGGTCCTTCGGGACTTTGCTGTGGGGATTGACAATGAAAGGAAATCAGTTACTGCCATTTCGTCAAAATGAATAAACAAATCCATGAATGAAAATACCGTTTCAATTTTCTTCTAAAAATATACATAATGCTAAAGTTCTTTAGCCAGGTGTCATAATTTGTTGCTTGTAAGTGTTTGTTTGGGTAATAAACATGGTTTCTTGATGGCTTTGTATCCTGGGCATCTACATTCTCACCTTATGCTATTCCGGCTCCTGTCAGCTCCTCCTCCATTTTCACACCTTTCTTGCTTCCACCTACAGGCCTAGACCATTTCCGGCTATAGCAAGAAGTCTGTAAGACGCTTCCTTCCAGGTACTGAAGATTGCCTTGGAATCAAGCACTCCTATTTGCTCGTACCTGGTTGGTTCTTCTGCTCACCTTACTTGCAGATCACCTGGTTCCTGCTGCCCCATCCCAGCTTTTGCCCATCTGTCTTGCCTTCCAGCTCTGGGACCCTCCAGTTCATCCCCACTTTCTCTCTCATTTGTCAGCTGTTTGCCCTGAACATCCATGTAGTCATTGATATATTTTTTTTTGTCTTGGTTTCTGACTGTTTTGCAACATCATGACCTTTGTCCCCTTTGTGTGATTGAAATGTGGGTTATGTAACATCATTACTCTTGATCACTTGATCACCTGGTTCTCTCTATCAGAATTTGCCTGTGTATTATTATCTCTTAATTAACATTGACGCAATACTAGCGATATACTGTACATAAGAAAGATGAATTTATCGTAGAGAGAGATTACATTACCAACTAAAGTCATTAGCTCATTGCACAATAGAAATTTAAATCCAAATCTTTTTTTATACTTAAGTATTGTTCTATAGGACACATAAATATCCCAATATGCATATAACAAAATACAGTGTATTGTAACTATCAATGTATAATTTTACTAATAGAGTTAATATGTTCATCTAATTGCATTGTTTGAGGATTCTTATAGTTTAATTATTACCTAGAAGATAAATTTTCCTTGTATAAAATATCTTTTATTTGTCTCACATCTGCGTGCTGTTTTCCTTCTTTATTCCCTCTATCGTCATGCTGAATTTTCCATAATTCTTGTGAGGTAGTGCCTTGGTCACCTTCCTACTGTCGTGAAGAGACACTTAGGAAAGAAAGCATGTAATTTGGGGGTTACTAGAGTCTTATTCCTTTATCATCATGTCAGGGAGCGTGACTGCACATATGGCTTCATCCCAGGTGGGGGGTGGGGGAGAGAGAGAGACTGAACACTGGACCTGCCTCAGACTTTTGAACCTCCACTGACATACTTCCTCCAATAAAATCATACCTACAATAAAGCCATGCCAACTAATCCTCTGTTACTTTCAAAGAGTGCCATTCTTATGACTAAACATTTAAATATATGAACCCCGTGGGGCCATTCTCATTACCACAGGCAGCAAGCTAAAACAATGGCATGCCTTTACATTAACATTTGAAGGTCATTGGTGGAAGACACTAATTCTCCTTCCATGACAGTATCACCTGACTGGCTCCACAGATGGGCTTTGTTGTAAGTTAAGTTAGATTCCAGCAGTGGTTTGGATCCAGTGTCTGTGACCCTGAGCTTACCACCTAGGCATAGGTGCAACACTTGAAGGAATGTGGTGGGCGCTCAGCCCTGTTGCTGAGATTTTGCGGGAATGTTCCAGCAGACTGTGGGAAATGAGCACTTGGGCTGAGGTTGCTATAGAGATGCTCCAGATCCTGTGAGCTGGCTGCCTTCGAGGTGGAGGGGACAAGCCTTATGTTTCCTATGTGGCTTACCTTTCTTTGATTTCACCTCCTGATTATGTGCTGCTTCCTAGTAATACTTTCATTGTGTATCATGTAGAGTACTCAGCTCTCTCTACCCAAAGCATTCAGTTCATACCTGATATGATAAACATACACATACAATCAGATTCTTTTTTTATTCAAAATATTTTTATGCAATATACTCTGATCATGGTTTCCCCTCCCTCAACATCTCCCTCATCTCTCCACACCCAGCAGCTGTGTGACTTCTTTGACTCTTCGGAAAACAAACAGGCAAACAAACAAAACAGAATTAAACAAAGGAAAAGCACAAGAAACACACACACACACACACACACACACACACACACACACACACACACACACACACACACATTCTGCATGTGATTATTTACTGTCTGATGTCTAAACCTTCCTGAGGCCAGAGCATTATCTCACTTGCTCTTATAACCTTTAAAGTAAAGCTCAGAGTGTTTTCCCTCACAAGCCTTCAGAGTGCGCTCCTTCAAAGCCCAGCCTTTCCAAGCTGCTTGCCCTAGATGGAGCCCACCATTGTTTGGTCTCCACCTTGAATTGGCCCAGAATTTGTAAGGACTGAGTTAAAGCAGATCTTTTCATAGAATGGTGGTTATTGATGACTATTTTGTTTCAAGGGTTTTTAAACTTACAGTGGAAGGTACATAGACGTTAAGAATGGGAAAAACCTGATAAAATCTACCACCACAGGAAAAACATAAATACATATTTAAATGTCAAACAAAAATTGCTGCACTGGGAATCAATAAAAATCCTGTCGGTTATAAAGGATTAGTCTTATACAATATATTTATATGCTTTAGAAAATGTCACTTATATAAAAAACTGATCCACTGATGTAAATGGTCACATGAGTTCAAAGGAAAATAATACATTGATAAGGCCCATATTTTAATACATGGAAGCATAACCTTTTTTCAGAAATACTTATTTTAACCTTCAAAATTATTTATTGTTTCTATCTTTTTTAAGGCAAATATTTTAAAAGTTAAAATTTCTTAAGCTTTAGGGACATATTTAAGGTAGTAGGTGGCTTTATTAGGTATTAACATATGAAATAATTAAATTAAAACACACATTGAATTAGAATTGGTATGTTTATTTTCCCAGTTGTCAGTTTAATTTATATAATTTTTTGAAATGGCCAGTGAAATTGCTGGGTTTGGGTTGCGATGCTTCCTTCATGTATCTTCCATTACATTCAGTTTCAGGAACAAAATTTTAATTATTTTTCTCCGTCCACAAATGCCATTATATTTTCTTTTATATATGGCATAATGTGCTAAAAAGAAAATAGACATAACATGAAGATCCTTATTTCTTTGACCCTCTGAAGAGCAAGAGAATGTGGTAAGCTGCCATGTTTGCTACACATGAGAGAATAAATTAGCTACTAATACAATTGTATTGCAGGTATGTAGAGATTTTGTTCTTTGTGTCTTACAACACCCAGCGTATTCCTTCATATAGATGAGACATATTGAACTTTAGTTAATGAATGAGCATTTCAGTGAATCACAAGCAGTGACAGCACAACTGTAATCAGAAGTTTCTGACCCTGCCCATCCCTGAGATCTGGACCAGAAGTCCTAAAAAGTCACCCAAAGTCTTACATTAATTACATGCTATTTGACCTATGGCTCAGGCATATTACTTGATAACTCTTATTCTTAAACTATTAACTCATGATTCTTACCTTGTTTAGCCAAGTGGCTTGATAACCTTTTCTCAGAGCAGCTTTCTTTCCTCTGTGCCTGCAAAGTCTCTGCTCTTTTGCTTCTCAGAATTTTCCAAGTCTGCTAGTCCCTCCTGTACTTCCTGCCTGTCTTCTGGCCAATCAGCACTTCAGTGGGAGTGGCAAATATTTACAATGTACAAGAGCATAATCCTAAAGAAGGCAATATGAAAGCAGCTTTTTAATTATAAAAAGCCATTCTGATAGTAAGGAGTTATTACACTGTTATCTATGTTAGCTCTTTTTGAAGTATGATTACATTCAGAAAAGCTTAAGATTTAGAAAATGAATAAACTAATTCAGCCAGCTCCCAAATTAAATTCTTCTCAGCCATCAGAGGCCTTCTGTTTGTTTCCTCTCAGTAACTTTTCTTCAAAATCAACTGTTATCTTGCCTTAGAGCATTATAAATTTGTTTCTCTGTTTTGTGAAATGGAACCATAAAGGTCTAGCCTTCGTATCTCATATCTGCCGTCTAAGCTATGTGAAATCAACTCATGTGAAAAGGTGTAGCTTTTATTTACTCACAACATTACCATGTAGTATTTTTCCATATAAATATGCTATAATTCATGTATCCTTTCTATGGTAAAAGGATGCTGTGGACCAATGCTCTTGTATATTGTAGATAATTGTCCCTCCTACTGGTTTAATAAAATGCTGATTGGCCAGAAGGCAGACAGGAACTATGAGTGGGGCTACCAGACTAAGAAAACTCTGGGAGGAGGAAGAGCAGAGCAGAGATGCCAGGCAGACGCAGAAGAGAGAAGACTAAATGTTCTGAGGAAAGGTAATAAGCCACTTTGCTAATCATGGGTTATTTAAAAGCTAGCAAGTAGTATGCCTGAGCCATAGGCCAAACAGCATTTAATTAATATAAAACTTTGTGTGACTATTTGGGACTATTGATCCAGACCTGCAAGCTAGCCCAGGCCAGAAACTTCTGACTACAAAGAAACATTAAGGTTTTTTTCTTTTTCTTTTAAGTTGAAGGTGTTATTAACTGTATAATGGATAATTTTCACTGGTCCTTTGGTGATTACATGCACAGATGCCTAGAAATGGAGTTTCTGCAAAGCTCAAGTACACGAGGTTAGCTGATACTGTCATCACTCTTCTCACGCTTTTGTACCTGACTTCATTCCCAGCAGGAGCACATGACAGGTCAGCTCCTCTTCACTGGAGACATTTGGCTTCATTTCGGCCACTCTGTGGTGTGTGCTGTGGAATAATAGGACACTTGTGTGCATTCCTATAATGACTAAGAATAATGAGGACCCATCTTATATTTGGACATGTGTTCTTGTGAAGTACCTATTTATAGTTTACACTCTGTGTGTTGGTGTGTGTTATCATGTATACCCATGACTGATGGTAGGTAAGAGATAGGGCCCTTGCCCCATGCAGGCATGGTACGAGATACTTAGACTGTATCCATGTGGAGAAGCTTTATCATAGAGTAAGAGAGGGAGAAGAGAGAGAGAGGAGGGAGAGGGGTCAAAGGTGGGAAGCCTTCTTAAATGTAGCTTGACTTCAGAACCCTGGGTGGGCTAGGCTAATTGTCATTGGCCAGGGATTTAGGGACTGGGACAGAATCTTAACTCTCTGTGTGTGTGTGTGTGTGTGTGTGTGTGTGTGTGTGTGTGTGTGTGTGTGTGTGTGTGTGTGTGTGTGTGTGTGTGCTGTAGAAGTTCTTTATGTGTTCTGGTGTTCTGATGGAGGCCCTTTGTTAGGCAGAGGCACTATCGAATCTGTCTTTGTGAGCAAATTTAATCTGCAGATTTTCCAAGTTAAACAAGTAACCATCCCTGGTGACACAGGACTGGCGTATGATAGGATTCTGTGCTAGAGCTTCACTCCTGATTAGTTAAACTGGATGTGGAAACTGGATGTAGATACTATCCATTATCTACATATTCATCCCCAGTGCTTTAGAGTTATTTTCTTAATATTGGAACACAATTTTTTTATATTTAGCTTAAGATTCACTTTTCACAAAATTACATATAAAGCATTTTTTTTATAACCAAAAACCATAATAGAAATTAGTAAATGAGGAGAAATACAAACTTGTCTTCACAGGCTTACTGTATTAATAATTATTTAAGAACCCCTTTATTCTGAGCTAAGGGTATAAGTGCCCCATGCAAAGAACCCTTTGGCTGACTCCAACTCCACCTAATCCAATAATTGTGGTACAGCCTGTGATGTTAGGCTCAGGAGGAGAGGGCAAGTGAACCAGAAGTTCCAGGTCATCCTCAGATATTTAGTGAGGCTTATGCCAGCCTACATGAGATCATGTCTTAATAAAAAAAAAAAAAAAAAAAAAAAAAAAAAAAAAAAAAAAAAAAAAAAAAAAAAAAAAAAAAAAGCAAAACAAAGAAATTACTTTCTGATGGAATGTTCAATGCTAGTCTCATGTAAAATGAGATGATTATTGCTTTGTTATTCTTCCTAACGTGATTTCATGCTTTAAAGCATTGTAAAAACAGATTCTGAAATTCTACACTTTCATGGTAGAGGTTTATTGTTCACAATAACTTGGAATATGTTGCCCCAAGGGTCAAATTGCATGAAATTAAAAGACTGCAGGTTGTGGCTCATTACTAAAAAGAAAAAGGGACAAGGCTGTAGGACATTAGTCTTGCTCCAGAAGGCTGCAGGACCCAATGCTAAAGAAAATCACATGGAGCTAAAATTTCCACCCAGATGGAAATTTTCATGGTGGGTCAGCAGATAGACCCTCCGACAGCATCCTTCCCCTTTACTTCCTCTCCGCCTTGCAATGTAAAGCTTTCTTATATTGCAGGCATACTTCTTCCCTTATTTGGGAGACTATCCTAACCTCAATTCTCTTGAGATTCTTGACCTGGGCACAGAAAATCCCTTGTTTAGGATTTGGAGGTTACACCATTTGAGAGAGTGCTGAGCGGAACTTCCCTGCCACTGTCTTGGTAGAGAGCTGTTGAATCTCGCCTTTCCATTTGGATCTATTCTTGCTGTGTGTTTTAAGGATCCTAACCTCCCTCAGGTTGTATTCTCAGGATGTTCTATGAAATGGAAATGTTTCAGGATGAAAAAGAAGATTGACAGCTAGAGTCCTCAATCTACCTTTCATGAAGGATAATTTGTTCAACATTAAATATAAAAAGCTCTGCCTGATGGCTGCATTAGGACCAGCGGGGTGTCATATTCACCAACATGCTGAGAAACAGGTTTATACAACTCGTTCTTTTTAGTAATTATTGCCTTTAAGTGAGGGCATCAAGCATGTTAAATGAGACTCAGTTCATAATTGTCAGATATTAGTATAATGGATTCAGTTAAAAGGATTTTAGACATTTGGGGTGATTTGACCTTTTTCAGATGTAGCACATGGTATGGGATGAACTTGCTTCTTAAAATTGGAGAGAGGACCTGGATGCCAGGCTTTCATTTATAACATTTTCTAACCCATCTGCCACTCACAACACTCTTGATACAAGGCAAAGCCTACCTCCAACAAATGACTGTAATCTGCAGAAAGTTACTGAATTGAATGATTCATGAAGTTCAGAGTTTGACTGTCAGATAAAAGAAAACAAAACCTACACAATCAACAGTAGTTTTTCTTAGCTTCATAGTCTTTTCTGAAAGTGTTGTCTGAGATTTGTTGGGCATACTTTAGTCTTACCTTAGTGTTATACTTTGAATGAGAATATAGGCTCATGTATTTGAACACTTTGTCTCTGGTTGGCAGTACTGTTTGGAAAACTTACAGAACTTTTAGGAAGTAGAAAGCATTGAGGTTTGACAGATTGGCCCCACTTCCTGTTCTTTATCTGCATCTTAGCTGTGGATAAAATATGATCAGACAGCTTCCTGGCTACCAGGTTAGCCTTGTGTACCTGCTAACCTGCTTTACCTGTCATAAAGGACTATATCTGTTTTTATTGCGCACACTAGAACAGACACACTACCAGCTACCACACTAGAGTTTATTCAGGGAAGTTTCCAGGCAGGTGCAAAGGAAGAGAAGTGGGAGAGAGAGAGAGAGAGAGAGAGAGAGAGAGAGAGAGAGAGAGAGAGAGAGAGAGAGAGAGAGAGAGAGAGAGAGAGAGAGAGAGAGAGAGAGAGACCTCATGACTTTTCCTTATAAGAGAACAGGTGGGCACAGGTTTACATAGCCATGCCTAAGATTTGAATATGAATAAGAGTGGCATGCCCTCTGCCTGCTCATGTTGTGCCTTGTCAAGTTATTCAGACTAGCACATTTACCACATAATTACTAGGTGCCAGGAATTCTTACAGTATCCTTTCTGGAACTATAACCAAATTAAATCTACCATCCCCCAGGTGCATTTTGTCATAATATTCTATTAGAACAACAGAACTAGCGTGGCTAGGAAGTGGATTGTGTCTGGGTTCTTACATCTGAATTGTTTAGCATAGTGTCTTAGTAAGCGAACATCATGGAATTCTACTCTAAGAACATAGTGTTTTCCCCTTAGATCTTATAAATGGACATGCTTTTATAAGTACAGTAGAGAAATCATACGAATTATAGAAGTATCATCATGGGTACTGATTTTTACACCTTGATGGGACTAGCATATCATAAGTAGAGTTAAGGACCACTTGGAGGCTTCTTTCTAATTTTGCCTCAGAAACACTAGTGAGTCAAAGATGTGTTGGTCAGTTTTTCATAACTGTCATGAAATACCTGAGAGATGGCAAAAAATGCGTTGCTTTGACTTACACTTTGGAAACTTAAGCACTGCCTTGTGCCTGTGGCAAGGCAGCACCTCACAGCAGGGGAGAAGGATGATCAGGGTCCCCATAATTATTTCTGAGGCCATGCCTCTAATGATCTAAGCTCTCTCACTAGGCAACTACTTTTTTTCTGTGAAGAGATATTGGAGATATTGATAAATTAATTTTAATGTAAGCTCAAGTGTGAGGATTCAAAGAAATATTTTAAGGTTATTAAAAGAAAGTATGACCCACCCACATGTGTTCCTTGAGAGAGGAGCACCTGAACCTTACTTCTTAAAGATTTCCACTGCTTCCCAGATACTGCCAAGCCAGAGACTGAGCCGTTAGCACAGGGCTTGCACATCTAAACTGTAACACAGGGTGGACATTGATTACCTTACTAAACAGAAATCCCAGAGAGTTTTTCAGGACCAAGGCTGAGCCTCAGAGAACTTCTGGGTGTGGCAGAGCCCTCACTGGTAAAGCTTCATTTTAGAGTCCTCCTATTTAACTTGTTTGAGATTTAGTTTTATTCAACAGCTTTAGCCAAATCCAGCCATGGAATAAACATAGTTAAAACATACTTTAAAGATTAGTTAGCATACCTCGGTAATAGATGAATGCACATATGTATATATTGTTTACACACTCACACACACACATACACACACATCCTTGGAAATGAACTTAGGGTCTCATAAATGAAAGACAAACACTCTTTTATTTAGTTGTGATTCTGATTAATACAATTGTTTTTGAAAATATTCAAATAAAAAGATGGTCTCCCTTCAAGCATCCTTCAGATTCCACTCTTAATGACCCTGTTATAAATGTAGCTAGTATTAATACTGAAGTACTTTCTAAAAATTATTGTTTTATATATATATGTATACACATGCACATACCAAAATATATAGTTTATCAAGCATTAAAGAATTAAGAAGTCTGGTTTTCTATTATTTTACTTTTATTTAACAATATGACCAAACTATATTTAAACTAGAGACCATTAGGCTTGGGAATATATCCCCATCTGGAAACTGTATTAGTGATGTTTTTCCAAAGGCGTTCTTTGAGTGAGGCCTTAGCCTGGCCAGTTTCACCCACAGTGTTTTTCCTATTGTTCTGCTGCACCAAGAGGCAAGACATTGTATTCCATACAATTTAGAAAGCCTTGTTTGTGTCTTCATATTAAAGTAGTCATATGATTTTTGAACTAACAGGATGAGAAAAATGGAGATTTTAATTAAGAGTTAAACATGTTACATAAATAGGCTACTCAGGCAGCAAGGGAGTATTTCCCAGATCCTTGGAGACCCAAATGGGATAATTACTAAGACAAATGGGTCCATCTGACCTATTATCCCTTATTTCTACCAAATTCTAGCAGCTTCCTTTATGTCCCCTTGACAATGGAGCAGAAGGCAATAGCTTTTTTTGTAACTGCTGATCTTGATTGCTTACAATCTTCCACCCCCAGGGGTGCACGTCCCTCCTTGATTAGGAGAAATGGCCCCCTGCTCATCCTGTCAAGACTTCCATGCTGCACAGTGAATAGGGGAGAAATCTCATTTTGGAGACAAGCATTTTCTGTGAACTCTATTAAGCCACAAAGAAGCCAGCCTTTCAGAGGGTCACATTTCCAGGATATAATCACCAACTTCTTGGGTGCAATATGAGGCCCCCGCCGGAGTCCACTCTTTCTACGTTCATTGGCAATTATTTCAGCATGGCAGCTTTCTCGAGGGAGTTGGAGACACTTTCTGCACATTTTAATGAGCCTGTCATCCTTCCTCAATTTTTCTCCTTCAGTCTTTATTCCTTTTTGATTCCTTTCTTTCATGTTATAAGCAACGTTTATTTGGAAGGCACAGGGAACAGGGATCTCTAAAATGTCATTCGGTACAGATGGAAATCCATTGTGTTCCCCTCTTGAGACTGAACAATATTGCATTTCCTGGTTTAGTAGGGTGAAAAATATTCTTTATCTGTGTTCTGGGAAAGCAACCTGTAATGGAACATGGAACTTTGATAAAGAATACTTTTATTTTTCATGAAGATTTGAAATGTGCGTGAAGTGAGTATATAATAAAAGTATTACAACAAATATCCCTGTGCAGCAAGAGAGGTCAGACTTGGCCCATGACTCAGCAAGTGAATATTCTGTAGCTGCTGCACAGCCCTGATAATAATATTTTATTTTTAGAGGATAACTTAATAGTAAATGCAAAATTTAGGATTTGATTTAAATTTATTTTACAAACAAAAGAAATACCAGAATAGATAAATTTATATAATTTTATTATACTAACTTTACCCTTTATTTCATTTGCTTTATATTTTTCTCACATTAGAGCTGAATTTCATAACTAAATTTACCATGGGATTTAGTATCAGTAGATGCTAGAATGGAATTTGATTTTATAAGTAAATTTGCTTTAGGATTTATTATGTAAGGACTGTCAATTAGGTTATATTTTAATGCATCATTGCTACCCATCAATGAGTTTTTATTTTAATTTTTTTCTGGTAGCCTTTGTTAGCAAAATAATGCCCATGACTAATGCTCCCTGTAGCTTTCCCTATTTAAATTAATCTGGTTCTTTATCCTTTGCAAACATATGTATGATCTGCTTCAATCAGATTTTCTGAAAACAAAGGAAAGTATTCCCCATTTTTCCCCCAAGGGCTTTACAAATGATATGCATTGAACTAATCCAATTGGACTAATATGATTATTTTTGTGTGTATGCATAAGGGCATAGATTCTTCAATAATACATGAGAAAAGAGAGGGGCCCTCCTGACAATTTCTTTGCATG
Organism: Phyllotis vaccarum; assembly: GCA_033318265.1. Lineage (NCBI taxonomy): Eukaryota > Metazoa > Chordata > Mammalia > Rodentia > Cricetidae > Phyllotis > Phyllotis vaccarum. The sequence goes on from JARWLC010000001.1 coordinate 10,924,876, forward strand.
GATCTGGAAAGCATGATTTCTGGGCTAAGATCCCATATGGCCACTAAGACTTACCTTTTTGTGTATGTGGTGCTAATATAGACAAAGAAGATGTGCTGGTTCACCTGCATTCAGACTTTTTTCCAGTAGTGATGAATGCCATGTAAGCACAGACTGAGACTCTTACCTGGCCACAGCTGTGGCAGAGACCAGCTGGTTGAGGGAGGACTGTATTCTTTGTCTAAGTCTGGGTGTGGTCCAGTAGGTCCTCCATAGTGTGTGTGTGTCCTTCTTCCTCAAACTGACATGCTGGGATTTGGAAAGCTTTTCCTTTGTGGGTCTCCTTTATTCTACACACTTTTTGAAAATTTCAAAAAAATTACTCATTTTTATCTTGTGCCAATTACTTTATAATATATATATTTAATAAATATGTATACATACTTAATATAAATACATTCACATTCATTCAGGGGACCAGTTTAGTTTTGGTTTTATAGGGGAGGATCTTCCTAGAAAACTTTGTCAATAGTATATGTTAAAATTTATTAGTTCAAGTTCAAAACCAAACTTCAACTTCCTGATAATTGCCTATTCTTCACATCAATTTATACTTTCACTGACTTTATATGAAAATCTTTTATTTAAACTGTTCTATCAGGAGCTGCCGTTCTTCCCATAAAGTGCCATAGAAATAATACATTTTACTTCTATTAAATTAGAGAAATATTTTAGTATAAAGAGCTGCAATGCATGTATGAGATACTCCTTGTCTTCTAACAATTGTAGTCACAAGTTTCTCTGTCCCACCTGGCAGGTTCCACGGCCATTTTGTCCTAAATAAACACACAAAGGCTGATTGGTCTATGCCTCAGGCTTATTACTTGCTAACTCTTATTCTTTAAGTTAACCCATATTAACTTGGTACCTTTTCTCAGAGTAGCATTCTCCTCCAGCCTCCTCTCAGTCTTGTGTTCTCTGTTGCTCAGCTCTTCTGCTCCTCAGAATTCTCTTAGTCTGGTTGTCCCACCTCTACTTCCTGCCTAGCTATTTGACCAATAAGTGTTTTTACTAAACCAATATTTACAGCGACAAATATTGACAGTGTACAAGAGCATTGTCCCACAGCAAATGCTGCTTTAATAATTCACTTTTTAAAATTTGAATTGCCATCCTGATCTTACGTGTGTATGTATTTGAAGCAGAGTTTCTCTGTTGTAGCTCTGGAGTCATGGAACTTGCTCTGTCGACCAACTCAGAGATCCACCTGCCTCTTGCTGCCAAGTACTGGGATTAAAGGCACCCACCTCCACATGTTTAAGACTCACAGTCTCCTTGTCTTTTTCAAGTGGTACCAGTGCTCTTCCCCACCCTCAGTCAGCTATGTTGATTCTAGCTTATAGCATTCTGATAGTTTCTCATGGCCTTTCATTTGTTGATAAGGGTATTAGTCTACTATAGGTCATTCGTGATCTGTTTCCTTCTTTCTCTTATTCACCCATATAGTACTCTAACCATGTGAACATTATAGAGTGCTCAGGGGAGTCCCTCTGTCTGGGATGATTTTCTGTTTTCTTTATCTTCTTAGAAATTCCTGACTGTCTTTCTAGATTCAAATGCAATTATTTATTCTTTCTTTAGAAAGCCATAGAATATATATTCTTCTTTTCATCATTTCATGTTTGCTATACCAATGTACCTTTCATCTTATTTACTGAATAGCACTCACTAATATATAGATGATTATTAATTTAAATAATACTGCTTTAAAAAGAACTTCTGTATTTTTTCACTAAGTGGAAATTCAATGTGACTTGCAGTAGGTAAGAAAAACCCATCAAATAAAATCATTACAATCTACCTGCACACATCACTTTTTATATAATCTTACAACAGCGATGTATCTGCTTTTACACTGCCACCGACCAGCCTTGTTGATCAGATTGTTGAAAATTCAAGCTAGAGAGAGCATTTCTGATAATACTTACAGACCATTATATAATCATATTTATAGACAAGTAAATTTATGAAAGATTAAATGTATCTTTTGCTAATCACATTTATTTTAAGCCTTTTTTATGGTATTAGTCTTAAACTTTGTGCCTGTGGAGCAAGTTGGCTCTGCGGTGGCTGCATTAGAGTGCTCCTTAGCCACCAGTCCTGTGGGTGTTGGTCTTAATTCAGGGAGGAAAGTATCAAATACAGTTAAATGATGGTGGGATCAGCAGGGCACTCAGAGTGGAATGTTGTGTCTCTGGAGATGGATGTTGTCATGGAAAATTCAACTGTCAGGCTAGATTTGTTAGATTATGTGGTAGAATAAACATGGACTCTGAATAAAACACAATATCACATTTAGAGTTCGGAATGCTCAAGTTCTGATGCTTGACTAGACTTAATTATACTTGCCACTTGACTTTGTCATGCTGTGTAGTCATAAAACTCTATTAAAGGCTTTTGTTGTAGAAGTTCAAATATACTGTTCAAATTATTTCTCATTATCTTCTAATGTATACATTTGTAGTTACTATTTATATACTAAATATAGGTTCAATATAAATAGTTTGTATTCAAATGCTTTTAGAATTCAATTTACTAAGAATATGATAACATGCATGCTGGGTATTCAATGCATTGAAAGCTAGAGAAACAGAAAATTATTATTTTAAATATTTTAAATTTGTTGAATTTTAAATCTAGGATTACAAAGTACCAATTTGTGTTAACTTTTAAAAATGCTACCCATCTTAGAAATCCAGAGAAAATACTATACCCTAAATAGTAGTATAAAAATAGAGCTTTGTAACCAGTAATAAAGGGGAGTTTATTTCCTATATTATTTCAACATGTGTAATTTTAGTTGTTCCTATTCAAATTATCACTGGCTCATAAAAATAAATAAATAAGTAAAACAATAAAATGTCCCCCCCCCCTTTTCACATGGAAAGGATGTTATTAAGTCTTCCTTAGGGTAAAAAGACAACTGTCTACAAGCAAGTCTCAAAATAGCTCTAAAGATGAATGCAATCGCTTATTAACAGGACCATAATGCAGTGAGATGAGCCACAGTGCTTGGTTCCTCATTGCTTGCACTCATTTTTATTACTGTTTTCTGTGATGCCTGAGGTGGGTTGTGAGCTAGACACTCAACCTAGCAAAGCTCAGACCTTACTCATCCATGTGCGTTTGGACTAAGGATGGATGTCCCTTTGTTCTGCTGTTCCATGTGTGATATTTTTGCTGCAATTATTGCTCTCTCTCGAGGGCTTTAGCTAAACTTAAAAACCACACGTCAGTGAATTCCTTGTCCCTAATAGATCTATTTATTTAGCCTCTATGATAAAGTAAGTAATAGCGACAACCCAAGGGAGGAGGTTGCATTTGGCTTCTGGTTTGAGATGGTGCAAATATATCCTTGTAGGGAAATTTATGGCAGCAGGAGCAACTTCTGCCCACAAATGTCCCACAACTGTACACTTTGTGTTTTCTTCATGCTGTTTTTTCCCAAAGAGAGTCTCCATGGTTTCTCAAAAATTCATCAAGAATCTACTAATTAAAAAAAGATAGAAAACTATTCTTGTAATACTTCACTTTATTTTAAATTAGAGTCCTGGACACTCTTGGCCACCACATGATGGAAAATCAAAATATATTTAGTTTAAAACTATATAAACTTCTTTCTAGAGGGCACTACAATAAAAATTCATGATAACCATGTGAAAGTGCACACTTGAGTAATAGATACAATCACAACGTTGTGTAAGCACCAATACTATCCATGTCCCCAACTTTTCATCTTCTCCAATAAAATTGGTTCTTTCCACAGTCTTAGCTTAGCATCTTTTCTGTGGATTTCCCTCTTCTAGTGGACTCACACAGTATTTGTTCTGTGATTGGCTTATTTCAATGATATACTACTTTCACTATGTTATTGTATGTAACAGAAAGGCTTCCCCCACTTTTTTTTTATGTCTGTGTACTATGCCATTGCATTTTATATTATATTTCTATGTATTTATCTGGAGATAGGTAATTTGTTGCTTTTACTGTTCAGCCATCACAGATAATGATACACTGAACATTGGTTTAACATTTCCTTTTAAATCACTGCTTTTAATTATTCTGGATATAAAACTAAATTGAACTAAGAGTGGAACATAAAAAAGTTATCTTTTTTTTTATCAGATTAAAAAGTTAAATTGGTTCTTTTGTCTACTATGAAAAAAATTGCCATTTGAATACTGAAGGTTTTGGTTCCTAGATAGTATTGTCAAAACTCATGTGCTAGGACTCCACATGAGCTGGCCCTCTGTGATTACCAACCTTTCATAAGTGCTTTTCTCATGGTATTGCCTCATAAAATGCTGCTTACAAGGAGACAAAAGTCTGTTATAGATTGAGAGATAGTTCTTTACTTCTGATCTTTAAAATAGACCCTCTCTTTTCAAAATCCACATAATGCAATCCTCTCTCTCTTTATCTTATCTCATGGCAAAGCAACCTAGGCATTATTCCCATGTAGTCTTTGAAATTTATTTCACAAATTGCTTGAAATGGCTCTTGTCACCAATGAAGAAGATGGAATATAAGGACATGTCATTCTCCATATGGGGTGATTATTCTGGACACGGCACTAATTTGCTAACCTGGAAAAAAATCAGTATTGTTTATGAAGACCTTGACATATCCACCAAATTGAGAATTTTAAGTAAATATCACGGGCGTGTACTCGCTGATCCCTGGGGTAATTGCTTAATACAAGTTCCTCAGAGCTCCTTATCCTCGGAAATCACATTAAAACGATGACATTATCAAGGTGGAGGGGATGAGTGAGAAAAAAATTAAAGATGGCCTCATTGTAGGAAATGAGACAGAAAGTTCATTTCCATGGAGATATTTTGTCCTTTCTCCCAGGCTCATTCTTCTATCATAAAGGCAAGAGAGGAGGAACAGACATATTCCTTAGAGACACATAGTTAATTATCCCAAATAATGCAGCTCAGGCTGCCAGTTAATAGGAATGGAAACAAAGTAATCTCAGAGACCTGCAGGGCCACCTCACTTCCTTTGCCTCCTGCTGTCAGCCTTGCTGTGGATTATCTCTGCTCATACAGGCTGGCCAATGACAGATAAATGATGGAATCGTAGAGATGGACATTTAATGGTACTTGTACTCAGGTTTCTGGATTTTGTCTTCATTTACGCTCAGTAGAAAGTCAGATACCAAGTAAGTTGTCCAGAGAAAGTGGGCAACATACAGTGTACGTATTCAGGGTCTCCTGATTTGAAAGTAATTTATCTCGGATTCTAGATTCTGTCACTTACTGGCACCTAGGTATTAATAAATGATGCAACTTTCTTACCCTCACTTTCCTCTTTTTAAAATACAGGTCCAATAAAAAACTTTGTATAACTGGTGTAACAACAAAATAGAATAAGGTTTATATAGCCCGTCTATTATTGCTTGGCTGCTCCCTCCTCAGTATGTTAGTTCATCCTCTTCATACATATTGTCTTAGTTGATGCAAGGAAAGGATTGTAAAAGTGTTACATATGCATCACCTATACCTGTAGGTATCTTAACATCAATGTTAATATAATGTAATCAAAAGTCACCTTTCCCATTTCTTCAATCCGTTCTCCAAAATAAGATTTGAATAGTCACTTTAAAATAAGAGCTTGATTACATTATTTCCCGCCTTGAGATATGTTATTGTCATTTGATCACCATTAGGACCATTTAAGCATCTTATCCTGGCATTTGATTGACCTTGGCTTCTGTCAACCTTGCCTCTTGTCTCTTGCTTTTATTTTTCTTCAGATTAAGTATCCAAAGTCTCACTCATGTGCTCCCCCCCCCCCTTTTGGGTAATCTTCCATTACTCTTCTTTTTCACAGGATCTGCTTCCCTGGTCACTCTCAAATTCTCTAGAGACTGCCATGTTACTCACATACTGCCACTGTATGTTACTTGACTGTAGTGAGCACAAGGCTCTGGTCTCCATTGAGCAAGCATTACCTTTTATTGGATGAAAATGCTGTCTTTCATTCCCGACCTCCAGTGGATCTCAACTTATATTTACTGAATTGATAAATGAGTGTGAATCTTAGTGCTTTGACGGTAGTCTCATGCAACCTATGCAAATAAGTCAGAGACACATCCCTAGTTATCCTTATTATTATTCTTTGGTGCGCTAAGTTGCTTCAGGATATAGATCTGATCTTTGCTTGTGGTCCAAATAGAGATGAGTACATAGTAACCACCTCTCCTTTCTTTCCAAGTTCTTCAGGAACCTGGGTAGAAAAGCACCAAGAATATAATGCAGCTTCATGAGTTCAGGGAACAGGAGGAGGGTACGCTTTCTCATTACTGCAAACAAATAACTGATGGAGGAAACTGGTGAAGGAAGAATTTGTTTTGGCTCACAGGTCAGGGGCTAGAGCCTGTCAGGGCAAGGGAAGGATGACATGATGGGAGCTTACAGCTGGATACGTTCAGTCTCATGCAAAACTGAGATTTAGCATGGGAACTATAATTGAGCATCATGTTAAGCCCTACTCCCCAAGTTGTATTTACAGTCTCCAGTTAGGGTACATCTTCTAAATTATCCACAACTTTTCCCAAACAGTGAACCAACCAGAGATAAAGTATTTTAACCTATAAGCTTGTATCATTGACACCACAACACACATAAAAATGTTTTAATTTCCAGAGTGTGATGAAGGGCCAAAATCTAGGCAGAGGGTAAAGATCAGTATGGATTGATGGCAGGTCTTTAGGTCACAGGGAGCATGCCATTAAAAGACTGTAGGTCCTTTCTATTCCGTCTTTTTCTTCATAACCATGATATAGACAGGATTTGTTCTGTCACATGCTCCTGCTTTGCAATCAAACTAAACCACATGGTAGAATTAACTCTCCCAAAGTTTGCTTCCAGACAACTGTACTCTAGTAAGTTTTAAACCCCAGCTATGTGTTACAATTAAAGGAAGCTGGGGAAACAAAGGCCCTTTTAATATTCCTTTATTAAAGCAGTGAATATATGAAACTGTCTCATTTTCCCATGGTTGTGGTCCTTGTGAAGCATGAACTGTCCAGAGACAAGCTCCGTATTTTACCTGCCTTTAATCCCAGTCCCCAGCACTGTGCCTGCTGATTGAAGAGTGAGTGCATACCCTTGTCCTCTGTGTGTGTGCATTTTAACAGTGCTGACCTGCCTGTGTGGATTATGCTCCAATTAGTTTATAGTGTTGACATGCAGCTGAGTTAATTGGAGAAGGTCATATTTATGCCATATTTAAGACACATTTTATTCTAGACAAAGAGATTAAAGTGCATGATGCAAATGAAGTTCATAATGATATTGAAATAAGGAATCATTAAAATTTTTACCTTTAAAAAAATCTGTTTTTATATTGTCCACTTCTTTCTGGATGTGCTGAATACATAATTGGGGTTTTTGCATGCTTTCAATCCAGAATGAATCAAATACCATATTCTTCACCTTTTTGTTTACTATGTCATGTTTAACTGATTGTTACCCAACCAACCTGCTTACAGTACAGTCAATTTGTTTATTTAATTAAATTTGCAACATTAACATTTTTGGTTATTTTCACTTTTTTAAAAAAGCTTTTTAACTTTTAAGTTTTTTATGTAAAAAATGTCATTTTTATCTATGTATCCCCCTTCTCTCCCTTCCTTCCCTCCTCCCAACCCCTCCCAGTCTTGTTATAAGGGCTATATCTTGTGTATGTCTTTTTTATTCATTTCGGGCTCATGCTTTACAAAAGCATTTAATTTGGTCGAATAACTCAAGGTGTGCTGAGAATGCTTATTATTCTTGTTAAAGAACCTTTGTTATTTTTGAGAAGCTTTTTTTCTAAAAAATCTAATTTATACTCCCATCTGTCATCCATCTGTGTACTTCCCCAGTCCTCCAAAAACCGGGAACTCCAAGACTGAGTCAACCCTGCCCTCTTGTGGTAAATTTTAGAATTTCAGGACAGACCTTTACCAAAGGTTCATTTGCTTGTACTGCATCTTACTATGCGTTAGCGAATTATGATTGCATGTATATATGGAGTACAATGCAGTGGTTTTTTTTTTTTTTTACATTTTTGGACATTCTTTGATATTGAGAGTCTAATATAATCCTGCTGTTATATATTTTTTCAATTGCTGGTGTTAGTTGAACAGATTCAGGTAAGATTTGGTTGCACAGTCCAAAATGTTAACTGTAAAATAATCTTGGGATAGATTCATGTACATGTTACCATTTAAAGCAAAAAGTGGTTGGATAGAATTTTATAATCATTTATGTTCCGTATTATAAATATACACATGTTAAAATTTGTCTATTTTGTCTAGTTTCTTTGCTTTTGATGTTTATTGAGGAGGCATTTGTGGAGTATGTATCCAGTTCTAGTACTATGTCTGATACAGCAAATAGAGCCACGAAGGAGAAATGATCCCTATTTTCATAAAAACTGACAGGCTGCTACAATGGAGATAAACACAGGAAGTAGGATGCTCTAAGCAAATAGCTCTACTCACTCCAAGTGTCCTCTGCATTGCTCTGAGCTTGGAGGGTCTGCAATGTTCTGTCTTAGGATGTAAACCAAGGACAGAAGACAGCTAAAGCAAAGTGCAGTCGACAGGGGGCAGGGCACGGACTTTCGGATGGAACAGGCTAAGCCCTGGGTCCTGTGCAAGTTAAGCCTTGTATCTAGAGTCCTGGCTGTGGCAGAGGGGAAGGCAGGAAAGACACAGGAGATGAGGCTGATGAAGTAAGTGGTGTAGTTCCAGAAGGTCCAGATCATAACCACAGCTGATAATTCTCTTACCTGAACCATGCTTTATGCGCAAATACACATTAGCTTTTACAAGAACAGTCTAAGATACAACCAGATGAGGAAGCCCATGAGGGCAAGTGGATTTCCCAAAGTTACACTGGTAACCTACTGGGTTGAGGAGGGTGGAAGATAGTGTCTTAGCATAGTCTTTAATGATCATGACACATAGTCTCTCAAAGGCAAAGGGGTTTGTCTTTCAAATGACTGTGACGACTGACATGACTGTTGTAGATAAAGAGAGAGAGAAAGTGCAGTCAGGGATGCTCAAGGAGTGGGTGTGGTTAGCTGTGCCTGAGGAAGGAGGTTGGGAGGAGTATGCAAAAACCATAAAAGAGGGTGATCACCCTAGTAGTGAGTATGAGGATTCATTTTTCGGAATATAACAGAAATGTTAACTATTTTAGGTGTTTTTATAGAGAGTGGTAATATATACTGTCTTACCAAATATTTGTAATTTAATGAGAGTGGAAGGGCAAAAATAAATTTAAAATGAGCACTTAATTCTAATAGACACAACCACAGTGATAAAGCAATGCTACATATTTGAAGGGCAGTCAAGGAATGCTCCAGGAAGTAAGCAGCCTGGTACTCTACCTGATTCTGCCATTTCTGGGTTTTTGGAGCACACACCACTTCCCTCTTCCTCACAGCAGGGCCTCACTTTGCTTTTGTTACCTCCCCCTCCCTACCTCCCTGCAGAGCTTCAGAGGAAGCCTTGCAGGTGCTAGGTCACTTTGGCACCTCCAACCCTGAGGAGGAAAAAGAACATGAGTGATGATCTGCATAAAAGAGCAGAGTACAGAGAAAAGAAGACCAAGGGGATTATGGGGACATTTACTGTGTGGTGGAGAAGCCCAGCCGAGGGAAGGCGAGTTTGCTTCTGATCTAAGTGTGATGGGAGATACATGTGGCCTACTTGTTCCCTGGTGTATCTCTGAATCATCTGATCCACACATATTTCCCACTCAACTATCTACAAGTGTTCTCCTGTCACAGGTGAAGAAATTGAAGTCTGGGAACAATGTATAGGCTTCCAAACCACACCCCCAATCTAATTTAAATACTTATAGCACCTTACCAGATAGATGAGTCACCCTATAACAGTTTGTGTGTGTCTGTGTATCTATACTTAAAAAACAGGTGTCTGGCTCCAGCTAATTCCAGTGAGTCTTGCCGTAGAATTTTGTAGTAACTTTTCATTCATTAAATGAGAGAGCCGAGTAGCCAAATGTTCGCCCTGTACCCTAAAGGACCTCGTCAGCTATGATATGAGTTTGCTCTTCTGTGAGGTAGAATATTAATTGTTTGTTGCAGAGACTTCAGAATTAACTTTCTGTCCACTTAATTGCCTTTGATCTCAGAACATACTTGTCTGCGACTGTCAGCTGTGGAACACAGCTTGTGAATAATCAAATGGGAAGTTTCATTTCCCAGTTTTATTCCATGCTGTTCATCTTAAGAAGAGAGCACGGGAGCAGTGATTTCAGATTAATTGCAGTGAAACTTGTTGGGTAGTGCAAATTAGTGTTTGTAGCACCACAGGGGAACATGCTCATTGAATTCTTTCCAAAGTTGACTAGAAATAATCTTGAGGATACACCTCATGATGTTTTTAAAAGGTGGTTTTTTTTCCATACATAGTCCCATTCTAGAAGTATCTTTTCGTTACATACATATTAACCATAGTGTGTAAACTTTGGCCGAGGATAATATCATCAGTGCCATTTCTTCACATATCTCTAGAAGCAACAGACCTTCAACAAAGTTTGATATTTAAAATAAAAGTCACTACAATATTCTGTGATAAGACTTGCTGGAATTAGCTGGAGCCAGACACCTGCTTTTTGAGTATGGATACACACACACACACAGACACACACACACACACACACACACACACACACACACACACACACACACACACACACACTGACTCATCTATCTGGTAAGGTGCTGTAGAAATGGGTTTGTATTTATTTGTGTGTGTGTACATGCCAGGACACGTGTGTAGAGGTCAGAATACAGTTTATCAGGATCAGTTCTCTACCATGTCGATCAGAAGTTGAACTTATGCCATCAGGCTTGGTGCCCACTACCTTTACCTGCTAAGTCATCTCATGAGCCCTGAAGTTGCACCTTCATTTCCTGTCACATTGAGACTTTCCAGGTCAATTGTGTCATGTCGAGGCTCTAATACATCTGTGGAGAAGGAGACTGTGTGTGGGTGGGTAGAACAATGAACACCTTCTGTTCATTGTTACTAACGTGACAGTGGCATTCTCATGCTAGGGTCAAGTGTGAGGCAGACAGGTTACAAGATCAATGAGTGAACACAAATAGTTAAAAACTACTTTCTTGTTTCGTGGCTCAGCCCCTGAGAGTTTAATATGTACTATCTGGACAGATTTCATGTTTGAAAGGTAAAGTCCTGCTCCTTAATATTTCAAAGAAGTGCTGTCACTTGGGAATGCACCATTTTGTATTTTACATCCAGTTCTTGGGCTGTAATTTGTGGTGGATAAAGAAGGACAATCATTTTGAAGACTTTTTAAAATTAATTTTTAGCTTCATCTCCTTAGGTTTTGAATTATTCAGACAGGTTACATAGATTTTTAATTTCTCCTTTTATGGCATCTGTGTTCATTTTATCTCTATTTACCTTACTAATATAGAGTTCAAAGATTCCCACCAAAGTAGACAACTGTTGTGGCAGAGTAGCCATTTACAGAGCAATCTGATCAACTTGGCCCGAAACTTCATCAACTTGGGGCTTGCAAGATTCTTTTCCATTTCTCCATATTTGAAAATGTCTGTCCCTGAAATAGTATGACCTCAGAGAGGGCCCTTAATTTTGCCCAAGGGGATTTAGTTTATGAAGTGAAGAATTCTATGTGCTGTGAGATGCTGAGACTTGGTTGATAGCATATGTTGTGGTTGGTTGTTTTAACTCTTTACTCTTTAGGGGGCCCACCACTCAGCTCCCAAATAAATCGACATGGAGACTTATTCTTACTTATAAATGCCCAGCCTTAGCTTGACTTGTTTCTAGATAGCTTTTCCTAACTTAGACTATCCCATCTACCTTTTGCCTCTGGGCTTTTATCTTTCTCTATGTTTTACTCCACAGCTGCTTGTGTAGCAGGGAGGCTGGCTCCTGGAGTCCTTACATTTTCCTTCTCTTGCTCTTTGATCTCTTCTTCCCAGGTCTCCTTTCTATTCTCTCTGCCTTCCAGCCCCGCCTATCCTTTCTCCTGCTTTGTCATTGGCTCTTCAGCTCTATGTTAGACCAATCAGGTGTCTTAGGCAGGCAAAGTAACACAGCTTCACAGAGTCAAACAAATGCAGCATCAAAGAATGCAGCACATCTTTGCTTCATTAATCAAATGTTCCACAGCATAAACGAATGTCACATATCTTAAAATAATATTCCACAACAGAATGTGATGCTCTTCAAGAGCGGTGGACCTTCAAAGGTTTATCAAGCATTAATGAACTGACCATACCACCCTCTAAAGTAGGCCCTCTTCTTTTTTCCAATTTGAGGTCCCACAATTTTAGCTTTCCGAAAAGGTTTTCTTTATGTCCTCAATGCATTGCACAAGCAGACAATTGTCCCTGGCAGCCACTGAGTCTCACTCATTTGTACCATTCTGGGAAGCAAGTGTCTTTGGTTTCCTGTTAGGTGAAAGTCTGTCTCCAGGAAAAACTAAAACTTGTTTTACCTGCATGGAAGGGTACCAAGCACATGCAGTGTCTGTGGAGACTGGAAGAGGGTCCCAGATCACTTGGAAATGGAGTTACAGGTGATTGTGAGCCACCATGTGGGTATTGAAAACTGAACCCTGGTCCACTGCAAAAGCAGGAGGTGATCTTAGCTGCCGAGTTAACCCTCTAGCCTCAAACTTCTAAAAGCAGATTTGTTCATGTTTGCATCCCTAAGCAAGATGCTATTAACTGACACACATGTAATTGCTAGGCTCTCACAATACTGAGTATGGTCACCTCCTGGATGTATTCTCACTGTCTCTGCATACCTACTTTTAACTATTTCCACCCCGCTCTGTGGCCCTGAGACTGATCTTAAGGGGCTGCTCACTTTTCTTTTGGAGTATGTCTGCAGGAAACCTCAGTAGGACATTTAAGTTATGGAAGAGAGGTAGGTTGAGGCTCTGATTTTCATAAAGGGACTCCAAAGGGAAGGTGTCTCCATTGCACGTCCCTGATCTTGCTATTTGGGCTCTCTTAGGTCCTCTGTTCCCTGGTTTTTAGTTGTGTTTTTATCTCAACTTTAGGGTCTCAGAGTGACGATAGTACTCCCCAGCTAATATCACCTGAATGTTTCATTATCCCTGCAAAGCAGAGGCCAAGGGGTAATCACTACATCAATAGTTCTTTATTAAACTTCTGTCGGTTAGTTACTCATGCTTTCCTGTTAGGGATGGCAGTGGCACTGATTAATTTAGGCAATAAACATACTTTCAGAAAAAATCTTATGAATTTTTTTATTATAGATAAAGAAAACAATAAACAAATATGTAAAATAATTCAAGGTTGTTATTATAAAAAGTTTCTCTTTTTTGTTTTTTTTCTTTAAATTTTTTCCCCATAGCTACCACTGTTCCCTCTCCCACCCCTTCTCCCAATCCTCCCTCACCTCCCACCCCTACCCCGTTCACTCCCCAGAGAGGGCAAGGGTTCCCAAGGTGAGCCAATTAAGTCTGGCCTATCTAGTTGAGGTGGGATCTAGTCCCTTCCCCAAGTATCAAGGCTGAGAAATGTGTTTCCCCCACTAGGTATGGGCTCCAAGAAGCCACTTCATGGACCCAAGATAGACTCTGGTCTGTTTTCAAGAGGCTCCAGAAACTGTTCATGGCTCTCAACTGTCATCTATATTCAGAGGCCAAGGACTGCACTAATCTATAAACATAAGCCTAAGTATTTAGAAATCAGTTTGACTGCATGTCCATTGGCAAAATAATTGTGATCTGTTCCCCTCTAGAGCTGATGAACTCCTCAGCCAAGCTCTTGGCTAGATTTAAAATTCCAGAGGTGAGTTTTTCTTCCTGTGAGTTTGATCTCAAGTCCAGTTAGAAAGTAATTGGTTACCCTACCACAATTATACCACGGTTGCAATAGTAAGCACATATATCCTGGCAGGTCAGTATTGTGACTTTTAAGGTTCACAACTGAGTAAAAGTATTGGTGGCTTTTCTCCCCAGCAACCCATCTTCCAGCAGAAAGAAAGCTTCCCGCCCACTTCCAGCGTGATTTCCCTGTGTTTAGCATTTAGCACATGCAGTTGGTGTCTATAGCAATAGGGCCATATCACCAAGTTTAGTGAATAGCTAAGCGTAATCATAATAACCTGCATTGTTTGGGGGACTCAGAGGCCTCCCTGACCAACTTTTTGATTGGTTTTGTGTATCAACTTGACAAGAAGTTAGAGTCATCAGAGGAAGGAGCCTCAGCTGAGGAAATGCCCTGATGAGATCCAGCTGCAAGGCATTTCTCAATTAGTGACTATGGTGACTGGTACCATCATCCCGAGGCTGCTGGTCCTAGCATCTATAAAAAGGTGAGTTGAGCAAGCCAGGGAAACATGTCAGTAAACAGTATCCCTCCACGGTCTCTGCATCAGCTTCTGCCTCCAGGATTCTACCCTTTGAGTTCCTGTCCCAACTTGCTTTAGATGAACAGCAATGCTGAAGTATAAGCTAAGTAAACCCTTTTCTCCTCAAAAAAAGTTTCTCCTCAAAAACAGTTTATTTAATGGAACGGAACTCTAGTGTTGGGCATGAGATGTGACAATCGATACATAAGTGACAGGAATACCCTAACTACTGTCCAAAGGATTATTGATGATTATGATAAAAAGAAACTAGTAAAACATTTAGAAAGAAATTTGCCTATGTTTATACTACAACGGAGCATCAACAATATGGAGAAGTCATTCAGCTACAAGGTAATGAGCATAGGAACATAAGCCAGATCCTGTCGAACCAAGGACATTCAACTGAAGGTCCGTGAGTTTAAGGTGCTAGTGACTTTTGAAACTTAAGTGAGAATTTTATGGCAACAAGTAGAACTTTCCCTCTGTCTCTTGTCACAACTTTAAAAGTCACAGAACTTGTAGAATGTAACCATTTGGGGTTTGCTTTAAAGGTGGAGTAGTGTAACTCTCTTTCATGTAACAGATGAAAAAGAGAAAACATAGTAAAATAATTGTAGCTGGAAGATTCTCAGTGGTTTTAGCTCTGTGGTCCAGACAAATCTCTCCCACCTGAGGTCCCATGGCTGCTTATAAAATAATTACTCAGAGGCTTATATTAATTACAAACTGGTTAGTCTATGGCTCGGGCTATTACTAGCTAGTTCTTGCATCTTAAATTAACCCATTTCTATTAATCTATATATCATCACATGTCCCATAGCTTACCTATATTCAATTACATCTTGTTCCCCTGGCAGCTCTGAGTGTCTTCTCTGACCTAACTTTTCTCCTTCCTCTATCTCTCTTGGATTCCATACCTGGCTGCTTTATGTCTTGTCATAGGCCAGAACAGCTTCTTTATTAACCAATAGTAGTAACACATATTCACCGCATATAGAAAGGTGATCCTACAGCACTTCTCTTTTTCTGTCTAATCAACAAGGTTTCAGCTTTAACATACTAAAAGTATATATAACACAACAGTTATCAAGCAAGAATTACAGTCACAATATCTAGTTTATTTGTATCTGGCAAAATTAAAGAAAATACTCTATCATTGATCATATTTTTATGATTTTAAAGTTTTATATCTAATCTATCTAGTATCATAACTAAGGAAAATTATAATTATAACTACTTAGATTTCAACTCCATTAAAGACCCCAGAAGAATATAATATTATCTGAGTAAACAGAAAGTGCATTACAAACAACTTCTGAAAAATGTGAAACATGACAGAGACAGCTGGCTGCCTGGACAGTTACCCAAAGTTCCTCTGAAACATTGGGGCATCCATTCACTCAGTCTACAGCTCTAGAATCTCTGGCAGACTTTTTAGTGAAGCAGGAAATTTAAAGAACTGTCTCATCCATTCTGGCAATGTTTATCAATCAATTTTCCCTGTCCTGAAGAATGTCTTGTAGTCTCCTTTTCAAGGCAGGAACATTCAGGAACATCTCACCCTGTTTTGGAAAAGTTCAGTGGTCACTTTCCTATGGGTCCTGCAGGTCCACCTTATATAGCATCCTGCCACACAGGTCAAGGCAAGAGTAGTTTTTTGCCCAGTGGATAACTTTTGCCACAAAGAAAGTAAACTCCATACTGAATTTCTTTGATACACATTATTCTCTTAGGTACTGCCAGGAGCAGACATGTCTCACTGTCCAAAAAAATGTAAGTTCTTAAAACATTTTAAATACCATATTTTGTAGGTCTTTGAAATATTTGAAGATTACATATATTAAATATCTTTTTGTAGACCTAAAAAACCTAACTGACACGACTATGTTTGATTATTATAGATGACTATTAATATGAATTTCTTAATTATACATTACAATTTTAAATGAATTGTATAAACACAATACCTTAAATAAGAGTAGAAATATACATACTATATAAAAAATTGACCTTACATTTGTATTAGTAGATCAAAATCCATACCAATGTAAAATATTTTGAGATGAACAGTTATGTTTTGCATTAAGGTTGATTTGATAATCTATCTTTCTTAAATCATTTCTATATAATATCCCCCTTTTTCTTTAGAAAGAGATTGACTATGATAATTAACCATTTATAATGAAAACAAACACCTATAAACAATATTTTGGGAATCTGAGTGTAGTTTTCTATGCTACCTGCTGATTGGGGCACTGGTAATCTTATGGGAACCCTCCCCCCCTCCAAATTTAGAATTGTGGTCAAGTCTTAATTGTAGTAGTCTGTGAGGCTGGATCATCGCAGCCAGTTTCCTTCGGGGGTCTTGGTTGATCAAACTATATTAGGCTGAAAGCAATCCACAGGTTCTCATTTTCTGTGGAAACAACAACAAAATACCCCTCTTTTCCAAAGCAACATATTCTTAGATGCAAATTTTAAAGTCAAGTTACCTTTAAAGTATATATGTTGGTTTAACTTAGCAGCTTTTACAATCAGATGATTCTGCTATTAGCTCATTAACAAATAATCCAAAGAAAATACAATACTATACATAATTCAGACTCTGTGTATTTTCCATCTTTATGTGGCTATTTCTTTTATATTACTTTTACTCTCTTTAAATTCTTTATATAACTGTCTATAATTCCTTTTTCTCTCTCTTCCAAGCCTACATATATTTCTAAATACACTGTAATCCTTTTAGAGATTTTTTTTTTCCCATCTGAATCTGTTTTATTGCCTATTTTTAATCCTTTTTCTGACCAGGAGAGTTTTTAAATGGTTAAACTGAGTGGATAAGACCTGGGCTGCTGGCTCTGTGCTGTTAGGCTTTTCAACATGGCTGAGGTAAGCTCACTGCCAGCTCTGGGGGCCACATCTGCCTCCCAACTCTAAGAAGCAGTAGCTTGCAGTGCTTTGGCCTTAAAAGCTATTTAACTCTTCCATAGCAGGACTTCTGAAAACAGCAGTCGGTGCTGTCAACACAAACCAGGAAACCATACCTTAAAGGAGCTATGCATCTGTTTGACACCGACAAAAATGTGGCTATCAAGAAGCCGAGCTTGGCTCCTGTTTTTGTGGATCTAGAATCCCTTTTTAAGCTTTTGTCAGATTTTATGCAGAAATTCTGCTTCCACATTGGAAGGTCAGATGTAGAAGGAAATTTCTTGGTCCTGCCTAGCCAGAGGAATCTCTCTTACCCGTGGAGGTAGAAAAAATGCTGGCTCAAAAGTCCTTGGGTAGGAATGTGAAAAATCAAAGATTATAGAAAAGGCTGGCACAGTTTGACATAGAGGATGGAGATGAGTGTCCTGAATCCCAGCCCAGCACTGGGGAGTAGTGTGGTGTGGTATCATATTTCTGGCCCATACTTTCAAGCCTAGCCTCAAGGTTTGGACCCACAGACCCACAGAGACACACAGAAGCTTACATTAATTTTACGCGGATTGGCCTAGAGCCCAGGCATATGACTTGCTGACTCTTTATCCTTAAACTAACCCATGACTCTTATTCTGTTCATGGCTCGGTACTTTTCCTCAGAGCAGCATGGCTGTCCTCCGCATCTGCTGGCTTTTCTGTCATCTCTGTGACACCTCTGCTTTGCTCTTCCTATTCTCGGTCTTTCTGGTGGTAGCCCCGCCCACACTTCCTGTCTGCCTTCAGCCAATCAGTGTTTTTATTAAACTAGTAGGTGGGACAGTTGTTTACAATGGAATAGAACACAATCTTACTACAGAGCAGACCTTGGAGAAATGTGGTTGGAGGCGAACGTGTGCACAGATGACATGCGCCTGCTTTTCCTGTCTCACCTACCTGGAGCCTCCAGAAAGACAACAGATCAATAACCATTTCTCTCATTCTAGAAAATACAGGTGTATTTGTATCTGTGAGTTACAGTCTAAAAAGAAGTTCCATTGTGAAATTTGAAGCTCGGGGTCAATACTTCTCCGTCTCCTTTCTATATTTCAAAACATACCTGGACTTTCCGCTTCAGCTTGCCACTTCTTGTATCTGGTGTTGTCATCCGTGTGTCTAAACCTGGGCATGCTTTATACCATTGCATTTTCACCCCCCAGAGAGCCAGCCATGTGCACAGTTTAAGGGCTAAAGCTAACCTGTAAGCTCCACTTGCTCAAGGACAGATAACTTCATGGAATGCTGGGGACTGTTGTTCGTGTTAAGATAACAAGCCACATGTTCTCACTTCAGTAAACAAGGTTATACAGGATGTGCTTAATTATATGTAGGCAGCAAGAATGTCAGGATGTACGCTTGGTACTGATTGGACAAAGACAGGAGATGCCATAGCTTTGTGGATTTTACCTAATCAAATTCAGTACCATTCTCTGGGAATTCTGGGTATGGATCTGGCCAGTGTCCATCTTCCTAGCCAATATTTAATAAAGCTTGTTTTACTTGAACAATTGTGATTTTTGTCCTTCTCTTTGCCATTTTTCAGATTTATCAGTAGCTCATTATTTGTTACATAGAACAATTCCTTGCATTTCTCCTCCCTTTAACTATAAAGAATCATTCTCTCATTTTAAAGTTCAGGTCTCTCACTGCAGATACAGGTTGCTGTCCGACTCCTGCAAACTTCCTTATCTCACAGCCACCTTTGTTCCTGATCCTTTAGCTGCTTTTGCAATGTATTGTGATGTTAATAGTAAGTGTAGTTGGCAACACAGCATCCTGCAACACAGCACCCTGCAACACAGGACCTTGTTCCACTGCATCCTGCAACACAGCACTCTGATGCATAAATACTGCACCCTGCAGCACTGCACCAGTGACACTGCACCCTGCAGCACTGCACCCTGCTCCATTGGTGGGTGACTTTTCCACTTACAGTGCTGATGAACATGGAGATTTATCTTTGCAAGGAAAGGTTTTGAAATTGCGTAGGCAACGTGGTGCATTCCTACAACCCCAGAACTCATGGGCAAGAGGCAGAAAGCATGCAAATTCAAAGCCAGCCAGTTCAACACAGAAAGGTCTGCCTGAAGACCTCTGAGCCCGCAAACTCCTCTATCTGTTTATTATTGTCCGTTAGCGCCCTGTCAATCATCTACAAAGTCGAGTATAACCTCTAAGAACTGTTTTTTAGTATTGTCAGCTTGAAAACTAGTTCTTTTAAAAGAAACAAACAATTCATATAAACGATCAAGTAAAATATGTGTGAGTTTCATTATCTCATTATTGCAGGGCACAATTTTTATTTATCGAGTTAAAGTACTCAGAGGTTACAATTCTATCTTTTTTATTCAACTGTTCTGTTTGAGGATACCTGCAACAAGCAGTTATAATTATTGTTCAGCATTTAGAAAAAAGATACTGATTGACCCACGAGAATTTCAAAATAGAACTTTTGTGAGAGAGAATTTTTCCAGGAAATGACACTGGATGAAAGAATCTGACAGTTCTCCAAATTTATTCTTATTTTCAAGATGCAGCTTCCTGGTGACAATGGCAAACATGGGACATTCACTGAATGGCACAGGGTTTGTCACAAAGATAAACAGCGGGAACTTCCCAGTGGGTTATAAAAACCACACATGAAATTAGAACATGATTCAGTTAGAAATGGTGAGAAGGGAGGGTCCCGGGAATAGAGGAGAGGTGAATATGATAAAATACATATGTATATGTTTGAAATTGTCAAATAATAACAATGAAAAAGGTTTTAGAGATAGACCTATCTGATTTAGGCGTTACTGTGTAGTGACCACTAGATGGCAGGAGTGGACAACAAAAATAAACAGGCCTTCAGCAGCAGGAAAGGAAAAAAAGGTCTGTTTTTATTTCTCTCCCACTTATTATAGGCTCATTTCCTCACTCTTCCCCTCCATGCCCCCCACTGTCCTTGTGTTTACAGATGTAATTTTGAAAAGCCCTGCCTGTTTTTGTAGAATTAGATATGAAAATTGACAACAAGAAGAGTTGTAATGTACATAATAAAAATTCACGAAGTAGTTTCTCAAATTCAAGAGGTTTTTTAAACTGCTTTGTGCTGAAGGTGGGGATCAGGCTTCAGAAGATAGCAAGGCTCAGAAAGACTTAGACTATCAGTCCAGGGCTCTCACATGCTGGCAAGTTGAGACCCCTGGGGCAGAGTAGGGGGCAGGAGGGGTGGGGGCCAGGCAGAACCTGCTAGAAACCTTAGGGCTCTGTTTATATTGATAAGACACATTCCCTCTCTCTGATGTTATCCAGGCATTGCCTTGATAAGGATCAAAGTGCTGAACAGAAGTGTGGTTTTGAAACAAAGCAAAACAAAAGAAAACCTACCACCCAAACATCCAGACAAACAAAGCCAGTGTGAAAGCCAAGCCCAGCATGATGCAGGTGCAGAACCAGCAAAAGGAGCTGCCTGCTTACTCTGCACAGGAGAATCAAGGGCGTGATTGGCAGCACAGTTCAGGCTTCCCATTCTCCCCAGAGTCATCATTCTCCTCAGTAAATCTTCTTTATTTATTATTAATTAATTTATTCTATTTCCAAAATCTCCTTTTTAATACTGGATTCTGGATTCTGAGGTATAGAATTTGAATTTTGTTCCTTGAACCACCAGGCACACAAAAACATAGAAACTAAAACTATATAAAGTGGTCTTTTGAAACGTTACTATTTGTAAGCTAATTACACACACACACACACACACACACACACACACACACACACACACACACACAAAGGAGTACACTATCAAAAACATGGTTTATACATATAAATCAAAGAGGGTTTAAACAGGAATACTCTACATTAGTAAACAAATAACAGATTTGCTCTCAGAATATATGCTCTATTAAGTGAAAATCTCACTGTGTGATATGTTACTTTCCTATGAGCTATTGCTAGAAATGCCCAAGAAGCATGCAAAGCATGTCAGGCTACTTGCTCTTGGCTGCCCATCGTAATTAGATGATAAAGCCTATTGCTGAAGACACTACATTTTAGTTGTCTATCACAAGGAAACCAGTCTTGATATGACCAGGAAACTCTCCCTACTGATTAACATTCACAGGTTGGAGAGTCCTGTCTTGGCTGCTGGAGGACAAGAGATGGCAATGGTCCCACCCATTCGTGGGCTATGTGTGTTCCAATACCAATCTGCCAGACAGTATGTACCCACGGGCGCAATAGTGGCAAGACTGCTTATGGGGGTAACCAACCACTCTTTAATTGATTGATATCTACTCCACAGGAAGGAATTCATGCCTTGTGCTTTACACACGGTCAGATCCATGGCTAAGGGACTCATAGGTTCTCGGGAGAAATTATTGATGTCTTTCTAAGTGGCTCTCTTGTCATAATGGCTTCTAAATATTTATTCATTGCTTGGCCATCCTTGAGCAGAGAAGCTTCTTACTGCTGTGAGTAGTGATTATTGCAGACACATTACCATTTGAAGTGCTAAAATCATTGATTGTGAGTGCTCAGCTGTAAAGATAGTCACTTTCCTTTCGGGCTGTGGCCATTGATAGGTTCCCCGGGCCCCACTGGATGATCCCACACCTTTGCACATATGGGCAACAATATTGTCACAGGGAGTAAAAAAGTAAGTAAAACTTTAATTATAAAAAGAGAGAGGACATGAAGCTGGGAGGGAGATGTGCAGTACTGATGGGATTTGGAGGAGGTGTGGGGAGTGGATTTGATCATAGCCATACATACGCATATATGTATATATATATATATAAAACATTTTAAAAATATTTTTCTTTTTAAAAGTAGGCTTTAGAAAGCATCTGTGAGGTTGGCTATGCTTCTTGAGGGGCACTGAACAAGGGAGTTTCAAGCTACAGCATTTTTAGAAGTCTATGGGTAATAAAAGCATAGGAGAAGAACTACCTCTTTAGCCATTTTCCTCTTTTTTTGCAATCTTTGTCATTTTTCATACAAATATGCAAATGAAGAAGAAAGCCCATGCTATTATACAGTGAACTCTGTCATAACCCAAGCGGATTTGGAAAATGCTTTCCATTGTCGTTTCCAATTGTTTTCTCCTGGCGTTGAAGTTTAATACCAGACCATGATAGGAGACAAAAAGGGGAAGTGCTAACTCCAAATGAAGCAGCCTTTGTGATTACAAGTTCACCGAATAAGGGCTGTGTGTCCTCTGAAAAAAGCTCAGACACCCAAGATCCTAACATGTTCTTTAAACAAGCCTTTGGCTGCCAAGCAGCACATACACGGTGACTGCAATTGTAGCTGAGTTGAGAAGTCGCTGCGTCTGTTGCTAGCTGTGGGTCCTTAGTCAAGTGGTGGAACCCATGGAACTGTGGTTTTCTAATTTATAAAGCAAAACTGATGCTCCTTGCCCACAGTGTTCAGAGTGTACACTAACCTAGGAAGTGCCTTACATACCTGGGCCCGTAATACGTGTTCAGTGAATGGAGGTAATTAATTTGGGAGAGAAATAGAGGAATAGATTGTGGACTGTGGAGTTTGTCAGGCTCTGCTTCCTTCTTGTTTTCTGTCTGAGTCAGGCTTTGGATCACATGTAAACTCCCCTAATCTCATCTGCAGGATGGTGATACCATGCTGTCTACAGGTCTGCTGTCTCTCCCCCCACCCCCATCCTAAACTATTTATTGAGATTAAAAACATATTTTGTCTTTGGAACTAAGAAAAATATACAATAAAACTATTGCTTTAGGCCAGGTGTCTTAGTGTATATTTTTAATCTCAGGCAGAAGCTAATAGCACTCTGTGAGTTCAAGGCCAGCCTGGTCAACATAGAGTTTTAGGTTAACCAGGCTACTCAGTGAGACCCTGCTTCTAAAATCAACCAACCAACCACCACCTCCACCAACAAAACAAACAAACAAACAAACAAGCCCCTACTGTTGCCCCAGGAATTATATAGATTTATTGACAATAAAATAATAACATCAAGGAAAAACAGAAGTCTAATGGGTGAAAATATTATTGCTTAAACTTAAAGCAAAGGAGCATCAATAGCAAATGAAATGATGTAGTGCATAACTGAACTTGGGAGATTTCAGAAAATGGAGGGAATCAGGAGCGCCATCATTTAAGTGAGAATTTTATGGATGACTAAGATTACAGATGTGAAAACTGAGAAGAATGGACAGAAACTTGCTATGGAAGAGAAATAACAGAAGAAAGGAGGCAGTGATGGGACAGGCTACAATTTTAATTGACACGGATAGAGAAGACACCAATGAGAAGTCCTTCAGAGATGCTGCTAGAAACAAGGGAATCAGAGAGTGAATTACAGTCCTAGCCAGAGAGAGCTCCATGTAACATGAAAGGCTTCTTTCTGCCAAGGCCCTGACTCAGAAGCCTATTTGTTATGTTAGTCAGGCCAGCCATGGTTGGCCAAGAGACAGCAGTGGGAAGTTGAAGCAGATGAGGTAGTTAGGAAAGTATCATTGTGGACAATGACTAATGAGTGAAGAGATCCTGACTGTGCTTTTAGAAATACATTAGAGGGAGCTGAAGGTATAGTTGTAGTGTTTGACTCTTGAACACACACACACACACACACACACACACACACACACACACACACACACACACACACACACACACACATACACCCCAGGTGCATGCATGAATTAAACACATGTACAGACAGACAGACAGACAGACACATACACACCCCAGGTGCATGCATGAACCAAACACATGTACAGACACACACACACACACACACACACACACACACACACACACACACGTTATATTTTAAAGAAGCTTTTAGTAGTGTGAGAGGTTTTATGGAACACAGATCCAATGGTATAGGTAAGCGTGGCAATGACACTGGTAGCCCAAACATGATGATATGAAAGGACAGTCAATAGAAGGGTCCTTCATTTGCCTTTTTTTTTTTTTTTGAGAATGTCAGGCCCCCAAAGCTCTCCAAATGGGTAATCGTGAACCCATAATGCTCTTATCTCATTTGGGGACTCAAATTAGAACTCAGAAAACTTGGTTAGGCTCATCTTTGCACAGTATTTA
This sequence comes from Phyllotis vaccarum, assembly GCA_033318265.1. Taxonomy (NCBI): domain Eukaryota; kingdom Metazoa; phylum Chordata; class Mammalia; order Rodentia; family Cricetidae; genus Phyllotis; species Phyllotis vaccarum. The sequence goes on from JARWLC010000001.1 coordinate 10,949,351, forward strand.
GTATAATCTCCTTGTGTGAATTCTCACCATCCCTTACTTCTCAATGAAATACCTACTAACATCCTAAAAATTTGCTGTGATGAGCTCTCTCCTTCTCTGGGGAGGAAAATTCCTGGGAATGTACATTCTCACCATTGCTGCTGCTGAGAGTGTGAGCAAATACCTCTCAGAATTCATTCTGTCTTAATAAATTACTTTTATCTCCTTTAGTGAAACCAGACTCAATTCCAAATACTTGTACAGGTTATTATGATGTTACACAGCCATGGTTTGTATGGATAGAACTCAGCACATGTCTTGTTTACACCAGGAAATCAATACTGTGTCACAGCTCATCTCCCAGGGTGTCATCTGCCTACTTGTGGGTTTATTGAGGACAAGACTCGCGTCTCATATCCTATCATTTCTCACCCAGCAAAGGATGAAGCAATAGAGGGGGTCCTTCATCATTTTTTCCCTTTCACACAAATTATGATAGAAAGTTTGTCAAAACTCAGATGTGAAGTAGCTTCCCTATAAACATTTTCCAAAGTAAAGCTGAAGTAGAACATTGTAGATGATTCTGTTGTAAGTGGTCTTAAGAGGAAACAATTACCAAAGCCTTGGGATGCCTTGACCAAGCTCATTTAAAACAGCTGGAGTTAAACTTAATCTGGCTATGTCTGCTCAGGAGTACCCCAATTCAGTCACCGCTGGTGAGTAAAGGTGCCAGATCACCATGCTTCTCCTCCAAGATAGATGCCTGTGAAGGGTTGTGATTTTGGTTTGGATTTCTTGTTCATCATGTCTAGGAATCCTTATATCTTAAATATATTTTACTCTTGTGTCTTCTGTTCAGATTTGTCCATGCTCAATTGGGACATGCCAATTTTAAAAATAGATAGAAGTCCTAACTATTCCACCTTGTCTGTTTTGACTCCTGCATTTTCCAGATCATTGACACAGAGTTATGCTTTGAAATGAATTGCATACTTCTTGAGATAGTAATTGTACAAATGAATATGCATAGATTTATCTGTCTACACAGCTCCATCAATCACACAGAAGAACTTGTTTGCATTTCTTACCTCTTGTCAACAGCGACAACATTTCAGAGAAGAAAAAGGAAGAGGAGTGTTTATGTTGATACTGAAGAGGTTTTCATTATTTCAAAAGAAACAATTCCCCTTGCCCCAGTGGAACAGACTCCTGTTTTATGCTTTTCTCACACCAATAAAGTCTGCGTGCTTGTGTGCGAGCTTCGAAATGTTCTCAGGCACCAGCATTTCCTTACTGTGACAATCAGGAGTCCCAGTTGGCACTGAGGGAACAGAGTGCTCCTACTTAAATTTTTATAAACCTGCCCAGTTTCTTACTCTTTTCTTTTCTGATGTCTGGCAAACTAGTATCTCATTACACAATGCCGATTCTTTTTCTAAATAAATGCCCCATTCAAAAACTCTTTTTAGTTGCTATTTTTTTTTTTTTAATCTAACACTCTTTTCTTCTCTTTTTTTGCTAGGTAAAAGCTCAGACAGTCTTCATAGGCCCTGGCTTCTCTGAGTGCTGTAGTATTTTTCTGCCACTGACGGTGAGCATCACTAACAGAACAATCACTTTAAACTGGAAAACACGTCTCATTCAAAAAATCCTATAGGGTAAGTGTTCTTATTTCTTGTGTCCTAGTGAAGGAACTCAGAAGATCAGGGCAGAAAGTGGCTTTCTCAGCATTCACATACAGTAAGAAAATAATTTCTTCCAAGCCTCTATAGAGAAGTGAAATTCCAATCTTCTGACCAAGTGCCACGAGGCCCCAGTATTCCTAAAGTGATAGCATTTGACCAGCTACTGTCTTACTACATTGTAATTATCACATGTGACAATAACTCTTTGGAACTAGACCCTCTGTGTTAGTCTCTTGCCTACGAATAATTGGTTTTAAATAAACATTTGCTCAATACATTAGATAAGAAAGCATCTCTCAGAGCCTTTTGACACTCAACAAGGTCAGTATTATGCCTCTAACAATTCTGGCCTGTTAATAGTTTAATTAATTACTGTTAATAGTTTGAAAATAGATCCATATATGCAGAGGTTTTAAAACACTTACAAATATCCATAAAATCTATACATTGAAGATGTTGTTAAGGTCATTGGTGTCTCTGATTCTCCTTAATAGTAACTATTACTGTTAATGTCAAAGAATATAATTAAAGGATATAGTTATTAATTATTCCTGAAACATACCCTCATTTTTAACCTTTTAGGAAGGCTATAAACAATAGTTTAAAAAATACAGGATACTCATTTTTCCATTTGTATGTGACCTATCCTACATTCATCTTTACTAATATTTATTATAGCATCCAGAGTGAGTCAATATTAGAAATTTTCTTAGTTGCTGAGTAGATTATAAAGCTCTTTATTTCAGACATTGTGATTTTACATTTGGTATTCAGTCTTGCAAACCATGAAACCTGATATAGTATATTTAGATGTAAAATATTTGTGAAATTTTGCTTCTCTCTCTTGTCTTTGGGTTCCCATTTTCTCTATGCTGTGTAGATTTCCATTTTTATTGCTTCACAGCTGGTTTCCAGTGTGAAAACCACTTCAATTTTCTCCCATCATGGACACGTGAAAGACTCTACAGAAAATAGTCAGCAAAGAAATGAAGCCAGAAACAAATACATAGATACACCAGGCTCTTTCTTTTATTACACCAACCAGCTCCCAAATTATGGCATGGAGACTTATTATTAGTTATGACTGCTTGGCCAAGCTTAGGCTTGTTTCTTGATAGCTCTTTTAACTTAAATTTATTTCTCTTTATCTACCTTTTGCCTCGGGCTTTTCGCCCTTTCTTACATTCTTTCTGTATGTCTTACTTTTACTGCTTCTTGTATATGGCTGTCTGGTGGCTGCCTGGCTGGCCCTGGCATCTCCCTCTGTTTATCTTCATTTTATTCCTTCTTCTCCTTTCCTTGAACCTGTATTTCTCCTCATAATTATTCTCTCTGCATGCCAGTCTTGCCTGTTCCTCTCTGCCTAGCTATTGGCCATTCAGTTTTTTATTATAACAATCAGGTGTCTTAGGCAGGCAAGGTAAAATGAATGCAACATATCTTTCCATAATTATACACACATCCTTACATGGTTAAGCAAATGCAGCATAAACAAATGCAACACACCTTTTCATAGTTAAAGTGATACCCCACAGTGTAAACAAATGTAACACATTTTTGCCCAGTTAAAAAAATATTCCACAACACATAGACACATAGAGAAATTGCTCAGAAGGAATCTTTACTTATAGTGAGATTCAGTGTAGACCCCCTTAACATAAAATGACATCAGTAACCAATAGGACATTTTATTAATGAAGACAGTTTCCATAAGAAGTTTCTATGAATGTTAACTTACAGCAAACTTTGGTGCTAAACATAGACACTGTTGGCTGGACAGTACTCTCTAGAGCTGCCATGTACTGAGTCCAAAGAAGGATCTACCATTTTATATAAGATCACGTCTGCTTTAATTTCCCCTCATAGGCATTTCTGATGTACGTGCTTTAGCATCATATTTGCTTCCACAACTCAAAATTATGAGCTCTCTTTGAGTCCTTAAATATTATTTCTTTTACTTTTAATATCAGAATATAATTGCATCATTTCCTCTTTACTTTTCTCCCCACAAAGGTTTACATACAGCCCTACTTGACTTCTTTCAAATTTATGATCTCTTTTTTCATTAATTGTTGAAATTACATGCATGCATGTGTGTGTATGTGTACATATATTCCTAAACATAACTGTATAAAGCTCCCTGTGTATGTGTTTTCAGGACTGACCACTTAGTGTTGGATAACCAATTGCTGTGCTCTTCACTGGTGAAGATGCTTTCTCAGACTTTCATAATTCCCGATTGCCTGGATTTTTGTGTAGAGTTTAGGCCTTGTGGTTTGTACCCTACTTTAACTTCTTTTTTATAGTAGTGTCTGAGGAAAATCCACAGGACCCAACATGGACCTGTCCTTAAACAGAAATGATTATTTCAAAAGATCTGTCTTTCTGTCTATCTGTCTATCTACCTACCTATTCCCTCCCTCCCTCCCTCTCTCTCTTTCTTCCTTCCTTTTTGAGACAGAGTCTTACAGTTACATAGCCTTGGCTACCCTAAAACTCCCTATGTAGACTATGCTATATTTGAATTCAAAGAGATTCCTCTGCCTCCCAACTGCTGAGATTAAAGGCATGTGTCACCATGTCTGACCTCAAAAGAATGTTTGAGTAAAGACTTGTCCAGATAGTGGAGGATTTTGTTAAGATTGGGAAAAAATAAAAAATTATTCTTTTAGTTTTAAAAATGTGAGTTTACATATAATGAGCTTCTATTATATTTTACATCTAATTGTGTAAAAGTGGGCTAGGGAAAATGCTGTCTACTAGGACTTAGAATTGTTCTTTGTGCCTAGTAACCTACAATAAATACTGAATAAGTGAAAAAAAGTCACTAAGTCCTTTCAAATCAGCAGCCATCTTAATTATTTTTTTTTGGGGGGGGGTTGATAATATGACTATATTTCTTCAATCTGTTTTCAATCTTGACATTTCACAGTTCTCCATATTTACTTGCCTTGGTAGATTTTCTGCTACTTGTAAAACTATTTTTTTCTTTTCGTTTTATCCCATGGTTAAAAAGCAATAGTGTTCACTGTAGGATATCAGGAAAAGCTAAGAAATATTTTTACCTTTGTGAAAATTTATTCATTCATCCAAAAAGATTGGTATAAGTGTGTGTGTGTGTGTGTGTGTGTGAGAGAGAGAGAGAGAGAGAGAGAGAGAGAGAGAGAGAGAGAGAGAGAGAGAGATACTGTCTCAGTCACCATTTTATTGTGGTGAAGAGAGAAACACCATAACAAAGCAACTCTTATTAAAGAAAGCATTTAACTGGAGGTGTGCTTACAATTTCAAAGGTTTAGTCTATTCGCATTGTGTCAGAAAGAATGAAAGCTGTCATTTCAGGCTTGCTGCTGGAGGAATGGTAAAGTTCTACATCCTCATCCACAGTTGGCAGGAAGAGAGAGAGCTACACAAACCTCAAAGCCCACCACCCGCAGTGATACATTTCCTCCAATAAGACCAAACCTACTCCACCAAGGCCACACCTACTCCACCCAGGCCATACCCACCTAATTTTAAAATACTTTCAAGTTGTTCCACTCACTGGTGACTGAACATTCGAATATTTAGTCCATGGGACCATTCTTATCCAAACTCCATGTACACTTATCTTAAGAGTGGTACAGGAAAAGGTCCTCAGGTTTTTGTTTTCTTCATTTTGGTTTAGACAGGAATTCCCAGTTATTGTTCAGCAGTGCATGCATCAATACCATGAGAAAGTTACAAATGCCATCTGTTTTATGACTAGAGAGAGATTTGTTTTGGCTGGTGTCACAGAAGACATGATTCTTGAGCCAACACTTCAATGAAGGGAAGGTGAGAAGAGTCTATAGGAAAGAGAAATGAGGAGGAGGGACATATCCCAGCACTTATAGACTGACTGAGCAGGAATTTGTTCCTGGACCTGGAAGGATACACTGGTTCAAAACAGGCACGAGCGGCAGATCGAGGATTAGGCTACATTGGTGAATTAGTACAAGGGAGAATTCATTTTCAGAGAATGAGGAGCTAGGCAAGGGCTTTCTCTGAAGGTATTAACTTGAGATTGGAGGACTATGAGAAACAGGGAACAGTACTGAAGAGGGAAGCTTCTGGACATGTTAAAAAGAGAGAGTTCCTGGGAGATAAACTGGAATAGCAACTTAGATTCTTAAAACCAAATAAGTAAACCCAAGCAGGGTTATAAAGAAAATGTATAGGTGCATTGATTCACTCTTGTTTATGCAGTGACCCTTTTAAACGTTTACTAGACATCTACCAAAGTCTGAGGGGGCTCATGGTCTACAAGGGGAGACAGAAAAATAAGTGAATTCTTATCACACGTATTAAAAGGACAGTATATCAATCCCTTCCGTGACGGCTCAGGGAATTCTGTGGAGGGCTGAGGAAGGAGGCAGAAAAAAAGGGAAGGGGTCAACAGAAGAACAAGAAAAACTCATGTGAACTCCCAGAGACTGAAGCAGCACGAACAGAGTCTGCACCAGGTACTCCTGTATATATCCTGGGTTCTATTTTATTTTATTTTAATTTTTATGAGATTACTAACTGTTAACAAGTGGGTCTCCGATTCCTGTGTCTTCTTTGGGGCCCTTCTGTTTGTCTTGTCCAACTTCAATGATAGTTTTTATTCTATCTTTTGTTTTATTATTATCTCTTCAAAGTCTATTTTTTAATGAGAGAAAGAACAGGAGAGGACCTGGATGAGCGGAAGGGAAAGGGAAGAGGGGGAGGGAACCATTGTTAGGATATATTATCTGAGTTTTAAAAATATGGAATAACAAAGGGGAGAATATTATTTTCTATCTCATGGGAGAAATATTTTCCGTGGTTATCACCATTGTTTTCCAATGTGTTGGGCTTCATTCTGTATAAACTGTCCAGAGTTGGATAGAGTCCCTGCTACACTGCCTCTGTGAAGCTTTCAGAGGATGCAAAGCCTGTTCTTTTTAGATCCCATTTGCTGCCTCAGGCTCATCTGCTGCTGTTTAGCTAAGGATGAAAGAAGCCAGACAGTGAAAGTTCCCTGAGTGAAAGGGAGAGCAGACGCCTGCAGACACGCCTAATTGGCTAACTTCCAAAACATCCTCAGGCTTCCTCCAGCTTTGATGAAGCGTTAAAATCGTGTTTTCAGGGACTGAATGTCTTTTCAGAAGGGTGATAGATCCTCTTGCCAGGATAAAAAAGAGTAGAATGAGTCCCATAGCCTACACCTGTCATCATTTCACTTTATTTAGACAGCAATAGGCTGATGAAGAGGGCTCCTGCTTCCTAAAAAGAAAGAACAAAAAATGCTAGATATAACACACACAGGTCCCCAGGTTGTGCCAGGGACACTGTGGGCACTTGCCAAGGAAAATGATTTAGCAGGTGGGAAGTAGTTTATAAGTGAATTTTCCACCCCTCTCTGGTGGAAAGTAAATGGTGACTCAGACACCAGTAGTATCTCAAGGTGTAAAAGAGATTCTCTGGGATTTTCTCTTGAGTTGACTCATTGACAAAGGTAAGCTCAGTTTGCCATTGACTAGGCTTATGAAGTGCTAAAGTATGTAAAAGAGGCACAGATGAGTGCCACACACAGTAGCTATTCAGTTAGCCTTATGGGAAGACCTGCTGGCATTCTTCATTCACATTCCTTTAAATTCTTCTGTTGTCTTTCAACATTTGGTGATGTACAAATATACAAAGGCATAAATACATATATAATTTCCCTTGCAATTCCAGAGCGTTTTGTACGTTATAGTGACCAACATCTATTTTATTAACTAAATAAATTTGCTTCCTTCTTTCTATTTACTATTTGTCAATATTAACTAAAATTGACAGACTGATTCGGAACATTGGGTGATAACCCAAGTGATGCATTTTGCTACTATTCTCCTTTGTAAGCTGGTATTTTTCTTTTTAGGTAGGGTCTCACAATGCAGCATAGGCTGGTCTGGAAATCACTATATATCCCACATGAGCCTTGACTTATGGTAATCTTCCTGTTACAAATGCTGTGATTACAAGAGTGAACCACAATGTCCACTTTGTTATCTTCTTTAAAAGAAGACTAATGTTTTCAAGTTCTGATACCTTTTACTAATTGTTATTATTTTACTTGAAGCTTCAATTCCTTAGATATATTTTTAGGACACACTACTTTTCTGTCTAATTTTTATAGTGAAAATGCTGTAAGATAATAAAAGAAAGACTCTAAAATCCTAAGACTTCAAACATGGCCATCAGAAGTTGTCTTTCTCTATTCTGTGTATTTCAGATGACCACGTAATTGAGTAATAGGTAACTTGACTTTCTAATTACAACAGAAACTACTGTCAGTATTCCACTTCCAGAATAAGAGAAAACAGTCAAAACATTTAATGCTATCTGCCTTACAAATTATATTCTTCCTTGCCTTGCATGGAACTTTTATAGACAGAATGACTAATAATCCCTTCCTATAGTCTATACATCAGGCACATGAGCTTTCCATTTTATTTCATAATTCATATTTGTCTTAAATTTTAGTTGAAGAAGAATTATTCAAGGAGCTTATAAAAGTTGGGGGACCAATATTCTGCCAACAGAAGTTCTGATTTAATGAGTTTGGGAAGAAGTTATGGAGTCTTGTAGTATGGAAAACTTTGCAGCTTCTGAGGGTACTGTTGAGATGCATTCCCATTGAGATGTATTCTAGCTGACATTTTGAGCCCTTTCTTAAGGCAAATGCCACTTAGCACTCTCTGCTCATGTTTGCTTCAATACCCCTCATAATATTTCATATATTTACAAACATAGCCTTACCAAATTTTGGCATTGTTAAAATGTAAGGTGACTAATTTAGTAGTTTTCATATGACAATGCAGTTCATTGTGAATTTTAGAACAAGCTTTAGTTGGAAATTATTATCTTCAAATTTGCATATGGGCAGAAAAATTCCTCATCAAAGCTTAAACATTTAGATGAAATATCATTCAGGCATATCCATAGTATTTTAGCTGTGAGAGAAAATTCAGAATTTCTTCAGAAGGGAGAGGTTTTGAAGTAATCTAGAATTAATTGGGTCATTTGAGATTACCAAACATACTTATATTATGTATGTGTCTTTATAGCTTTTAGCCTTGCAAAATAGTTGTATCTTATTTAAAGGACAGTGAGAAGTTGAAATTTATAATGATTTCGAGAGTTACTTCTTTCTGATGCAAATATATACATTTGTAGTAGAAATGAGCTGTAAGTAGAAATATGCTGTTGAAAAAAGCTTCACAGCTAAACTGCACCAGACTTTAAGAAATGTTTATCTGATTTCTCAAATATGCTGGACTGGTATTGCCCAAGAGAATTTGCAGAATGAAAATCTACTTAATGTCTGTGCTTCTCCTGTGGTAACTTTCACACAATAGTAGGCAGTCAAAACTTAGTGAGTATTTGGTGGAACATAATACCTTCAATCCCAGAAGTCAGGAGGCAGAGGCAGGCAGAGCTTTGAACTCAAGGCCAACCTGATCTCCAGAGGGAGTTCTAGGATAGTAAGGGTTACACAAAGAAATCCTGTCTTGAAAAACCAAACCAACCAAACAAACAAGGAAGCAAACCCCAAACAAACAAACAAACAAACAGTTCTCGCCCCCAAAAAACACTTAGTGATTTAAATATATTGAGGAATGCACAGATAGTAGTTACTTGCCCTAACACAAGTTCAGACAGCACTTTCAGACTTCACCTGTAGCCATAGAATTTATCTATATTAAGGCAAAATAAAATTTAAATTTATTTACAAAAGTTAAAATTTTAAAAACATGACCATTGGAATGGTGATTATTTTAGGAAGTGTGTGGTGATGAAAAAAAAATCCATGGAATGTGAGTCATGCCTTGTTATTAATTACCAGAGTTCTCTTTGGAGAAGGCACTTTCCCTAGTGAAACACAGAGGTAATCTAAGGTTCTTTTTTAATTTATTTATTTAAAAAGCTTTTTTTCCATACCTACTACAGCTCCCCCTCCCTTCCCTCCTGCCAGTCCTCCCTCAGCCTTCCCCCACCTGGTCCACCCCACCCCCACCCTTCCCCAAGGAGGGCAAGGAATCCCAAGGTGAGCCATTTATATATAGTCTGGCATGTCCAGTTGAGGTAGGTCTGAGTCCCTCATCCCAGTATCAAGGCTGGGTTAGGTGTTCCTCTGTAGGGAATGGTCTGTAAGATGTCAGTTCATGCATCAGGAACATAGTCTGATGTTCTGCAAGAGGCTCCACAAACTGCCCATGCCATGTGACTGTCATCTACTTTCAGAAGGTTTAGTTCCTTCCATGAAGGTTCCTCAGTTGTCATTTCAGATTCAGTGAGCTCCCAGTAGCTCCTGTCAGAAGTCTCTGTGGGTCTCCTCCTCATGATCCTCATCCCTTTGTCCTATACTCTCTCCCCTCTCTTCAGCTGGATCACGGAATGGATCTGGTGTTTAGCTATGGATCTCTGCTTCTGCCTCCATTCATTTCTGGATGAAGGTTCTATAATGACAATTAGGGTGGTCATCCATTTGATTATAAGTGAAGTCCTGTTTAGGCACCCTCTCCACTATTGCTTGAAGTCGTAGCCAGGAACATCTTGTGGTTCTTGGAGGTTTCCTTAGCACAAGGTTTTTTCCTAACCCCACAGTGGCTCCCTCTATCAAGATATCTATTTCTCTGCCATCTTTCCCATTGCTACTCTCACTGAACCATCTCCTTCTTTCATGATTTATTCCTACCTCTTCTTGCTCACTCTCCAATTTACTTAGGAGATCTTCTCTATTTTCCCTTCCCAGCAAAATCCCGGGATGTCTTTCTTAAGTTCCTCCTGTTACCTAGCTGTTCAGGGGTTGTAATTTGCAGCCTGGTTTTTCTTTGCTTTATGTCTAAAATCCGCATATGAGTGAGTACATACCATACCTATCTTTCTGGACCTGTGTTACCTCACTCAGGATGATACTCTCCAAATCTGTTCATTTGCCTGCAGATTTTAAGATATCTTTTTTTATTTTTTTAACTGCTGACAACTACTCCATTGTGTAAGTGTACCACATTTTTTTTTTTTTAATCCATTCTTTAGTTGAGGGGCATCTCGGTTGTTTACAGGTTCTAAATATTACAAGTACTGCTGCTATGAACATAATTAAGCTAAAGCCCTTGATGTAAGAATGTACATCCTTTGGGTATATGCCCAGTAGTGGTATTGCTGGATCATTGGGCAGATTAATTCCCATTTTCTGAGAAACTGCCATACTGATTTCTAAAATGGCTGTTGAAGTTTAAATTTCCAAGAGCAATGGAGGAGTGTTCCCCTTACTCCACATCCCTTCCAGCCTAGGCTGTCATCTGTGTTTTTGATCTTAGTCGTTCTGACAGTTGTAAGATGGTAACTCAGAGTTGTTTTGATTTGCATTTCTCTGATGTCTAAAGATGTTGAACAATTTTTAAATGTCTTTCAGCCATTTGTGATTCTTCTGTTGAGAATCCCTTTTTAGCCCTGAACCCCATTTTTAAAATTGGATTATTTGAGTTTTTGGCATTTAGTTTCTTGAGTTCTCCATATCTTTTAGAGATCAGTCCTCTGTCAGATGTAGGGTAGGTGAAGATCTTTTCCCATTCTGTAGGCTGTCATTTTGTCTTATCAGCTGTGTCCTTTGCCTTACATAAGCTTCTCAGTTTCAGGAGGTCCCATTTATTGATTGTTGTTCTTAGTGTCTGTGCTGCTGGTGTTATATTTAGGAAGTAGTCACCTGTGCCAATGCATTGGAGGGTATTTCTTACTTTCTTTTCTATCAAGTTCGGTGTAGCTGGGTTTATGTTGAGGTCTTTGATCCACTTGAATTTGAGTTTTGTGTATGTTGATAGATATGGATCTAGTTGCATTCTTCTACATACTATTATGCAGTTATGCCAGCCATTTGTTGAAGATACTATCTTTTTTCCATTGTATATTTTTGGCCTGTTTGTCAAAAATTAGGTGTTCATAGGTTTGTGGATTAAGGTCTGGGTTGATTCGATTCCATTGATCCAAAAGTCGGTTTTTATGCAAGCTGTTTTTATTACTGTAGGTCTATGGTATAGCCTGAAGTCAGGGATAGTAATGCCTCCTGAAGTTTTATTAGTGAACAGGATTGTTTTAGCAATCCTGGGTTTCCTGTTATTCCATTTGAAGTTGAGTATTGTTCTTTCAAGGTCTGTGAAAAATTGTATTGGAATTTTGATGGGAATTGCATTGAATTTATAGATTGCTTTTGGTAAGATTGCCAATTTTACTGTGTTAATCCTACTGATCCAGGAGCATAGGAGAGCTTTCCAGTTTCTGATATCTTCTTCAATTTCTTTCTTCAGTGACTTAAAATTTTTGTCTTACAAGTCTGTCATTTCTTTGGTTAGAGTAACTCCAAGATATTTAATACTATTTGTAGCTATTATAAAGGCTGATGCTTCCCTGATTTATTTTTCAGCCCTTTTATCCTTAGTTTATTTGAGGGCTATTGATTTTTTTGAGTTAATCTTGTACCTTGCTACATTTCTGAAGGTGTTTATCAACTGTAGAAGTTCCCTGGTATAATTATTTTGGGATCATGTATGTATACTATCATATCATTTGTAAATAGTGATAGTTTGACTTTTTCCTTTATAACTTGTATCCCCTTAATCTCCTTTTGTTCTCTTATGGCTTGAACTATATTGAACAGATGGGAAAGAGGAAAATTTTGTCTTGTTTCTGATTTTAGAAGTATTGCTTTGAGTTTCTCTCCATTTGGTGTGATGCTGGCTGTCAGCTTGCTGTATATTGCCTTTATTATGTTTAAATTTAGGTATTTTATCTCTATTCTTGATCTCTCCAGAACTTTTATCATGGAGTGTTAGATTTTGTCAAAGACTTTTTCAGCATCTAAGGAGACAACCATGTGTTTCTTTTTTTCCTTTCAGTTTGTTTATATGATGGATGACAGTGACAGTTTTTCGTATGTTGAACCATCCTTGCATCTCTGGGATGAAGCCTACTTGATCATGGTGGATGGTTTTTGATATGTTCTTGAATTTTGTTTGCCATTATTTTATTGAGTATAATTTCATCAATGTTCCTAAGGGAGATTGGTCTGTAATTCTTTTTCTTTGCTGCAGCTTCGGTGTCATAAAAAGAGTGGCAATTTGAGGAGCAATGATATTAGTTCTTCTTTGAATGTCTGGTAGAATTCTGCACTGAAACCATCTTGCCATGGGCTTTTTTTGCTTTAGAGACTTTTAATAACAGCTTAAATTTCCTTGTGGGGTTATACGTCTATTTAGGTCATTTATCTGATCTTGATTTAATTTTCATAAATGGTATCTGTCTGGAAAGCTGTCCATTTCTTTTAGGTTTTCCAATTAAATGGAGTACAGGTTTTCAAAGTATGACCTAATGATTCTCTGGATTTCCTTGATGTCTGTTGTCATGTCCACCTTTCATTTATGATTCTGTTAATTTTGATACTCATTTTGGTTAATTTGGATAAGGATTTGTCTATCTTGTTAACTTTCTCAAAGAAACAACTCTTTGATTCATTGATTCTTTGTAGTATTCTTTTTTTTCAATTTTATTGATTTCACCCTCAAATATGATTATTTCCTTCCCTCTACTCCTCTAGGTGCGTTTTCTTCTAATTGTTCTATAGCTTTCAGCTGTGCTTTTAAGTCACTGTGTCAGATTTCTCTGGGATTTTATGTAGGCATCTAGTGCTATGAGTTTTCCTTTTAGCACTGCTTTCATTGTGTCCCGTAAGTTTGGAAATGTTGTGGAATCCTTTTTATTGAATTGTAGGAAATCTTTGATTTCTTTCTTTAGTTCTTTATAGACCCAAAGGTGGTTCATTTAAGAGATGTTCAGTTTTCATGAGTTTGTAGGCTTTCTGTAGTTTGTGTTGTTGGTGACTTTTAACTTAAGTTCATGGTGATCTGATAGGATACAAGTGGTTATTTACATTTTATATCTCTTGATATTTGCTTTATGACTGCCCATGTGGTCAATTTTATAGAAAGTTAATGGGTGCTGAGAAAAAGGTATATGTCTTTGTGTTTGTGTGGAAAGTTCAGTTAAGTAAATTATAACATCTGTTAGATCCCCTATTTCTCTGTTAAGTTTCTCTCTAGTAGACCTATCTATTGGTGAGAGTGGGGTATTGAAGTATCCCACTATTAATGTGTGGGATCTGATGTAAGAATTAATGTTAATATATATATTTTTTTTTTACATATGTAGGTGCCTTTGTGTTGGGGCATAAATGTTCAGAACTGAGACTTCATCTTGATGAATTTTTTTCCTGAGATGAATAAATGTCTGTCCTGATCTCTTTTGATTGATTTTAATTTGAAGTATATTTTGTTAGATATTAGGATGGATACACCAGTTTGTTTCTTAGGATCATTTGATTGCAAAGTCTTTGCCTGATCCTTTACTCTGAGCCTGTGTTTGTCTTTGAAGTTGAGGTGTGTTTCTTGTATGAAGCAGTAGGATGGCTTCTGTTTCCATATCCATTGTGTTAGGTTGTGTCTTTTTATAGGTGAATTGAGTCCATTGATATTAAGGTATATTAGTTACCATCAATTGTTATTTCTGGTGTTTTTTTTTTGTGTGTGTTTCCCTTCTTTGGGTTTTTCTTCTTGGAGATTATCTATTGCTTGTGGTTTCATGGGCATATCTAGCTTCTTTAGATTGGAGTTTTATTTCTAGTGCTTTTTGTAGAGCCAGATTTGTGGATAGGTGTTGTTTACATCTGGTTTTTATCATGAAATATTTTGTTTACTCCATCTATGGTGATTGATAGTTTTGCTGGGTATAGTAGCCTGGGTTGGCAACCATTGTTTTTTATTGTCTGTATAGAATCTGTCCAGGACCTTCTTGCTTTCATTGTTTCCATTGGATATTTAGATGTTATTCTGATGGGTCTGGCTTTATGGGTAATTTGGCCTTTTTCCTTTGCTGCTCTTAGTATTTTTCTTTTTTCTGTAGGTTTAGTGGCTTGATTGTTATATGGCAAGCAGACTTTTTTGGGGGGTCTAGCCTATCTGGTGTTCTGTAAGCTTCTTTTATCTTTATAGGCATTTCCTTCTTTAGATTGGGAAGGTTTTCTTCTATGATTTTATTGACTATATTTTCTGTGCCTTTGAGCTGGTATTCTCTTTCTTCAATTCCAGTTATTCTCAGGTTTAGTCTTTTCATGGTATTCCAAATTTCCTGGATGTTTTGTGTTATGACGTTTTTGATTTTAGTGTTTTCTTTGACTGATGTATTTCCACTATTGAATCTTCCACTCCAGAGATTCTCTCTTCCATCTCTTGCATTTTGTTGGTTTTGCTTGCATCTATAGTTCCAGCCCTTTTCTTCAGGTTTTCTATTTCCAGCATTGCCTCAGTTTGTGCCTTCTTTATTGCTTCTATTTCAATTTTTAAAACTTGAAATGATTCCTTGACCTGTTTGATTACTTTCTCTTGGTTTTCTTGGACTTTTTTTTTTTTTTCAGGAACTTGTTGATCTCTTCCAATTTTTTGTTTATCTTTTTTTCTATTTCTTTAAGGTATTTTTTGGTATTCTTTTTTCCATTTATTTTATTTATTTAAAAAGGATTTTATATTTATAACTATCTATCGATCTATCTATCTATCATCTATCTATATATTTTTCTATCTATATATCTAACTGTTACCCCTCCCTTCCATCTTCCCAGTTCCTCCTAGTCCTCCTCCAGCCTCTCCTTACCTCATTCCCCCACCTATTCCTCAAGGAAGGCAGGGAGTCCCAAGGTGGGTCACTTCAGTCTGGCACATCCAGTTGACGATGAGTCACTCATCCCAGTATCAAGGCTGGGTTAGGTGTTCCTCTGTAGGAAATGGTCTCCAAGATGTCAGTTCACACACAAGAACATAGTCTGATCCTGCTCCAAGATGCTCTATAAAGTGCCCACACCATTTAACAACTTTGGAGGGTTGAGCTTCTTTCCCTAAAGGCTCCTCAGGGCTTGTTTCTGATTCAGTGAGCTCCCAGTAGCTCCAGTCAACCATCTCTGTGGGTTCCCCCTCATGATCGTGATACCCTTGATCATAAACTCCCCCTCCCTTTCTCTTTTAAGCTGGACCAGGAACTCCACCTGGTGTCCAGCCATGGATCTTTGCCTCTGCCTTTATCCATTGCAGGATTAAGGTTATACAATGACAATTAGTATGGTCATCCATTTGACTATAGGGGAAGTCTTTAAGGGAATTTTTATTTCCTCTTTTAAGGCTTCTATTATCTTCATAAAGTTGTTTTTAAGATTGTTTCCTTCTCTTTCTTCTGTATTGCCATGATTAGTTCTTGTGGCTGTAGAACACTAGATTCTTCTGGTGGTGTCTTGTTGTTCTTTATGTTGTTATATGTATCCTTGCACTGGTAGCTTCCCATTGCTTCCTCGGATCACTGCAGCATTTGCCCGAATCTCACAGAGCTAATTTTGGTGCAGTTTGGTTGAGCCTGGGTTATCAGTCCACTTGGAGGTAGTGTATTCTGTGTCACAGTGATCTGTACTCGGTGTAATAAAAACTGGCTGATTCTGTGTCTCAGGGATTCAATCTTGATCCAATATGAGCTCTTGATCCAGAGAGAGCTCTTGGTCCTGTATGGA
The DNA here is from genome assembly GCA_033318265.1 of Phyllotis vaccarum. Taxonomy (NCBI): domain Eukaryota; kingdom Metazoa; phylum Chordata; class Mammalia; order Rodentia; family Cricetidae; genus Phyllotis; species Phyllotis vaccarum. Next base: position 10,965,641 of record JARWLC010000001.1, read on the forward strand.
TTCTTGATCCAATATGTGCTGGTGAGTTGTGGGCCCCAGGTTTCTCTCTAAATTCAGTAGGTTCTGACATACTGTTGGTCTCTGGTTGCTACTCTTGTTTTGGTGGGTGGTGAGGAACGGTGAGTCTCAGGGAACCTTCCCTGATATAACAGGTGTTGGGGGGACTATGGATCTCAGGTCGCCATGGGGATCACCAGTTGATGCGGGTGTTGAGGGTTGGGATGGGATTTTGTAGTTGAGCATGTCCGGCAAACTGTATTTTACTGGAACTTCTGACCAGCAAGGGTTTTCCCTGTCAGCCTGGATTTAAGGGAGAGATGATTGGGCTATCTAAGGTTTGTATTTGTGACTTTTCCTAGGGAAATATGACCAAATGTTTATCTCAGATAGGATAAGAATGGTAGATGAGAAACAATACTACTCACATCTAGCTTGGTGAACCATTGGATTTGTTGGGGTTCTTTACAGATGCATAGGTGTCTCAAGAGCAACTTTATCACCCAAATTCATCCCAGCATCGGTTATGACTCATGGAAGTTGCATCCCAAAACTCATTGCATAATTTTCAGGCAATTGTGTTGAAGAGGGTCTCTTCTCCCCAGAAATTGTTCATTGTTTTTATAACATAGGAGGAGAAACCTGTGGATCTTAGAATTTTTTGAGCATCCTGAATTTTGTACTTTTGTTTTTCTTCTGAAATTTCTGGGCCTTATGAGTTCTCCTTCTCCCTACAGAGGAAATGTCCCAATTTAGAGTAAATAGTCATTAAGCCCACCCCCTCAGTCTAGTATTGTTAGTTACTTGAGTGAAGAACTCAGAAATCAGGACATACATACTTTCTTAACACGTTTTTACATGTTTCTTTACATGGATCTTCTTCACTTAAAAAGTTTCCACGGTTATGTGTGTGCAATTACATTGCACCTTCAAATCTCTCATATTGCCTCTTGCATACTCACCTGTTGTAGAATTACAATGTTCTGCTCTCAACTCAATGTGAGCATATCTGTTTGTGTCAAATTGTGTCTCCTCCCTCCAATTTCTATGTTGATGTCCCGACTTCTGTTTCCTCAGAATATGACTACATTTGAGATAGAATCTTGAACAATATTGAGGAAAACTATAGTAAGCTTAATCCAGAGTCATGAGTCTTGTGTATAAAAGAGATTCAGACAGTGACTACCTGAAGGAAGACCATGTGTAGATGCAAGGAAAACATGGCCCGGGGGAAGCTAGGAAGAGAGAAGAAGCTAGCACATCCAGTCTCAGATGTCCAGCCTCTAGGAGTGAGGAGAACTACATTTCTTGCTTAAGCCTCTTTAAGTCTGAGCCTCTTTATTGTTACAGCCCTGGCAAACTCAAATTTCCTAGAACACTAAATTTTCTATCTTTCAGGAGAATTGCCTAGAATGGAGACTTTTATTATTATTATTTATTATTATTATTATTATTATTATTATTATTATTATTATTAATTGTTTTCTTATTCAAGGGAACATTTTTTCATGTAGGGGAAAAAGCCCTCCAAACATTTGAATGGACTTTAGTCAAGAATTTTATCTCTCATATCCTGTTTGTGTTTCTTATGTCTTATTTGCTTATTACTTATATCCTGCTTTTGATCAATCACTATACCCAACTTTGCCACTGAGAGCCTGTCTTTACATTTTTCTATGTATCATGATTATAATTCTGTGATCCTATTTGTATTTGATTCTTCTTCCTGGACTGCCTGGGGGTGTAGAAGCACCCGTTTGTGTGATGTAACATAATACTGAGCTGAACTGAAATTCTTGGGTGGACATTTCTCTCAGAGCTTGGTTTACATTGCCATAGTTTGGCTTCACAAGTATACATTTCTTTAATAAATCTTTCAGAAAAATAAGCTACATTAGAGTTGATCAAATTCAAAGACGCTTTCAATCAATTTGAAAAATCAGGAATTATCATCATCACTTTCAGTGAGGCTGAGTTGAGTCTATTCAAACTAGATTTTGTTTTTGTTAAAAATGGCTAGTTGGGATTGATCACATGAAGGTCTCTGAGGCAAATGTTTTAAAAGATTAAATAGAATAAATAGTAAGGGATGAATGCAATAACAGTCCTTTCATTTTATAATTCATTTTTTATTTGACTTACATGCATTTCAGAGAAGAATAGTTCAAAGTGACAATGAAGGCAGAGCACATGGTGCTGATCTCTCAGCTCAAAGCTTTGGTTAAATAGATTGGCAGGAATGAGATGAAGGAAAAGCCGGGAAACAATAAGAAGGGTGGATTTTATCTTCCTGTTCACTTCACATGCCAGATATATCTTTATTAAAGGACATAGAAACTATCTGTATGAGATTCTATTGATTCAGTAAATTATTTCAGCAAGCCTGGTGTGTGTGTGTGTGTGTGTGTGTGTGTGTGTGTGTGTGTGTGTGTGTGAATGTGTGCCTAACTAGGTCTACTACCTCACAGAATGGGAGTGTGAAGTGAGGAGTAGCTTAGTGGAATTTGCTGTCCATTTCTACTTACAGCTTCTTACTGTCCTATATAAACTAACGAGCTTTATAAAGACTTCTACTCCAGTGACCTTATTTAACAGATGAACATAATAGGACCTAGAGGAGCTAGGATCTTTGACCAAAGCAGATGTTTGTTAATTCACTTGAGTGTCATTTTACCATGTAACCAGTGACAATAATTAACTCTGAGCTAATGCTTTTTGAAAAGCAAGTGACTGTGGTTTGTGAATATCTAGGTCCATTACTGAAGAGATCATAGAAATTACTAGATATTAAAAAATAATATCAAAATAATGAGTTTAGTATAAGAGGATAAACAGTAACAAAAAGTAAAGATTAATAGGACAAATGTTAAATTCAGCATAGGAATTCAACCATACAGTTGCAAAGATCACAGATGTGGCAGAAGAGTGTGGAGTCAGTAAATCAGAGTGAGTCTCTGACTAGTTAGGTACATTTGACAAAACTTATTAGCCTCATCTATTTTAGCATGCTTGTCTTAAAATGAGAAAAACAATTTTCTCACAGCTCTGTAACTACCCACATAAAACATTAAGGCAGTGGGTAGATGCACTGTAAGACGTGTCCAGTGATACTGATTTCTTTGAATCCATGATCTTGTGTAATCAATTTCCTCTTTACTATGATAGGCAAAAGGGGTAAACCATATTAGGAAAACCCTGGTTAGATGCCAGACCTGTGAATAGTAGGTTGCTTAGCACAGTGGCTTCCATCTTCCTAGATGACTGTCTCTCTTGCTGTGTGTGGTGACAATATCAGCCATAAGTAACAGGTTCACATGGCAAGGAACTCAAACCCTCACCCCAACAGTTATCAAGGAAATGTGTTAACAGACAGCTCAGTGAGTTTTGGAGTTGATCCTTTTCCAGTTGAGCCTTGAATAGAGCACTGGGGGATGACTTCCACCTCAGCTAGCTCAGGTTCCTGGCTGTGAGATAATATTCAATTTAAAGTGCCCGGATTTGGGGAATAATGCAAGGCAGTAACAGATAAGTGATCCAGACAGTGCGAGATACAAAGTGGTGAGTTGGTGGTAAAGATAAATGATAGATAGTATAATAATAATTTAAGCAGAGACATTGAGAACATAGATTGATAAAAGAGTTTTCAGATAAGTAGCTATTGATGAAATAAATAGTTGCTATTATCCAAACAATATCTATGACCTAGAGTGAATAGAGATTAAAAACTAAAAGCATGAGCTCAGAGACTTCAGCATGGAGGTATGGGAAAACAGAAGAGGAAGTCTTTCAGCTACTGAGAATGAGTAGCCTCTGAACAGAGAAAATCTGAAAACAAGGCTTCTGAAAAAATATTGGCACTTGAGCTTTCTTTGTTAAGTTATATTACTTAATATTACAGTTGTGTGTGTGTGTGTGTGTGTGTGTGTGTGTGTGTGTGTGTGTGTGTGTGTGTTTGTAAAACACCTTCTAAGTGGAGGTTAGAGAACAACTTTCAGGAGTCAGTTCTCACCTTCTGCTCTGTAGATCTCAGGGATCCAACTCAGGTCATGGGGATTGCTGTTGAGTAGCTTTATCTTCTGAACCATCTCAGGAGCCAAAGTGTGGCTTTTAGAGGCTTTATAAGATAACTGTTGCCTTCTGCATTTTCAGGCCAGTTTGTACCCGGGAAGCTTGTTAACACTAGATTGTTGGCCCATCTTCATGATTTCCGACTCATCAGGACTTTAGAACTGAAAAATTGAACAGGTTTTGAAGTTGCCCATGCTGGTAATAATGCTGCTTTGAGTTCCAATGTCATCCAAATTTATCTGACTGTGATCTACAGAATATTTGTGGAAATTTTGACCATTTTCCCACTCTTTATGTATTTAACAATTTATTGATTTCTTAGCTACAGACATTCTGCTAGGTATTAGGGTTAAAACATTCAATGTCTACTACAGCATTTATGTAGAAACATTTTATTGTGTAGTATGGTAAGTCCAGCAGCTGAGTGGTATGTGCCAGGCAGAGGCAGGGAACAGGGACAGAGGAGGTAGCAGAGTGAGCTTCATATGGAAGCTTTTGAAAAGCAGGGTGATATTTTATCTTTGAGTTTTGTTCTTTCTATTTTCGATTTTGAGACAGAGCTTCTATAGTCCATGCTGGATTTTCTACTCTCTCTACTCAGCTTCTCAAGAGCTGGAGTTACAGGCACATGTGATCAAAACTTGATTGCCTGAGGGAGATCAAAAAGTGAAATTGCATTCTAAACATCAGTATATGCTAGGATAAAAAAGAGGGGGTAAGAGAACATATGCTTATGAATCAAGCCATTGCCAAGAACCCAAGATTAGGGAAGTCAATTTGAGGGATGAAGTTGGACTCCACTGTGTTTGTCACAGTGTTCAGCATCTCACATAGCATCCAGTGGTGATTTACTGAAAGGGAAAATGACATTTATTTGAAAGGCAGTTAACAACTCAAGAAATTAAAATTGTTTTCCTTAAAAGTATAGAAAAGTCAAAGAAAAATGTATTATATGATTCTTTTTTTGAGATGTATGAGCAGGTAAATCTGCAGAGGAAGAAAACTGCTTAGTGGGGAGAGGGACTCAGAATGAATTGTTAATGAGAAAAAGGTCTGTTTTGAAATAATAAAGGTATTTTGAAATTAGAAATGATGTTTGTGAACTCATTGAATTGCTAAATGCGATCCAAACATTCTTTGCAAAAAATAAATTTATTTTAAGTGATTTTTGTCTCAATTCAGAAAATATTGGTATGATGATTCCAAATTTAATACAAGACTATTCTAATTTTTATGTATGTCTAGAAACAAATCAAGGAACTTGATTAAGTAATAAAACTGTGATTCATCATTGACCTGTTTGAAACAGCAATAGGAATTGTTGAGAGATTGTTGAGAAGTTAATTCAGCAATGGACGCATCAAACTCTAGATGTGTAGAAAATATAAATGAAGATAACCCTTTTTCTTTTCTTGATGAGGACGCCTGCTGACAGGTAGGTCAGTATTGTCATCTTAAGGATTAAGGATTTAGGATTAAAAATGGTACCACATTAAATGTACTACTTTTTATTTAGCTTATAGCTAAGAAAAATCTAATTTTGCAAATGAATAAAGAATTAATGTCAGAATATCTCAGTATGTACACTGACTTTAGGAAGAAGGCATTTATATTTTTACTTAAGTAAATACAAATTTACAGTAATTTCTAAAATTATGGGAAAACATACCAAGATGTATCCAGCATGAACACGATTATTATTGTTGTTTATAGTTCCTTCTTTGCAGTTTTTAAATAAAATTTTTTCAAAACTTGATTTGGTCCTCTAAGGCAGGGAATTGAGTTTATAATGATCATTTTCACAGCAGACCACATCAAAGTTCTGTCAGGCCTTTCTAGTTTTATTTTGTATTTTCTCTCTTCCTTTCTACTATATATCACTTTCCTAATAGAGATTCATTACTGTTGGGTAATTTATGTTCACCAAGGTGTGTCCACACAAACTTATCGGGAAGATGTAATGCTGTTTCATTAATCACTGCTTTTCATTTGTATCAATGGTATTACACAGATCTCATTCACTACACTTTATTTCTGAAGTCCTTTCTAATAAAAACATTTTAAAGTTAAATTTATCCATTTCTCTCTCTCTCTCTCTCTCTCTCTCTCTCTCTCTCTCTCTCTCTCTCTCTCTCTCTCTCTCTCTCTCTATCTGTTTGTAGGTATCCATGTGTCATAGTTCATGCACATAGTCAGGACAACATGTGTGGCTAGGCTCTCTCCTTCCATTGTATGGTTCCCAGGTATCAACCTCAACCCATGAGACTTGTTGGCAAATGCTTTTATCTGATGAGACATCTCCTTTTCCTGAATTACATCTTTTACAGTACTGTCTTTTTCCCTGTATGAGTTTTTGTCTTACTTATTATATTTTCCTGCCCAACATCTCCAAATGTTGCCTGCTATGGCTGCACTTGCTTCTTTGTTGTTATTATTTTTATTTTAGTGTCATTTTTACATCCTGGTCATGGTTTCACCTCTTCTTCTGTTCCAGTCCCTCCCACCTCCCTCTGTGCCCACCCCTTAATCCATTCTTAATCCGTTCCTCCTTTGTTTCTATTCTGAAAAGGCTAGGCCTCCCATGGCTATCAACAAAACATGGTATATCATTTTGCAGCAAGACTAAGCACCTCACCATAAATTAAGGCTGGGCAGGGCAACTCAGTATGAGAAGTAGAGTTCCAAAAGCCAGTAAAAGAGTCAGGGACAGCCTGGTACAATTGTTAGGAATCCCATAAGAGGACTAAGAGACACAACTGTAACATATGTGCAGAGAACTTAGGCTCCCTTATTGGTGGTGTCATCTCTGTGAGCTCCTATAAGCTCAGGTTCATTGATTCTATGGGTGTGTGTGTGTGTGTGTGTGTGTGTGTGTGTGTGTGTGTGTGTATGTGTGTGTGTGTGTGTGTGTGTGTGTGTGGTGTTCTTTGACGTCTCTGGCTCCTACAATTCTTTCACTCTATTTCCTGCAGAATTCTGTGAACTACACCTAATGTTTGGCTGTGGGTCTGCATCTGTTTCCATCAGTTGCTAGATGAAGCTTCTCTAATGACAATTGGGCTGGGCACTAATCTATGAGTATAGCCGAGTACCATTAGGCATTATTACATTAACATTTAATTTTTCTCCAGTTGTGTTTGGTTCTATTTGAGGTGTCTAGGTCATTGAATCTGTAGGTCCTAATGTTATAGGCAGTCTCAGGAGTGGGCCTACTCTCCTGGCATGGGTTTTAGGCTAGACTAATCATTGGTTGGCCACTCTCCCTCTCTCTAGGGCCACCCTTACCTCAGCACATTCCATAGACAGGACAGCCTATAAGTTGAAAGTTATGTGGTTGGGCTGGTGTCCTAATTCCTCCACTGAAAGTCTTGCCTGGTCACAGGAGATGGCCAGTTTAGGCTACAAATACATTATTGCTAGGAGTCTTAGCTGGGATATTTTTATAGATTCCTGGGAGATTCCCTTGTTCCAAATTTCTACATGTTACCTTTTTCTGGCTCTTTCAGTACTCTCCCTGACCAACAGCCCCAACCTGATCAGTCTTGTTCTCATTTCCACCCACCCTTAGTCCACTCAGGATATCTCTTCTATTTTCTCTTCCCAGAGAGACACTGGCATCTCCCCTTAAACTCTTTGTTACCTGGTCTCTCTGGGTTTATGCATTGTAACATGGTTATCCTTTATTTTACAGCTAATATTCACTTAAGAGTGAGTTCATGCCATGTTTGTTTTTCTGATTCTGGTTTACTTCATTCAGGACATTTTTTTTCTTGTCCTATCCATTTGCCTGAAAATTTCATGGTGTCATCATTTATAACAGCTGAGTGATACTCCATTATGTAAATATACTACATTTAAAAAAATCCATTCCTCAGCTGAGGAACGCCTAGGGCAGTTTCTAGGTTCTGGTTGTTACAAATATGCTATGAATATAATTGAGCAAGTGCCCTTATATGATTGAGCATCCCTTGGGTATATGTCCAAGAGTGGGTCTTATGATAGATTGATTCCAAATTTTCTGAGAAAACACCATATTGATTTCCATAGTGCCTGTATAAATTTGCTCCCCACAGGTAATGGAGGAGTGTTTCCCTTGCTCCACATCCCCTCCAGCATAAGCTGTCCCTTGTGTTTTTATCTTAGCCATTCTGACTGGTGTAAGATGGCATCTCAGAGTTGTTTTAATTTGCATTTTCCTGATGGCTAAGGATGTTGAAAATTTCTTTAAGTGTTTCTCTGCCATTTAAGATTCTTCTGTTGAAGATTCTCTGTTTAGATCTATAGCCCATTTTTTTTTAATTGGATGAATTTATCTGTTGATATTTCATGAGTTCCTTATGTATTTTGGAAATTGGCCCTCTGCCATATGTGGGCTTGTTGAAAATCTCTTTCCATTCTACAGGCTACTGTTTCATCTTATTAATAGTATCTTTTGACTTATAAAAACTTTTCATTTTCATGAGGTTCCATTTATTAATTGTTGTAGTGTCTGTACTATTGATGTTCTGTTCAGGAAGTGGTCTCCTGTGCCAATGCATTCAAGGCCATTACCGACTTTCTCTTCTATCAAGTTTAATGGACCTGTACTTCTGCTGAGGTCTTTTATCTCCTTGGACTAAGTTTTGTGTATAATATATGCAGATATATTTACATAATTCTACATGCTGACTTCCAGTTATCCCAGCACCATTTGTTGATGAATCTTTTTTTTTTTCCCATTGAATAACTAGGGTTTCTTCATTTAAAATCAGGTGTCCCTAGGTGTGTAAATTCATGTCTTGTCTTCCATTCAAATTGATTCCCATGTCTGTCTTTATGCCAATACAATGGTTCTTTTTCTTACTGTAGTTCCATAGTATAGCTTGAAATCAGGGATGGAGATGCCTCTGGGAGTTAGTTTGCTTATTGTACAGGATTGTTTTAACTATCTTGTTTCTTTTTGTTTGTTTTTCCATGAGAAGTTATATATTTTTCTTTTAAAATCTGTAGAGTTGTGTTGTGATTGTGATGGGGATTGCACTGAATCTGTAGCTTGCTTTTGGTAAGATGGCCATTTCTACTATATTAATCCCACCAGTTCTTGGGCATGAGAGATTTTTCCATTTTCTGATATTTTCTCCAATTTCTTTCTTTAAATACTTGTAGTTCTCGACATGTAGGTCTTTCACTTGCTTGCTTAGGGTTACACCAAGATATTTTATATTATTGAAGGAGGCTGTGAAGGGTATTTATTCCCCGATTTCTTTCTCGGCCACTTTATCATTTGTATATTGGAGGACTACTGATTTTTTAGTTAATGAGATAATTATGTTTTTCTTTCAGCTTGTTATTATGATTGATTACATTTGAAAATTAAAAATTATATTTAAAAATGTTAAGCCATGCCATTTGACTGTCAACTACATTTAGAGGGTTTAGTTCCTTTCCATCAAGGTTCCTCAGCTGTCATTTCAGAGATAGTGAGCTCCCAACTACTCAGGTCAGCAGTGTCTGTGGGGCTCCTCCTGATTCTGATCCCTTTGCTCATAAACTCTCTACTCCCTGTCTTCAGCTGGACTCAGACGGAGCTCAACCTGGTGCTCAACTATGGAATGGATCTCTGTTTCTGCCTCCATCCATTGCTGGATGAAGGTTCTGTAATGACAATTAGGGTGGTCATTCATTTGATTATAAGTGAAGTCCTGTTTAGGCACCCTCTCCATTATTGATTGGAATCCTAGTTCGGGACATCTTGTGGGTTCTTGGTGCTTTCATAGCACCAACTTTCTCTCTCATCCCACAGTGGGTTTGCCAGTATTTTATTGAGTATTTTTGCATCAATGTTAATGAGTGAAATTGGTCTGTAGTTGTGTTTCTTTGTTGAGCCTTTGTGTGGTTTAGTTATCAGGGTGACTCTGGCCTTATAGAAAGAATTTGCAATGTTCTTTCTGTTCCTAGTTTGTGGAATTGTTTGAGAAGTGTTGGTATTAGCTCTTCTTTGAAAGTCTGACAGAATTCTGCATTAAAACCGTCGATCTCTGGGCTCTTTTGGTTGGAAGATTGTTAATGACTTCTGTTTCCTTAGGTGCTGTAGGTCTATTGAAATTGTTTATATGCTCTAGATTTAACTTTTGTAAGTTGTAACTTTGTCCATTTCTTTTAGATTTTCCAATTTGTGGAACATAGGTTTTTGAAATATGGCCTAATGACATGGATTTTCTCCGAGTCCGCTGTTACGTCCTGATTTTGTTAATTTGGCATTCTCTCTCTGCATTTTAGTTAATTTATCTATTTTGTTGATGTTCTCAAAGCATCCACTCTGTTTTATTGATTTTTTTGTATTGTTCTCTGTGTTTTTATTTTATTGATTCCAGGCCTCGGTTTGATTATTTACAACCTTCTGCTCCTCTTGGTGTGTTTACTTCTTTTTGTTCTAGAACTTTAAGATTTGCTGTTAAGTAGTTTATATGAGATCTCTACAAATTCTTTATGAATACACTTATTGCTATGGACTTTCCTCTTAGCACCATTTTCATTGTGTCCCATAAGTTTGGTTATGTTGTAGATTCATTTTTGTTAATCTTTAGAAAGTCTTTAATTTCTTTCTTTTTTTTTTTTTTTTTTGTCCTAATGGTAATGGATCAGAGAGCTGCTCACTTTCCTATGAGTTTGTAGACTTTCTGTAGTTTTTGTTGTTGAAACCCAGCTTTAATCCATAGTGGTCTGATATGATATAGTGGGTTATTTCAATTTTTTTTATATCTATTGAGATTTGCTGTGATGATGTATATGGTCAGTTTTGGAGGTTCCATGAGGTACTGAGAAAAAGTTATTTTCTTTTGTGTTTGGTTTAAATATTCTATATAGATATCTGGTAGGGCCATTCGAGTTACAATGTCTCTTAGTTCTATTATTTCTCTGTTTAGTTTATGTCTGAATGACCTATTCATTGGTAAAAAATAGCATGCTGAAATCTCTCCCATTTCATGTGTGGGGTTTGATGTGTGATTTAAGCTTTAGTAATGTTCCTTTTACAAATGTAGATGGCTTTGCATTTGGAGTATAAATGTTCAGAATTGAGATATCATGATGGTAGATTTTTTTTTCTTCCATGAGTATAAAATGCCCTTCTTCATATGTTTTAATTAATTTTGATTTGAAGTTTATTTTATTAGATATATCAGCTAGATAGCTATGTATACATTCTGTTAGCCTATATCTTTTTATGTTTGAATTGCTTCCATTGATATTGTGAGATATTAATAACTAGTGATTGTTAACTCCTGTTATTTTATTGATGGTGGTGCTGCAGGGTGTGTGTGTGTGCATGTGTATTTCACTTTTTAGAGTTTTGTTGTGAGAATATCTAATCCCTGTGTTTTCATACATGTAGGATGCTGCTTTCCTCATCACATCTTCTGTTGGACTAGATTTGTAGATAGATATTATTTAAATTTGGCTTTGTCATGAAATATTTCGTTTTCCATTTATGGTGATTTAGGGTTTTGCTGGGTATAGTTAGTCTAGGCTGGCATTTGTGGTCTCTTAGAATCTTCAAGACATCAGTTCAGGCCCTTTTGTATGTTAGGGTCTCTGTTAAGTTGGGTGTAATTCTAACAGGTTTGTTTTCATATGTTACTTGGCCTTTTTCCCTTGCCACACTTAATATTTTTTCTTTATTTTGTATGTTTAGTGTTTTGATTATTTGTGGTATAAGTATTTTCTTTTCTGATTCAATCTCTTTGGTGTTCTATAGGCTTCTTGTCCCTGGCATGCCACTTTTTATGTTGGGAAATTTTCCCATAATTTTGTTAAATATTCTCTGAGTGTTTGATCTGGAATTCTTGCCCTTCTATTCCTATTATTCTCATATTTGTTCTTTTCATAGTGTCCCAGCTTTCCTGGATGTTTTGTGTTGGGAAGTTTTTAGATTTACCATTTTCTTTGACTGATGTCTAGTGGGATCAGACACTATTTACTTTGACCTAGAGGTGTGTCTTTTAGGTTTTGAGGACCCATGTATGGGGTATGGCCAGGCTCTCCATATTTCTTCTATAGTCTCTCCAGTGTCTGAGTTTCTCTCTTCCATCTTTTGTATTCTATTGGTGATGCTTGCAATTCCTGTTTGCTTACTTAGATTTTCCAACTCCAGAAATCCCTCAGTTTTTTTTTTTTTTTATTGCTTCTATTTCAGGTCTTGTACTGTTTCCTACACACTTGTTTGTCCTTTGTTTACTTTAAAAAAACATTCTTTAAGGTATATACGGATTTCCTTCAATTTTTCCCCTCTTTTCCTCAATTTCTTTAAGAGTTCTTTTTTTCTCTCTTCAAGGACATCTATTCTAAAGGCCTAGACTTAACTTTACAGGCTTTATCTCAGGGAAAAGCCATTTTTTAGACCTTCTAGTGACTGGAGCAGGGCTCAGATCTAAGAAGAATCTAGAAAAAAATCTAGGAAATGTGCTTGACCACCAATAGATTCAAAACTTTGTTTTAAGCTGAAATTTCAACCAATGGATTCAGAACTTGGCTTTGCACCAAGTTTAACCAATCATTTCAAAGGATCGCTTCATCCCATCCCATATCTCTTTACCCAATCCCGAAACACCAAGGCACATAGCTCCCCATTTTCATAAGATAGAAAATGAGCTGAGTTAAGATAAAAGAGCTAGCTAACAAGGTGCCTAAGCCATAGGCCAAACAGCATAAACTTAATATAAACATCTGAGTCATTTGGGGGGCGGGGGCGGGGGGGGGCTAAGCAGCTGCAGGTGACTAAGGGGTCTGGGGCTGCAGGTCTGTGGGTCTAGATCTCTGGTCTCCCGGGGCAAAGAAACCCTATTGTAACACCCCACCCCCGAGCTCAGGACCACATTCCTGCTGTCTACTGTGTCAGAACATAGGGTTGCATTCTTGATTCTGAAAATAAACTGACCCTTGTGTGTTTGCGTCGGAACCTGGCTCCTTGGTAGTCTCTGAGGGTCTCTTGACACTGGTACAACACTATCGTCTGTATAAAATTATTTTTAATTTCTTTTCCTGCGTTTTAGCAGTGTTAGATTGTTCATGCCCTGCTGTTGTAGGATATCTGGGTTTTGGTGGTACCACATTGCTCTTTCTGTTATCGATTGTGTTCTTACACTGGCGTTTAGGCATCTAGATTTGGGGTGGTTATAGGTCTAGGTGTTGATTCCTGTGGTTGCTTTTGTCGTACGGGTGTTTTGCTCCTTGGTTTCTGTTTCCTCTCTGATTTTCCAGTCTAAGTGGCCAAGGGTTTTGGTGACTAGAGTCTTCAGGTCCAGTGGGTATGTCTGCTACAGTTTGGAGGCCTGTAAAACCTCTGAGGTTTTGTGTGCCAATTTGTCTGTGTGCCCTCTGTGACTACTTGGCTTCTGGGATTCTTAGTGCAGCAATTTTTTTTCTGCTGGATCTGGGTTTTCTCATTCTGGCTTGGTCTCCAGTAAAGCTAAAGTTGTCTTCTGAGGTTTTAGGCCAGAATATTGAGCCCAGGTGAGGGGATGCAGTCTGATGTTGGGTGTACATAAAGGGGTTTAGTGGGTGGTGGATGGTGACTTAACCTGGGTTCCTAGGATGAATCTTCCCTCCAGTAAAGCTGCCAGTGCTGTGGGCTGGAGTTCTGCCCATTTGTTCCTAATATTCTCCTTTATTTCTTTGAGGGTTTTAATATGTTGTTCATTTTTTCTTCCAATTTTTATTTAATGCAATTCATTTATTCAGTTTTCTTCTCTACACTGTAAGCTTGACAACTCCTCTCTATGAGTCCTATGTTTCTCTTATTAAATTTGGGTATCAAAGGGGGTGGTGTTACCATGGAGTGGAGAGGTACTGCTAATACGTGGCCTAGAACATGCCTTCTTTTTCTATCCTCTTGTTCTTCACGCCTCATGTCATTGTGTCTCAGAAACAGATTCCTAATCTCTTTCCATGCATGCCCTTCTCATTTACAGATCTGATTTCTTTGTATTCTATCACCTAAACTTGTTTCACATTAGAATTATCAGTCCTGCTTGATAAAATGTAGAGGGCTGAATCCCCATCCCCACCCTAGCTGAGTTTTTGATGCATTAATTTGGGAGTAGAAAGACGCATATTTATAACCAGCTTTCTGCTGCTGTTGCCGCTGATGCTGATGATTAGGGAGAGCTGCTGATTTTCACAATGTTACCAAAGATGAGAAGGTAACCAGTGGTTGGTAGCTGAAGCTATCATTTTTAGTGCCCCCTACTGGTAGCAGGGTTTATCTTTGCTCAGATAGTACTTAGAAGTCAAAGGCTACTTCTGGTCACCCCGGCTAGTCCTCATGCTTTCCGAAGCTGGTAACTGTGTGGCCTGGAATCTAGAACCAGGTGAGGTCAGATAAGAAGCATAAGAAGAAAGATTCTCACAGATGTGATATCAGACCATCTTCTAGGCTTATTGGACGTAGACCTAATCTACTCCTCTTTCCTCTGTGCTTTTGACTGTTTTGTTCTATGAAGTCAATCGTTCTGCCCTGATTGTGCAAATGATTCAGATGCAGGGGCACTGTAGCATCCCTTGGGAATTTGGCATCATGCCAGGCACCCTAAAAGAGTTTTTAGCTTCATTGTTTCCTATCAGAGCTTACATCAGTTTTCTAATATGGTGTATTGTTTGCTTCATGACAGTCACTGTACCTTACAGTTTGAAATATTGATGCATTTGAGGCATAAATTGTAGACTATGACAATACTTCTCACATAAACTAAAATTAACTCAATTCTTTCCTCCTCTTGGCTATGTGGAGATTTTGCAGTTGTTAGAACATTATCTGTAGCATTAAATGCACTGTTTTCACTGCTGGGAGAATATTATTTTCCCCAGTATTTAAAGAGTTAAAGAGGCTTTCAGAAGTGCTTGATGTTCTGGAAGAGCCAGGCTCCTGCGTCTGATTCATTTTCTGTGTGGGAAGTGTGCAGTTCTAACCTTGTCACTGACAGGAAAGTTCAGACTCATCTCAGACTGCAGAGAACTCTGTCTGTCCTTGCAGCCTTCTAGGACTGAAGCATAGCCGTCAGACGATGATTGTACATGCTCCTCTGTCAACATGCTGGTGCTTGATGCTACCATTCCTGCCTTGGATTGAGGAATTGCAATTTCTTTTCTTTATCCAGACTACCTTAAACAGATAAGGTGATTTTAGTTTTGAGATAACATCAACTGTAATTTGGTAAGCAGCATCTGAAAATAGGCTAATGAGTCATCACGGGAAGAAAGGAAGGAAGGCTTGATTTTAAAGGAAGATGTTGGTTGATGAAGGATGCCAGCTTTCTATGTAAGTCAGGCATCCACCACACTTCAGGGAAGCAAATTCTACTTTGCCTTTCTGCTCCTGTTTGTCTTTGAATATGATGTGGTTTAAATTTTTTCCTTACTTTCTCTGCCTCATGTCTAGCTGTCCTTTCCAAGTGCCCCCTCTGCCAAATGACAGATTTTCGACAAATAGCAGTTGTAAAGTCAAGAACCAGAAGTGTACTACCTTACAGGAGTCTACAATTATGTAAGGGCTAGTTCTTATAAACAGTCCATATGAGTTAAAAACAAGTAAAATTACAAAAAGGATATTAACATTCATTTAAGCCAGTCTCCCACCCACAAGCAAAACTCATTTATAATATGAAAATGGAGATAATTTCTGCTTGAATTCTGTTGTAGCTGGAAGATCGTTATCTCATCAGAGAGCTCATTTATTCTTAGAGACTTATAATGAAATATTTTACTGGATGTGCTTGGAGACATCTGTAATCCCGCCACTCAGGAGGCAGAAGTATCATTAATTCAAGACCAAACTGGGATATATACAAGATTCTGTTTTTGTTTTAAATCTTTTTTTTAAACTTTTCTTGAATTAATTAGCTTATTTGGAAGTCAGAGTATACTATTATGTGAGAATTGTTTGTGTTATAATTAGAGACACATATTTATAACATCTTATCCTAGAATTCAGGTGATGAAATATGGTGCCATCATTTATGAGAATTTCATTTAAATTTGTCATTTTATTAAATTCTCTTAAGGCTATGTGTCTTTAATAGAAATACAGTAAAAAATAGAAGCTTATAGTTTACATAAGACAGAATGCATGTAATTGAGAGAAAAGTAAATTAGAAAACCTGTTTTCAATATACTCTACATAGAACAAAAGGCAGCATTGTGCCTTAGGATTTTTTTTTTCATCTCCTATATATACAACTGGGTGACCACACCTAACTCATCTCTACCATTTGGACATCATCTATAATCTGAAAGATTATTTGAGATGTTATCCTACTTTTAAACTTAAAAAGTATTTTCTATTTTTAACTCTATACAGAAAATTGTTTTAATAGTTCTGATTATTTTTAGGGAAGATAATTTATCTTTTTAACAGAAAAGAGTTATTTGGTATTTAATATTATTTTGTACTCAAGTTATTTAGAGTCAATGTGGTAATCTCCCAAAGATACAAGAAAGACCTATGGGGCTACAGAGATTGCTCAGTGGGTAAGAATTGTTAAACATGAATGGACCTGAGTTCAATGTAAAGCTGGAACCATAGAATAAATACCAGTAATCTTCATGATATTCCTAGAAGAGACAGTGACAGGAGAATCTCATGGGAGTATGAAATAGCAAAACAGCAAACAGAATCTTGTTTGAAACAAGATGGAAAAGCAAAGAACTAATGCTGAGTGTGTCCAATGATCTTTACACACTAACTATGGCATATGAGCATCTGTATCCACAGCATTGGAACCATTAGGACACAGACACACAGAGGAGTTACATACTTTGTATTTGATCTTTTATATGAAATTTAAATCTGAAGTAATCAAATGTACATATGAAATGTACAAAGGCACACACTATACATACATGTTTCCTGCAGTGGATAATATACTTTTATATTTTTCTCTGCTTTTATCCAATGTGTATCCATAAGAGTACATTTTTCAGTTTTGCTCATTGGAGTCTTAGTTTCATACTGTTATGTTGTCTATGTTCTATGGATGGCTGCTTTTGTCCAACATTATGTTTGTGATATACATCCATAAGGATGGGGGTAGTGTAGCTGCTTATTTATGTTTAAATTTAATGCATGTATATATTGTAATTAATTCAGTTCCCTATTGAAACAGAATTAGATTATTTCTATTTTTGGATTTTTTTTTCTGTTGTCAAATGGTATGCAGATGCAAGAACTCTCTTCTTGAGTCCAAACCTGACGGTGCTGCATAGTAAGGTATGTGAGTTTTCAGTAGTAGTGAGTCAAAGCCCAGCATCCTGAAACAGATTATATCATAACACAGAGATGCTCTAAGCACTCTCTAGCTAGGAATACACTTGTTTCTCCCCACCCCCATATCTTACAGATGGTGACATGTCCTGTACTACAGATGGATGATATATCCTACACTTAAAAGTGATTTTATATGAAAATTCAGTTACTAAAAATCTGAACATGTCTAGTTATTTGCTCTTCTTCTCTTTGAGGCAGTTTCAGGTAGCCCTGGATTACCTCAAGCTCACTATGTGGTGAAACTAGACCTTGAACACTTAATTCTTTTGCCTCTGAACTCTGAATACTGGGAGTACAGACTTGTATCAGTATATCCAGCTTAATATTTATTTTTTCAGATTATTGTGTTTATTTGTTTTTATTTTATGTGTATGGGTATTCAGCCTGCATATATGTCTCTGTGAATCACATGTGTGCAGTGCTCATGGAGGCCAGAAGAGGGCATCAGATCCTCTGGAACTGGATTTACTGAGGGATGTTTGGAATTGAACCCAGGTCCTCGAAGAGCACCCTGTGCTTTTAGATACTGAGTCATCTCTTTATCCTGCTCCCTAATCAATACTCTTGATGTTAGAATTTATCTTCTAGGGGTTTTTAAATCTTTTTCTAACAGAATTTTTGGAAAATATGTTCTTGGTTTTAGTGTAATAAAATAATCAACTTTTTGTTTCCAGTAAGTACCCTTGGAATATTGGATCCTATTTAAAAATGTCTTATTCATTTTAAAGGCATGAAAAATATTTTTTTCAAAACTTTTGAAATGGCTTATTGCTTTGATTTTAATTTAAAATGGTTGTAAATGCCATATGTACTTTATATTGAAAAATGAAAATACTAAATATTAAAAAATAGTCATTGTTTTTTTTCTAAAAAATATATTTGTCATTGTGGAAGAATGGAAGAGACTTTTCTGTATACTGTTTAAAACTGTTCATTAATTACAATGTATTATAAATTAATTGAGCTTTCCCATAGTAAGAAGTTTCTGGTCCTGCCTAGCCCTGAGCTCTAGAACCACAGCCCCAAATAAACACACAAAGGCTTATATTAATTACAAGCTGTTTGACCTATGGCTCAGGCATATTACTTGCTAATTCTTACTCTTAAACTAACCCATGATTCTTATCTGTTTTAGCCACATGGCTTGGTACCTTTTCTCAGAGCAACATTCTCATCTTGCTTTTTCTACATCTCCTTATTGTCTCTCTTCAGCTCTTCCCAGAATTCTCCTAGTCTGGTTGTCCTGCCTCTGCTTCTTGTCTAGCTATTTGACTGATCAGCATTTTATTAAACCAATATGAGTGACAAATATTTACAATGTACAAAAGCATAATCCCACAGCAGTTTTCAGACATTTAAAATTTTTATTTTTTTAAATTGTATTTTATTTATCATCATTGTGTATGTGTCTATGATATTTGTGCAGGATGTACCTGTGCCACTGTGCATATCTGTGGGACAGAGGACAACTGTGATATCCTTTCTTCCAACTGTAGTGAATTTTAGGGATCAAGGTTGGGCTTCCAAGCTTGTAAATCAAGTGCTTTTATCCACTCAGTGATCTCTTTGACCTGGGACCAGGCTCTTTTCTGTGTTTCTGTAGTGCTAGAGAATAGTATTTTCAATGATCAGAATAGCTTCTCTGAAGTTTCCAGCACATTTAGACACACACCTAATTCAGATACACATTTGTGCAGCCATACTGAAATCAAGACACTGGACAATTATTAACTTTAACCTTTCTGCTAAGGTGACAATAAATGCTCTTCCCTTAAGACATTAAATGGGGCCTTTTAGTTCATGGAAGCATCAATGGGAGTTTGGTGTGGTCTTATCATTTGTTGTCATGTTGAAGAAAACTGCCTAGCCCAGCATGACATATATTTTCTCCTGAATGTTATTCACATAATTTTAAAGTTTCAGTTACAGCAAATCTGTGATCCATTTGATTCTTTTTTTTTTTTTTTTTCAGAATCTAAGGAATGGAATCTAACTCATTCTTCTTAATGTAGATATCCAGTTAGTCTGGACCACTTGTTGAAAGGTGGTTCTTCACTGATTTATATAACGTTCTTGTTGAAATAAATGGATTTTAAATATGTGCTTATTTATTCACTTTCTCGTTCATCAGTTACTTTAGCTTTTGCCATAAGTTTGAAAATAGAAATTGTAAGCCCACTCCTTCCTTTCTTAGCTTCTCTCCTTTCCTTCCTCTTTCCTTGGGGGTGAGGAGTAGATATTGGGGATCAAACTCAAGCATTTGCTATGCCAGGCAAGTGCTCTATCACTGAAATAGTCCCCAATATTATATAGATACCCCTTTCATGTTTATAGTGGTATATACTTTATAATTCTCACAGGAATATTATCAAGGCTTTTAAATAGGGATTGTACTGAATGTAGGTCAATTTGGAGATTATTGTCCTCTTATAATATTGAACCATATGATTAGTAACTATGAGTTTCTTTCCACTTGCGTAACTCTTTAATTCATCTCAACAATGTTTTATAACTTTTAGGGTATACATTTATACTTCTGTTAAAATTTTTCATAATTGTTTAATTTGGTTTCATATTTATTATAAATGCAAGTACTTGACTTTCTTTTTTTCTTTCTGGAAAGCCTCTCAATGTTAAACAGGCTGTCCTTGAACTAACTATGTAGTGTTAATCTCCTTCCAAGTACTAGGAATGCAAATGTAAGTTACTATGCTGGGTATAAATAGAGTAACTTACTAACTTAACTTTTGTATTATTTTATTTTTAGTTTATGTAAGTAGAATTGATTTGTTAAGACGAGTTCTCACCATGTAGCCCTGGTCAGCCTTGAAGTCACTATATAGATCATGCTGGCCCCAGTCTCAGTCCTTTTGCCTCAGCTTCCCTAGTACTGAGATTGTAGGTGTGCATCACCATCTCTGGCTCTGTGATAATTTTCTAACTTAACTTCTGTTTTCTGACTTTCCTGCTGTCTTTTTGTTGTCTGGGCCATTTCTAAGCCTGCTTTACCTATTCAAGTAAGCACCCTAAGTCAGATCTATGAATGCAGCCTCTGTCGATGGTGCAGAGATAATACGAGGTCTCGGCAAAGTACTGTATCTAAAAGGCATTAGGAGTCTTATGGGTGAAATTCAGGCCCAGGAAGCCAGAATTCTGAGAAGACGTACACTCTAGGAGTTCAGCCTACTGGTGAGTTCAAAGGTGGGCTAGTAGAATCTCAATGAGATTCATTTCACTGAAGGGATTTAATTTTATCCATTTTATAATGAAGGCCCTAGGATTTTACAAGCTTTAGACCAGGAAACATCAGCTTTAGGGAATTATTATTGCTGATGGCTTCAGTAGGAACAGCTGTGCTTCATCACCTTCTGTTAGTAAGCCTGCTGGGAAACTTTTCTTGAAGTTTGCAAGGGAGAAAAGCCATTGTGAAAGAAAATAAGAATCAGATGTGGCCATTAGTGTGAGCGCAGTGTGGAGCACGAGCCAAGACTGCTTCTTATCCACTCAGGCAAAAAGAGTAAGTCTCGGGAACTATTTGCTTTGGAAATATTTGTGAGACATTATAGTTTAGGTCTGTGGCTTCATACCTAAATGTGTAGAACACTACAGGTTTTTTTTTTTTGTGCACCTATAGATGAGAAAAATCAATGGCTACAGTGACCCACATTCACTTCATCCTCTTGTTTGCAGAACTTAGCAGAAAAAGCAGTATGTGTAATTTTTTCAGCTTCCTTAAAACAGAGAAATTAGACTAAAGCTGATGAGTTTTCTACCTTCTCTGGACAAGTTGAAGTACAATTTTCTAAATTAAATGAGATACCACTGTGCTTACAAAACTTTCTTGTCTTGGTGCGAGTTGGTATTTTATCTATAGCTTCTTTCCTAATGGAGGGAATATTTAGTTAAATTCTTGAAGAGGCCTTAAAACTGTTTTGTCTCTTATAGTTTTCAAATATAATTTCTTTTTAGACTGATTATTGGGAGGGAAGATAGGAGGAAGGTAGAGAGATGGCGGAGGGAAGGAGAGTTTAATGCATTCTAGGTGGTAGGTCTGCCTTCCCTAGCTGTTTATATGGTAGATTTTATCCCTCGTCCCTCGGTCAGCTCAGAACGAGAAAAACCAAATGAGCCCTTATTTCCTTGCCTGGTGAAAGGTGTGCTGCTCTGGGTATCGGCCAGGCTGTGGTGCTTCTGGTTTAATTTCTGGCCTCTTCATTGCTTCTCTGCAAAATCATTTCCTTTTATTCTGTCCTTATCTCTCTTTCCTTTCAACTTTTCCCGTTTTAATCAGAGACACAAAGACCTTCCCTGTGCTGTCCTGGCTCTATTCTGAGTGGATAGGATTGTGCATTTGTTCAATCAGCCTGGTTTACTTGACATCCAAGACTATTAAGTTCTTAGTTAACATGCTGTCTACTTAGCTACTTTTTGTAATTTTGGAGATTGGCTATAGGATCTTGCACATAATAGGTGAGAATTGCATGTTTGTTTACCTTTTTCTGAGCCAGCATTTTGCTAAGCTAGCTAGGCTGACCAGGGCTGATTGATAGCCCTATACCGGAGGCTTCAGGGATGCTGGGATCACAGGTGTGCATCATCAACCCAGCCCACATAGCTTTAGATTTAGAATGTGTTTAATTACTGATTTTTTTTCTGTGTCAATCATTCAAAGGTAATATTTTCAAATTACATAAACTAAGGAGTTTCAGTAGAATGTCTGTTAAAAAAGTGTTATCTTTTTTTTTTCCCCAGGAGGGGGTTGTCAATATCTTTTATATGCCCATGTTATATATTAGATCCTGAAGATATAGTCATATTAGTCATATTACTTTGTATTTTACTATTTTTAAGTAATCCTTATCTCTCTAAGTCTATATAATTATATTTTACTAAACCTGATTTCATATATATATATATATATGCATGCAACATGAGTAATTCATTAATCTTAGATTGTTTAGGTTAATTTCTTTTTTATTTAATTAAAATTGTATTAATTTACTTTACATAGCAACCTCAAATTCCCATATGTTCTTTGCTCTGTTTCCATCCACTTCTCTTCTGTCTCCGTTCAGAAAGGGGCAGGCCTCCCGTGGGCGTCAACAAACATGGCACCTCAAGTTGAGGGAGGTCTTGCATCAAGGCTGAGTGATTTAATCCATCATCGGAAACAGGTTCCCAAAAGCCAGCTAAGCACCAGGGACAGGTTCTGATATCCTTGCTAGGAGCCTTACAAACAGACCAAGCTACACAATCGTCTCACACATGCAGAGAGCCTAGGTTGCATCCATGCATGCTCCCTAAGTGTTGGTCCAGAGTCCATAAGCTCCCAGGTGCTCAGGTCAATCAAGTCTGTGGTTTTCCCCATCATGACCTTGACCCCCTCTTTGCTTTTTTAGACCCTCCTTTTTTTCTTCAGTAAGACTCCTAGAGTTCAGCTCAGTGCTTGCCTGAAGGTCTCTGTTTCTGCTTTCATCAGTTACAGGATAAGGCTCTCTGATGACAGTTACAGTAATTACCAATCTGATTACAGTAGATAGTCAGTTCATATATCCTCTCCACTATTGTTAGGGTCATCCTTGTGGATTTCTTGGAATTTCCCTGGTACCAGATTTCTCCATAACTCTAAAATGACCCCCTCAAACCTCTCTTTCATTACTCTCTCCCTCTGTCACACCCCCAACCCACCTCCAATGCTCACGCAACCCAATCCACTCCTTCAAGTTCCCATTCCCTCTACCAATCCTCAGTTTACCCAGATCTCTTCCACGTTCCCTGCCCAGGGAAATCCATGCATCCCACTTAGGGCCCTGTTTGTTATTTAGCTCTCTGGAGCTGTGGACTGTAGGTTGAATATCTTGCACTTTATTCCCAATATCTACTTCTAAGTGAATACATACCATGCTTATCTTTCTGAGTCTGGGTTACCTCACTCAGAATGATTTTTTTTTTCTAGTTCCATCCATTTGCTTGCAAATTTCATGAGATCACTGTTTTTTATAGCTAAGTAATAATCTTAATAATAATAATAATAATAATAATAATAATAATAATAATAATAATAAGTAAATGCACAGGAATACAGCCTGACCCCACCTTTTGAGGCTTCACATAATGCCCATGATAATCGACAGTTGCCTACCTTTGGAAGGCCTAGCTCCTTTTTCTGATGATTCCCCAGTGGCTGCTCTTGATTCAGTGAGCTCCCCAGAGCTCCAGCCAACCATCACTGTGGGACTTCTCCTCATAACCCTATCCCCTTGCTCATACAGACTCTCCTCCCCTGCTCTCAGATGGACCAGGAGCTCTGCCCAGTGCTCAGCCTTGGATCTCTGCCTCCACCTCTATTCATTATTGGATGTAGGTTCTGAGATGACACTTAGGATGATTATTCATTTGATTATAGGGAAGTCCTGTTTAGGCACCCCCTCCACTATTGGTTGAAGACCTAGCCAGGAACATCCTGTAAGTTCTTGGAGGTTTCCCTAGCATCTTGTCTCTTTCCAACCCCACATTAGCTTCCCCTATCAAAATATCCATCTCCCTTTTTCTCCCTTTTCGTTGCTCCTTTCACTAAACCGTCTCCTTCTCTCATGATTTGTTCCCACTTCTTGTTTGCAACCCATTATGAACCCAATTTGCTAAGGTTATCTTCTCTATTTTCTCTTCCTAGGGGAATCTCTGGGTGTCTCTCTTAAGTTCCTTCAGATCCCAAGCTGTTCAGGGGTTGTGGTTTGCAGTTTAAGTATTCTTAGCTTTTGTCAAAAATCCACGTATAAGTGAGTATATCCTATGCCTATCTTGTGATACATTGCTCAGGAGGATATTCCCCAAATCCATCCATTTGCCTGAAAATTTTAGGATGTCATATTTTTTTTTAAACTGTTGAGTAGTAAGTACTCCACTGTTGTAGATGTAGCATAGTTTATTAATTCATTCTTCAATTGAGGGCCATCTAGGTTCTTTCCAGGTTCTTGCTATTACAAATAATGCTGCTATGAACAAAGTTGAGCTAATACTTTTGGGTATATGCCCAATAGTGATATTGTTGGATTCTTGGGGAGATTGATTCCCAGTTTTCTGAGGAATCACCATACTGCATTCCAGAGTGGCTGGACAAGTTTACACTCCCACCTACAATGGAAGAGTGTTCCCCTTGTTCCTCATCCTCTCCAGCATAGGCTGTCATCTGTGCTTTTGATCTTGGCCATTTTGATAGGTGCAAGGTGATATCTCAAAGTTGTTTTGATTTGCATTTCTCTGATGACTAAGGTTGTTGAGCAATTTTTAAGTGTCTTTCAGCCATTTGTAATTCTTCTGTTGAGAATTCCCTTTTTAGCTCTGAATCCTATTTTTTAATTGGGTTATTTAGTTTTGGGGCTCTACTTTCTTGACTTGTCTATATATTTTAGAGATCAGTCTTCTTTCAGATTTAGGGTTGATGAAGATCTTTTGCCTTTCTGTAGGCTGTCATTTTTGTCTTATTGACTGTGTGGTTTGCCTTACAGAAGCTTCTCAGTTTCAGGAGATCCCATTTATTATTGTTGTTATTATTTATTTATTACTATTCTTCTTAGTGTCTGTGCTACTGGTGTTATATTTAGGAAGTGGTCACCTGTGCCAATGCATTGGATGGTATTTCACACTTTTATATCAAGTTCAGTGTAGCTGAGTTTATGTTGAGGTCTTTGATCCACTTGGATTTAAGTTTTGTGCAGCGTGATAGGCTTAGATCTATGTGAGTTCTTTTACATACTACCATCCATTTATGCCAACACCATTTGTTGAAGATACTATCTTTTTTTCATTGAACATTTTTGGCTTTTTTTTTTTTTAAAAAGAAATTAGATGTTCATAGATATGTGGCTTAATGTCAGGATCTTTGATTTGATTCTACTGATCCACAACTTTGTTTTTATGCAAGTCCCAGGCTGTTTTTATTACTCTAGCTCTATAGTACATCTTGAAGTCAGGGATGGTGATTCTTCCTGAAATATTTTTATTGAGAAGGATTGTTTTGGCAATACTGGGTTTCCTGTTATTCCATATGAAGTTGAGTATTGTCCTTTCAAGGTCTGTAAAAAATTGTGTTGCAATTTTGATGAGAATTACATTGAATCTGTAGATTGATTTTGGTAAAATTGCCATTTTTACTGTGTTGATCCTACCTATCCAGGAGCATGAGAGATCTTTCCATTTTCTTATATCCTCTTAAATTTCAGTTATTTAAAGTTTTTTGTAAAATAGGCCTGCTACTTCTTTGGTTAGAGTTATGATAATATATTTAACGCTATTTGCAGCTATTATAAAGGGTGATATTTCTCTTATTTCTTTTTCAGCCCCTTTATCCTTACTGTATACGAGAGCTTGATTTTTTAAAAGTTAATCTCATACCCCGCTATATTGCTAAAGGTAATTATCACCTGTAGGAGTTCCCTGGTAGGATTTTTGGGGTCCCTTATATATACAGTCATATCATCTGCAAGTAAAGATAGTTTGACTTCTTCCTTTTCAATTTGTATCCCCTTAATCTCCTTTTGTTCTCTTATTGCTTTAGCTAAAACTTTGAGAGCTATATTGAATAGATAAGGAGAGAGGCAGAGGGGACAGCCTTGTTCCTGATTTTAGTGGGATTGCTTTGAGTGTTGCTCCATTTCGTTTTGATGCTGGCTGTCAGCTTGCTGTATATCGTGTTTATTATATTAGGTATTTTCCCTGTATACCTGATCTCTCCAGGACTTTTATCATGAAGAGGTGTTGGATTTTGTCAAAGGCTTTTTCAGCATCTAATAAGATGATCATGTGTTTTTTTTTCCTTTCAGTTTGTTTATATGATGGATGACGTTCATATTTTTTCATATGTTGAACCATCCCTGCATCTCTGGGATGAGGCCTACCTGATTATGGATGATTTTTTGATATGTTGTTGAATTCAGTTTGCCAGAATTTTATTCAGTATTTTTGCATCAATGGTCATGAGGGATATAGGTCTGAAATTCCCTTTCTTCGTTTAAGTGGTACCTGTCCAGAGAGCTGTCCATTTCTTTTAGGTTTTCCATTTTAGTGGAGTACAGATTTTCAAAATATGACCTGATAATTCTCTGGATTTCCTGGGTCTTTCTTAGTCAGGTCTTAGTTGTCCCTTAGTTGGATCTTAGTTAGCTGTGTACCGTGAGGGAGGCTTTGGGGTCCCCAATTGTCAAAGTAGCCCGTGGGATGTCCCTCCAGCTGTGTTTTGCAGGGATTTGGCTTGGGGTGCTCTCCCAGCTCTTTTTGGTTTAGGGTGGAGCTAGGTGTGGTTGTGGTACAAGGAGCTGTGTCCGTGGGCTGGGCTTTCAGGACCATGGTCTCAGCTTGGCCTGAGTGTTGGGATGTCACCTACCTCTTAGTCAGTTGTGGACTGAAAGGGAGGCTTCAGGGTCCTTCCTTGATTTGTTTAAGGAAATTTTTCATTTCCTATGTAAGGACTTCTATCATCTTCATAAAGTTATCTTTAAAGTCATTTTCTTCTGCCCTATCTGTGTTGGGATGTTCAAGTCTTACTGATGCACTTCCATTGGGTTTTGGTTATGCCATATTGTCCTTTATGTTGTCGAATATATTCTTACAATGGTCATTACCCATCTGTCTTTTATTAACTGGTGCAGCTGGTGCTTGTGCCTATAGGAACCACTTGTGCCTGTAAAGTCTACTGATATTGCTAGAGAGGGCTTTCTGTGGTGGGGATGCTAGGGTAGGTGTAGTTGGATGTGGAGTATGTCTTGTTGGAAAGAGTCCAGTGGGTGGCAGTGGTGGTAGTGTCACCTGCCTGTAGATCTTTTCCTGCTGGCTGGCTGCTGGGGTCCACCTGTTTAGGTTAATTTCAATGTGTGTACTTCTAACTTTCCTTTATTAGAAAGGGCCCCTTGTTCACATAGGTTTAACTGTTGATAAGAATGACTTCCAAGGGAATACACTTATAAATAGGGTTGCTAAGTAAAGAACATGAAACATAAATGCTTTTATAAGTGAGAGAATAAGAGTATTTTTTCCAACTTCATTGTTCTAGTTGGAAATATTTTCAGTCTTTTTGAGTGAACACTAATAACTAATAGGAAGTTTTAATTTTTTTTTTTTTTTTTTTTAGGAAGTACTGTAAGCACCTTTCAAAAAGATTCGAGCCTCATGGAGAGAAACCAGGAAGAAACCCCAAAGGCCAGACTCCTCTACCAGGAGGTCTGCTGGGCAGCTCAGAGACTTGACTTTTTTCTTCAAAAAGGAAATGCCCACAAGGAGGTGTTCAAGCCACACATTCTGGCTCTCAGAGAGATTGTTCAGCAAGCTTGTATTAAACTCATGTTCCTGCATCCAGTGGTTTATGGTAGGAAGGCTGAAGAGCTCTTATGGAGGAAAATATATTCTGATGTTGTTATGCTGCTCATGAAGACCAATAAGAAAGAAATGGACACTTTCCAACACTGGGGAGGGCCCCTCCAGGCTCACCTCAAGGCTGGCCTCAGGTTTTATGAGCATCTATTCCTCTTCCTTCAAGGCCACTATAACCTGAGGTTACAGAGCTACATAGACTGGCCTCACAGTGCTATCCACTTGATTGGCTGTAAGAAAGTGGGACCCACATCAGAAGAAGAGGCTTCCTGGGCCCGCATGGCCTGTCATCGCTGCCTGCTCTACCTGGGAGACTTGTTCCGCTATCAGCATGAGTTCCTAGACCTGGCCACCAAGAACTTAGCAGAGAGATGCTATTACAGAGCCTTGTCAGTGGCCCCACATATGGGAATGCCCTTCAACCAACTGGGTGCTCTGATGGGGAGTAAATATTATGACCTTGAAGCAACATACTTCTATCAGCGCTGCCTCCACTCTGAAGTGCCTTTCAAAGGAGCAGCTTGGAACCTCAAACGGCTCTATGACCATGCAGGAAAGAGGTACAGCTGTCTGAAGAGGTACCAGGGAAGGAAACTCTCTCACAGACAGAGACAGTGTTGGGATAACAAAAGACTTCTGGTTAGCTTCCTCTACCTTCAGAGCCTCTTGCAGCCTAAGAGGAAATTCAAAGCAGCACGGATTATAGCCCTATGCCAACTGGTTCTTGAAGACTTTCGTCTCTGTCTTTCCTATCGGCCACGCCAATCTGGCCTGTGCCCGGCTTCCACAGAAGAGAAGCCTCCTAAAGGATATCTGTTTCTCCCAGACTTTCTCATATTCCACATGGTGGTTCTTTGCCTCATGAATGTGCACCGCCTTAGGAAATCAGGCTCAAAACAGCAGAAGCCAGCTGTCATCTTCTCCCTAACTCTTTTCTCTCATCTAGTACAGCATGTGAACACACGGATCCAGGCTGAGCTGCAGAGGAGGAAGCTGAATCCAGAGGAGGAAGAGCCTGTGAAACAACACCATGATTTCCCATCTCCGGAGATCCAGAACAGCAACTCTCAGAAAAGCCACGAGTGGGCTGGGATTTCTAGGGAGAATGAGGTTGGTTTTCATTCCTGCTGCAACTCAGATGAGACAGAGGAAGAGGAAAACTCATCATCCTTAAGTTCCCAGGTCCAATCAGACACGAGCAGTGAAGCATCCCAGTCAGACACAACAGATGAAGAAGAGAAGAGTTCCTTGAGTTCAGATGCAATTCAGAAGGGTGACGGTACATCCAGACCTAAAATGGCCCATCCTAGAAACAAACTGAAGGCCTATGCACCTCCCGACAACCTCCTTCATCTCTTGAAAACAACTCTATCTTCTAGCCTGCCAGCTCCTCTGAACCAAAAACTGCAAGGAAAACATGGCTTGCCCTTGGCTTCTGTCTTTAGTCCTAATGTTCTGACACCTCAGTCTGAGCCAAGCCCTGCTGTCAGCAGTTCTTTGTGCACTGAGAGTGAGATGAGTAGCTTTCCTGACACAGAGTTCTACACGGGTTCCTCTTGGGAGCAGAGGCCCTCCATTACCCAGAGCAACAATCTCCAGACTACTCAATGGAAACTGGACATTCTTTCTTCAGAGGGACTGTTGCCTACCATCAAGGTGATCCTGAGCTGGCTCCGCAGCAATCACAGCCTCCTTCTGTCACATTGGAGGAGTGTATTTAGTTTGTGGGACCACCTCTGTGTGTTGCTGAACCTGTTACCCTCAGTGGGAGACCTTCAGCATCCTGGCCTTGGCCTGTCTCACCATCTCCTGGACTTACTGCAGAGCTGTCAATGGACACACACTCCCAAGTACCTTCAGCTCCCTGAGGACATTGCCCTATTCCAGCAGCCTCTTCAAGGGTCCCAGGAAAGGATAGATTTTGGGCAGGATCCACCTTCACTCACCAACCAGGAGGAAGCTATCATCCGTATCTGTTTCTTCAGAAGTTTTGGTCACTTTGCAGCTAGACTCCCTGGACAGTTCTTGAGCTTTGACCCTAAGCTGGGTATCTTTGTGAGCAGTACCCTTGAAAGATCAGAAAATCCAGCTCAGCAGCTTCCACGAACAACTTCCCGAATCAGATTTTCCAAAGACATAGTCCATCTTTGGCTTCAGCGTGAAGTGGCAATGTTAGAGAAGACCCTCCGAGGTCCCCAGACTCGGTCAGTGTTGACCCCTTACCTGTTCCCTGATCCCAGGGCCCTCTGTGAGCACCTTTCCATCATTCAGAAACTAGCCACTAGTGCTAAGTTCTTCCTCATCATTCCCAAGATTGTGGTTGACACACTGTACATCCTAAAATGGGAGGACCGCAGAGCCTTGGCAGCCATCACTTTCCTAGAAGATGAGTTAAAGAGAAGGAATCAGTACATTCTCTGCCAGTCCTTTGTGTCCAAGAGGTTGGTGAGGCCGAGAATGACTAGACCAGACTCTGATGCTTGGGACCTCTACAATATACTTGAGTTCTGTAAAAGTCTGCTGGACTCATCCAGGCCAGGGATATTGGATCCCAGCAGCATGGTGACTATCATTACTGGTGTCTGTTTGGATCACCCTAGGAATTTCTCATACCCACTGCAGTTGGTGCTGGGGTTGGCAACTGAAGCTGGTGTGGAAATCAAGAATATCCTGAACTTTTACAAAGAATGGACAGTGATCAGTTGACATGTTCACATCTTCCTGTTCCTCATCCTTCAGTGCTTATTGCTTAAGTTCAGTGTGCTTCTTTGTCATAAGCACCTAATGCTGAGGTAGGCAATGTGTACATGAGTATTTGTGTCTACCTGTAGGTAGAATTATAATGTGTCAGCTTTCAGAGGCCTTCCCGCTTCCTTCTTGGCCATCTTAACTCTGTATAATGCTTCCTCTGATATAAAGTCCAAGATTAACTCATTCTTAAGTGATCTTATGGCAAAGCAGTAACTTCAGACATAACTTTGGTGACCAAATACAGCTTCATGGACAGTCTGCGATTTACATAGTTTTGTGAATACAACTTTTATGTATATTGTTTTATTATGGTGGGGTCAGGTCTGTTATTGAAGGCATGTCTTTGCCATCTATGAAACTCGATAAATAAAGGTAAAATTTCATGATGCTGGTAATGAACTTCATTGATATTCCTGGTCATGTATTGAAATAGCATTATTGAAATAGCTCCCAGGATTGGCAGATTCCATTTTACTTTGGGTAAGATGGAAATGTGTAGCCGGAGTTTTACTTGCAAGGCACCATTCCAAGATAAATATTTATTAGAATATAAATCAACACTCACAATATTAGTAACAGCTTATAGTAGCACCTGAACAAGGACTGGCATATCTAAGCGATGGACGAGCGTTGGACGTGCGATGGAAGGACGATGGATTCTGATTCTGTCTCTCCAACAACCAGCAGCCAGGAACCAGGAAGAGAGCCTCCTTGTGTCCCAGCAGCCACTTATCAATGGGGTTGGCCACACCCCCTCCAGGGTCCTGGGCTCCTGGATAAGCTTCTTCTGACCTTAATCCCGCCACAGAAATGTATATCACATGGTACAATATTAGCCTTTAAACATACATCTGCTCAAAAATTTTCAACCTTCACTTTGTGAAATTGTCTCTTGCTTTTTTTTCTGGCTCCACGATATTTTTGGGGAGCTTTTCTCAATCTTCTTCTGGGAAACAACTAGATCATTCTTTTGGGATCCCACATCATGAAGGTATCTCTTCCCTCTGACCTATGGCTTCCTCTGAAACTCAGCCCCCATCCAGTTGTTCTTCTCACATGCAGAGAAGGCTTGCACTTAGCTTCTTCCTCACTCCTGCATCCTTATCATATTTCTTTGTAGTTTCATATCTTGGTCAAACTTTCAGTTCTTCTGTCCTCTCAAGCTTTAAGCTGCTTTTGCATTTTATTGTTTTCATTAGAAAAAATTTCACAAGTTAAAAAGCCTCAAATATCATCTTACTTGACCATTTCTTATATTTTATTTATACTCTCATGCTTCCCCTGAATACATAGTTTTTTAAATTTATAATTCATGTTGAATAAGGATCTTTTATGTGTGTGTGAATATTTGTGTGTGAGGGTGTGCACCTATTTGCCAGAGCACATATTTGAAAGTCAGGGGATAACTCCTAGTGTTGGTCCTTACCTTTGACTTTAATATAGGGTCTTTTGTTATTTGCCACAGCATACCTCAGGCTAATTGGCCTGGGAGCTCCCAGAGATTCTCCTGTCTCTTGCCCCATCTCATGAACTGTTGCATGTGACTTTAAATGGGCTCAGGGGATTCAATATTTGTTCTTCATCATTGAAGTAAAGTGCTTTAACCACCAGAACATCTCTCCAGTCCCAGATAAGCATTTTTCAGCCTACTTCAAGTTAAAAACATTTTGTATTATATTTACTCATTTGTCCCCTTGAAGAGCTGCTTTCTTTCAGTGTTTAAGTATTTTTCTCAACTTTTAGTATTAAATTACTAATCATATGATTAAGATTTTTTGTCACATTTTGAATTATTTTCATGATAAATGAGCAGTCTTTTACTAAGTTATATACACATACACACATATTTTCAAGAGTCATTGTCTAGAAAATTGTTTATTTTCAAAGAGAAAACACACATTTCATAAAGTTTTTATAGCACATAGTTTTCAACACGTATATTATAATTTTCTTACCTCTTATATTAAAATGACTATCATATGGAAATGTAATACTTACATAGTCTCCTATTTTGACATTTCTTTTTAAAGTTTTTTGTCCTATTATAAATAATATAAACAAATGATAGCATATATACCCTATTATTAGAATAAATTTATAGAAGTAGTATTTCAGACAAGGAAAATTGAATCTATATATTCAGGAAAGAAGTTTTTCTTACAAGCCAGCAAACTTCAAATTCTCAGACATAGTTTTTCACATTATCTATGCAATTCCAATAAGTACTTTATATATGTGGACAGTCTCTAACTCATTTACCCTTCTTTCAATGAATGGAGCAGTGGATCTTTCTCAAGAAGTTATATGTTCATTTTGTTTCCGTAATCTCTCCAGTTTGCTCTAAGCACAAGCACTCTTCTTTGAAGCAATAGAAGACTCCAGAAAAGCAATGCAGAGAAATGTCACACACACACACACACACACACACACACACACACACACACACACACACACCCCTACCTGAAACATTATTTTTGTTGATGCAGCAACTTTACCTGTAGCTTAGGGTGGGCTTCTCTATAGTGCTGTGTCATGCAAAGTTTAGTACCTTGACCTGACGTGGCAGGTAAGGGAATGAAGAAAGGACAGACAGAGGCACAGAAAACCTGGCATCATGTGGGCTGTTTGCACTCTGATGGAGGGATTAACTACTTCAGTGCCTGGAGACCTCAGACACAGTAAGGATGCGTTAGCTACTCTTGGTGGGAGATGTCTCTAAATGAGCACTCGTAGGCTGTAAATAATCCAGGAAGAAGATGCAATTGGTAATTTCTACACAAACTTGTCAACAAATAATTTGTAGGCATTTCTATTTGGACCATTGGAAGGCCCATTCTGAGCCTGACCTAAGAAGGCTTTGCCACATCCATAGGTCTGAGGCTGTGTCTACATCAACAATACATATGCACTCAGGGTTTCCGCTGATCCCTATATAAACCTCAAAGTCATAACCATACTGTCTCAGCCTCCAGAATGCTGGAATTACAGGCATCTCCCAGCTTGGTAAACAATATTTTCTTTTCACACTATGAACTACATATTATTGTATTTTATTTTCTCTACCCTTCATTTACATGTCATGGCTGCTTCTAGATATCAAGAAAAAATGGCTTCTTCCTGAACTACCAATAAGCTCAAGCCTGTCATATTTTAAAAGGATGCAAATATTTCAAACAGCCATACACACCTTTTCTTTAGACTTGTTTCTCCCTTAAAATCTCCATTTCTCCAACAAATGTTAATCTAGTAAGTTACATTTACTTGACTCATTTCTTCTTAGATATTTTTTGAACCCTATATTCTATATCCAAGACTCTGTTGGATATTACCTCACTAAGGTAAGTTCCATACAGAATAGTTGATGAGTTTAATTTATTTGGTAGGATGAAGTGCAAGAGTGCTTAATTCTCGTTCATGAGGGCCCGTGTTTAATTCTCAGCAAAAATTTTCCAATCCATTAGCTTGGAGACAATTCAGAGGAAAAAGGATCAAGTTTGTTATTTTTGTTTCTCTAACAGTTTCCCCAGTTTCCTATGGGGATTGTTTGTAGATGATTTACATACAATTCAGCATCTTCCCCCAAGAAATGTAGCTTTACAGCTCAAAAATCCACTGAATTTCAAAAGAAAAATTGTTTTAATCATTCAGAGAGTACATGGAGTTTCAGAGGGTTCAGTCCATGGTTGCTTTGTCCCTGGTTGAGCAGAACATCATCATGGTGGGAGTTTGTGTCAACTTCCAGGGGAATGGGAAGACATGCCATGATTTTCTGGAGAAGACAGCATTATTCACTGCATGGGAGATTGTCATCAGATAAAGCTGCTGCTTCAAAGGTCATGGAGGATGACCTTCTGTGAGCCACCTGTTTTCTAACTTTCTTCTTACTCTAGAATATAAGAAGGAATCATATTTATATAGATGAATAAAGTAAAGTCAGTGCAAATCTCTGCAGCTACTCATTGACTTAACTCAGATGTATCTGGCTGTCAGTCTGTCATAATCAGGTCTAGATCCCTTATCAGCACCAAAAGCTTATGCTAGTCGGTGATGTCTTGTGCTGTCTCTGTGAACATCAGGGATACCTGAGAGGTCAGCTTACGGAGAAAAGGAAATAGCTGCTCCCTTGTTCCATCCTGTTGGTCTAACTTTATATGCTCTGTCTCAGGGTAGGCACAATCACTGGAACCATGATAGGAGATTTCACCTCTGCCTTGAGATGATATTAACCTAAGAAGAAATTGCTTTAGTGTGAAGACCCTGGTTGTTTTTACATGGGATATTTTATTTTGTTTGGAAAAAGTTTGAAGGTAACTTATGTTTAGATAATAACTATAGATAGCTCATATATATATGTATATATACATATATATGTGTGTGTGCTTGCTATAGTGTATGTCTTACTACAATTTGTGTTTTATAGAAACAGAAAAAACCATAATGTTGAGTCATATATTTTGACCAATAAGTTCTCTTACAAATTTAAGCCTTATATTTTCATTTGTTTTATTGGTGTCTCCACTGTTTTTTTCCATATATCTGAAAATTAATACATTTAGAAATAAAGTTATTGTTTCTACCAGTATTATCCCATTTCCCACATAGTCTTTAAAAGTGACATTACCTGTTTGAACAGATATTCCATTCTTCTACTTTTCTGTAATGAAAACAAATTATAAATGAACACACATGTATATAGAAACAAAATTATATATATTACTCTTAATGAATTAACTTGTAGATGACAAATATGAAATTTATAGGACAGAGTCTTGGACAGAAGCTGATGCTTTAGTCTTGAGGCAGATTTCCTTTTCCCCTCAGAGACAACACAATTCTGTTCTTGAGACCTTCAAAGTCTTCTAAATGATTGGGTGAGGACCCTTTCATCTGTTGAAGTAATCTTCCTTACATAATATTGGTTGTCCATAAATGTTAACCACATATAAACTATATTTACAACAATGTTAACATTAAGTTAAAAATATTGTGATATAGCCTAACAAATTTAATATGTAAAAATAACTATTATACTTAAGTAACAATATCTTAATATTTGGAGTATACAAGTAAATAATTATATCAAGTTATATATGGTTTTAAGCTTATCAATTTCAGATATTATATTTGCTGAATCAGGTTCATGAAAAGCTGATGTATATTCATCTTTGAAGAAGGCCTGCTCCTCTATAGATGCTCATATACTCAAACACACCATATGCATTTTGGTAAAATCAAAGTGTTGTAGGATGAGAGAGGAGAGAGGGTCTATGTCTGTAGTGCAACCTAGAAGGAATATCTTTATCCTAAGTCCTTTATGCATCCAAAGCTGAGAAGTCTCTTCAGTCCAGTGTCCCAATGCAAGTTCTCCTCAGCACAAGCTGAAAAATTGTTGCATCTTGCTGACTGGCCTCCTTCATCACTGATCTTTGCTTCCCATCTTGCCCCTCTCAGTGAAAATGCAATGAAGCTCAGTGCATTTGTATATAGTCCATATGTGTTATGCAATCAACTCGGGGCTAGTACTGAATTTTTCTAGCCATGGATATGATTTATTTTTCTTCTAATATACACTTAATTTTCTAACCATTCCAGACAACTCAACATACTTTTATATACATTCCTTTTTTTCATATTAAATAATTTTCAGTTAATGTTGGATCCCCAGGAACTGGATGGTTGTGAGCTGTCATGTGGGTTTTGGGAACTAAACCTAGGTTTTCTACAAGAGTAGTAAGTACCACCCCCCTTTATTAAGAAATCATGACTAAGTTAGTTTATCTGTTAGATAAATAACAGATTTCATAGTACCAAAGGAATCAATTAGAATAATATGGAAGCTTTATAATAAAATGCAAATATCATTGTTATTTCTGAAGTTGCTTCCTACATGTGTGACTTATGGACTCTTTGTCTATGGAAGATGACTCATTCTCTTATAGAATCATATTTATATCATTTTGTTTATTTTTTATTTTTCTCTTGGTCTATGAGTAAAAGAAGAAACATTTCTTTGCTAAAAGACTAAGGAAAAATATATGCATTACTTTCTTGTTCAATTTGTTGAATTAAGGCAAAAGTATCTAAGATATGACAGCTTTCTATTGGGTATTTTATTACACGGTCATCTATCATGTTTGCTATCATATGTATCAGTGATTGAGGTTTAAATGACAGTAGGAATTGCTTTGACTATTAGTGTTACTGAGTTTTATTTTTTTAAAGGCACATTAAATAAGTGGTTTAAGTATTTTGATATATAAGATATACACAGAGAAAATAGGCTAGCCATAAACAGTTTATAGCAAAATGTTCTTGCACAGAAATAGTCGACAATAGAAACAACACAATCATTTACTGAGAAATGATTGTGTGTATGTGTGTGTGTGTTTTATTGATTATATGTAGAAAACATTACATGACAAATTAGCACTGCAGCATTTTGAAATGTCTTCACTAAGGGCAATATTAATGTTAACCCACTACACATAATGGGAAATAATAAAGCCAATGATTTGATTCAAATAAGGTTATATCCATAAAAGTAAGTCAATCCTATACGAATTTAAAAAATCCTGAGTCTTTACTCCAAATGTCCCAGGAAAGTTTTTATGGTGGTTGCTTTATTTGCTTTCTTGGTGCTGTGATAGAATACCTAGTAAATGTAATTTAAGGAAGGAATGCCTTATTTGGCTCATAGTTTGAAGGCACAACCCATCAGGGTAGAGTTGGAGACTGGAGCATTAACTTCCATTGTATCTTGCTTTGGAGGCAGAGTTAAGTGAATGGTGGTGTTTTGCCAAGTTTCTTTTTTTATTCAGGGGACCACAGCCAGTCCCATGAAATGGCACTTCCCACATTTAGGCTAGTTCTTTCCTTCTCATTTAAATAAATCTAGACCAAATTTGGTCCAAGACAGTTCTATATCTATTATCTTAACAATTAAAATTAATCATTACAATGGTGGCATTTGGTCTTTTATACTCAGCTTATGCTTACATTTATTATCAAATAAAAATAATCAGTTACAGATGTGTGGGAATTTAATAAAAGCTCCAAAAGTTTCAGAGATATAAGAGGGATCTAGCCACAGTCAGTCTAGGAGGATCAGAGAGTGGTGAATCACACCTGTAATCCCAGCACAGGGAGTATCCTGGGTGTGGTGACCTACACCCTTAATTCCAACTGAGTTCGAGGTCATTTTAATTTACAGAAGAAATTCCAGGCTTCCAGGCTGGCAGTGGTGGGCCACGCCTTAATTTACCAAGACAGTATTTAAGGCTGGCACAGAAAGACAGAAGTTAGAGGAAGCCAAGAGAAGCCAGGCTGAGGAAGCTGGAAGACAGCTGGGTAAGATCTGACTGTCATGTTTACTCTCTCTAATATCTCCAACTTTCTCAAGATTTATCCCTGAGTTTCATTTATTCATGCGACACAGATGGACATACCTGAAATTAGGGTGAAAAAAATGGTACTAGATAGAAGTGTTTCAAGGAGAGAAAATTAGTTCCACTTCATAGCAAGGAAATGATTGTCTACAGCAATTTACTATACAGTACAGGATACCTAGTATTAGTCATTGATTCTCAACTCACAGAAATTGAAATGTTTGAAAGAGATGGGAATACTGATTACAGTAATTAAATCGTTTTATACATTTATATGTAGCAAGTGATAATTCTCTGTTTCATACATAAATGTGTATGATGTTTTGTGTCAAGTGAAAACAAAAATTAATATATAAAGGGGTCATAAGGCTGAAGGCAGTTTGTTTGTTTGTTTTTTTAAATAAAGCAGAATACCACAGGTAAATTCATTGTATTTCCTCACAAAATGAAGCTATATGATAAAAGTGCATTTATTTGTAAGCAGCTGTCTTCGATTTCTCTGCACGGTACTCTATTTAAATACTCCTACTCTCTGCTCTCTGACAACTCAGCGTCAGGAAGGAAAGCTGGCATTATAGTCGGAGCAGATGTGCAGGCACTTCCTTCCCTCCAGCTTGGCTAGAGCTGTTGGTAAAATTAGCAGTCTACACTAACACTGAGGGCTTGGATCACTGCCTCTAAAAAGTAACATTTAGAATGAGACCATGCCTCAAAAAATTCTCTCCCAAGTGGAATGGCCTTTCCTGTTTTTTGTTGAATACAAGTAT
Organism: Phyllotis vaccarum; assembly: GCA_033318265.1. Lineage (NCBI taxonomy): Eukaryota > Metazoa > Chordata > Mammalia > Rodentia > Cricetidae > Phyllotis > Phyllotis vaccarum. Next base: position 11,004,271 of record JARWLC010000001.1, read on the forward strand.
TAGGAGAAGATGGGAGAAGTGTGGTCATATTGTAGGGAATTTCTTTTTTTGGTGTGAGAATGCAGATTTTAATCTGCTCACCAATGGTAAATGCTGTGCATGTATTACTTATTTCTATGTATCTTGCCCCCTCTCTTTTCTTTCATTCTCTTCTCCAGTTTAGAATCTCCAAAACCTTGGTGATGATTCACTGCATGACTGTATGCCTTAATTCTGGGTTTCCTGGGCAAGATGAAACCAGCAGCAAAGGTTGAGGTAGATTTTGTTAAAGTTTGAACCACTTGATGGAGGAATATTTGGTTGCCACAGATGCTGTGGCTTTGTTTGATTTCTATTGTTATTTGGATTATATTTTCTGGTTTATTATGCTTTGAAATAAGGAGGATACCACCCTCTGCACAAAATTTAATAATAAATCATTTGACTTATATTCCCCATCAACAGCAGAAAGACGTTTAAAACTATAATGATGATGAATTTTATACAGAGTATTACCAATCTGAATAAATCTATTTTAAGTAAGGCCAGGATAAAAGCATGTTTTAACTATTTTTATTCATCAACCACAATCTTGTCACTTTAATACAAGGTAGTTAAAAATCTTCCTGAATTCAATGAACGGATTGTTCACCTGAATGTTGGGACCGCATATATGAGATCTTTTTTGAGGTGAATTGCTATCTAGGAACGTTTAACATTGTTTGGTCCTGCAGCAAACTGGCTTCTTTCCATTTCCATGGAGTGACTCTGGCTCTGAAATGAGATCAGACTTTTAAGCTGCCACTTAGTGAACATCATTTAGCATTTCCCCTTCTCTAAAGGAGCTCAGCACATAATTGCTCTCTAATCGTAGGCAAGCAAGATGACACGCAGGGTATAGCATGAGAAAGCAAATGAAAATTTAAAGTCACCTCTGTTCTCTGTTGTCTTGGAAAGGCCCATCAGAACAATGATAGTTTCCACAGATAATGACGCACCTCCTAAAATAATCGCAAGCAAGTTGTGCAGGAAGCACAGTGACTCTTCCTGTTCCCTCAGATTCAGACCTTTCAAATTCATTATAGTTCTTGGAACATTTTTTTGATTTTCTTATGATAAATGGTGCCAAAATCTGACAATTTCAAAGGTGAAAAGAGACAGAGATCCCTGAATTTAACTATAACCAATCCTGTAAATATTTGATATAATGTCTATACAGTCTGTGAAACTTTCACTCAAGGTATCTGCTGTTAGAGCCTAAACTGGTTCCAAGTATTTCTGAGTCTGATCCAGGAAACTTCCGTTAGAAATTGGGGCATTTCTAAATTACACAATACAGAAGTTTGTCAAGGAAGGATCTTTTTTATTTCTTTTCCCCTAAGAACAGAAACAGAGACAGTGACATAACTGCACATGTCTCATCTAGGAAATGATCCTACAAATTTCTACAAGAGCTATGGAAATTGAGAAAGGAGAAAATCCAAGAAAAGGGAGTAAATGTGTGGCTGAATGGATCACCTGTGAGGTATAGATGATTAAGACTTAAGTCTCTGGGGAGTCATTTATAATGAAGAATGCACTTCAGTATTTCTCACCAATAGAAGAGGAAGAATATAACAGGAAGACCCTGGGATTTGGGGAAATTCTGGGTATATGAAGAGTTCTTGTGTTACTGGAAGAAGCCATTGGGCAGAGCAGAGGGAATCAACATTTGAGGGAGAAAGATGTTTATTTTCCAGTCATCACACCCACCTTCCTATCCTCCCCCTAGGTCCTTTCACATCCTCCCATTCCCTCTCAAATTGATAACCTCTTTTTGACTATTATTGTTACATTATATGTGTGTAAACATATAAAGACAACTTGCTGAATCCATCCAGCATGCTCATGTTATATGAGTGCATGGGTGACTACTTTGTATTGGATTATTAATTAGGGGACTCATTTCTGGAAGAGGCTACTTCTTCCTTTATAAGTTGTAGGGGGATTATGTTGTTCCATTGTAAATAATTGTCCCCGCCTATGAATTTAATTAAAAGTGCCGATTGGCCAAAGGCAGACAGGAAGTGTGGGCAGGACTACCAGACTAAGAAGACTTTAGGAACTGGCAGAACAGAGCAGAATGCCAGAGAGAAGCCAGAAGATGCAGAGGACAACTATGCTGCTCTGAGAAAAGCTACCGAGCCGCATGGCTGAACAGGATAAGAGTCATGGGTTAGATTAAGGGTAAAGAGTTAGCAAGTTGTATGCCTGGGCCTTAGGTCGATCAACCTAAAACTATTGTAAGCATCTCTGTGTTTCTGTGGGTCTGTGGGCCTGCGTGCCTAAACCTTGAGGCTAGGCCTGAAAGTCCGGACCAAAAACCTCCTTCTCCTGCAATAAGTAATCAGAAGTTGCTGGTAGTTTTTGTCCACAGGTGGGTCTTTCTGAGATTTTTCTTTTTCTGGGTTAACATAGCCATTGACTTTCTTATTCATCAGGTTTGTTTCAGCAGCTACACTGACAAGGTAATTTGGCTGTAACCTCTTTTTTTTCCCCCTAGAAGATATGATATTACAGAATTTATGGTCCTTAGAGCTTACATCTTTCCTTCCTCTCATCTATGATGGGGCTCTAGAAACCTCATACACTTATCTTAAATAGCAATCTTTTATTTGTTGCTGTAAAGATACTTACATATGTCAATTTGGTTATAACTGGTCATCAGTATGTTCAGTCTGTTAGAATACTATAATGTTTACAGAAAAGTAACAAATTAAGAGTTGTTATCCCTTATCCAATCTAATACTGTATGTAAGTCCACTTACCAATTTCTTGCTGTTATGTGTTAGTTAGGCACTAACATTTTTGGGAAAAAATAAACTACTTCTTTATATAAATCCATCTACCTCTAGCTATGCTGATATACAACCCTAGCTAATGATCCAAACTATGTATTCTGAACATAGATTCAAATAGTCATATGAAGCACAAATACCTCATATAATGATGATCTGTATCTCTTAAAGGACAAAAAACCCCATAAAAGTATATCTGTAATAATATTTGTATATATTTATAAATCAAAAATAATAAATAGTATATGGGAATACTGTATATGAGAAAGGTGATTTATTAGGATGACTGTCTAAGGTTTCTTGGATATTGATAATCATGCTGGTTCCCTTTTGTCAACTTGACACAACTTCCCAGAGTCACCTAGGAAGAGAGAAAGAGCCTCACTCAGGGAATTGCCTTAATCAGAGTGACCTCTGGGCACAACTGCACGGCATTTTGTTGGTTAAATGATTGAAGTAGGAAGGCTGAGCCCACTGTAGTCTGTGCCAGCCCTGGAAAGGTAGTTCTGACTTGTAGAAGAAAACAAACTGAGTCAGCCATAGGAACAAGTCAGGAAACAGCCCTCCTCCACGCTCTCTGCTACAGTGCCTATTTCCTGTTCTTCCTTTGAGCTCCCCTCCTGGTCCCCTTCCACGATGAGCTGTAACTGCACAATGTTTTATCTAGGAAATGATGAAATTAACTTTTTACTCTCTCAGTCTGGTTTTAGTTATGGTGTTCATCACAGAAAACTATCAAGCATGGAATGACTTTGACATGATGAGGATGGAAAGACTTCTGCTAAACTCAAGTAGGCCTTTCTTAAAGTTACAAGTCAATATTATTGACATTTTGTGTTAGATAATCTGGGATGTGAAGTATGATCTGTATTATATGCTGTTTGTCAGAATCTATGACCCCTTCCTGCCAGATGCTGACAATATCCCCCTTTCTTTTGTTCCACTGTGTCTGTCTGAAATGCCTCCAGGCATTGGAGCAGTTGGCAAATTAGCCTGTATCAGAATAACCTACAGACTTTTGTAAGTAACATGTTTCTAGGTCTCCACATGAGATCATGTGAATAGTTTCCCCAAATAATATAAATAAAGGTTAGTGCAATATGTATCCCTTAGGATTACTTTTGTTAATTAAATAATATAAGGCTAGATAATAGATACAAAGTTGCTTGGTTCAGTCAGTAAGAAGAGGAAAGGCAATGAGTAGATTCATGGAAACTGTGAGGAATGGAAGCAGATGGACTAAGAGCATCATTGATAAATGAGATTATGAATAATTGATAGTCATGTTGGAGAGCTTCATGAAAGATTTGAATTGATGAATATTATGGTCTGGTTACAATAGGCTTATGTTGCTAGTCATATGTGTATAGACTGAAGGGAAATGTGACAAAATGTCTAGGAAGGGTTTCTGTAACTCAAGAAAACACACTAAGGGTTTGAATTCGTGCTGAAGTAGAAAGAAGTCAAATAAAAGGAACCCATTCAAACAAAAGTTGATAGGGCAGAATGACTTATTACATGAAAATAGATGCTCCCAAGTTTTGATCTGAACCAGAACAGGTTCTCACTCTTTATTGAATCGGAGATTATTAAGGAAGAGGGAGGTTTTTGACATAATTTTGAGGTGCCTCAAATATAGATGAAACAGTTACTGATCAACACAAGGAGAAACAGCAGATAAGGTCTCAGTCCCTAAACTCTCCATTGAAAGCAGGTGCTCACCAGATTTGTCATAAAAGAGTATGCAACAGGCCAGAGCATGTACAGACTCCAGGATCATTGAGAAGGAAGCTAATACTATTGATGTTTAAAATACATACATCAGTATTAATGCCAAAGGGGAATTGTAGCTGAAAAAAATAAATTTCATACTATAAACCATCCTTAGTTGCCTTGAAATTCAACTGTGGCATTAGACAACATGTCAGAACAAAACAATTTTTTTCCTAGTTAACTAAAAATCACTAATTTTGGAGGTCATAAGGCTGAGCAATGCCAGCTTTCCATTAGATTATGAGAGCAGTTTCAGTTTCCTAGAGTATATTAAAGAAACTTGAAAGTTCAGCTTTTGCTAAAACATCGACTCTTCAGAGGATCCCCCAGATGTCCAGATAAATAAACATATAATAATATCTGGCTTTGGGTCTCTATTTTTTCTTATCTACTGCAGGAAGAAGCTTCTGTAGTAAGAAGTTTCTAGCCTGGCCTTTCCAGCCTAGCTCTGAGGTTGGGACCCTCTTGGAGCCTGCTGCTGCTTAGCCTCAAATAATCACACATGCTTGTCAGCCTATGGCTCAGGCATATAGTTACTAGCTCTTTCATCTTAACCCACTACCATTAATATATCTTGCCACATGACCTGTGCCTTACCTGTGTTCCATTAGATCTTGCTCTCTAGTTGGAAGCTCACAGCATATTTCTCTGATTCTTCCTCATCCTAGAGTTTTCGTAGCCCCTCCCACACTTCCTGTCTGCTTTCTGGCCAGTCATCATTTTACTAAATCAGTTGGATGGACAAACATTTACAATGTGCTAGAATATAATCCCACAACAAGCTTTTCTTCTAATAGCTGAACAAGGCATTGATCTGAGTTTAGCAGAATATCATTAGGAGTCATTTTATCATTGCATTTTTTCTTTATTTTATATCAGTACTATTTGGTTTTACCTAGATTTTTGGGCTATCTTGTCTTTGGTTCTTGATCATCTAAGCAGTGTCAGGTATGAGTTCTATCTTGTAGACTGTGTCTTAAGTCAAATCAGTTACTGGTTAGTTACTCCAACTATCTTTGTGCCACTATTGTCTTATCATATCTTGCAAAAAGAGTATCATTGTAGATAAAAGACTTGTGGCTCACTTAGTGTTCACATGTCTCTTTTGAGAATGTGTAGAGCATGTTTCCACACCAAAAGTCCTGAAATGGAGGGGTGAAGGCTCTATGTAGTCGCCAGATTGACATCTTCATATTCAATGAGTTATATGGTATTGTCTTTAGGGTTGAGGCCTTGCTGTCAGTTTGTGGAGAGCAACTTATAGTCTTGGTAACAGCCTGAGTTGTTTGGGGATTATAATGGGGTCCCTTTGGCCAACAACTCAATTAGATGTAACCAAATCCTAGTACTGGAAGCATTGAGTGGTGACAAGAGATGGCCCATTGGGATTTTGTCTTCCTACTATTTGATGGTTTTATTTATATTATCTTCACATATGTATATATTTTTTGAAGTTGCTACTATATTAGCCTTTTATACTATCCCTCAAATGTCCCATTATTTTAGCTGTTTCCCTTGTATTTGTGCTCTAGCAACTCTGCCTCCTACTTTATTCTCCCATTTCAGGCCTCCATTCATATATAATTATCTATTCTACTTCCCTCTTCTAACATATACTCATATACTTAAGGGTAACCAAAACAGGGAAAATAATTTGTAATGTTTGGGGGGGTGTCTCATCTGCAAACAATCTAGTACATGTAACACATTCCTAACTCTGGGTTTTCATTGTTTGCCTATGGTAGCTAAAAAAGTTACTATTGTCCCAAACCTACTTTACATTTTTTTATATATGCATATGTTTAGAATGTAGGAAGCTTCAAAAGTAGTAGTTTTCTTATGTAACTTATTCAGAAATTTTTAGTGTTAGTTGTTTCTCCTTGAAATCCCTCTTTCACTTGGTTCCCCAATTTCACCCACACTTAGCCCTTCCTGTTTAGTTATTCACTCTTTTCCCTCTGAAGAATCTTTCCTTGGAACTTTCCTTACTAGCGTCCTGACTTCTATGGATACTTCAAGCACAAGAGAAATACCTAAATATTAAAAAATAACACACGAAAATGATTAAAAAAACAAGATGTGATATCTATCTTCCTGGGTCTGGGTTTCTTCAGTCAAAATGGTTATTTCTAGCTACATGAATTTACCTGAAGTTTTAATGATTTAGTTTTCCTTAAAAGCTGAATGAAATTGTATTATGCAAATTTACCACATATTATCATATATTCATCTGCTGATAGACATTTTGGATGTTTCTTATTTTGGATATCGTGAAGAGGACAGCTGTAGGTTTTGGAGAAACATACTATTATTACTCTGCAAATAAGCCATTGTATTAAACTGACTATTAAACTGACCTCTTATTATAGCCATAGACTTGTACATCCCTCGAAGCTCATTATCAAATCACTTTTTGCAGTAGATGACAGCTAACACAGAGACCCATGACTTGTCAAGGAGCAAAAAATAAGTGATTATGCTGTACTCAGCTGCAACTGGGGCATCTATAGTATTCCCTTTTCTTCAAAGGTTCAAGGATCATTGTGGAAGAGAGAGAAGAAGCAGTAGTTGATGACAACAAAGGAACTGTGTTGTCCAGACCCAATATAATAGTTTATGTGTCACTCACAGTGGTTATGACAGTAGGAACAAGATCTGTGCAAACTTAATCTAGACAAAATTCCAGTATATAAGTAAGCGTTCCTAGCTTAAAGAATGACACACTGGTAATTGATGATATCCAGGTAAGGGAGAATTAGTTTTCTTTAAGGGTGTGGTGTATTGAAGGTCTAACAAGCTCTAGAGAATGGCCACATACCTGAGTATATAGGACTATATAAGTAGCACTAATTGAACTCAATGGCTTAAAAATGAATGAAGATTAGAAGTTGGGTGGGCACTAAATGGGAGAGGATGATCTATGAGACAAAGGAGCAGGAGGATGAATACGATGGCAAGATGCAATGTGTGTCATTCTTAAAGAACAATAAAATACTTTTCCAAAGAACTGTTTAGCCAAGTCTTACAAGTAAAATGACTGAAAATGCCCCATTTAAAACGTCTGTTATTAGGATTGTTAGGGAAAGGCTGACGATAAGTTATGATTCTTGACTTTGGAGTTGTCTAGACTGGAAGAACAGATTGTTAAAAAAACAACTTTGTGTATACACATTCATGGGCTATAATAACTACTTTCTGAAGCGCATCATAGGAATTAGTAGAAGTCTAAAGCTGTTAGTATTATATTTGAAAATGAGTTTTGAAATTTGTTTTATGGTGCACAAAAAAACTTGTTTGATGTATATTTCATGAACTCTGGGTGAGAGGGAACACTTCATACTGTCATATATGAAAGGTTATAATCAAACATTTATGTCAGCAAGAATTTTCTTTTGTAGGAGAAAGACAATATGATTTAGAAAAAGTAAAATGTCGTAATAATGCCCTGACAATATGAGTCCTATTTAGATCAGAATGAGGCCATGGATCAGCCACAGAAATTGACAGTTACTGATGGCTTTGGATCTTGAATTGCTTGGGCAGTCCTTTGACCTACCCTTGTAACTGTGAGCTCATCCTGGTACATCTATTCAATAACAATGCATTTACAAATGTAAACTTTAAATTGACTTTGTCTTTTTTGTATTTGAATGAGGCAAAACAAAAATCTCATTTAAAATTTGAACATTATGAACAATTCATAAAGGGAATATATAATTTTTTAAAAGGCATTCACTTCAGTTGTTATCAATATAGTAGCCATTGGCCTCTATCTGTTCCTGCTATGGAAGGTAAGGTCCTGCACAGCTTGTTATGAGCACACTTCCTCCACGAAATTTGAAATGTCCTTATAGGAGCCTGCATAAACTCTTAGTTGACACTAGATATCCCCTTCTTCCAGCCTCCTCTATTTTATGTATGGATTCTGAGAAACTGTGATAAATCTGATTGTATTCCCACCCAACTATGTAATCTTTGTTCATTTTCTAACCATTACTGGGCTGCTGGATTTTATTTATTTCCTTTATGCTATTCTCTCTGAAGGAATCATTGCTATCTAGTTATCATTGCATGTCTTACATTAGTGATTGAAAAGACATTTGTCTACAGAAGATAAGTGGTGTTTATGGGAGAGCCAGGTTGTAATTCTGTTTTTAATGGGATAATTTTGTTCAACTGATAAGAGAGTTATTCCTTGAGATTCAGTGTCCTGCTGAAGACTTGTTATTCAAGAACAAAAAAAAATGGGCTTGGAAAGATGAGAGAGAGTTTCTTATTTTCAACTCATGCCTAAAAAGTATGCACCATATTCCATGCAGTGTAACATATGCCAATAATGCACTAATGCCACATTGTAGCTTTTATGAACCTAATGCTACCAAAACTGACACTACTATAGTATTTAATATAACTTTCTAATAATCTTCTGAAAATGTCAATAAAGAATAAAAACACTAGCTTTTATTATAAAAGATGATAGTTGACCTACACCAAATTTTAGCTACTAGACATGAATGTAGTATAATTTTGAGTATTTATATAAAGGCTTAGATTTACTTTCACTGATATGTCAATTTCCAGAGCTTTTCAAAGTCAAATTTGTTTTCTTATGCATTTAATCTAGTAGAGTGATCGCTAAAAATGGATCCTCAATATTAATAAACCTTCCCCTCATTTTTTAAATGAAAAAGCAACTTTGATTTTATTTTTAACTTAGTTTAGTTTAAAAATTATCTCCTTAGATGCCGAGACCCACAGGTAAACTTTAAACAGACCTGGGAGCCCCACAGAAGAAGGAAATAAAGAATTGGAGGAGCCAGAGGGGTCGAGGACACCACAAGACCACAGTCTACATAATCAACTAAACAGGGCTCATAGGGGACCACAGAGACTGAAGCAGAAATCACAGAGTCTGTAGGTGTCTGTGCTAGGTCCTCTGAACATATGTCACAGTTATTAGCTTGGTGTTTTTTTATTGAACTCCTAACAGTGAAGGTGGACTTTCCTCTTTTGCCTGTTCTTGGAACTCTTTTCTTCCTATTGAATTACCTCATTTATCCTCGATATGAGGGTTTGCACCTAGTTTTATGCATCTTGTTATGCTGAGTTCTGTTGATATCCTTGGGAAGCCTGCTCTTTCTGAAGGGAAATGGAGGAGGAGTGTATCTTGGGGAGAGGAAGTTGGGAGGGCACATGGAAGAAGTAGAGTGAGAGGAAACTGGTTGGGATACATTGCATGAAAGAAAAATAAAGAAAATAAAACTAGCTTCTATGAGTATATTTCTTCAATGTAGCCTTATTCTATTACTGACCCTGATCTGACTACTTTAAACAGAGAACCGAAACTCTGCTAATGGCAGCCATGTGTGAGTAGCAAAATTTATAAAATTCCATTTGGCTGCTACATGATAATATTCTAGCATAGAAATACAATTTCTTCAAACCCCACTCCAGAAGTTATGCAAGTTTCAAAAATTCAGGTCTCATCCCTCCTCTCCCTTTTCTTTTTACTTTTGCATTTTTTTAATTCAAAAGTTTTTTTTTTTTTAACATGCAAACCACAATTCCCTTCCCTTCCCTCACCCTACCTGCTTGCCCCTACCCCACTCCCATACACTTCTCAAAAAGGATAGGCCTCCCATGGGGAGTCAAACAAGTCTGGGATATCAAGTTGAGGCAGGAACAAGCCCCTGCTCCACATATCAAGTCTAAGCAAGGTATCTCTCAAAAGGGTGTGCATTCCAAAAAGCCAGTTCATGTACTAGGTATAAGTCCTGGTCCACTGCTAGAGGACCCACAAACTGCCCAAGCCACGCAACTGTCATTCACATTTAGAGGGCCTAGTTCAGTCCCACAGAGGATCACCAACTCCCACTCCAGAGTCAGTGAGTTCCTGAAAGCTCAGATCAGCTGTCTTTGTGGGTTTCCTCATCATGATCTTGACCGTTTTGCTCATACAATCTCTCCTCCCTCCTTCCTTCTCTTCAACTGGACTGGAGCTCAGCCCAGTGCTTAACTGTGGAACTCTGCATCTGCTTTCATCAGTTGCTAGATGAAGGTTCTATGATGACAGTGTGATCATAAATTTGATTGCAGAGGAAGGCCAGTTCAGGCACCTTTTTCATTATTGATTTGAATCTTAGCTTGGGTCATTTTTATGGATTCCTGGGAATTTGCCTAGTACCATGATTGATAGAAACCTTGCAACATAGGCCCAATAAAGACTGCTTAGCACATAACATTCTCCATGGTTTTAAAATCCAAGTGGGGTATCCCTCTTTGCTTCACAGGAGCTATGGATTGTAGCCTGGTTATCCTCTGTTTTATGTGTGATATTCATTTATGAGTGACTACATACCATATTTGCCTTGCTAAGCTTTGGTTCAGGGGGAAGCGGTTCAGTCCTACCTCAGCTTGATGTCCCAGACTTTGTTGGTTCCCTTTGGGAGGTCTTAGCATCTTTGAAGAGTGAATGGGAGCTTGGAGGAAACTGGGGAGTGAGTGGGAGGAGAGGAGGAGAAGGGTAACTGTGGTTGGCATGTAACAAAAAAATTTTTTAAGTAAAAATAAAAATAAAATCCAAGTGTGAATTTTCATAGCTCATACTTTGCTGTGTTGATCTGGGTCCTCAAAAAAGAAGCAAAACCAGGATATACTACCTATGCTCATGAGATGCCCATGGCTTGGTATAGCAGACCAAGAGAAGTTTGAAACCCACAAGACTATGATGTGAGTTCAACCCCAAGAGAGAACAGAGAGGAGAAGAGATAATATGGAAGCAATAAAAAAAATCTAAGGGAAATTGTCATAGAGAATGGTAGCATTAAGACTCAATCCCCATCAAAGGCAGCTTGGATCTCTTTGGAATAGTCCTGCCTTATTAACCCTGATGGACTCAGTCACTGGCCATAAAAAGCCCATGAAAGTATGGCTTTTGTATGCTATGGTCATGATAAATAATTGTTGGGTTATCATTTAATTATACTCCCTTAAGGTGGAAGTTTTAGGAGTACATTTCTTAAAATCGTAATTTATACTTCTCTAGACATCCTGACATCCTCATCTCCAGCACTCTTTTCCTGGAATCTTCTTTATCTGATTGTTTCCATATTCATTTTTATCACAGATCTTGCAATTTATGAGGAATGTGCTACATCAGAAAATGACTCAGGTGATTTTTCAACTTCTAGAAAAAGCACATTGTCTATCCTAACTCTCATTACAACCTCAGTACTCATGTGCTTGTTTCCTATCGTTCCCAGCCAATTATCTACAGTGAATCACTGTTATCAGCACTTGGCACCGAGTCCACTTGCCCTCTCTCCTTAATTGGATTCACTCATCATAGTTTAAATTGCACATAAGTTTTATTATTATATTACTTTACAACAGAACCTTAGAACTTGCTAACAGAGTCTCTTGATCTTTCTTTGCCTCTGTTTCTTGATCTCAGTTTATGCAGATGGCTACCACTTTAGCCATATATTTGTCCTTCAGCACTGTTTAAATGCAGTGTTTATATTGTGCTTGTATTTAATACAATATGAATATGCTGTAGTCAGACTTTTTACAGACTTTCTCACATTGCCAGGTGACAATGATAAGGAGGACATTGAATCAAACTTCATAAGCTGGAAACAAAAGCAAAACCTAGTAAGAAAGAATGTAATTAAGTAAGACAGAGAGAGAAAGAGGAGGGGGAGGGGGAGGGGAGAGAGAGAGAGAGAGAGAGAGAGAGAATGAAAACTCATTACCACCCTTCAAGGGCATGAAATACAACCAGTGATACAGTGGGTTTCATTTCTAAAGGTTTCATCGCCTCTTGACAGTTCTAGGCTGGAGACCAACACTTTAAGATGGGACATTTATATAATATATGATACTTACTAAAGCACAAGTCACCAGCCTGTACCTTCTGCTCTCTGGTTTTATTCTCAGTCTGTTTGTTTTTGATCTGTGAGAAAAGAAATCTTGCTTTTGCTATCTATAACATGCCTGCAACACTGGCCAATAGCAGTAACTAAAGAGACAAATTCAAATGAATAGATTGTTCACTCAATAGAGACTTGTCATTGTTTTATACAAGGATTTGGCATGAGCTAAAAGACTTTTAAGTTTTTCACTGTTGCTGCCATTACATCTACAAAGGCCAGAATCCCCAGAATGACAGTAAATTTACAGAGGTTTTAATGGACATGCGCTTGTCGCTTGACAGTCTTGTTTTCAACAGTCCCAGTTGCTTTGTAAGACAAGGTTGTGCTATATAGTGCAATGTGTCCTCAAACTCTGGATGCCCCTTCCTCAGCCTCCCAACTGCTAATAACAGGCATTTGCTGATGCTCCACATATTTTTATTATAAATATTATTTTTTGTCCTTTAGGCTAGTTCAATTTCTGAGAACATGCATAATCTTATTGCCCAACCTTGTACTATTTTATTTCAGTTATGTTTAATATCTGTGGCGATGCAATCTTATACATGTGCACATGCATGGATGTTTATATAAAAGTAAAAAAGTTATGAGTCTATTTAGTACGACATATAGTGATCTTGAACATTCAAGGTAAGAAGATGAAAATGGATAGCATTTTCCATTTGATTCCATTCCATTTTGACAGAATGACTGGGACTCTGTCAAAGGAAAGATGAGCATAATCCCCATCTAGAGATAAGAACCTGTTTCAGGAGGACAGCAGGAGAACATGGTCCACCAAATCTACTAAGCAGGGATCAATCATACAGACTCACAGAGACTGCAGAGGCAAGCACTGGGGCTGCATGAATCTGTACCAGGTCCTCTGCGTATATGGGATGATTGTGTAGTCTGGTGTTTTGTGGGACTCCTAACAGTGGGAGCAAGTGTGTCCCTGACTCTTTGGCCTGCTCTTGGGATTCTTTTCCTCTTTTTGGATTGCCTTGCCCAGTTTCCATATGAGGGCTTTTGCCTTGTCTTATTGTTTTATCCTGTTTGGTTTTGTCATTCAGAGGACTGTTTCCTTCTCAAGGGAAAAGCATGGGTAGTAGATCTAGGGGAGACTGAAGGTTGTGATAGATGTGGGCTGAGAGGAGAAACTGATGTGTTGTATGAGAAAACAACCTTTTTTCAGTTTTAAGAAAGGAGTAAGACTTAGGACTGCAGCTCAGCAGAGCAGAAAGTTCCCTTCACTGTTTCCTTGTGCATCAAATCCTGTCTCCCACTCCTGCCTTTCCCCACCTTTATAAATAAAGAACCAAAATAAAGCTTTCCTTATACTAGTTGTTACAGCATGTGATGCAAAGTTAACTAACAAAGCAATTGAGAATTGTTTTAAAGGAATTAAACTTGGGAAGAATGAATTTGGAGAAAGTGTACATTACATTTTCCTTCATCCTCTTTTCTAGTTCTTTACAGTATTAGATTAGAGAAAGGCATTTGTTCCAGCTTCCTTCCTCATTGAGGTCACTTCGCCTTTCTTGTATAATTAAGTGATTGTATTTGATCTTATTTCTGGCTTATTCCTAATGATGCTGTATTTCTAGTGACTTAACAGCAGAAAAACAGGGAAGGTGGATTATGGAAACAGAGGGCAACCCATTCTCTTTCTTCTGCAGTTTTGTCCATAAATTCAAATGTGTAGTCCTATAGAAAGAATTGTGTTGCCTCACATACTCACTATGAATGTCCATGTTCTCTGTAGCTAATGTAGACAAATTTATTCCTTCAGGACTCCTGAAATGGTATTCCAAATAACCAGAGAGAAATTCAAATAATTTCAACCTCCATTGCTAAATATTCTGTCAACCACCATTAGACAATTATAAATATGATCAAATTTCTAAACTCCCAAAATATGAGACTAGTAGGTTTATACTTTTAAATACTGTGTGTTTATTATTTCCTTAATAAGTTCTTTGGAGGTCATTGTCTTGAAGAGGAACTGGGATAGGTTCCTAGTTCCAGCAAAGTAGCTCATAACGATCTGTAACTCAAGTTTCAAAGGATCTAATGCTTTCATATGGCCCCCACAAAGACCAGGCATCCACATTGTGCCCATACATACATGTATAAAAACTCCAACATACATAAAATTAAATAAATCAATTCAAAAAATAGTTTTTATAAAGAAAAAACCAGAAATATATTCTTTGAAAATAATTTATACATGTTTGTATATATTTGATTATGTCTATAATCAATTGTGTAAACAAATGCTAATCAATTCTAATCTGTGTGCACATATAATTTTTAAAAATTATATTAAATATATATTTTAAATGTACAAAAACCAAAAAAGAACCTGTTTTAGAAAGAGACTGGAGACTAACTCGTAAGTAGCTTTGGGATGGCAGAGTACCATGAAGATGAATCAAGGTTCTATTTACCTTGCTTGGTCAAAATTTAGATAGGCCTTCTCTAGCACTCAGTAACCTCAGTTCCAAAACCAACACCTTAGGTCTTAAGATTACTTTGTGTCCACAGTCTGCAACTTGGAGCTGGAAGCTACTTTCATAGATTGACTCAGCATACCTCCCAGTCCTGTGAAAATATTTCAAGGGTCAAGCAATTAGAAGCAAGGCTGCTGTGAGGGCTTGGTGGGTAAAGGGTAGGCTTACTGCCAAGCCTGCTGACCTGAGTTCTGTCTTGGGGAATCCAAATGGTGGAACGGAAGAGTCAACTCTCCAAGTTGCCCTCTGACCTTCACATATACCTCCTGGCACTCACATCCACACACCTGCACATACCTAACCCACCCACCCAAACAAGAAATATAACTTTACAGGAGGGGTGAGAGGAAGAGGAAGGTTAAACATAGACCTTAAGGTACAAAACAAGCCTAATTTTGTCCCTTCATTTAACGTTTTCTAAAATCTTTTTGGAGAACAAGCTTTACCTTTCTATCCCAGGAGCAGGGCACAGTTACCTTTGGTGCATTTCAGCTCTGTGCAACTTCCAAATGACTGAGGCCAGAGATCAGAAGTTTAGAGAAACAGGGCTTTCTCTTTGCTCACTGCTTCATTTCTGTGATCACCTGGGTATTTGCCTGTGAACTTTAAGTAGCTCACAGCATATTTTATAACTCTTGGGAGCAGAGACATAGTCTCTCTTTGCCCTGGGTCTATAAGCAAAACCTTTGAACTTATTTCTTAGCATGGGTGGTATACTGAAACTGTATATTTTTCCTGAGGAATGTGGGGCTGCCCTAGCCTAGGGTTTTCTTACAATACTGGAGACTGGATAAGGTTGGATTCCCAGTGCAAAAGTAATGGTTATACAGTGTGAAATGGAAATGAACTAGTCTATAGTGACAAGGACATCTGTTAGTAAAAAACACATTTCTGGCATGAGGGACTCCCATTAAGCACTATGCTACCTACCAAGTGAAAGCAGAACACTATTAATGTGCACTATTAGCGCCTATATCTTTTATTTCCCATTAGGTCAGAGATACTAGAATGCTAAAGACAAGGTGCTATCTTTGTATGTGTGCTCATTCACATGTCTACAGTGGACAGAGGTTGATGCAAGTGGTTTCCTTACTTGCACCACTTTCATTTTTGAGACAGAGTTTATCAATAAATATGGATCTTGCTAGTTCCGATAGATTGGCTGACCTGCTGGAGATGTGTAGCAGTGGGGGTTCTTGGTCCCGTGTGGCCAGAAGCCCAGACCCACAGACCTGCTGCGCCAGACCCATAGCACCCGCCTCTGCTGCTCAGGCCCCCAGAAATGACTCAGATGCTTATATTAACTTTATCCTGTTTGGCCTATGGCTCAGGCACATTGCTAGCTAGCTCTTACATCTTAAATCAACCCATTTCTATTAATCTGTCTGTCACGTGGCCCGTGGCTCACCTGTGTTCCTTACATGTTGGCCTTGGGTGACTTGCTCGATTTGTCTCTCCTCCCTGCTTCTCCTACCTATGCTTTGATTTCTCCTCCTACTTCTTCTATGGTGCCTGTCATGGCCCAAAACAGCTCCTCTATTTAAAGATTGAGATTCACAGCATACAGAAGGCATTCCCACATCAGAGATGAGCATCTGGCTATTAGTTGATTCCCTCTCCACTGGAGAGGATGGATGTTCCCAATGATGTCTATATCAACTTCCACTGTAGCGCTTGCTTAGCACTCACTGAAGCCTCCTACTCTTCCAAGGATTGGAAAATCTAAGAGAAATAGATGGATTTATAAAGTCAAATTTGAAAAAGAACAAAGTCTAAGAAACTTTCACTGGTCTCGTTTTTACTGTGATGTCAGTGTTTTCACCAAGGGTCTGTATAAATAGTGATGCTCTCTGGTTCTTGGTCCTTATCACCTATCCCAGAGCAACAGAAAAGAGAGCATTTATATTTAGGCAATCATAAAAAGACAATCCGCATTTAGATTTAGCAACGTAGTATATGTCACAACATTATCTGGCAACCAAAGTGATTTGTAAGAAGAAAATGAGTCAAAACTACTTCTATAAGTTTTTCTATATACTCTCAAACATTGAAATAAAAATATTAAATTTTTTATTGCATGAACAGTTGGGTTATCCTGAAAACATACATAAAAGTAAAATTATACAGATTGAGCAGGTTTTATTTACATATATATAGGAATAAATATGTGTATACAAATATGTACATAGCAACAATTAATGAGAAAAAGAGGCCATGAATTTGAAAGATAGCAAGATGTAGTGCATGGGAGGGTTTGAGGCAGAAAGGGAAGGGGAAAACTGTGTAATTATAATCTCAAAAAAATTATAAAAATTTCTATCATTCCTAAAACTACTAAATTACCTATCAAGATGTCCTTTAATTGCATAAATGTTTAGCGAAGAGTATGGCAGAGTAGGAGATAACAGATACTCTTGTGTCTGATTAAAAGTCCATTGCTGGGAGTGTTGAAGGTTCTATCACAAACACCTGCTGGATGTTAGTTAAAGATACTATTTACTACTAGATATTTTGTTGTTGTTGTTTGTTACAATAAGGTTTCTTTGCCCCAGGCAGCCTGAGGTCCAGACCCACAGACCTGCCATGCCAGACCCCTTAGCCGCCCACTGCTGCTCAGGCCCCCCAAAATGACTCAGACACTTATATTTATTTCATGCTGTTTGGCCTATGGTTCAGGCACATTGCTAGCTTGCTCTTTCATTTTAACTCAACCCATTCTCATTAATCTGCCTGCCATGTGGCCCGTGGCTCACCTGTGTTCTTTACATGTTTTGTCTTTGGGCTGCTGGCTCAATCTCTCTTACTCTGCCCTTCCTTTCCTACCTATTCTGATTTCCCACCTACTTTTTCTATGGTGCCTGTCATGGGCCAAAACAGCTCCTTTATTTAAAGATTGATACTCACAGCATACAGAAAGACATTCCCACATCACCAGAAAATAGATTCTTCTCTCATTCAATATATCCCAGTCACAGTTTCCCTCCCTCCACCCCATCTCAGATTCCCCCATCAGTTCTTTAAACAGAAATTCATCATACTTTCTTTCCAAATTGAACTTGTGTTCTGAATAGCAAATCAATAACACTTTTGTCTTCACATTTTAAAATGGGCTTTATTATCGCCTTTATTTATCAAAAGAATTATTTATCTTGTTCTGTCTGAGAGGTCATGGTTTTATCGAAGTTATTACTGCCAAGATAGTTTCCTAACTGTTCATAGTGCAAGGTGTCATGTTGGGCCAGATGAAAGAGGAATATGCTTTGCCTCCATATGGAAGCAAAATCAGAGAGCCCTGTACCAGATGCAGATTGTCTGAATAATGAAAAATGTGCTGTGCCTTGTGCACCATTTCCAGAAAGCATTAGTTAAGATAGGCTAATTTTTGCTCCACATGAACTCTCTGAGGGTGATTATATTATCTTCTCAGTGGAAGATGAGGTGTTAGGACCAAAATATTAGACTCAAATGAGATGTTTTCTGTATTACTTTTGAGGTTATTACTATATCCAGAGATATATTAGATAATAAAATTTAAAAAGCTAATTTTAATGCTGCTTGGTTTAAGTAACTGTTGAATTTTACACCTCTAATTCCTATATTAATTCAGAAACTTAATTATTGACAGGCTAAATATTTGCATCTTTTAGAAACTAGAACATTTCACAATTTAAAAACACAGCACATATTTTCCCTAAAATCAGTTTCTTTGCACTTAGTTGTGGGTTGCATTTAAAAATAGCAGTATAGAATTATGAAGTTGGAATGATAATTTATTCTTTTTGGAGTCTGAACATACTTTATCTGGTTTCTTCCTTTTAATTTTTGTCCACTTTTGCCATTTCTCCCTTTATATGCATGGAATACCAGCTTGCAAAATGGTGAGCTTTATCTTATAGGATGCCATGATATTCTTTTATATAATTTCCATGTGATGTTGAAAAATTTGTAAAAAGCCCCCAATTAGGGTTATTTTTGCATAAAATATATTTAAGAGTACACATGATAAAATTTTAGCATCTCTTATTTATCTGAAATTCTTGCAAAGGGTATATTTGATTAGGATTTCATTTGCATAAACAAACAGTTTTGCTGCTCAGAGACAGATTTCTTTAGGGAACTAGATACTATCATATATAAACCCATGGAGAAATAAACAATGCTATGAAAATAAAATCATTGCTGTTAGTTTTATAGTAGGTAGATGACCTGTATTTTAATAATTATATTTGGTAAAGTATCCAGGTTACTAGCACATAGGGAAACAGTTTGGGTTAGAACTTTCCAGTCTAATTTTTGGGTACATCAAGACATGACTGTGGGAAATGTTTTTTTTTTTTCCTTAAGCAGTCTTTTATGAAAACTGTATGACACACCTACTCCTGCATCTTCTCAATGGTTTCTTCCTTATATATATTTGCCCTTCTCCTTTCCTACTTGTCGAGATTTGGCTTTCCTTTCCAGGATCTTTTTTTTTTTTTTTGGTCTTTGTCCAGCTTTAGCCTGGTGATAATCACCTTGCTGGATGAATACCAGCATGGACAGTTATGCCATTAGCCTTTTCTTGCTTCTCACTCAATGTAGATGACGTATTTCATCCTGTACACCTGAACCACTTTGCCAATCTTCTGGCCTTCGTAGTGCCCTCGGACAACCTGAACGTCATCATCCTTTCAAATAGGCATAGATGGAGCATTGTACTTCTGTCTTAGCTCTTTGGAAAGTGGGGAAGACATCTTCCGTCGGATGTGAGAAGGTGAATTGAAATGCTGTTTGCAGTTCTTGCTTGGGTAAGAAGACACAAAGGGCTTGAACTTCATTTCTGCAGCTGCCATCCAGTGATGGCTGCAAAAGGAAAAGATCTATATCTCACTTCCAGTTTTGTAACTTGATGCAAAATCCAGGTTTCTAAACATGAGGATGATAGGGATTAGTACCCTTTCCTGGTTCCTTGATTCTCTCCTGGGTTGTGGAAAGGGCACTGAATCAACAGAGAACAGAGCTCCAGTCTCATTTCTCATCTGTTCAGTTCTGGGAAATCACCGAGTCCGTTAACAATCCCCAGTCTCTGAAATGACAATGGATAGGTTTCTTTGACCACCTTTGGTAGCTAGAACAATCATGGATTTAAGAGTTACACAAAGTTAGTTAAGGATAGAATTTATTTACATGTGTGTTGCTTCTCATCCAGGAGCCAAAAACCCACAATTGCTACTTAAAAATTAATTTTACTTATTGTATTTTGATATTATTCAATTACCCCCAAATACGCAAATTTAAAGATCAATCTAAGATAATGAAAATTATTGTCTGTTGAATTTATTGCAGAAAATGATTGGAGGAATTGTTTATAACTCACATAGGATCCTTTCCCTGAAGATTTAGAGATGGTACATTTTATTTTCAGTATACCACATTTCTTTTAAATAGGAATTTTCTTCTCTCTCTCTCTCTCTCTCTCTCTCTCTCTCTCTCTCTCTCTCTCTCTCTCTCTCTCTCTTTCTCTCTCTCTCTCTTTCTGAAACACAGTTTCTCAGAGTAACAGCACTGGCTGTTCTGGAACTCATTTTTGAAACCAGAATGGTCTCGTACTTACAGAGATGGTGTGTACCACCACTGTCCAACCAAACAGAAGTTCTCTTTAGTCATTTCTAAGATGTAACTGTGTTCTCCTATTGCCCTATAGGTAGGACTGAGTGAAATTCACAGTTTATATCTAGAGAAATATGTGTGGCTTAATCATTTACATTTGACCATACAATAACATATTGATGATACATATTTAATTGCATCATCAGATGGTTCTGTTTTACTCTGCTTAACTATTTCTTCACGTTTTCTTTCTTGTATGCTGCATGTATTTTGATCATTAACTGATTCATCTCATAACTCTGCGTTAATAAAATGGATGTACTAAATTCCACTACAGATTTTCACGACTCTAAATATCTAAGTTGGCTAATCATTTGATTATACAGCATTGTAATATAAATTATAGTGCAACCGTGACAGTGCTACTACATCCCAAATGTTTGATATAGTAAGGCATTTAACTTTTATGAGGAACATATACAATTAAAATAAGATGTTCAAGGCATTTATTATTTAAATCTTTGCATGACAACTTGGTAACTTTATCTTACTTTTACTGCCAGGAATTATTTCAAGGCCTGTCTCCATATGTGACTCAGTATAATGCACGGGAAATGTGTGTGCTTCTTAATGACATATGGAGAAACATCCCAGCCATCCTGTTTTAGAATGCAACAAATCCTTTCTAACACTTTCTAGTAAGAGTTTGCTCCCTCCAGTTGTATATTAGTTGCTTTTTCTACTCCTGTTTGTGATATTAAAATATTCAAATGTTAACACTCACTGACATCTTTCTTCTTGAATGAAAAGGTTCTGTTTCTACATGTTTTGTACACAGGCATCACTCTCAAAGGTAAGCTTCCAATATAATAAGCACTGTTTTTGTTTTTGTTTTTTTAATAAGATCGGAGGGTATGGAGATATATTTCAATGAGCAAAGTGTTTATTGCATAAGCATAATAACCTCACTCTCATGTCCAGGACACATGTAAAAGCTGGCTGCCAGTGATCCCAATGCTGGGAGGATAGAAGAGCCCAGGGAGTTTCTTGATTAAGGAAATGTGGTCCATACAAAGTTGATACAAAACAGTTAACAGTAAGATCCTGGCTGGAGTTCTGGAAAGCTGATGCTTCCTGTCATAACAAGCAAAACTATCATAAAGTTATCATTCTTGACACTATTTGGTTTCACACCAAAGGTGGTGCTTGGCACCATCATGGGTGTTTGTTCTCCAGGAAAAAAAAATCCACAAAAGCTTCTTGCTACCAAGTAAATTCTCAGAAGACAGAAGTACTGTTCAGAGCTCTGGAATGTTAAAGCTTGATCAGAGAAGTCATTTCCAGGAAAAATATCATCCCAGACAGTCATTTCTTAGAGAATAGAAGGACATGCTATATCTGGAATCCACTTTTGAACAGATCTGTGACACAAATACTAGGAATATAGAATCATTAAGACTATAAGCAAAGGACTCATAAAAATCAGACAATACAGACAATTTTCTCTCAACCCAATTCTTCTAGATATTTGACTCAACTGAATTGGGTACTAACTTCTCAAAGAAGAATCTCATTGTGACTCATAGCACTGCCCTGATGTAATGCTCCAGTCTCAGGCTCATGAGTGCTGGAATTACAGCTGTACAATACACATTATTATCCCATAGTTTCTGTATAAGGACTTTGGACTTGAGAGGGAGGTGTCTTGGTCCCTTGGCTAGAGTCTAAAAAGGCTGGAATCAGTATATTGCTGGGTTGTTAGCTTATCTGGAGACCTATCTCAGTTAATTAAGAGAATTATCATGGGAGTGATATCCCATCCCCTTTGCCATTTCAATGTAATCCAATCAAGAGAATGACATCCTGCCAGCTTTACCATATCCCACAGGTCATAAGACCTGTTTATGCCCAAGAAAGCAATGTAAATGGAAAAGGAGCATACATCTCAAAGGGATTTAGGGCCATCATAGTGTGTGTCTGCCTTAGGCTTAGGTTATATTCTTTTCACCTAAGATTTCCTTATCTAGTATGTGCTCACCATTGTTTCTATGGTTACTTTTAAAGATTTTGAGATGAAAGAGACGTTCACACTGGATATGGATATTAGAGCCGTTTGGCAAACAATTAGTGCACAATAACAAATTTCAGGGAAGATTCTTTTGACTAGGGACGACCAAAGAGAAACGTAAGAGGCAGTTAAGAAGAAAGTTTGATTTTGCTTGTGTGTAATGTTTCTGAGTTTTTAATTTCTATGTGTTCTATGTAGTCTATGTGTTTCTCAGTCAGTTTAGTTGGAAATTTTGTTTAAGGTCATACTGTATGTTCAAAGAACTGGGACAACAAACAATAAGAAGTTAAAAAATATTGATATTAGCATATTTTTGCTTCTACTATTTCCTCAGCTACCATCTCTTCCACTTGTCTTGTTCATTTCATAACATTTCTTTAGTTTGAGTTTTATTTACTTTTATACTTTTAGCTTTTTTCCAATACTTTCCTCTCACTTACGACTATACCTTTCTCCCAGCATTATTACTTTCATTCATCATCATATATGCACACGTACATTTTATATTTATGTCTGTCTGTGTAGATTCATGCTCAGGTGTCTGTGCAGAAGTTAGTGCAGCAAGCACCATTTGACAGCCTTGCCTTTAAGTAGTGGGTAATGTTTGCTTTCACTCTGAGACGGAGGAGTCAAGGTCAAGGAGTCTTGGTTAGAATAAGTGAGACACATGAGTCCTTGGAAAGTGTCATAAGTAGATGTGACAGAGGGATTTGGTGAAGAAACTTTGTTTGCAGTTAAGACTGTGATACACCAAAACTCCAAGGACCCAGTGAGACTTGGTAAATTTCATAGGGAGAATTTTCGAAGCATTTGAAGGGAGAGAATACTCATCTGATAGTAGTAACAAATTTTAAGGTGGAGGTGAGGGAAGTTAGAAGGAAGCGTCTGTCAGTGGCACTGTTCATTTTAAGCCAGCCATTTTAGGGGTTAAGGTACAAAGTAATCCTATTATACGGGTAGTGCTTGTGGAAAGCAAAATTAATTAAAAAGGCTTCATAAATTTATGACAATTAGCTTAAATTTCTCTTGTAAGGAGATAAACCACATGTATTTAGTATGTGATTGTATTTCTTTACCACAGCCATCAGGACTTCCAGATTGAATATATTTTTCTGTGAGTGCATATCAAGACATTTTCCATGCATGAAAAATTTTAGTTTTTTTTTTTTTCCACACCGGTGAGTACTGATGCTTGAGATGGAGTCAGAGATAGGAACATGGAGTGCTCATATGATTATTACCATCTGTCTTTCACTCTGATACAGCAGAACAGCAGAACCTGTCCATAAATGGTACAAAAACAAAACTCTCCAAATCCCTACTTGGAGACTTAAACAAATCTGAAGCATTCATCAATGATTACAGAGATTAGGGAAAGATGAAGAATTAAATAGAAGTGGGTAAGTGATGTGGGAAAGTTAAAAGAGTGCATGGAATCTATGAGGATGACCCTAGTGAGGACCCCTAGTAATGGACCCTCAGACCCCTAGTCTGAGCTAGCCATTTTGTAGCCAAGCATAGTTTTCAGTGCTGGGATTTGTTGCATTGGGGTTTTCTTGGTCCTGGGCAGCCAGAGGCCCAGACCCTGCTGTGCCAGACCCCTTAGCTGCCGGCCGCTGTTGCTTAGGCCCCTAGAAATGACTCAGATGCTTATATTAACTTTATGCTGTTTGGCCTATGGCTCAGGCACATTGCTAGCTAGTTCTTACATCTTAAATCAACCCATTTCTATTAATCTGTCTGCCACGTGGCCCATGGCTCACTGTGTTCCTTACATGTTGCTCCTTGGGCGGCTTGCTGGATCTGCTCTGACTCTGCCCTGCTTCTCCTGCCTATGCTCTGATTTCTCTTCCTACTTCTTCTATGGTGCCTGTCATGGCCCAAAACAGCTCCTTTATTTAAAGATTGATATTCATAGCATACAGAAAGGCATTCCCACATCAAGGATTGGGTTACATGTGGTTAAGTTGTTGTCTGGGAAGTCCCATGGATATTCCTAAACAATTCAAGCTAATGCTAGGACATAAGGTGGCCCTCCAAAAATTGTCAGTGGAGTCCCATTTCCAAGTACAACTTACACAGAGCTCATTGAATGTAGAGAGGTTGAGCTGTTTCCTGCGTGGAACCTTCATCCCTGTATACTAGCCTCTTTGGTGCCAGATGAGACTCTTGAGAAACATGGATACCATTCCAGGCAGAAAACCTTTGACTAATCTATATGATCTGTCCTTGTCTGCAAGATGTGCTAGGACAATAGTATTACAGAGTTTGTGAGAGTGGTCAAACAATGTTTGGTTTCACTTGAAGGCCACACCATGAGAGGGAGCCCATGCCTGACCACCTGGAAAACCAGGAACTGGAGACTGGATGTCCAGAGACCTAGGGTAGAACCAAACATAATTGTCAAGAAAAAAAAAAAACACCAAAACCCCCGAAATTATTCTTATTGATATTCTGCTATACAGGTAGATCACTGTCTTCTTAGCTGACTTCAGAGAACTTCCCCCAGAAGCAAATGGGAGTATGAGCAGAGACCCACATCCAGACATTATGCAGAGTCTAAACTGGAAGTCTCCACTGGGTGTGCCCAGAGCTCAGGGGACCCTGCAGAAGAGGGTTAGGTGAAACTGTAGGCGTCAGAGGGGTTGGAAGACACCAGGAGAAAATGGCTAACAGTCAACAGGGCTCACACAGGCTCATAGAGACTGAAGCAACAAGCACTAGGCCTGCATGGATCTGCACATATGTAATGGCTATCTGAAGGTGCAAATCTTTTAAAAATTATATTAATCTAAGATTAATATTTATTGGAATATAAACTAATATTTACGAAATAGGTAACAGTTTATATAGGCACTTGAGAGACTAGATTATCTACCTGATGGATGATGAATGCTGAACCAGTCTCTCCAGTAAGCAGGAACAAACGGGGCTTCCCAAGATCCCAGCAGCCCCTCTTGAATGGGGCTGGCCACACCCCCTTTAGGTGCCCGGGACCCTGAATAAGTGTCTTCCGACCCTATCAGCTGACACCTGAATCCCACCACATCTTAAGTGTCTGAGTCATTTTTGGGGGCCTAGGTTAAGGGGTCTGAGACAGCAAGTCTGTGGGTCTAGACCCCTGGCTAACGGGGCCCCAAAACCTCATTGTAATAGCTGTTAGCTCTGAGCTTTTGTGGAGTTTTGAACTGTTGGAGGAAACGTTTTTTTTCTGATCCCTTTGCCCGCTCTTGAGACTTTCCCCCACCTATTGAGTTGCCTTGTCCAGCATCAATAGGTGTCCCGCGCCTATCTCTCGCCCGCGAGGAAAGACACGGCACACACTGAGGATCCTTCTGCAGTATAACTTTAATGTATCTTGGGGGAGAGCATTTAGCTTACGGAAAATGGAGAGGGGAGGAGAAAGTGAGAGAGCCGGCAGAGGGCCGGCAGAGAGGCAGGGGCCGCTGCGCAGGAACCAGCGACGGCGGGCCCCCAGCGGGGAAAAAGAAAGCCAGAGAGCTAGGCTAGGCCCCGGCGTGGTCTGGGCCGGGCCATCCGCCACGTGGCCTAGAGCCCGCGCCCGGGAGCCGGGCCGGCGTCCGTGCGCACGGCGGGGCAGAGAGGGAGAGAGGAAGAGAAGAAGGGAACACGAGGTAGGAAGCACCCGGTTTTAAGTCGACCAAACGGCCCTTGCTTTAGACGAAACATCTTCCTATAGGTCGTAGTTCAGAATCCCATATGACGCCACGGGAAAGGCGGAGAAACCAGACCAGTCTCGCGAGAATACCAAGCGCATGCGTACTCTGACTCAGGCGGGTTGGCCAGCGCCAGATAATGGCGCCACCTAGAGGAGCTGGAGCCAACGGCTCCCAACAAATAGGAGGACTTTTCTTTTGTTTTATTCTATCTTGGTTTCTTGTTATATCTTGTAGGCCTGCTATTTTCTGAAGAGAAACTTGGGGAGTGGATCTGGGAGAGAGGAGGGATGGCCTGGAGTGGGGGAGACAGAATGTTTAATATATGAGAAAATAATAAGTTTTCATAAGAAAAAAAAGTAAAATCAGAGAATGAATTGTATAAGAAGAAGAAGATGGACACACTCCAGAAGCAGACCACTCCTCCCATTGGGAGCAAGGGATCTCAGTTCCTCTCTGACAAATCACTGGTGGAAAGTCCTCATGGCTAACAAATTTCATTAGGTCCAGCTAGAGAACCTATGATACCAGAACAACACAAGCCTGAATAGAGTTGCTTTATCTCTATCAGAAATCTAATATTCTTAAACCATATATGTAAGCCACAGAAGGCTATAGGTTCTCTTTTGTCTGTTAATTTGGTATAAAAAAGTGTCAGGACATGCAAAAATCAACTTTATACACATAGAGTCACAGCCTTGGGAAGACATGCCTCAACAGTTCATATGTAAGTGGCTTTATATCCAGCTTAGTGCCTTTGGGAGGCAGTTTAGCTTGAAGTGAGCAGGAAGTCTTTAGGCCACTAACATCCTCCTGCAGTAGACAATGGGGATTCAGTCCCTACTTCTTTGCTCCTGAGCTGTAAGGGGAACAGGTTTACAGAATGTTTATTTGGTATTATATGCTACCTTACCACAGGGCCTAAGAAAAGCCTCTAGCCCAACTAAAACTTCCATAGCCACAAGCCAAAATAAACCTCTTCTCTTACAGAAATACAGTGGAATTAAGCTAATATGATCATAGTCAAACTAAATAAGATTTTATGAACTCACATGAGAAAGCAATTCTTCCTCAAAACTACACAAAGAGAATAATTCAGAATTACTAAGCCCCATTTTTATTAGGAGATTTGTTTGAGTTAGAAAAATTCTAAGTAGGGATTTCTTCTTTGGGTGAGTATAATATTGTATCATTAAACCTAAGTTATTTTCTCATATTCCATAGCCATAGAACTTCAATTGTGGAAGCTCACATCCAAAATTTCCACTCAAGAGAGCAGTTTTCACTGACTGTTGACTAAGTGGGATTTTGGAAGGTTACCAGTGTGTCTCACTTCCTGAGAGAACATTAAAAACAAGTAGTCTGGAGATTTAATAATTCTTTTTAAGTAGAAAGTGATTTCTCTACACCAATACTTGACTTTTCCCTTCCTCTAAAAAGCCCCAGAGGCTAGGGATTGAAGTTGGCAATCATGTAGAGAACAAAGATCTTTTCTTATTTAAAATTTGTTCACATTTTGAAATATTTTGTCTACAACTGGAGAGTGTAGATGCTTGGCTTGAGAAGTTTTAATGAGGCTGGGGCTGTATATAAAATCAGATTTAATCACGGTGCTCTTCTCCATATTGGAAGGAAAAATAACTCATAATATCTTGAAAAGGAAGGGAAGAATCTCAAACTGTGTTAAAAATTTAACTGACAAGAAAATAGCTTTCAGATCGCTGTGCTGGAAGTTTTGTTAATTTGTCTAAATGAATGAATTTCTGGGAAAATGTGTACCCAAGGCTTAACCAAAGCAATATTGAAAGTATGCAGCATAAAGTACCTCCATTTCCACAATCTGCAGATTAAACATTTCCAAGTTCTGTTACATCAAGGAATGATTTCTCTGCTATTTAAATTGTTAGACTGTGCAGAGAATGTAAAAAAAATATGATTCTTTTTAAAAAGCTGCATAAATACATTCAAAGCAGAGACTTGCACAAAAATGGAAAACAAAACCCGATTAAATAAAAATGTAATTGCAAAATCCTATTAAAACATAATAATATTGTTACAAAATATTGCATCACAGAAGAATCACACATCCTGTCTAAGAAGTGATTATAAGAATGCAAGGCTGAATTGATTAATTGCAACACTGTATTTTATAACTCATCTATCTTTGAATCTGATTCAATTCTTGTTCCTTCTCAGTTGGATCCCCTTTCTTACCCCTTTTTTCAAACACTACAGGACTCCCCATGTTCTCCTTGAGAACACCACATGTGCTCTGCAAAAGTCCCATCTCTTCCTGAAATCATTTTTAGAAGCATTTTTTTTTCTCCTGAAATCTTCTTTGCAGCAGGGAACTCAGCACTACTGAGAGATTAAGGAATTTTTCTTCCGTTTTTCACTCCTTGACAAAAGTAGCATTTATTTGTACTCATATTTGTCAACCGTCGGGGCAGGTAGGCATCCTGAGCCACCTGCATACACAGGCATGTGAGCGAGAAGATGCTCCACATGATATTCCTAGAGCTTATTTTCTTAGTTCTTGTGTCCTTTCAGTGGGAGATTTTCTAAACAAATACGATGCTCAGCAGTTCACTACTCAGCTGCATTCAAGGGCCTTTACCTGTCTCTCTCATCTCTACTGCCCATTTTTTCCCTGTATAATTTTCAAGCTTTGTTTTTGAAAACAGTGATGGAGGAGTATGAGCATAGAGACTTGAATAAGAGCATAGAAATTATTGCTGTGGTTATGGCCTGGTATAAGACAAGGAGACCAAGCTTGCTTTACAATTACTGATCCTAGTGTGGGACTTTGATGGTTATCTCCAAAGCTTTCCAGACAGGTGAGCTGAGCCAAGTGACCCTACATGGTAAGCTGTCATGAGAAACATCTGACCTAGCAAAGTGAGATTCCCAGCACCGGTCATGGAGCTGCTAGTAATGGAGGGTCCTGGGGTTCCCAAACAATACAGACTATGATTTCTATTCTTGGTCGCTCAGTGGAAGAGATTACTGAAGTCAATGAGCTGCGATTGCTGGACATTGGAACTGAGCTGCAATCCTCCTTGCTGACTAGAAGACATGACACAGGACGCCAGGGGAAAAAAACCAAAACAACACCAATCAATATTCATACTTAGCTATGGACCTTCCATGTTACATAATTAGTTTATGTTAGGTTAAAAAAAGGCATTTAAAAAATTTACATATTATGTGAACAAATTTATAGTATATCATATAATGGGCACAAGAAAATTATCACTAAAAGTCTCTCTAGCAAGAAATGTTAGAAGTAATGAAAATATCAAATCAGGAAAACTAACAATAATCAGTTTTAAAAAAACCAGAAAATATAAGAATAAACCTGTGTTGAGCTGTAAAGGAAGATACAATGTCTAATATGAGAGGTATGATAGATATCATAAAAACTGATTACTTAGGAAAATGATTAATGATGTAAAGGCAGTGGGAAGATATTGAAATAACTGTGTGGCTATGTAGAAGAGTGATTTCTGGTTCATATTTTTTTCTATAAACAGAAAACTAGACCATTAATGACAGATTTAAAAATAAAGGGAAAACCACAAATCTACTGAGAAAATCAGAGTCAGCTTTCTACACAAGCATCAAGTGTCTGAATTAGATACATTAAATTTATATACTTTATTATATTCTCTGTTCGTTAGGTGTTTTGTCATGATAAAACCAGAGGGAAACAATTTAAAAGGAGAGGAGGATTCATTTTGACTCCAGGTTTCAGAGGTTTGGGGCCGTAGTCAGTAGGGCCTCACTGTTTCTGTGGAGTGGTGAGAAAGAATGTCGGGGTGAAGGATAGGGCTGAACCAAATATTTTACCACGTGGTGTGCTTAAGCAAAGAGACAGGAAAGAACTGGTACAAAGTATTATCCCTACAGGGTTCCTAGTGACCCACTTCCTCCTTCTAGACCCTACTCCCTCATCACCAAGTTTCAGTACTGATAACAGTATGAATCCATCAAGATTTTGATCCATTGATGAAGGCACTGACTTCATGATCCAGTTGCCTCCTAAAATCCTCACCTCTGAACACTGTTTGCATCAGGACCAGGCTTCTAAAAGTTTTTAGCCTTAGGGGAGAATTTCACATCTAAACCATAAGAGATCCCAATTTATATCTCAACAAAGCTATAGAAATACATTGACACAGATAAAATGGAAACTACGTAAAATATTCTAAAGTTGATTATATACAATTTGTTGTGCTTTTCAAATATTTATTGACGTAGAAAATCCATAGCCTGTGAAACTTGGCTTAACATTTCTGAAATGGTTCAAATTGGGGGAAAATGTGGAAAACAACCCACCAAAAGCGTAGCTGCCTAAATCTATAGTTTACTAAGTTAGACTTTTGTTTGCATAACTGTTATTTGCATGTAGCAGTTTCCACAGAAATTGAAATACCCCATTCATCATGGAAGCCCCTTAAGACAGAAAACAACAATAACAAATCCCCTCAAAACAGTTTCAGGAAGTTCCCAAACTGACCTAGGCTCTCCCTCTCCAAGAGTAAACAATAAAGATGGCAACAAGATGCTCTCAGAAGAGCCAAGCTGCAAACAAGTAGAGATTAGCCAAGTTGTCTGCAGAGAGAACTCAGAGAGATCAGCTGGAGAAGAATTCAGGCAAGTGAATCATCTGTAAAAGACATTCTCCAGCCTGTTCACCTGCCTGGAGATTGTGCAGTGAGCTCCAGACCCCCAGTTCTGTAAGCGGCCACCCATGCTAGAAAGGGCTTTGACGATGCTGCCATCTTTGAGTCATTTTTGTTCCTGTAAGTATTCTCAATAAAACTCACATGATAGGGCTTTATAGTATCCATATTTTTGTCGGCCATGGAATTCCTGTCTGGGATGAGTACATGTGATGTGCTGTATCTCCCCAAGAAAAGGCTTGTGACACAGAACTATTGGATGAATTACACTAAGAAGTGAACTTTTGTACAAAGTGACTTCTCAGTCAGTTGCATCTACACATGCTTCCTACTTTTCAATTTTTAATTTAAAAACTTGTTGAAAGGAGAATTTAGTTCAGAGTAAAATCAAGGGGAAAATCTCTTATCTATTCTTTTTTATCCCCACACATTCTTGAGGACATTTTCTTCTCAGAAATATTTCTCACTATCATACTATTCTCTAATTAAAAGAAATAAATTGCTTTACAAATACAATCTGTTAATCACCCAATAATCTTTTTTCCTTTGTCTTCCTTATTAATGAGCAAACCCGAGATTTTGGTTTCGTTTTTGGAAGCAATGTTCTTCAGTGCCAACCAGGTAAGTCTTAATTAGCTTATGCTACTCATGCAAATCTTATTTCCTTTCACTATTAATTAGGACTAATACTCATATGCAGAAATCTTTACTAAGAGGCCATATATTTTTTTTTTCATTCTTTATAAAAGGGTGAAAGAAAAGACATTCTTGTACCATTTAGCTCTGTTGTGTGAAGATGCTTGGAGTTGGTGTAACCGCCTTGAGTGTGATGAGGCTAACTTCAAGCCCTAGTCAGTATGTTGGTAGTGGCCACAGTGAAAGGAGAGGCAGGGTCTTAAGTGCACTCATAAGGCTGGAAAAGCACCTGTAGTTGGTTTTTTTTGTTGTTGTCTGTTTGTTTTTTGAGTTTGTTTCCCCCACCTTAATGTATCAAGGAAGATTTGAAAAAAAAAAATCATCCCTAAGTTTAATAGTCAGAAAAATTATTCCCAATGAAGCTCTAACCGATATGTTTGGTTTAATTTTGATCCTTCTTTATAAGCATTCTTCACAAACATCATCTGGCTGACTTTTTAAAAAACTACTGAATAATTAGTGTACACTACGTTTATTTGAGGAAGTCCCTCCCAATACTAATCTCAGAGTGTAGAACTTGTCCCTTCCGCTGCCTTTCCTAGCTTCCTCGGGAACAATTGTTTTTGTCTCCCATCTTGCTACTCTAGCCACTTTCTACTTATGTTGCTTTTCTCTGTTTACGATTTATCCATTTGGGCTTGAGTCTTCAAAAGTCAGAGAAATCATGCTCCTTAGATCATGTGTGTCGTAAATGCTGAATGTGTAAGCTGTGAAAATGACAATGCATGTGTGGTAAATGACCCATTGTTCTCCAGTATAACCTGAGCTCCTGTCTATTAATGCCTAGGACCAGTGTGTGTGTGTATGTACATGTGTTTGTGATTGTTTATCTGTAATTGTGTGTCTATGTGTGTATGTCTTGGTGTGTGTGTGTGTGTGTCTCTGTGTGTGTTTCTATGAGTGTGTCTCTGTGTGTGTGCCTGTGAGTGTGTGTCTATGTGTGGCTGTTTCTCTGTGTGTGACTGTGTGTGTGTGTGGTTGTGTGTGTGTCTGTGTGCTTCTGTGTGTTTCTCTGTGTGTGTATGTGTCTCTCTGTGTCTGTGTATATCTGTGTTGTTTCTGTGTGTATGTGAGTGTGTATATGTGTGTTTGTATGTGTAACTGTCTGTGTGTGTGTATGTGTGAGTATGTATATGTGTGTGTCTGTGTTTGTGTGTCTATGTGTGCTATTGTGTCTTTGTGTTTGTATACATGTGTGTGTCTGTGCGTGCTTGTGTGTCTCTCTGTGTGTATATATCTGTGTGTGTGTGACTGTGTCTTTGAGTTTATATGTATGTCTGTGTATCTGTGTGTCTCTGTGTATGTCTGTGTGTTCATGTGTCTCTAGGTGTGTGTGTCTTTGTATATGTGGTATGCATATGTGTGTGTGTTTATGTGTCTCTGTGTGTCTGTGTGTATGTGTGTGAGTGTGTGAGTCTGTGTGTGTGTCTGTGTTTGTGTGTCTGTGTGTATGATTGTTTTCTTTGTGTTTGTGTCTATGTGTGTGTGTATCTGTGTGTGTATCTTTTGTGTGTGTCTGTGGGTGTGTTTGTGTGTTTCTGTGTGTTTCTGTGTGTGTGTTTATGCTTATGTATCTGTGTATGTGTGAGTATATGTGTCTGTGTTTGTATGTGTGTTTACATGTGTGAGACAGTCAATATCTTTGTGGGTTCAAGTTTTCCTGGTCTCTCCAAAAATCGAACCATTACTAATAGCTCAGGTTGAGTTAACTCATCAGCTAAGATTGGCTATATTTTTACCTCCATCATCTCTGCTCATTTGTTATATAAGAGAAAGATCACTGTTGTTTAATTTGATTATTAATTTTTGCTTAATATCTTTTCCATAGCACTGTTAGAGATTATTTGAAGAAGTCAAAATGCAATTTGTCCCTCCCAACATAATTTACAATATTGACAACAACAAAGTCAGCACCTCCTGAAATGTTCAAAGTGTTTATTGTAAATCTAAAAATTGAACAGTTGTATTTAATATAAATTATTAGAAAATGTGTCAATCATTTGTTAGTGGAACAAAACTAAGCAGTTCTTTGCAAAGGTTTTTTTTTTTTTTTTAATCATAGAGGTATGTTCCATTTATTAAAGGTATAGAATTCAGAATTTTAAAACTTCCAAAGAGACAGAAAGTAGGTTTAGGAATCATGTTTACTGTTTGAATCACTGAGTCTTGCTTAAAGAATTTTTTTTACATCTTTAGGAAGAAAGTTACATTAATGTTTAAACATCCAATTTAGTTTCCATAATCCACACCTAGAATTGGGTAGCTGACTTTGAAGATCTTCCAGGATTTGACTTCTCAAGTTCAGCAGACTCATATTTTATTTCCTTTCTCAAAAAGATACTTGACATCCGAATCTCAACTTGAAGCGAATTCATTCCTAACAATTGGCACAACAGCAAAAATAGATTTTTTTTTTGCACCATCATTATACTTAGGTTTAATGATTGGCTGATACATGGTGTTGGGCTTGAATGGAGGACTGTGGGGAGCCAAGTGGGAAAGTCCATGCCATTCAAGCAGTAAATTCCCATCTTAAGAGGGAAAGAAATTTCAGATCTGCACATAAAGTGTTAGGAGTTATGTATAGTATGGTGACTCTGGGAGTGCTAAATGATCAGTACAGTACTCAGAGGTGGATTTTCTTTTAGGGAACTTTCTCATTAAGACAAATGCTTTGCTACAATGACACATTTTACATTTGGAATGAACCACACATCCAGAAGTTAGAAAACTACTAATGGGTTACAGATACCTTTCCTACTGTAATCAAATGCTGTATTCAAAAGGAAATGTTTTAAGAAAGTAATAGAGCAATGTTTGCATTTGGAAGATAAATTATCTTGGTATAAGCTTCTCTTTTGGAATTTCCTCTGGAGTTTAATAATTTTTCACTTTTCTAGGTCACCTCACAAAGTTGAGTACACAGAAAATTAAATTGTGAAACTGAATTGTATTTTTCATCTCAAGCATTAATAACCTGAGATGGAATTTGCATTTTTTGGGAAAAAGTCAGCTGTCATAGCATTAAAAGTGTTCCTTGGAAGTGCTGTGGCAAGTGAAGATTTATGATTTCAGCTTCAAGTCAGAAAAGGTCATTATGATGAAAATGATGTTTAAATACAGAAATGATTAGAAACAATAAATGGAATTGTTTATTCAGTGGGTCAGGTGACTTAACAAAGGGAAATTCAATGAGGCAAGAGGAAAGCCATTTGCTGGAATTACCTGTATGCCTGGCCCTTGCTTTAGGAGCTCAGGGCATTTTCACAGAATGCAAGCCTTCTTTGCTCCTTGGCACCTCCTCTGTGAAATAGGCTCAAGAAATTAGAATGTGGTTCAAGTCTTGTTTAGCAGTCATAATTCATCATTTCCTTCCTGGAAATAATTTTACATTTGGTTTGGAGGAAATGGCAATTAGTAGGATACTCTTAAACAAAACTCATTTTCAAATCATAAAATTAGATTGCAGTGCACATCAGATATCTATTGCATCACAAACACTGTGCTAAGAATACAGTATCCAACAGACAACATTCTTACACTCATTTTCCCTCCATTCAGAGTTCCCAGAATTGGTACATGGAAAGGAAGGGACACTACATAGAAGGTTGATTTATTTTTCATAATGGATGGGAAAGTAGTGCAACTGTAGTATAGTAATTAAGTTTAGGATGATATACTAGGCACTAATATTTGGGGACTGGCTAGTAACAGCTATACTAGAGATTATTAAAAATGGAAAAACAAGATGTTGAGTATATTGGTACTTACCTACATTTATACCCTAAGTAGAGACAGGAGGATCCCTGGGTACATGGTGAACTGTAAGACAGAGAAATAATTTGTTTAAAGGAGGTAGATGGTGCACCTGAGGATGATTCTAGGGATTCTTTTAGCCTCCATACACAAATTAATGTACACACACACACAGATACAAAAACTTAGTCACACACACACACACACACACACACACACACTCACACACTCACACACAGTCATAAACACACAGGTGCACAAATGTGATCAATTTACCTTGTAGCCCCTGAATTTTTTTCTTTTAAAAAACTTTTATTGATTCTTTGTGCACATCATGCTTCATGCTTTCCAATCCCACTTATCTCCCTGTCCCCTTGCATCTGCACTCTGCCCTTGAAACCTCCTAAAACAAAACTAAATTTAAAATAAAAACAAACTAAACAAAGAAACAAACAAAAACAAAAACAGAGGGAGGAGAGTCTTGCCATGGAAGGTGTGGTGTGGCCCATTGAGTCACACAGTTCAACCTTTAGTCTATTCATCTTTCCTTGTAAGTGTTCATTGCCAGGAGTCAGGGTTTCCTCTGTTTTTGCTATGCCACCAATAATGGGCTCCTCTTGGATATCCTATCGTCCTGTGTCATATAATCCTACTGTTTTGGATCTGTAGGTTCTTCTGCTTCACATGCTCCAACAGTTCAAAGATGAGGTGGATTTGGGGTGGACAAACTCATAGCCCTGGTTCTGGGCCTGGCTGATATCTGGATTGGTCAGCCAGCTAGTATCCCTCATTGTTACTACCTGGGCAAACTCTCTATCACTGCCTTGGCTAGCTCACCCAATGCAGCCTGTAGCAAAAAGTGGGCCCAGTTCTCCTGCTGTTAGGTTCTCAGGTCTTAGTCACCCACACTCACACCACCAGGATCAGCTCTACTGTTTAGCCAGGCAAGCTGCAGGACCCTCTGTCCTGATTGCTGTAGAGGGAGTATAGGGAGGGGTAGTATCAGCTCCCTTGTTCTTAGGACCTCAGAATAAGGACCTCTCTTTTTCTTCACCTGCATCTGGACAACAGGGTCAACTCAAATGTGCTGCTCAGGCAAGGTACAGGGCCTGCTTTTTTTGTGTGCTGCAGCCTGTGAGAGGAAGGGCTAGTTCTCTCGCGCTCATGACCCAGGAGCCAACTCTCTCATCTGTCACAAGTAGCAAGGGAGGAAGACATCTTTCCCTCATCCATGGACTTGCATACCATGGCAGATGTGAAAGACAATTCTTTGGCTCTCAACACCCTCCTGGCTAGCTCACATGCACTCCCAACAGCAGGGTCAGCTCTAGCATGCTAACCAGAGGGAGGACAGAGCCAGCTCTCTAGTGCTCTGCAGCTGGAGAGGGCCAGGGCTAGCTTTCCCACCCTTGTGATCCCTGGGCCAACTCTCTCACCTGCTACATGAGGTAATGGGTAAGGTTGGAGGGCGTCTTTCTCTCACTGAAGCCATTCCATAGCAGATGAGCAGGGGTAAGGTCAACTTTCCTGTTGTAGTATCCTGTGAGTGGCAGAGCCAGCTATCCCCAGGCCAATGAAGGACAGGGATGGTTTAAAACAGAATGGCTCCAATGAGCCATAGTGCTAACTAACATGCACCATAGACATCATCACAGAATCCAGCTGCAGCAGGACCCATGAACCCACACATGACCCTTGTCAGTAGCTAAGACTGGACATCACTGTGGCCCAGTGGTAGCACAGGCCATCCAGATCAGAATGGTCCCAGTGGCAACATGGCCCTTGGCCACCAATATGATCTTAGGTGGCTGACTAGACCCTTGATATCTGCAGAGCCCTTGGTGGTAACAGGAGCTGTAGACATGACCTCAGATATGGCCTCAGCCAATGTCCCATAAACAAACATCTCCATGGTCCCAAGTATCAGCACCAGCCACCCAGATCAGTATGGCTCCATCAGTGACATGCTCTTTGAACACTCACATGGTCTCAGGTGGTTGAAAGGACCCTGGTCATCTTCATGGTCCTAGGTGGACTCATGCCTCTCCACATCAGCCCTGGCCCAGATGACATTATGGTAGCTCCAGAATTCTTTATCCCTTTCCACATTAGGCTGCCAACATAGCTAAAATCATTACATACTAATTCTGAATATGGATATACATTTTTTTTCTGTTCTTAACAATGTTGGGAGGAATGATGTGTCTAAATATGTTTATAGTTGGAAAGAAATAAAAAGAAGCAATATATATGGATCAGGAATGTTTCTCATATCTTCCTTGTATGAGCTATGTTCATTAGTTTTGTCAGCTTGACACAAACTTCTTTTTTGGGGTGGGGGAAGAATGATTTAGAACACTTTTCCACATGGTTGCCCAACAGGGAAGCTGATGGGGCATTTTCTTGATAATTATTGATATGGGAGGGCCCAGTCCACTGTTGGGGTTGAGCTCATGTGATCAGAAAAATCTACGGATATGCAATAAAGACAGATTCAGATGGTAAACCAAGAACAACAAAAACCTTTGAACAGGTTATAATGCATTTAAAAATGTGCATAGGTTTCATAAAGTGAAGAAAATTGTTATGGATGGTCATAGAAAAATAGTTTATAAATAATAGAGTCTTTAAGGAAAGAGTAAAGTAATATAAAAGAATACGCCACATACAGATGGGAAATACACAGAAAGTTTGGATCCTGTATGGTGTGGTGTTATTGTCTTTGAATTTTTTGAGTGTTAATGATCTAATAACAGCTGCTGAGTAACACTGAATTGTAAACAGGACTGCAAAATTGAACAAACCTAGATTCTTTAGGGATATCTTAACTTTAAAAAAATGTTTTGCATTGGGGAAGAGTTTTGCCTTTGTTTCCACATGAAAGAGACGCCATGGATTCCTTTGAGGTTGATAAAGATCAGGTTTAATCAAGGGAGACTCCATGAAATCTTGACTACAGATATAAAGAAATAAAGCAAGTAAAGGCTAAAAGACAGGTAATATATAAGATGATCCCTTTACAATGGGAACAGCTCTGAGACCGAATGAGATTTCAATTTTCCGAAGGTCCTCTGGGGTTGTCCTTGCCCACAGACAACAGGAAGCAGTCTAGAGAACAGGATACTCACATTCCCAATAGGTGAGGCAGGTGGTTTTCCTTATTCAATAGGTTATGGATGTCTGTCATTATTTAGGGGGAATGTAGCAATATAGGATAAAAACACTACTATTGACCCAAATATTTTTACATTGGTATTGATTTTGTATACTGATACAAATGTAAAGTTCTTTTTGTTAGACTGTGTGTATGTTTCTTCTCTTGTTTGGGGTATAGTGATGATGCACTTCTTTTAAAAATAAAATGTGCAATTAAGAAATACAGCTTAATCATTAGTCATCTATAATAGTCAAATTTGTAGTATTATGTTTTCAAAATTAAACATGTAAGTAATTTTCAAATACTTCAGAGACCTACAGAATATGACATTTAAGATGTTTAGTAACCTGAAGCTTTTTATGGAAGTGAGACGTATCTGCTCCTGGCAGAACATATTTAATTCAGAGAAGATAATGGGCATTAAAGAAACTCCATATGGAATTAGTTTGCTTTCTGTTTGTCAAGCTAGCCAGCTGGGCGAGAAACTGCTCTTGCCTTGACTGCTGACATTATGCTATACACATCAGACAAACAGGATGCAAGAAAAAAGACTGTAGGACTTTGTCAAGACAAGGGGGTGACAGTCCTTCAAAACTCCTGCTTAAAGTCTGCCAGATATTCTAGGCCCATAGGCCAAATATGGATTCACCAACATTGCAAAGGAATTTTGGGTAGCTGTCCGGGTAGCCAGATGTCTCTGTTGTTTCTATAGTTTTGGAAGTCGCTTGTTATGCAGGTCCTGTTTACTCAGGTACTATTATATCCTTCTGGGGCCTTTCATTGAGTTGAAGACTATCTAGTACAGTTACAGTTTTCCTTAGTTATGATAAAAGGTAAATTAGATACAGAGCTTTGGATTCATCAATATAAGATAGATAATACATTTCTCTGAATTTGTCAAATGTAAATGTATTGGATATTATAAATATAATTCTTACCTGATAATTGTTCTTATTGTATATAGTATTTAAACTTAAACCCCCTTTTTTTAGACAAAAGGGAAAATGTTGCGGAATATTAATTTAATTATGTAAAGATGTGTTACATTTGTTTTTATAGCATTTGTTTAATTATGAAAAGATGTGTTGCTATGTTGTCTTGCTGGCCTGAGGTAACTGATTGGTTTAACAAGAGCTGAATCGCTAATAGCTAGGCAAAGAGAGGCAAGGCTGGCAGGCAGAGAGAATAAATGAGGAGGAATCAGGCTTGGAAGGAGAGAAGGAGGAGATACCAGGGACCAACCACTGACCCACTCAGCCATCCAACTAGGCAGCTACAGAAAAAGTAGGAAAGTAAAACATATAGAAAGAAGGAAAGAAAGAGTTGCATTTGTTGATGGCCAGGTCCAGTTATTCCTAGTGCAGTAGTCAATGAGGAATTGGGCCAACTCTATGCAACCCTATTTTTTTCTGCCTTAGGTGGTGACGGGAGCCATCAATACAAGCTATGGCTGTGGCAGGGTCACTGTTGTGGGATATTTTGATCACACACTGACAATCTGGAGACTGACAATAATGCTTACTTCAAATTAGAGGATGGAACTAGCCACTAGCTGACCAAAATTAGCCATAGAGCTTTGATGACTGAAGACATAGAGAGACACAGGAAGTTATTGGCAGGGATTTAGAAAGATTCTCTAACCTTTTGGATTGTGAAAGGATGTCACTTCTCAGGTGCTTCTCTAACCAAACAGGTTCTTACCCTGATATTGGATTTCTGAGTTATTATTACTAAAGAATAATTAGATAAGTACTTCATTCAATGTCCAATGTGGAGCAACAGACCACAGACACAAACATGGCCCTTGACAGCAGCTAATGCCCAGATAACACAATGGCTTTACGTTATCACAGTCTACTTATATCTACATGGCCCAAACAGAGGCTCAACCCTTGGACACTAAGATGGCCCTAAGTGGTAGCCTAGACAGACCCCCAATGATCCTGTGGTCCTTCCTTGGCAATACAGGCCATTGATATCAACATAGACACCAGCTGTGGTTGAACCATGGACTCAGTTTTCATCCTTTGCCATCAGAAGTCCATGTAAATACCGGGAATATGA
Organism: Phyllotis vaccarum; assembly: GCA_033318265.1. Classification (NCBI taxonomy): domain Eukaryota; kingdom Metazoa; phylum Chordata; class Mammalia; order Rodentia; family Cricetidae; genus Phyllotis; species Phyllotis vaccarum. The sequence continues at coordinate 11,044,978 of JARWLC010000001.1, forward strand.
GCCCACATGGGGGGCATGTTGGTGTTCAAGGGCCATGCTGCTATTAGGTCCATGCAAACTTGAATGACCTGCACTGCTAATCATGGCCATGCTGATATCTGGGGCCAGGCTGTTGCCAATGGGAGCCTCAGACATCAGCACAGACCCTGGCTGCAGTAGAATCATGGCCCCAGGCATGGTCCCAGCCATAGCTTGGTCCTATATGATGCCCTGGCCCTGGATGATAGTGCATGTCACTCAGGTCTATATGTCCTCAGCAATAGCACAGCCCTTCAACCCCAACATGGCCACCACCTGAGCATCAGTGTGGCCTTTGGTGGCAATGCCCTGCCATAGATATCAGCACAGACTCATACCATAGAATATGGACACAGACGTGGTTCTTGGAAGCATCCCAGGCTAGATGTCATCATGGCCATAGTTGTCATTGCAGATTGCCCAGGTCAGCATGGGCCTGGCCAGTGGCAGCTTGGCTGTCAAACACCATCATGTCTCTAGGTGGCAGCCTAAACCCCAGACATTTATTTAGCCTTAAATGGTAACAAGAGCAGTGGACTTGTTATACAGACTCTGGCAGTAGTAGAGCCATGGACCCAGATATGGCCCATGTTTGGGTCCAGAGAACACTATGATTCCAGGTGGCAGAATAGGCCACCCAGGTCTGTAAGGCCCAGTGTAAGCTTGACCCTCAAAGAACAATTTGGCTTCAGGTGTCTGCCTAGACTGTGTGCCTCTGCAAGGCCCTTAGTGGCACCAGGATACATATAAGTCAACTCAGAGTCTGGCCATAGTCTGCAGGACCTGAGCCAAATCTTCACCATGATTCTGTATAGCAGTGTAGGACTCATGGCTCATGGCCCCATGGGCTCAAGTTGTATTTTAGGCTATTTTGATTGTCATGACCCCTGTGGGGGAACACCACTCAGACATTGACATTGTCATAGGTGGTGGCTCGGACTCCAGACATCTGCAGGGCCCTCAGTGCTAACAGGAACCACATACATCAACACAGAACCTTGGTACAGCAGGACCATAGAAGTCATGGCCCTTGGCAGCAGCCTAAGCACAGATATCACCATGGCACTGTGTGGCAAGCAGGACATCTACATTAGGCTCTTCCTCCCACCCTTGCTTCTTCAGATCTGTTTCTTCCTACAGCAAATGAATCATTCGCCTCTTTCTATCCATCCCATCTCCCCACCCTGTGTACTCAGTCACCATAATGGTACCTGCCTGCCCTGCACCAGAGGCCGAGAAGCACCGAGCAGCTCCTGAATGATCTCTTCTCATGCTATGTCTAGAGACTTGGGGTAGAACTGTGTATTCACTCATTTTTTTTTAAACAACTGATTTTATCTTCTAGGACTTCATTGATGGTAACTTTACTATGTCCCTTAAAAGAACTGTGGATCATGTAATCATCAAGAGATTGTCAAAACAAGGTTATTAAGTGCTGTGTTAATTTGGGGAATCCAGCACGAAGAGTCTAAGTTGAACAAGTTATATGATAGTGTCAACAAATGTGAATCACCAAATAGAGTTTTGAGAAAGGGTGCTGATGTTTTCTACTTCTATGTGAGACATTTGTTGTGTATAGGTTTCCCAGGGTGCAATAGGAAGGGAGGCAGTGTGTGTAGGTGACATGGTACCATTGGTTGAGCAAAGTTCTCCAGAGAAGCAAAGAGTATCAAGCATCTACAGACCATGTAGGCCACAAAGAATAGACAAGATTTCATGTGGGTACCAACAGTGGTTTCTATATATCTAAGTTTTAAGGCCATCAGTTTTATAAAGTATTACATATATATAAGCTAGTTATATGTATTATTATTATTATGAGGCTACTATAGCCTCTTTATTTTTGAATAATGAATATCACAGGATCTAAGGGACAAAGAACTATTGTGCTCACAAGAATGTATCTGACAAAATAAAATTCTTTATATCTGGGCTTGCCATGATGTGAGGTAATTTTAAATATAGTAAAAAATACTTAAGAACTCTATATTATCTGTACTTAGAAGTATTTGTCAATAGTATAGCTCCTTTCCAGAGGTAGCACAGTATGCTAATTATTCAGAGTTCCTTTTGTATTCCCAACAATCTGATCTGTAATGGAAGTTGTCAATCTAGAGTAAGAAGCCAATTTAAAATGCATTAATAGGAAAAACAACAGCTGTTATGAATAGTGCTTCACATGCCTTTTGAGTATGGTTATAAATTGCTCCTGCAACTAAGAAATTGGGAATATATCAAAGTTTCATAACACACCCAGGCAAATTTTAAGTCAATTAAGTTCTGCAGCCATAGATTAGTGCTCAATGACCAAGGTGTCTAGATTTATTGAAGGGAAAACATAACTTAGGAAATGCTCACAGTGTATCTTGGAACTTATGCCATTATTAGAAAATTAGTACCACAAGTTAACCGTTTATTTTATGGATTATTTGCTTTATATAACATATAGAGACAAGCTGTGTATAAATTCCACAGTTCAAAACATAATCATGATGAATGTGCTCTGAGGAGAGAGAAAATGCAGCAGTGAGCTATGTTCTTAATGAGAAGTGTGGGATAGTGATCCAAGGATTTAATGACCTAGAGTTATGTCTTAAAGTGAGGGTTGGATTAAACAGATTTTATACCAAGAATCTTAAATTTGAGGTGGACTATAGTGAAACTGAATGTCAGATGTGACAGTTATCAAAGTCATCCTCTTAGATCTCCGTCTACAGAAAGCATAGTTGACTGATGTCATTGACTACTGTCCTAAAGAATATATGTCTCAGGGAATATGTAGGGCTGTATTTCTTGCTAAACTTCTTGTAGCCAATGACTGATCCTAGAAAAGGAAGCCTATTATTTCAAAATGGTAGAATCCTGCCATTGTTGCCTTTAAGTAGGATGTCCTACTGGATCAGCTGAATCTTTCCTCGAGCTGCAGTGCTGTTTATTTCTCTTTCCTTAGCGTTACTGATTTCTACTTGCATGGGAATTACAATCTGATGTTTTCCTTTGCTGTTTGATGTTCCCATTTCAAATACATCTCTCACATGCATAATCTCATATTGCAAAGTGCTTCCAACTGGACCTTAATGAGGACAAGTGATAAAGAGAATGGCCCAATAAAGCATGATGAGGATATGGAACAAGCTCACTTAGCGGCTTTTTAGGAACAAAGATACCATTGTGAGCAGAAATCCCTGGCATAAATTGGTGTCCCAATTGTTAAATGTTTCATCAGGGGTAACTTGGGAAAACATTTCAGTAAGTAGGAACCTATTGTAAGTATGATGACTCAGATATTTAAGTGATGTAAACCAGAAGGCATTGTTTGCCCAGCAGGATTGTTATTGTTATCTTACTTAGTACTAAGTTGTATTTCTATCCTGCAGATGGGGAAGGAAAAACTGAGCCAGACCGGAAACAGGACCCTCATTTGGTAGCTATCTTACCTTCTTAGTAGTTGTGCAGAGATGATAAGGGTGTGATAGCGTTCTCCAGTGATAAAATGATGGAGTAAGGGCTCTGCAGATATTTGATTGCACAGAACTGAAAAATGATCTGCTTCTCTAATAAATTCAGGATTCTGTATTGGACACTGGGGACCCAGAAACAATGTAGGAGATTTGACTTGATAATCCTAAGGCAGCTGGCTTTTCAGATGCTCTGGTTTCCACAAAATTTGAGAAAAGAGTTAACCTTTGTTAGAAGTCTGGAGAAGCCTTATTTATTCAGATAATAAATATCCCCATTAGGAGCCCTTAGTAGTCCCTTTCTTGCCTCCAGGTTAGTTAAAATTAATTCCAAGTATATCTCAACAAAGAGGCCTGTGGGGGGAGAGGTTGTAGACTGAAGGCCTTCTAGTGTTGTAAGGTGTTGTCAGGAGTCAGGGGACTATTCTTGAAGTCATAAAGAAGAAATTGTCATCATAGAATGCTCATACATCCTTCCAAAAGCACATAGCTATAAAGGCAACACTCTGAAAAAGTAGACTATCACTATGTAGGCACAACATGTATTCAGTCAGACACATCCCTAGAGTTCTGAATCCTCAAGAAGTAGGACGCATGCGTCCAGGAACAAAGGATTAAATAACAGTGGTCTTACCAATTGTGTAGTTTAATCTGTTCCCTGGCATGGATGTATCCCTGGTGCACAAGCTGGTTTTTTGGAGCCTTTTACCTAGGGTGTGATGTATTATTTAGTATTGATGCAGTGGGGAAGGGCTTGGTCCTGCCTCAAATGAGTGTACCGGGCTTTGTTGACTATCCAAAGGAGGCTTTACTTTTTTGGAGGAAAGAATGGAATGGGGTAATGTTGGAGGGGCAGCAGGAGCAGGGATGAGGGAACTGTAGTTGGTATGTAAAATGAATAAAAAATTTCTTAAGTTAAAAAAAAAAACTAAAACAAAAGAGTGATCTCATTTAATCAACCCATCATTCCCAATGACATATGCAGAGAATTTTCACTTTCTGTTCCCCAAACTTTACACTTACAAGAATAAAAGTTTTGTTCTCCAAAGGTGTAGCCAGGCAGCTACTGACACATTATCATCTGTTTTGCATATACTTTGGACATTGTATATCTAGAAACTAGGAGAAATGTTCCCATGGCAGAAGTCAGCAACTCTCACTTGGGAGAGGACATAGGACACTTTCGTACAGTGCAATAGGAATGAACATGTATGGGTCTCAGTAGGTCTCTGTGATTTTCTTGCATCTCCTTTCAAGGCCATGGCTTCACTGAAACCATGAATAAACAAATATAGCCATGTAACAAACATGTGACTACCATGTGCACAAATACACCATAGAGGAATCTTTGGGTCATATCAACAGGTGAGCCATCTGAACAGAACAACATAAAATAAAAAAAAGTTTGGAACAGTGAGTGGAGGAGGTGAGAACCAGCTGGGGCTGTGCAAATAAACAAAATGATTAGTCTCTAGGCCATCCCACTAACCTCTCATGTTTCCCCTCAGGAAGAAAGTCCCACAGGAATGGAGGGGGAGCTGCCCTGAAAACTTCACCAGAGAAGCAGAGCTGTATCACATGAGTGGTACATGTATGCAGATGTAGGAATAACTGATGAACTCTTCTGCTGTAGGAAGTGTGCCTGGAAGATAGCTCCTGCTGCTGCTTCCTCGTTCATATACCACTGTTCTTGAACCAAGACATGGTTCCTGCTGTTTGCTATGACAGGTTATAAGGCTGGCCATTCTAGTCACATATGGCACAAGTTATTTAGATGACATTTAGCATGTTAAATGTACTATTCAAAATAATTTTTTTTCTTTCTTTAAGATAATTTTTTATGATATAAAAACAGGTTTTAGATATAGAGATAGAGCTGTGAAAATTATCAAGAATTGATGGAAATATTCTGTTTCTCACAACTAAAGGAATAAACAATGATGAAATATTTTTTCTTACCACTTTAGATTTGTAAAACTTATGCTAGTTAATTTAGTTAGAATGCAAAGCATGCTGATATATGAGCAAGATATATAACATTTTACCTAGATTAATTATTGAAAAATTTGGATAATTCTTTTATTTATGCAAGCTTTATTTTACTTTTATGATGTGTGTGTATATACTTAGATATGCATGTGCATATGCCAGTGGTCAACACTGTATTGTTTTATTCTGCCATTGCCATTCATTTTATTTTTGAGACAGGCTCTATTATTGAAGTTGGAACTCAACACTTTGGTTGGATTGACAAGCTAGTGAGGCCCATAGCAGGCCCATTTCTTTTCCTCAACACAGTTTATGAGTTTGTGCTGCTATATGTGGTTTTTTGAGGATATGAAGGATTTGAACTCACGTCCTCATGCTTGCATAGCAAGCAATGTATCCACTGAACTGTCTCTCAAATTCCTTACTCAGTTCTTAAATTACTATTTTTAACTCAACAATTTCATAGCTGGAAAGTTTTCACAGTTGCCTAACTAAAAAGATATAGGAACAAATAGATGAACAAATAAACAAACAAACTTGTGGTCATTAATACTGATTGAATTTTTACTATGCCAAACACTGTTTGAAGGATTTTGCATTTAATCAATCATTTAATCTTCATATCCTTAGCCATAGATAACTGATTATTTTATTTTGAACTTGAGAACATTCGTCTCCACTAATGTAAATGAAATTCACTATATAATCTGACTCTATTTCCCATTCTCTCAAGCATATTATACATTATTTTTGACAAACTAAAGTACCAACTTGCAGCTAGAAACTAAAACTAGTCAGCCTAGAGACCTCTGAGAGAAAATTTTTAATTGAGAAATAGTTCATATTGTCCTGTGAACACGTGAGGAATTATACTGGTTATTTACTGGCTGGGGAGAGCCCAATCTACCATGGGTAGCACCATCCCTAGGTAGGTAATTCTGAATTGTATTGGAAAGCCACTTAGGATAAGCTGGACTGTGAGTTAGCTAACAAGCAGGGCCCTCCATGATTCCTGCTCTATGTCTTTGGCTGGGAAGAGTGTATTTTGTTGGAGTCAATACTGTGTGCAATAGCAAGCAGGCCTGCCTTCACGTTCCTGCCTTGAGTTCCTCTTTTGACTTTGGTCAGTGATGAAACTGTGGTCTGGAACTGTGAAATAGAATAAACCCCTTTCTCTACTAAGTTGCTTCTAATGAGAGTGGTTTTTTGTTTCTTTCTTTCTTTTTTAATCACAGCAGCAGAAGAAACTAGAGTAATTATTTAGTAATAATTGTGACAACTAAAAACCCTTGTTATATAATATTTAATTGAAAATTAGTTCAACTTAAACTTTTAATACAGTAAAACTTGAAATTATTTGATATGAAGCTTTTAATCTGATGTGATATATTAATGTTTTACTGATCAAACATTGATACATTTGAATATGGGTGATGTCTGAAAGTTACTGAAGATACTCATATGTGACCTGTACAATAACTTTAGATGGGTTTTACTGATACTTAGGACATAAAAACCAACTGTAGAGAGATTTATTGGTTAATTACTAGCAAACTCATGTGTATTATTGAACCATTTAACAAAATAAATACCATGTTAGTGCATCTGAAGGAATGATGTGACTTTAAGAAATCATCTTTTTAAACAGTTGAATATATTGATGTGGATAGAAAGGAAAGATTCTTACGAGGAATGACATTTTGTTTCAGAAGTAACAGATGTGGTTTCAGGTTAGTTATAGCATGATTTGACTACCAGCGGGTTATATAGAACCACAGTAAAAACTGTTTCTTTGGAATATTATTAGTGGGATCCTGGCCAGCAAAGTGAGAGTTAAGTGGAGATGGGGAATTATGAAAACACACATACACATATATGTGCACACAGCAATAATACTTTAGGGAGAGGCCACAGGTTGTAGAGGGAGCCAGAGGTGTGAGATAGTGAGGAAAAAGTGTAAATAATATGAATATACAGGGAATCCTCAAGGTGTTTTTTTATTGTTTGTTTGTTTTGTTTTGTTTTTGTTTATCCTTTTACAGTGCAGGTGGTACCTAGAAGAAGTTTGGCTCTTGTAGATAAAGGAGTTAGTGATCGAGAGGAGATATTATGGAAACACAAATATGTTTAGGAATAAAATGAAAAAGAGGAAACCAATGCTTAGGTTTCCGGGGTTAACTGCATAGGGTAGGGTTTAGAAGGTAATTAGAGAGTGGGATTCCAGGCAGGAAGAGACATGTATTCACATTTCTCAGAAGGCAAAGTGGATAGTAATGAGCAGTAATGACCTGCATACATAGGTCTCAACATTTCGAATCAAGGAGGGCGAGCTATCCCACTAGAAGCTTTATGTCAGTGACTTGGAGGTCCCGTATCACTTGCAATCAGAAGTTTTATGATATAAGATACTGAAATTACTTGTCAATTGTGATAGGACATTAAAGAGATCAGTAGCATTTTAAGACTACTGAGGCAATAATCAGTGCGTGATTTAGAGAACAGACTGCAGCATCCTCTGCAAATAGTTTATTTTGCTTGTTTTTGGTTTTAGTGAGTGAAGGGAGTGGACAGTGGTTAGCAGTATTCCCCAAACAGAATGCTATGTTCCTTTATTAGACTAACCTGTGAATAATTAAGGAAGCTTAGCAAAGGACCTCAAAATTTATATCAATCATTTCTAAATAATGAATTCAGCCAACATATTAAAATGAAGTAGCTTAAAATTTAAGATAAGTGTGGGTGGGGTGTCAGGTGACCTTGGTTGGAATCTGAGCATTGCTTCTAACGATATGTATATTATTTTTCAAATTAGTTACTTCTCAATGTCTCTAGTGCTTCACATGTGAAAGGTGATTAATTTGATCAATTAATGAAAAAACTTAAAGTAGGGCTTGTACATCCCGGGTGCTTGAGACACACAGGACCATGTCCAGAACATCAAAGAAAAGGAAGGGACTCATTTGAAGGATGTACTTCAAAAAACCTCTTCTGGATGTTTCAGATAGCACAATGCTAGCTACAATTTTTAAAACTTATAAATGTCATTTAAAGATGTTACGACTTTTGCAAGTGTGCGCTCATTTTTTTTTTTGTTTGCTTTCTAAACATCAATAAAGAGTAAGTACTTCATATACTATGCTTTTGCAAGACTGTCCCTGGATGATGGAGTGCATTGACATTTTTATAATGCCTTGCTTCTAGATCTCACTTGACAATATGGTAATTAGACTCTGGTACATGTGAGTTGGGATATTATCTCTGTTGGCACAAAGCAAAATCTCTTTAGAAAGTAAAGTCATTTGCATGAGAAAAAATGATACACACAGAAAAAAAGAATTTTTTTAATATTTCACAATAATGTGCCTTAAGGTTCTCAGTCTTTAAACCAAACCTATAAAATAATGACATTATGATGAAAATTGTCCCATTATTTTGTTTTTGTTAACAGTATAGATCTCGCTCTAGGAAACTATTCCCTTGCTCCCACTTGTATAGTAAAAGTCAGATAATGAATAAAAAAAAGAAAGATTAATCTTCCAATCTTCATTTATGAAATACAATTCAAAAGTACAAAAACTTAAAATAAAAAAGTCAATTTCGTAGCAAGTAGAAAATATAATAAAAAATGCTTTTTAGAACATACAAAGCCTATAAAAGACATAAATATCCTCTAAATGGTTGTTTATGTCCATAAGAAAGTTAGAATATGATCCAAATTAGTCATATTTTATGATTTCATGGACATATTTCCCTCTTTATAGAAACAAAAATAATAAAATGTTTTATAGCAAGTTCTTTCTTTATAGCTCCGAATTCAATCAAATAGAGTTTCTATTATAATGGATTACAGTTATTAATTTCCAAAATAACTTCCTACCTTTTTCTCTCTATTTTAACTGACACTGGCTGATTATTTAACTAACTAGGATCTACACTTCACTCCTTTCTGTACCTCTTTCTGTGTCTTACTGGTTGGTATGCATCCCATCTGGGTTTGGACTGAGTACACTGAATCCTAAGACCTCGGTGCCCTGGAATACCAGAGAATAAAGGGGCTCTTCTCTTTGGACAATCTTCTCCGGGCAACTGGTTATTGCTGAGGGCTGAAAGTTCAGTATTTTACTATTTTTAAACAAAGAGTTTAATTTCCTTGATTTAATTGTGGTAACATGTCCTTAATTTACTGTGTAGAAAGTACAGTCTCTATCCACATACAAATATAATTATAAAAAATTCTGGCTGAAAAATTAAAATTTTTTTCTTTTGCAAAAATTATATTTATCTCTTTACAGAAAGTCATTTTCTGACTTTGGAAGAGCTGTCAATTTTATTTCTTTTATCTTTATTTTGTTTTATATTTCAAAATACCTTTAAAGAAAATGCACTTTCTTGCGTGGCAATGCTTCATTTTATCAGAAACAATTTAAAATATACCTTTTGCATCACACAATAGGGTTATTATTAATTTCACATCAGTGATTTAAATCCAGGAAAATATCCAATCTAAAAGTATAATGCTTAGAGTTTTTGACTTCTTCCTTAATTTCAAGCATGCCTCTTCCACAAACCCTCTCCCACCACAATGAAACACAAAATTAAATGCACAGTTTTTGTCACAGCTACTGAGGAGGAGGGATTTATCTAACTTTTGGTATCATGCCCAGTACGCGGCAAGTTCACAGAAATCAACAACATTGTTATTACTGTCGTAACACCAATAATTTTAAGGAAGAACAACCTACAATTTAAAAATAAAAGTGAATCAACATTGAAGAGATTCCTGCTGCCAGGATTCTTGTACATTACCATACTTTAAAAATGGCTTTGAATCTGTAAATTATGGCTCATTGTCTATAGGAGAAATAATGAAATAAAAGACAATACTTCTGAGGTTATTTTCAGGTAAATGTGGATAAAATTGAGTATATTATCCTTAAAATTTGCTGTATTTATAATAAAAAGGAAAATCCTGTCTGTATTCATTATGCTAGATCATTATGGACCAATCTTGGAGCTATACCATTGCTTTTCTGTGACCATAGATGTAACTTAACAAGTTTTTCTTTGCATACAGTAGCCATATAAATCTTTTACTAAAAGAAGCATATGAGATATTCTACAATCATGAGCAAATACTTAAATGTTGATTTTATCTGGGGATCTTACACCTTTTCTTATAGAATGATATAGACATTTGTTATGTAGAATGATGTAAAACACCCAATTTCTACTGACCTCAAAAACTTCATTCACAAGAATGAAGTAAACAAGAAGTACAAATTTCTTCTGATTTCAGAGTCTTACCTTCACTTCCCATTGCATTCCGTTTCATTTCCCATGAAACTTTGTTCATATCATGAATCAGTCCTATTCAGGAGGCCTGAGAAACTCACAAGGGTATCACAGTTACCTTTATATCCATTTAAATGCTGTCTGTATATTTCTCATGTTCCTTCAATGCACTCCCCCTTAGGAATGTTCTTTGAACTTTTTTTTTTTTTCTGTACATTTATTCTTAGTGGCGGTTGCAACTTGAATTTAATAGCTCCAAGCTGCACTAAATTGTATAAAGAATATTTCATAGATTTCTGAATTTGTCCTTTTATCCAAATTTAAATAAAAAGGGATAAAGTCATACAAGTATGAAAATGTCACAATGAAAGCTGTTATTTTGTACTCTAATAAAAAGAAATTAATGAAACATTTCAAAAGAAGAATTTCTATATAATGTGTTAGGTGATGGAACAATAAAGTTAAGAATTATAATATCACTTATTGTTTTAGAACTTAGGCAGACATGGATGCCAACATTTTACTATGATGTTTTTAAGGGGATAGATCAAGAATCTCAGAATATACTACAAAAGAACAAAGAGTGAGATACCAATTCTTTTTAGTAAATAGCTTACATTAGAACTGTCCTGGAAGCTAGCTTCTTATCCAGGCTACCTTCCAGCCACCTGCTGACTACATACTCTGCCAACTTTCAAACAAATGCATATTTTATTTTATACCCACTTGCATCTTCCTGAAGCTGTAGGACTAAATAGGGTATCAAGGCAAAATTGAAAGTGACTTGAAAATAATTCTACAAGTTTTTGTTTTGTTTTCTTTGTCATAGTGTGTGGATTATTTTAATGTGTATCTTTGGAGTGCATTTTCCCTTGATATATATATATATATATATTTCTGTTTAAAAATAAAGTTTGTTTTCTATTAATTTTGTTTATAATTATTTTAATCCCTATTATTTTTTATCTCCTTCTCGCCCTGATCATCTTATTTTTCCCCTGTCCCCTTTAAAATGCAGGGAATGCAGATCCTTATGGATGCCCAATGTGATGAGATAGAGTGACTACTGAGTGCCTGTTCCTAAGGTGGCCATTTATACTACCACTTGTTTCTTAGTTAGGGTTTCTTTTGCTATGAAGAAACACCATAATCATAGCAACTCTTATAAAGAAAAACATTTAATTGAAGTGGCAGTTTTTACAATTTGGTTTCAGTCCATTTTCATCGAGGCATGAAGCATGGGAGCATACAGGCTTTTTATTATTATTTATTATTTATTTATTATCACCAGCTTTTTATTGTTCATGGTTTTCTTCACTGCCTAATCTTGGCTGTTCTGGAGGAATTTGATCTGTAGACCAGGCTGGCATCAAACTCAGAGATCTGCCAGCCTCTGGCTCTGGAGTGCTGGGCTTAAGGGTGTGCCCTACCACACCAACTCTAATCTTTTCTTTATTTCCTTACCACAAACTGGGAATTTAGCTGAGTGAATGGCATTTTGCCCTGTGTCACCACCCACTTTATTCCATTTCTTAATATGTTTATCTCCTTGAACACTTCCTGATGCTCCCTTTTTCAATCTGTTCATTTTGTATTTTTATTTGCTCAGCTTTCTCCTTTTCATTATACATCTTCATTAGAGTTACTAGTAATGACCACACACAAAGTCTATACTAGGCTGTTTTGAGATTTCCTCTGCCAATAGAATTAATCCAAAACTCTTCACTTTAGTCTCAGGCAGACACTTCTGACATGGGTAAAAAGCAGTCACCAAAATATTACAAGAATGATCTCTAGGCAACATACTGAATTTTTTCTTCTCTGAAACCTCTTAAGCCACAGTTCAAATAACTCCTAGAACCCTGATCTTTCATGCTCCTAATCATGTATTTCATTAAGCAGTGCATAAAGCATTTCAGTACTTTCCTAACCCAAAGTAACAAAGGCCAAATTCTTTCAAATAAAAGCAAAACAAATAACATTAACATGGTCAGGCCTATGACAACAATACTTCCTGGTACCAATTTCTGTCTTAGTTAGGTTTTTTTTTTTTTTTTTTTTTTCCTTCTGTGAAGAGACATATTATAAAGGAAAACATATAATTGGGTGCCTCACTTACAGTTCAGAAGTTCAGTCCTCCTTTATTATCATGGTGGGACATGTTAGCATGTAGGCAGACATGGTGCTGGAGAATTAGCTGAGAGTCCTACATCTTGCAGGCAACAGAAGTAGACTTTGATACTAAAAGCCCATCCTCACAGTTATATACTTCTTCCTACAAGGCCACACCCACTCTAAAAATAATAGACCTGCTAATAGTGTCACTCCTTCTGGGGATCATTTTGTTCAAACCATCACATTGGTGTAGGCTTACATGCCTGAATCAAGATATTAACAAGAGTGTGATCTCCTCAGAAGTTCACAGTCCTCACCAAAGGCCACTGGTTCCTGGTAAAAGTTGTCATATGAGCACATGACTAAGGTGGACTTTTCTCTCCTTGCTTCTTTCTTACTGGAAAATAGCCATGAATCCTTGAAGCTACCCTCAAATTCTTGTCACTGGACCTCATTTTCTTACATGTCTACCTAATTCTTCACCTTCTTTAATAGGTTTACCTGATTAAGCTAGCCAACTCCATTAACTCAAAGATTAGTTTCAGAAAAAAAGGAGAAGTATATGCTTTGTATATCCATATTTTTTTTCTCTAAAGAGGCCATAGCTTATCTGAGAATAATATCCCAAGGAGAAGTGAGATTTCATATATCTGTACCTATAAATGATATTGTGTTATGTTGTTGGGTCATAATGCTTCCCTTGGGGAGGGGATGTGAAAATTAGGGCCAAGGACATAGACCCCAGGAGTCAGTTGAGAAGCAAAGGCTAACTTGTTTATTCAACAATGGGGAGAGCCTTATATGCTCTCCTCCCAGAAATCACGCTGTGTCACAGTCTAGTGATACCGCATGGTTGTCCCTCATTGGTTGGGCAAGATTAAGACCTCTGACATCAGCTGTTGCTAGGCCTTCAGGCAGTATGTTATGTGCATGCCTTGGCAACTGGATTGAATCAATTTCCTGGACTCTATGGGTCTGTTTTACTACACTGATAATCATAATGTTCAGCTATTGATGCACTAATTTTAAATACATCAATAATGAACTCAGTTAACATTTATTGTTGACTGTTGCTTCACAATCCTTAATGTGGCACTTTTGCAGAACTTTCTCAAAAATTGAATTATTCCTGTAGGTGATATAAGGTTACGTTTAATACATTACTTAAACTATCCAAGAGAGCGATATTCTATCATTTTTGATACCTAAAATTTAAAGATACAACATAGCTTTGTAAGTGAGTGCATATATTATTATTGTTGAGATTTTTAATGTAATAAAAAATCAACTAGAATTTGATAATATTTTGGGCTTAATAAGAATGTAGGATCTATAGGATAAAATTAGTATATAGAAAGCTATTTTATATTTTTGGGTGATATTACTAGATAGTAATTTAAATATAATGCAGTGTGATCAACAAAGGGGATCAAAGAGCATCAGAGACAGACTTCTATGTACATAGTTAATTTTGCCATATATGTACATAAATACAATTATCATAAATCAATCATAATTAACTTAATAAATTAATTCTTATTTATTATTAACAAGCAAACAAAAACTAACTATCCAGAAGACATGTCTGCTAGGCATGTCTGGATGTAGAAGGGGCTCTGTGTTTGAGTGTACTTATAAGGACTGTGCATTGTGAAATGTTGCTTTGCAGTTAATGTTAGTAGAGTTAGTTCATTTACAGGGAGAATGTAGAGATCTGGGCTGAAGTCTCACTCTGTGCTTAGAAGGAATACATGAGCCTGTCTCAATGGCAAAGACAGCCTAAGAAAAACAAAAAGAAAAATTATCAACATTACAATGGTGATTTTTAAATCTGGGGTAAATTTAATTGTGAAGGATAAAACATTAATAATTAATAGAAAAATATAGTCAACCTAATAAAAATGTCTTAAAATCTCAAAGCACAACTCATAAACAAAGAAATCAGTATCATTATATCAAATATTTCTGTTCAAGAAAAGATATGTGCTAGCTAGTTTTATGTAGATTTGACACAAGCTAGAGTCTCTCAAGTGAGAAAATGCCCCCACTTGATTGGCTTACACATAAGCCTGTGATACATTATAAGGATTCATTATTGATGAGGGAGGACCCAGCTTACTATGGGTGGTGCTACCCTGGGTCTGGTGATCTTGGGTACTATCAGAAAGCAGGCTTAGCAAGCTATGGAAATCAAACTGGTAAGTAGTACTCCTTCATGACCTCTACTCTATTTCCTGCCTCCAGATTCCTTCCCTGTTTGAGCTTCTGATATCTATCAGGGATGGACTGTAACCAGGAATAATAAATTAAAATACACCTTTCCCCCCAGGTGCTTTCAGTTCTGGTGTTCTAACACAGCAATTATAAAAGATAAAGTTAACAGATGGATGACACAATGACAGAGAAATGTTGCAATGTTTAAATCTACCAAGGTTTAGCTACCCAGTCATTTAAAGCTGTATGTTACTTCACAAATCTTTCAAGACAGAATTTTCTTGTCTTACTATATGTGTATATATGACTTTGCCAGTCTTAAGTCAATTGTCAAGTAGGTTGTATGCATGTGTACTACCAGTGGAAAATAATTAACATGGTGTGTCACAAAGAACAGTCAAAGCTTGTCTCCATGAGAACATGGAAAATGGTTTAAAATTCAGATTTCTAACTCCCACATCATTCCTATTTAAACTCACTCTGAAACTGGCAATTCTTTCCATGTCTCAAAATGTTGGATTCTTTATTTTAGCTGGAGCATGTAAGTAGAATTCATATCTTCCTAGGAAACACCAGTTTTCTATAATTCTCTTCATAAGTTTATTCTAAAATTTACTCTATAGAAATTTTTACTATGCTCTAAATGCCAGTAATTAGGGAAAGAACAACTCAGTTGCAGTTTTCTTTGCCCAGAAAGTTCAGAGGTCAGTCTTCCCAACTGGATCATGTTTTCATCAATAGTTTCTACTACTGGAAATATTTCATTTCTATATAAATATTAATATGTTTCAAATCATAGAGTCAGAAAAAATTTCTCTTTTTCTTGCACTATATTATACCCTAAGTGAAATTTCTGTTGAAAAAGTAAAGTGAAAAGTATGTTAATACAGAAATAAAACATAAGAACATTTAAAGAACAAAATGGCCAGTTTTTCACACTCATTCTTAATTAATATCTGGAAGGTCCCAATTGTCCATATTCTGGCTTGAATGCAAAATGTGTCTCATTGAAGACTTAGTTCCCAACTAGAAACACTATTTGGGAATTTGTGGACTGTAGGGGATTGTGTTGTTTCATGGTAAATAATTGTCCCACCCACTGATTTAATAAAAAGCACTGATTGGCCAAAGGCAGGCAGGAAGCGTAGATGGGGCTACCAGACTAGAAAAACTCTGAGAACAGGAAGCACAGAGCAGAACACCAGAGAGAAGCCGGAAGAAGCAGAGGACAACTATGCTGCTCTAAGAAAAGGTACCCAGCCATATGGCTGAACAAGAGACATGGGTTAGATGAAGGGTAGAGAGCTAGTAAGTGATATGCCTGGGCCTGAGGCTGATCAGCCTAAAACTATCATATGCATCTGTGTGTCTCTGCGGGTCTGTGGGTCTGTGAGCCTGAAAGTCAGGGCCAGAAACCACATACTACAGTGGACCCCTTAGAAGATGGACCTTCAAAGGGGAAAGTAGATCACTATGGATGGGCTTGGGGGCTTAATAAATTTGACTCAATTCTTGGTTCACTCTTTGTTTCCTGAGTGTGGATGCAATGTCACCAGTCACTTTCCTGTTCCTGCTACCAAGTCTTCCCTCCTGTGATAAACTGTATCCTTCTGGAACCATTATCCAAATTAAAATTTTCTCCTTTAAACTGCTTATATCAGGGTATTTATTATGGCAATGAATATGTCAGTCCATTACTTAAGAACATGTGTAACTTCCCTCTGTTCGAATTTTAAGATTTGAAGAGAATCTAAAGTTTTAAGAGAAAAAAAAATTATATTATCAAAGTCTTGTAACTATCTTGGTAGATATTCTGTTGCAATGTGGTGTCTTGGTCCCAGGTGGCCCGAGATCCAAACTCACACAGACCTGCAGCCCCAGACCCCTTAGCTGCTGCAGCTGATCAGGCCCCCAGAAATGATTCAGACATTTATATTAACTTCATGCTGTTTGGCCTATGGCTCAGGCACATTGCTAGCTAGCTCTTATATCTTAAATCAACCCATTTCTATTAATCTTTCTTGCCACGTGGCCCATGGCTCACCTGTGTTTCTTATATGTTGCTCCTTTGGGCTTCGGGCTAGGTCTGTCTGACTCTGCCCTGCTTCTCCTACCTATGCTTTGATTTCTCCTACTTTTTCTATGGTGCCTGTCATGGGCCAAAACAGCTCCTTTATTTAAAGATTGATATCACAGCATACAGAAAGACATTTCCACATCAATATTCTGATGCCAAAAGTCAGCATGGTCAATATTGATTTTAAGAGTTTCAGTGAAGATTAGGCAAGGGCATACTACTTCTGTGAACAGCTACAGAAAAAATATTTTTGACCTTATCTTTGCTATACTGTGTGTCCCAACAACTCTCCCATTGTAGTGGAAAAATAGCCATAGAGAGTACACAAACTCTTACTTTTTCTGTGTTCTAATAAAACTTTATTCATAAGAACAATTGTAGAACAGCTTGGACAGTCCTTTTTAGATCTCAGTTTTAATTCTAAAGCACTATGACATATCTGTGGTGTGGGTTGGGGCCAATTACTGAGTAGTTTCCATACAGATTAGCAGTCAGGAGACCAGCAGAGGCTCTTGTGTCAAGAGCAGATAAATAAATGTCTCAGAATGGAAATTTACTTCACAAATAAAGTTGAGACTTACCCAGTAAGAACATGTTTATCATGATAAATGAGCCTACTTGAGATAAGCTTGTAGGTCTCTATTTCCATGGAGATTTTATATAACACAATGGCCTTTTCACTATGCCATTTTAAGTAATTACTCTTAGTACTGAGGCTATTAATTCAATATAATCAACAACTATAAAGGTCAACTAGCTTTGCTCTGTATCCATCAGCAACATTGCTCTGTATTCTTTCCCTTTTTATAATTGAGGTGTCTTGTCTTCAATATTATAGTTAGATTTTCTGTTCCTAGGAAAACAAAATGAAATCACCAACAAATAATCAGTATTCATTCATATTAAAAATTGCATTATACACACACGCACATGTGTGTATATATATATTTTCTGTTACAATAAGGCTTCTTGGCCCCGGTGGCCAGAGGTCCAGGCCCACAGAATTGTTGTCCCAAACCACTTAGCCACCTGCTATTGCTTAGACCCTTCAAAATGACTAGGGACACTTATATTAACTTCATGCTGTTTGGCTTATGGCTTAGGCACATTACTAGCTTGCTCCTTTATCTTAACCCATTTTCATTAATCTGTCTGCCATGTGGCCCGTGGCTCACCTGTGTTCCTCACATGTTTCTTCTTTGGGTGTCTGGCTCAATCTGTCTGTGTCTGTGTCCTTCTACTACCTATGCTCTGATTTGCCCACTTATTTTTTCTATGGTGCCTGTCATGGGCCAAAACATCTCCTTTATTTAAAGACTGATATTCACAGCATACAAAAAGACATTCCCATATCAATTTCCTGTTACATTAAGCAGAAGAGCCTTCTTTTTCTTTGCTTGCCATGAATAAGGAGAAAAGACATTTTTTGATCTTGTGAGATTTAACATGAGCAATCATTACTTATGAACAAAGCCTTTACTTATTTTTGGCTTTCTCAAGCCAGTAACCTGACCCAGTATCAAATACATTTGAGTTATCCCGTCCTGATGGACTGAGACGTTCTTTCAGCTCACAACCTTCATTTTTACTTATTACTTTACCTATATGGCATGACTAAAATAGGATCATTCTACCTCTCTCTTCTGTGTGAAACAAAGAGATAGTTACATTTTCCAAATAAGAAGTGATACTAAACATACTGACAGCCGTTACCTTTAAGAAAAACACATAAAATATTTTTTTTTATAATGTTATTTTGGAATTGTGAGTTTGAGAGAGTTCTTTAGAGGTCTCAGTGTTTTTCCACTTGGTTTTTGTTTGAAGTATCTTGAAATAAACAGGCATTAATTTAATGAAAGTTTGGAGAAACCAGGTGTCACAGTTTTGTAAATCCCATTATGCTTGTGTTGGAGGAGTTGTATACTCAGCCTCAAGAGCAACCGAGTAAGCAGGTGGTTTCCGCTGTGGCTGCTTTGGCACCTGTGGTTATCAGGACAAGTACAGATTGCTCTTCCTGCTCCAAAGTCCTCAGAAAACACCACCATTCATTTAGGAAACATTATAGTTTTCTCATTCCCTTTTCCTGCATCTGCTTTTCCCTTGTATTCATGTGTTGGTGTATGTGTGAGTGAGGGAGTGCACATTGTTCTGTGTGCAAGTAGAAGTCAGAGGAGAACCATGAAAGCTCTCTCTGAGGAGCCATTTACCTTGCCTGAGACAGTCTTTCATTTGCCCAGAGCTTGCTAAGTAGAGCTGAACTTGCTGGCTGGTGAGCCTAGGTATTTGCCTGTTTCCCAGGACTGGGATTATAAGTATTCAGGGCTTGCGGCTTTTTGGATTCTTAGAACAGAGTTCATATGTTTGTATGTGGGGATATGTTTCAAATATAATAAAAACAGTCAGAGATATCAGAGGGATCTACCCTGAGTAGTCAGTCTAGGAGGATCAGACAGTGGTAACTCACACCTTTAATCCCAGCACAGGGAATATCTTAATCCAATCAAATCTGAGTTTGAGGTCATTTTAGTTTACAGAAGAAGTTCCAGGCTCCTAAGCAGGCAGTGGTGTTGCCATGCCTTAACTAATCAAAGAAGGTATTTAAGGCAGACATAGAAAAACAGAGCAGACAGAAGAAGCCGTGGCTCACTCTGTTAGTCCCAGCACTTGTGAAGCAGAGACAAGAAAATCTCTGTGAGTTCAAAGCCAGCCTGGTCTTCAAAGCAAGTTCCAGGACAGGCAGGACTGTTACACAGAAAACTCTGGAAAAAAAAACAAAACAAAGACTGGAGGAAGTGGGTCTCTTCTCTGGTATCTCCAACTGTTTTTATTTTATTTGAAACATATCCCCACATTTGTATAGAGCTTTTTTTACTGACATAGCATTTCTCCTTTTGCATTTTCACTTGTGACATCGAATCATTCATTGCCACCTATTTTATTAGTTGTATATTCTAGTGGCTTATATAATACCTGACTTTATTTTCTAATTCAGTCCTTACAGCATCAGTAACATGACTTTCCTAACAGCAATCATATTTACTCTCCTGTTTATTTCTCAAGAATTCACAATGTTTATGGAGTATGTATTTAGAATCTAGAGCATGGTATATATTTTTTGTAAGTAGACATATATTTATTTGCGTGATATAGTATAACTACCCTGCCTTTTTATACAGTTGGAAATATAACATAGTGCCTTGTGCATAGAATGATATGTTAATGTACATTGGAAAAGAGGATAAAACAAAAAGTCGGACACAGACACGTGTTTTGTTTTTTGTTGTTTCTGGAAGGGGAACTGTTGATCAAGGAAATCTTTAAAAATGCATTGTCAGAGTCTTTGCTTCCAAATAGTGCAGCAAGTGGCTGCAGTGAGAATTGTGAGGCCAGGATCTGAACTGTTGTACAATTGTCAACATCACACGCAACATAAATGCTTCTTTTGTTATATGACTTGAATTTTTTCTCCACTTGCTATTTTAACACCCTTTTCCCCTTTTTCTTTGTTGAGACCAAATTTACAGCAGTGGATAGTTTATTTATTAATTAGTATTTGTCAGTAAATATTTGCTTTCTGAGATTGTGTGTGTATGTATACCTTTATAATTTAGCTATTCAGAGAAGTTTATAGGCCTCCTATAAGATGTCCCTGCATTGACAGAGGCAGATAAAGACAATGTAAAGAAATTAATGTGATCGTTTTATTTATTGGGATAAAGCAGAGAAAGGATTCAGTAAAGGCCATTCTGTGAAAATGACCTTTTCCTGTAGTCTGCAAAATGAAAATAAAAAGCCTTAAGGCTTTTCTAAATAAGCAGTCTGAATAAATTGTATTATAGTTGAAGAAAAATGGGGAAAGACCTGGTATGGTGATATATTTTATATTTAATAAAATCAGCCCTGGGATATCAGAGAACATGATCACCCAAGTCAAGCCATGAGGGTGACTCACTCTTTACTCAGGAGACAGAGATCGTTCTGTAATTCTGTGAGTTCAAGGCCTAACAAACAAACAGTAGTAGCTCACACTTTTAATCCTAACCCTAGGATTATGATGCAGAGTTCAACCCGGAAGTGAAACAATTGGGTAGGGAAGATATTTAAGGCAGATGTAGGCAGACATTCAGACATTCTGTAGGAGTGATGAGCCAGGCAGAGGATTATTGAAGCTAGCTTTTAGCCTGTTCAGCTTGAGAAGTTAGTTGGGTGCAAATTGACTGTGGTCTATTCCTCTCTCTGATATTCCAGCTTTTCCCCAACTTCTGGCTCTGGGTTTTCATTAAATTCCAACTACAATTCATACAATAACCTGGAACTACAAAACCTCTGTGTTTCCCAGAGATGAGTTAGCTTTCCACTAAGGAGAAAACAGACTAGAGAGATGACATAGAGGCATCAAGACGAGAGGTCCAGACATTAGTAAAAATTCCTTGGAATATTGTCAAAGAGGTTGTTTAAAATGGGAAGAAGCATGATTTAATTTGAATTTCATAGGCCGTATCTCAGGTTGGACTCAGATGGCTCTGTGTGTACAAGGGCTTCCTGTCGAGTCTGACGAGATAGGAAGAATCCACAGGACTCATATTGTTGAAAGGAGAGAACAGATTCCCTCATGTTGTTTTCTGACATCTATATAAGTGTCATGGCATACATACAAGTACACATAAATGTCAACAAACAAACAAACAAATCAATCAATCAATAAATAAATGTAAAAACAAATAAACCATGGGATGTTATATGGATTCCCTGGCAGCTGGGCCATTTTCCTCCATTACCAAATGTCACCAAGTGATTGTGTTATCATCACACCAGGTATCCTGTACAAGAACAGGCTTCAGGTTATTATGTTTCTATGGATGCTGAACACCACAAACTAGAATTCCTTAGAATATACTTGACAGTTCATAATGCATAGGATGGATAAACAAATGCAAGTTCATATGGGTGTTTGGTAAGTTGTAGTAGACAGACAGAGCTCTGCACTCTAAAGCAGACAAGTTCTGGATGTTCTCTATGTTGGTGTGTGCTTCATGTTTTATAATGCCTGTATCTGGGTCTTAAAATGGTGTTCTGATGTTGTAAACACAAGTTCAGTTTAAACTTTATCGAATCTACTAGACCATCCTGTCTTCTAGAGTGAATAGCTGAGCTGTTCTCTGTGAAGTTAATTTTGTTTCAGTAAGTACAAGAGAGAGGCAGTGGAGTGTGGGTTTGAAAGTGCAGACGTTGGAGTCAGAAAATGAGGATTTAAAAGCTAAATTAAAATATAATTTTGAAGCACTGCAAACAAGATTTAGCACTTAACAAAATGGCATCAATGACAAGGAAAATCCTTCTAGAATGTAAGGGATCAGGACTGCTTAGCAGGTGATTGTGATTTGTAGTTAGATTTGGGGTCCAGTCATGGATGCACTATTCATTGTCCCAGTGGGTTTAATAAATTCAAATTTTTAAACGATTTATCTGTTATGGAATTAAAACACAGGACTTCATGCAAGCCCTTCAAGCTCTCTATCACTGAGCACAACCCTATCAAATCCCTTAATAATGCTCAATTTTACATGTGTATAACAGCCTCTAATATACAAGTCATTTGTAAGCCTCAAAGAACATTGTTCTAATCAATGCACTTAGAATAAATTTAGAGATACTTTATACTCTCAAAACTAGATAATCTTATTCTCAGCTGCCAGAATATCTCTAAAGAGACAGACACAATATCATCCCTTTATAACTGAATTAACTCTTACTAATCCTCCGAGATAGTTCTACAGTCCGAAGTCATTTGACTTCAGTTTTGAGTTCTAATAAAGGGTCAAAGAAAAACATTCATTTCATAGTTTTCCACTGAATCTATTCTTAAAGAAAAGGAATTCGTAGATCAATTATAATTTTTGAAGAAAAATTGTAGTGCTGCCCAGTAGAACTGAATGTATACTTTGATATGTAAATTTTATTGTATTGTAAATAAAATTTTAATTAAAATAGAATTATGTCACTTTCCACCTTTTCTTTTTTTCTCTCTGGTCCCTCTCAGTTACTCTCCCTCCAACCTCCTCTATGTGACCTACTATTATTACTATTAGTATGCACAAATATATAAATACAACTTGTTGAGCCATTTATGTTGTTTGAATGTATATAATTTGGGACTGACCATTTTGTATTAAGTAACCAAATAGTGGGGAAAGTTGGCAGCAGAAGGGAAATACTGGGTATGGAGGAAAATCTTTTAAACCCTCAAAGTCTGCCCCTAGTGACTCATCACCTCTACCAAGGCCATACGTCCTACTCCTTCCCACACAGTTCTACCAACTAGGGACTAGCTAGTCAAACACGTGAACCTATGGGTGTCATTTTAATTTATGCCACAATGCTTTATTCCCCGGCCTCAAGAGGCTATGAGCTCTTTCATAGTGCAAAATTCAGTCAGTTCAACTTCCAATGTCACCATAGTCTTTCACAGTCAACACAGTTTAAAATTTCAAAGTCTTTCCTGAGTCTTAAGCCAATATAATTGTTACCCCATTTAAAACTTCAGGCAAAAGGCAAATAATAAACTGCCGACATGCAAAGGCACATAATGTACATTACCATTCCAAAGAGGAGATATAGTGGCATAGTGAGGATATACTTGGACCAAAGCAAGACTGGAATCACATGGGGAAAACTCCAATTTCTGTAGCTCCATTTCTTATGTCAAAGTGTTTAAATTGCTCTGCCCTTCTGGTTTGCTCCCTACAGCACACCTACTCCCTTTGGCTGGTTCCGCTCCTTGTGTGCATCTCTTCTTGGCAGATCACTCGTGATTCTTGTATCTCTAACATCATCTCTCAGTCCAAGTGATATTTAGGTTTTATGTTCACAGCTTCAAAAAATAGGCTCTCAAGGACTCTGTTCAAGGAATGCCCTGCTGCTGTATGGCTGGACTCAACTCTTCTTAACTGCAAGGAAGATTCCATAATCCCTTTAATTGTGTTTGTTTTATAATTCTAAATTCAGAATCACATGGAGATTCCTATCAAGTTCGAATGATCATTTGTGGCCTCCATCCTCCTACATTTGCCAAAGCTTCCTCTGTAGTGTCATTTAAAGAGTAGGAAATTCCCCCTTGTATCTCCTTTTTACAAATCAGAAGCTTACCTGAGTGTGGGGCCTTTCTCCCTCATTATTTCAAGCCAGAGCAGACCTTTCTTTAATTTGAGCCTCTTCAGCACAAGCTTTGACTCTAACACTAAATTTCCTAGGTGTTTTTTGTTTGTTTGTTTTGGTTTTTTTTGTTTTTTGTTCCCTTCAAACTGTGCATTTTGTATTTCTTTTTGTACTGCTTGCTCCTTTTCATTGAATATCTGCATAAGAGTCATTACTAATAACCACACGACAGGATCAATATTGGAGGCTGTCTTGGAATTTCCTCCACCAAGGATATTAATCCAATATTTTTCAATTTAACCTGAGGCATATTCTTTTGACATGAACAAAAGGCAGTTACATTCTTTGCCAAAATAATACAAGAATGGTCTGTAGCCCATCTACTAATATTGTTCTTCTCTGGAACCTTTCAAGCTGGACCTATGTAGTCTACATTGCTTTTTGCATTATTCTCTTCCAAATTTTAATAGGATAGTCCATTAAACTCTGCTTATAGTGTTTAACCACTTTATTAATCCAAAGCCCCAAAGTCTTACACATCCTCTTCTCCACAGAAAACAACATGGTCAGAAATGTCCTAGGAATACTCCATTCTCACATTAAATTCTGTGCTGTGACAATATGCCATGATCAAGGAAACTTGCAGAAGAAAGCATTTAATTTGGGTGTCATAGTTTCCAGAGGGTGAGAGTCCACTAAAATTATGGTGGGGAGCATGGCAGCTGGCTGACATGATATTATAGCATTAGATGAGAGCTTATACCTCTTTCTGTAAGCAGGAGTTAGAGTATTAACTAAGAATGGTGTAGATTTTTGAAGACTCAAAGTCTGCCCCCAGCCCAGTGATGTAATCTTCCAACAATGACACACTTCTAATTCTTCCCAAACAGTTCCGCCAACTGGGGATCAAAGACTAAAACATATAAGAATATGGGAGCCATTCCTATTTAAACTCCAGAGGGGCTCATCCCTGGAAATAGCTAATTATCCCCTTCCCAGCCGTTAAATTGCCTTTAGTTCTTTGATTAGAATTGTACCCCACAAAAATGTTCCCACTTCCACATTAGCATGTCTTTTGATATCGAAACCTCTTTCTTCATGTTTCCTGAGGATAATCCATGTGATTCCCTCAAAGCTTCAAGGTAAGACCCTTTTGCTTAAGACATCACACATTTAGGATTCATATTCTAGGATTTAAGCTGGATCTAACCAGAACGCCTCCTTCCTGGAGCCTACTTTTCATGGTACCATAAAATGCTATGCAAGCTGCTAAGGAAGAGAAGCAATTAATAGTTCTACCTACTCACAACACCTATGAATCACAGCAATGAAAAGATATTTCCAAAGGCATTCACATGTTGGTAGTAACCAAGAGCTATCTAATTGGACCTAAGACCAGTTTAACAGAAAGCCGATCATCCCAGATAACAGAAACCTAGCCTATTACCCAGATATAGTGAGGTCATGGGCCTTAGAAAAAAATCTACTACTAGTACTTTGTTAGATCTGCATTATTTCTTACTACAGTTTCAATCTTATCCTCAGACACACAGATAAATGTCTTGTTATTATCCCTCTCGAGGAATCTTCTCTTTACGCAAACTAGAGACTGTCATCGAAGGCCACATTGGATACAATGCTGAAATCAACAGATCACAGGCCCGGCTGATATATCTTCATCACAGTTCCTGTTTCTCTGACTCAGGAAACAACACAGAGGAAGGACAGAAAGATTGTACGAGTCAGAATACTAGGAACCCGCTGTGAAACAGTCATTCCTAGAAATGGCTGCAAAAGTAAGACCAGAACAATGCTACATAATTTTATACAATATTCCATAGGCAATCTTTGCAATGCAGAGTAATTTAAGGGCTTACTGGCTAAAACCATTTTTGGTTAGAAATCATAGAAAATTCAACTTGAAGTTACTCAAACAAGTTTTCAGTTTTCCTCACATGAGAAAAATTGTAACTGTTCAGTGAAACTGTTAATCAATGGTTTGATTTCTTCCCTCCATTTTGATATATGGTAGAATTTTGCCACTTTCCCCTTGATGTTAGGTGTAGTTATGTAACACGCTTTGGCCATTGGTATGGGAACAGATGTAGCTTATGCTATTTCTGGGCAGAAACCTTTAAAAGTGAGTGTTTCTGCCAAGTTCTTTTCTCTATGCTGTGGTGACAGCGATGGAGTACAGCCTTCACTGCCCACTATGGTTCCAGGAGGCTGTTGTGGCAACACACGTGTCCTTACTGACAAAAGACACATGTGTCACCTTTCTCTGTTTGGTTATCTTTCCTTTTCATTGTTTAAGTCACCCATAGTCTCAAAATGGTTGCTGAAACTTCAGGTATCATTTTTATATTCAAAATAGGAAGAATTGGTAAGGTAAAATTTGTGTGACTTACTTTAGAATGGCAAAAGTACTTCTTGGGAGTTTTAAGAAATTCTTTTACAGCTCTGGGTATAGTTAAGACTGGGTTAAATGGCCTCTAATTGTTAGGAGGGAAGCTGAACAAATGGGCATAGTACTATCCCCCTCTCACACACACAAAATACTGGATAGATTGAGAAAGGACACAATATCATGTGGACAGCAGACAGTGTGTACCACAAAGGCATAATTTACATGAAAAGAGTTTCTCTTTTCCCTTAAGATGAAAATAACTAATACGAATATTTGGCTGTACCTTAACAAGAATCATCTAAAATATTTATTTCCAGTCATCAATGAACTACAGAAAGTTACCTTCTGGAGTAATCCTCTCCAGTGCTCTATCCTAACAGAAGTTTCATGAGCTAAACCCAATTTCGCAGATTGTTACTGGGCACTTATGTAGGCTGTAATTTAAAAACTGACAGCTGCCAGGTATTCTCTGTGAGTCTTCCTTCCAGCAAGGCACTTCATTGGCTATGAAAAATTCACTTGCTCTGGTAATCCCATTTTTACACAAAAGAAAAAAAATAGTTTCTTAAAAATATTTAAGCAATTGGGAGATGGAGAGATGGCTTAGTGGTTAGGAGCACTTTTTGTTCCTTTAGTGGAGACTGGGTTCAATTCTGAGCACCCACATGGAAGCTCACAACTGTCTGTAAATCTAGTTTCAGGGGATGTGACACCTGCATATCAATGCACATAAAATAAATTTTAAAAAACTAAGCAATTGTTGCAGATTACCTAAACTATGGCCCTTGGGAGATTTGAAATCGACATGTGCCTTATTCCCTTCTCCTTGTGAATATTAAAGTTGTGAGTTTTAACAGGCAGCAATACTTCTACATTTTCCTATTTTCCAATTTGATAAAATTATATGTACCATATTTGTCCTTTCTTGAACTTTTCAATGAGAATTCCATTTTTAATCTGGACTTCTCTATGTACACGGTACAAAACCACTATTGCTTTTTATATTTAAAAATTCTCTGTTGATGATATAATGTGTTCAACATATGTATGGGGGTGGTGGTTGAGAAGGCAGGCACTCAAATAACAGCTTCTCTCAAACTTGAGGGCTCTCTAGATTTGGTTTAAAAATATAATCACTAGTCATTTTGTCACTTCCTCAGAGAGAGTTTAGTGATGCAGACAACAGGTCTGCTGAACCCATTCCTCCTTATTCTCCTTTGGGACTGATGATGCAAATAGTCTCATCATTTTGACACATATGAGGTTGGACTAAAGAGGCCAGTTTCTTCTTTTGACTTGGCCATCAAAGTTATAATTCTTGAAGACAAAATTCTGGCCCATTTTTCACTTTTGACTTCAAACAGACATCCAACAGAAGCTGATGTGTTTTAAATGTCCCAGCCCTGCATCTTATTCATTGATTGAATAGTTTATTAGAAGTGACATGGCAACATGGGTCATTTATAGGATGTGACCAGGAACTGGCCTAAGGTCCTAGTTTGAAGCCCATGAAGTTGGAGACTAGATCTTACTCCTGTGGATATATCAAGCTATATGGAGTAATAAGGACCTCTTAGAACATAAGTGAATGACGCCTCCCAGTCCACACCTGTTTAAGAGGAGAGTGGTACCCCAACCCTCAGGCCAAGCAGAGACTGTGGTCTCTGAACCACAACCTGGGACACAGCCCCGAGCACTCCAACCACACCCAGCTCTGCCCTAAACCAAAGAAAGCAGGACAAGCACCCCCAAGACATAGCTAGAGGGATGTACCACCGGCCAGACTCCACCCAAACTTCAATCTGCATCATCACACGTCCACAGCTGGAGACCCCAAAGCCTCCCTTTCCACAGCAGACAAAGAGTCAACTTAGACCCAACTAAGATTGACCCCTGTGACAACTGGAGACACACAGCTCCTTGACCTAAGCCAATTAAGAGATGACTGAGAGCAGCCTCTGCAATAACTGGAGACAAACAGCCCTCAGGCTCATAACTGACTAAGAGCTGACCAAGAGCTGACTAAGAGTGAACTGGGGAAACAATGGGCAGATGCCAGTGCAAGAATACGTATAACAAACAACATGAAGAATAATAGGAAACTACCAGAAAATGGTGGTGGTTCTTCAGTATCAAGACCTGAGCATAACAATGAAGAGAAAACAGAAGGAAATGACCTTAAAAACAACTTTATGAAGATAATAGAAGCTTTAAAAGAGGATATAAATAAACCTCTGAAAGAAATAGAAGAAAATACAGATAAAAAATTGAAAGAGATGAACAAATCTCTGAAAGAAAATAAAACAAAAACCATGAAAAAGAAAACAAACAGGTGCAAGAAAGGTTCTGGGAATTAAAATTGAAATAGATGCAATAAAGAAGGAACAATCTGAGGAAAAGCTGGAAATAGAAAACCCAAAGAAACAAACAGAAACTACAGATGCAAGCATACCCAATAGAATGCAATAGATGAAAGAGAGAATCTTTGGAGTGGAAGGTTCAATGGTGGAAATAGATATATCAGTTAAAGAAAACACTAAAACCAAAAAAGTCATAACACAAAACATCCAGGAAATCTGGGACACCATGAAAAGACCAAACCTGAGAATAATTGGAGTTGAAGGAGAAGAATACCAGCTAAAAGGCACAGAAAATATAGTCAACAAAATCATAGTAGAAAACTTCCCCAACCTAAATCAAGAAATACCTATAAAGATAGAAGAAACTTGCAGAACACCAAAAAGACTAGACCCCCCCCCTAAAAAAAGTCTGTTTGTCACATAATAATCAAATCATTAAATCTACATAACAAAGAAAATGCTAAGAGCTGCAAAGGAAAAAGGTCAAATTACCTATAAAGGCAGACCCATCAGAATAACACATGAATAATTAATGGGAAAAATAAAAACAAAAGGTACTGGTCAGATGTTGTACAGACACTAATAGAGTATGGCTGCCAATCCAGACTACTATACCCAGCAAAACTATCAACCACCATAGATGAAGTAAGCAAGATATTTCACGACAAAACAATATTTAAATGACATTTATCCACAAATCCAGCCCTATACAATGTACTAGAGGGAAAATTCCAACCTCAGGAAACCAGATACACCTATGGAACCATAAACAATCTATAAACCCAAAGAAGAAAAATCCAAAGAAGGGAAATACACACAACCTACCACCAAAGATAACAGGAAATAACAATCATTGGTCATTAATATCCCTTAATATGAATGGACTCAGTTCATCTATTAAAAGATACCCTAACATGATGGATACAAAACAAGAAGCCATCCTTTTGTTAGATACAAGAAACACTCTTCAACTTCAAAGATAGACACAAGCTCAGAGTACAGGATTGGGAAATGACTTTCTAATCAAATGGTCCTGAGAAAACTATCTAATGAAATAGACTTCAAACTAAAATTAATCAAAAGAGACCAGGATGGACATTATTTACTCATCTCAGAAAAAATCTATCAGGATGAAGCCTTAATCCTGAAAATTTATGCCCCAATGCAAGGGCACCTACATATGTAAGAGAAACACTACTAAAGCTTAAGCCTCACATCAAACCCCATACACTAATAGTGGGAGACTTCAATACCCCACTTTCACCCTTGGATATGTCAATGAGACAGAAACTCAATGTAAAAATAAAGGATCTAACAAATGTTATAACCCAAATGGACTTAATAGATATATACAGAACCTTCCACCCAAACACAAAGAAATATATATATTTCTCATCACTCCATAGAACTTTCTCTAAAATTGACCATATACACGGTCATAAGGCAAATATCAATGATACAAAAAATTAGGAATAATTCCTTGTATCATATCAGACCACCATGGTTTAAAGTTAGAGTTCAACAACAACAAAAACTACAGAAAGCAACATATTCATGGCACTTGAACATCTCTCAACTGAACCACCTCTGGGTCAAGGAAGAAGTTAGGAAAGAAATCAAAGACTTCCTAGAATTTAATGAAAATGAATTCATAACACACCCAATCTTATGGAACACAGCAAACTCACTTAGAAAAAGTAGATGGCAGAAAATAATCAACTTAGGGCTGAAATCAATACAATAGAAACAAAGAGAACAATACAAAGAATCAAAGAGTTGGGTCTTTGAGAAAGTCAACAAGTAATACAATCCCTTATCCAAACTAACCAAAAAATCAGAGAGAGAATATCCAAATTAACAGAATCAGAAATGAAAAGGGGGACATAACAACAGACACCCAGGAAATCCAGAAAATTATCAGGTCATATTTGAAAATCTGTACTCCACAAAAATGGAAAACCTAAAAGAAATGCACAGCTTTCTGGACAGGTACTACTTAACAAAATTAGATTAAGATGAGATTAAATACCTAAACAGATACATAACCAAAAGAAAATTGAAACTGTCATTAAAGTTTTCCAAGGGGGGAAAAAAAGCCCAGGATGAGACAGTTTCAGTGCAGAATTCTACCAGACATTCAAAGCAGAACTAATACCAATTCTATCAAACAACTCTATAGAAACTGAAGGAAAATTGCCAAACTCTTTTTATGAGGCTACAATTGCCCTGATCCCAAGCCACTCAAAGATATAACAAAAAAAGAGAATTACAAACCAATCTCCTTCATGAATATTGATACAAAAATGCTCAATAAAATTCTAGCAAACTGACTCCAATAACATATCAAAAATGTCTTCCACCATGATCAAGCAGGTTTCATCCCAGAAATCTAGGGATGGCTTAACATGTGAAAAACAGTGAGTGCCATACATCATATGAACTGAAAAAAAACAAAAAACAAAAAACAAAAAACAAAACAGTAACATATGATCATCTCATTAGAAGCCAAATAATGCTTTGACAAAATAACTCCTTTGTGATAAAAGTCCTGGAAAGATCAGGAATACAGGGAAAACACCTAAATATAATAAAGGCAATATACAGCAAGCCAGCAGTCAACATCAAACTTAATAGAGAAATACTCAAAGCAATCCCATTAAAATCAAGAACAAGACAAGGCTGTCCTCTCTCTCCTTATCTATTCAATATAGTTCTCAAAGTTTTAGCTAAAGCAATAAGAGAACAAAAGGAGATTAAGGGGATACAAATTGGAAAGGAAGAAGACAAATATCACTATTTGCAGATAATATTATTGTATGTAAAAGTGACCCCCAAAATTCCACCAGGGAACTCCTACAGCTGATAATCACCTTTGACAATGTAGCAGGGTACACGATAAAAAACAAAACAAAACAAAACAAAAAAACAATAGTCCTCTGATGTGGGGATGTCTTTCTGTATGCTGTGAATATCAATGTTTAAATAAAGAAGCTGTTTTGGCCCATGACAGGCACCATAGAAAAAGTAGGTGGGAGAATCAGAATAGGTAGGAAAGGAAGGGCAGAGTCAGACGCAGACCAAGCCAGCTGCCTGAAGGAGCATCATGTAAGGAACACAGGTGAGCCACAGGCCATGTGACAGACAGATTAATGAGAATGGGTTGAGTTAAGATGAAAGAGCAAGCTAGAAATGTGCCTGAGCCATAGGCCAAACAGCATGGAGTTAATATAAGCATCTGAATCATTTTGGGGGACCTAAGCAGCAGCAGGTGGCTAAGGGGTCTAGGGTGGCAGGTCTGTGGGTCTGGGACCTCTGGATGGGGCCAGAAATCTCACTCTAACAGCCCTCATATAAACTAAGGATAAACGAGCTTAAAAAGTAATAAAGGAAACATCACCCTTTATAATAGCTGCAAGTAGCATTAAATATATTTGTGTAACTCTAACCAAAGAAGTAACAGACCTTTTTGACAAAAACTTTAAGTTACTGAAGAAAGAAATTGAAAAGGATATCAGAAAATGAAAAGATCTCCCATGTTCCTGGATAAGTAAGACCAACATAGTAGAAATGAAAATTTTATCAAAAGCAATTATACAGATTCATTGCAATCCCCATCAAAATCCCAACACAATTTTTTTTACAGATCCCAATACTCAATTTCATATAGAATAACAGGAAGCCCAGGATTGCCAGAACAATCCTGGCCAATAAAAGAACTTCAGGAGGAATCACCATCCTTGACTTCAAGTTATACTACGGAGCTACAGTAATAAAAGCAGCCTGGTACTGGCACAAAAACAGACTCAAGGATAAATGGAATCAAATTGAAGACCCAAATATTAACCCATACATCTATGAACATCTAATTTTTGATAACGAGCCCAAAAATATCCAATGGAAAAAAAAAGACGTCTTCAACAAATGGTGTTGGCATAACTAGATGGCAGTATGTAGAAGAATGCAAATAGATCCAAACCTATCACTCTGCACAAAACTCAAATTGAAGTGAAATAATGACCTCAACATAAATGCAGCTACACTGAACTTGATAGAAAAGAAAGTGGGAAATACTCTCCAACACATTGGCACAGGTGACCACTTCCTAAATTTAACACCAGCAGCATAGACACTAAGAACAACAATCAATAAGTGGGACCTCGTGAAACTGAGAAGCTTCTGTAAGGCAAAGGACATAGTCAATAAGACAAGATGACAGCCTATAGAATGGGAAAAGATCTTCACCTATCCTATAACTGATAGAGAGGACTGGTCTCTAAAATATATAGAGAACTCAGGAAAGTAGAGCCCCCAAACCTAAATAATCCAATTAAAAATGGGGTTCAGTACTAAAAAGGGAATGCTCAACAAAAGGATTACAAATAGCTGAAAGGCACTTAAAATGTGCTCAACATCTTTAGCCATCAGAGAAATGCAAATCCAAACAACTTTGAGATACCACCTTATACCTCTCAGATCATCTAAGGTCAAAAATACAGATGACAGCCTTTGCTGGAGAGGATGCAGAACAAGGGTAACACTCCTCCATTGTTGGTGGGAGTGTAAACTTGTGCAGCCTCTCTGGAATGCTGTATGGTGGTTCCTTAGAAAACTGTAGATCAATCTCCCCGAAGATCCAGAAATACCACCCTTGGACATATACTCAAAGGATGCACATTCATACTCCAAAGAGCTTATCTCAACTATGTCCATAGTAGCATTATTCATAATAGCAAGAGCATGAAAACAACCTAGATGCCACCTCAACTGAAGAACAGATTAACAAACTGTGATACATCTACACAATGGAGTACTACTCAGCAGTAAAAACAAAAAATGACATCCTAAAAATTGCAGGAAAATGAATGGATTTAGAGAATACCTTCCTGAGTGAAGTATCACAAGCCCAGAAAGATAGTCATGGGTTGTACCCACTTATAAGTAGACTTTAGACAAAAAGCAAAGAATACCCAAGCTACAAACCACAACCCCTGAACAGCTTGGGATCAGACGGAATTTAAGAGAGACATCCAGAGATTCCCCTAGGAAGAGAAAATAGAGAAGATCACCTTAGCAAATTGGGATCATATTGGGTTGCAATCAAGAAGAGGTGGGATCAAATCATGAGAGAAAGAGATGGTTGAGAGAGAGGAACAACAAAGAGGGAGAAAAAAAGAGATGGACATCTTGTTAGAGGAAGCCATTGTAGGGATGGAAAGAGACTGGGTGCTAGGGAAACCTCTAAGAACTCACAGGATGTCCCTGGCTAGGTCTCCCAACAATAGTGGAGGGGGTACCTAATCAGAACTTCTCCTATAATCAAATAAACAACCACCCTAAGTGTCATCACAGAACCTACATCCAACAATGAGTAGAGGCGGAGGTAGAGATCCACGGCTGAGCACTAGGTCAAGCTCCTGTTTCAGCTGAGAGCAGGGGAGGTGAGTCTCTATGAGCAAGAAGATAGGGATTATGAGGAAAATTTCCACAGTGATAGCTATCTAGAACTCCATGAAGCTCCCTGAATCAAGAACAGCCAATGGGGAACCATCTGGAAAAGGAGCTAGGCCCTCCAAAGGTAGGCAACTGTCGATTATCATGGGCATTATGTGAAGCCTCAAAAGGTGGGGTCAGACTGTATTCCTGTGCATGGGCTGTCACCTTGGAATCCATTCCCTGTAGAAGAACACCTAACTCAGTCTTGATATTGTGATGAGGAAATCGGCCTTGATTGGAGTGGATATGCCATGCTGGGCTGACCCACCTTGGGACTTCTTGCTCTTTTGGTGGAGGGGATGTGAGCTGGGGGTGTGTGGGAGGCTGAAGGCTGACTGGGAGGGATTGGGGGGGGAGCAGGGAGATACATGGATAAAAAGGACTTTTTTATATAAGATATAGAATAAAATTAACATAAAAAGATATTTTCCATAAAATGTACAGTGAAAAAAATAATTGGAATCAAATTCATCCTGTATTAATTACATATTAAAATGAAAAGTTTCAGAATATCCTGCACAATGTTTAAGGCATGGCCATGTTCTTGAATGCTATGAACAGGATGAAATTGAACTTCATTTTGTTCCCCAAAAAGGTTTAAAAAAACAACCCCACTAAATTATGGTGATAGCTTTTGTGACACTAGTAGGTTCACCTGCCCAGTCTCTGATAAAAATCTTAAGTTTTCCAAAAAAACGGTTTGGCCTTCAATCGGCTTCTATAGGATAAGTTTTTAAACTCTTGGGTTGGTCTGTTGACAAAACTGTGACTTTGTATTTTGCATGGGTGACGTGTGATACTCTGCACTAAGGGGAATATGTTCTGTTACATTGTGAATAATTGTCCTACCTACTGGTTTAATAAAATGCTGATTGGTCAGAAGGCAGACAGGAAGTGTGGGCAGTTCTACCAGACAGAAAGAGTAGAGGAGAGACACCAGAGAGATGCCAGCAGAAGCAGAGGAAAGAAGCTGTAATGCGGCTCTAAGAAATAGTACCCAGCCACATGGCTAAACAAGATAAGAATCATGGGTTAGTTTAAAAGCAAGAGCTAACTAGAATATGCCTGAGTCATAGGCTGATCAGCATAAAATTAATATAAATGTCTGTGTGTTTCTGTGGGACTGCAAGTCTGCAGGTCTGGACCACAGGCTGGATAGACCAGAAACTACATACTATACTACAAGCAGTATAATTTATGGTAGTGCTAGTGACAGGGTACCCTGACAAAAGGCAGTTATGCCTGTGTGGCCATACCTTAATAAAACTTTGATCACTAAAGCTTGAAAGTTTTCCTGCTTTGAAAATGCATATTTTTACATATTATATTTGACAAAATTGTTAATGTTAAATGCCTGTGCTAGGTAATTTTATGTCACCTTGACTCTAGCTAGAATCATGTGAAAGGAGGGAGCTTCGATTTGGAAAATAAGATCTAGGTGTAGGATATTTTCTTAATTGGCTATTAATGGGAGGGCTCTGCCCATTGTTAGTAGTTCCATCTCTGGTTGATGGCCTTGGGTTCTATACGAAAGAAGGCTGAGCAAGTCAGAAAGAGGAGCTACTAAGCAGCTTTCCTCCATGGCCTTTATATCAGCTCCTGCCTCCATGTTCCTTGCATGTTTGAGTTCCTATACAGACTTTCTTCAATGATGAAGAGTGATATGGACATGTAAGTCAAATTCTTTCCTCCCCAGCTTAACTTTTGGTCATGGTGTCTCATCACAGCAACAGTAAGTTTAATTAGGACAGAGCCATTACATTAGCTACTATTTAATACTTGTCAAGAAACAGCTTAAGGGAGGAGAGGTTTTAATTGTCTAGTGATGTTGGGTGATATAGGAGGAAAAGTCATGGAAGTGGTTATCTCAGTGGTGGCAGGATCCTGCTGCAGGTCAGGAAGCAGATGTGGGATCAGAAATGGCACTGGATAGTAAGACCCCAAGGCCTGCCTTTCCTCTGCTGAGGCTGTGACTCCTACGGGTTTCACAAACTCCCTGAACAGTGCTGCAAGCTGAGAAGCAAACATTCAAACGTGTGCCTGGGGGTGGGAGCATTTCACATTAAACCACAACAGCCCTCCATATGTCTCCACTGAGAGGAAGAGCTGGAAACTGCACCTGGGACTCCTGGGGACTCTGTTTGGTAAGCTTATCTTCCCTTTGCTAGCTTGCATCTGAGTCCCTTCACAGTGTAACTGTGAGCATAATGACTTACTGAGCTCTGTGATTCTCCCTAGGAAGACATTGCCCTGAGGGGGATCTTGGGGACCTTCCACCTTAGCATCTTATACTACAGGAATACTAAAGGTCTGAAAATATTTGTAATCAATTTCTGACTAAGCTTCCCACAATCCCTACCCACAACCAAACAACAACAATAACAAAAATCATATTGGGCAAACAAACTATTCTCTTTTCACACTGGCTCAGAAATGTACTTAGATGTCTTAAATGGTTGCTTTGATAGATTTTTGCACATCCACAGTAGGCAGGTGGTGGCTAGTTACATATATAAAATAGGTTTTTCCTCATTACTAGTGGATCTGAACATTGCATATGAGGGCTATCATTAACATTTCCATGGGCAGCCTTTTGAAGAATTAGGATGCATTCTAAGAATATTTCTTTCCTGGTATATTTTTTAATTTAGCTTAACTAACTGGTTAAGAATCTCTTTTCTTAATTACTAAGTTACCTCCATAAACATTTATTAAATCAACCTCATGCCTTTTAGTTAAGACTGGTTTATGTCATTCCTTTTAAATGCATCTTTCTTCCTGTTATGGATATGAAGCTCAGACTTTCTGGGAAGGCTGTACAGAAATTATTTGGAGGCTGGAGAGATGACATAGGAGTTAATAACTCTGTCTTCTCTTCCACAGAACCCTGGTTACCACAAGATAGGTTCACAACCATCTGTAACTCCAGTCCCAGAAGACCAGAAGCATGTCATGTAGACTTACATGTAGGAAAATCACCTATGCACATAAAACAAGAACTAAGCTAAAAAAATTTTTAAAAATTATTTGGGGAACAGGCTCTTCAGTGCTCAGTTCTAGAGTTCTACTGGGTATGAATAAGGGTTGCATCCCTGTATCTCCCACTATTTTGTATGAAAAGTCCAGAGAATTGGATTGAATTGAACTGGAATCAGGTTTCCTTTCTTTGGACATTTTAAAGCTTCTATTTCTGGAATGTTAAACAATCATACATACTTCATGCCAATACTTCCCCATCCACTCAAGAGAGATTCCTAATGTATTTTATAATAAATCTCTGAGCAGAAATTTTAGACCCTTGGAATCCTACCAGAAACTTTCCCATTCAGCTGTTTGTACCATTTAAGGATCCCTTGCTTTTCAACCAGCTTTGCCTTCTTCTCTGGTCCATTGTGTTACTTTCCCTGTGGATTCGATCCTATCACTTCCTAGTCTCCAACACGTGAGAACTGCACATGCTCTGTTAACTCTTACATCTCAGTACTAAAAATAATTGTTAAGATGAAGTAGCTGCTCATTGATTGATCAATGGTTGTTGGGTTCTTGAATGGAGGGAAGTCTGGTTCACTGTACTTTTATCTTAGACTGATCTATAGGAATGTCAATTTAGACCAGAGACTCGGCATTCTCCAGTTCTTAGATTGAACATTTTAGTAATTTAGAGAAAATAATAAAAGGGCCTTTAAAAACCTTGATGAATAAGAACACTATTAAAAGATATTTTTTTAAACAAGTTGCTAGTGAATTTTAAGATTCTTATATAAAATCAATATTTAACAGGAATACCATAGGTAGAATCTGGTACATACCATATGAAGTAGAAATTGGGCCATGGAAGGGGAGAGTGTAAAAGAGAGAGTCTTCTTACAAGTTGTCATTCTTCACTTAAAGGGTGCGTTCTATTTTGGTAGCATCTCTGCTGCAAGCATTCCCACAGTTTTTAATAGCTCAGCCTCAGCTGTCATGAACATTTGTGTTAATTTTTCCTCTTCAGCACACAGAGGAATGGCTGTGTGTCGTTTGCAGATACCTAAATTTGCTTCCTAAGAATGTGACTTGAAGATGTCCATCAACCAGAGCTCCCAAAGTTCCCTTCTATTTATCAAGAAGCAGGGGATGCTGGATGCTTGGAAACTCATTTGCTGGCATAACAGATGATGCTGGAGTTTAAATGAAACAGTGGACTCCTTGGAAATTGCATTTCTGCTGCTGTTATTAGTAGGCTCTGTTAATAACAATGACTCCATGTGCTTATCTTTCTAGGCCTCAGTTTTAGTTTCATAACGAGGCTCTGAGGACCTAAAACTGTTAGCTACATGTGAACAATAGTGAGAATTAGAATTAATCCTTCATCTTTCAATGGTTTTAAATGCTTCCTGTTTTCAAAACATCACTTTTGTGAATCTATGCCACAATGGGTATATTAATTCACTATTGATGCCATAAGTTATCATAAGTTCAACAGTTTTAGACAATAACAATGTTACCACAGTCCTGTATATTGTAAATCAGATGCAGGTGGCTCAGATGCTTCTTGTACCTGGCTTCCACTAAGCCAAATTCAAGGTACTGAGAATGTGACTTTCTTTCCAGAGACTGTAGAAGTGATTCTCTCATTACAGGCTGTCCAGAGAAGGTTCTTTTTTCCTCACTTGCCTGCTTCCTTTATGATTCATAAGAGTAGCAAAATTAAAGTTATAAAGAAGCAACAAAAATAATTTTATGGTTGGGGTCCACCAAAATATGAGGAACTGCATTAAAAGCTTGCAGCATTAGGAAGGTTGAGAGCTACTGTTTTAGAATGTATTTGGATTCTCCTGCATTTTCCCCACCTCACCTCTCCCTGGGAATTCATGCACACTGGCAAAGCATTCCATGGATGACATGCCTATATTCTGAGAATTTTATATTCCTTCAGATTTAATACCAGAAATAATGGTATGAGCCCAGCGTTTCCTTCATTCTCATCTGCCTTCTGCTTTCCCTTTGTTTTTGCAAGTCTGCAGTGAAGTACTGGGTCTATCTAGACAATCTAGTGTAAACCACATAGCTTAGTGTTCATCTCCTTAAGAACACCTACAGAGAACTTATTGGTAAGTAGGTTTCAATGTGATTGACTAGTTAATTATTGAGAAATCAGGGAAAACATTATAATCTCATTTAGCAGAAGTATTATAGTTTGGATATGAAGTGTCTCTATAAAGTGTTCATGTGATATAGACTTTGCTCCCCAAATTTGTGGTGCTAATGAGAAGTGATTGTGATAATTTATCAGTGGATATCCATTCAAGAATTCATAGTTATTTGGACTATTATGAAGTAGGGACTACATGTAGGGAGAACGCTGAGAGTCTGTCTTTGTATATTTCGTTTTTGGATTTATTTTCCCTTCTTCTCGGTTTCCTAACTACTGTGATGTGAGCTGTTGTGTTCTGCCATATAGGTGTTGATATTTTATCTTTTATTTGAAGTTAACTTTTGTTAAGGAAGTCTGTAGTGACATTGGAGTATGGGATTGGGCTGAAGGCTATGGTAGCAGCAGTGCCATCCGTGTGTAGGCTCAGGCCAGTGGGCAACTTGGTTTGGTTGCTTGGTGCTTACATATTTTTGATCATTTGAGAATGAATGAGGGACACGCAGTAACTTGCTTCTGGGAAGGTGTCTGTTTTTAGCTAGGCTCATAATGGCTATGGAAATACCACAGTGAAAGTAGAAACATCAGGATAAACAGTGATAATTACAGTAGACCATAGGCCATAGATGGTGTTACAGTGAGATCTCTTGGTCCCGGGAAGCCAGAGGTCCAGACACACAGACTTGCTGCACCAGACCCCTTAGCTGCCCACAGCTGACCAGGCCCCCAGAAATGATTTAGACACTAACATTAAGTTTATGTTGCTTGGTCTATGGCCTAGGCATTTTGTTAGCTTGCTCTTATATCTTAACCCATTTTCTTAAATCTGTCTGCCACTTGGCCCATGGCTCACCTGTGTTTTTCACGTTTCCTCTTGCGTAGCTGGCTCAATCTTTCTCTGACTCTGTCCTTCTTTTCTTATTTATTCTGATCCCCCAGCCTACTTTTTCTGGTGCCTGACATAGGCCAAAACAGCTTCTTTATTTAAAAATTGATATTCACAGCATACAGGAAGACATTCCCACATCATCTCCCCCTTTCTCTCTAATCAAAAATGATAGTTTTCATTTTAACATAGTAAAATTATATATAACAAAATAGCTATCAAGCAAGAATTATAGTTATAATATTTAGTTTATTTGTATTTAGTAAAATTAAAGAAAATATTTTATCATTTATTTTATTTTTATGAAATTAAAGTTTCATATTTAATATATTTTTAAGTGACTAAGAAAAACTATATAACTACTTAATCTTTAACTATATTAAAGACGATAGAAGGATATATTTATTCAAGTAAACTGGAAGTGTAAGTAACGTTTAAAATCTAGAAATGACAGAGGTGACACTTAGCTGCCTCGACAGTTACTCAAAGTTTTTTTTTTATAAAGTTGTGGCATTTATTTTTAGCTTATAGGCTTAGAGTTTGTTTTTTTTTTTAATTTTAGTGAAGTAGGAAAGTTTTGTTTATTTATCAGTTGTTTTTTTTTTTTTTTCTTTTGAGTCTTGAAGAATGTTTGACAGTTTTTTTGCAAAGCAGGAACTTGAATGACTATCTTAGCTTGTTGTGCTAAAGTTTAGAGGTTATTTTTTTATGGAACTTGCATGTCAAGCAGTCAGTATAAGAACAGATTCATGTTTAGTGGCTAACCAATGCCATCAATAAACTGTGGTGGAATTCAGGTGTCAGCTGATAAGGTCCAAAGACGATTATCCAGGGTCCTGGACTCCTGAAGGGGGAGTGGCCAACCCCATTCATATGGGGCTGCTGGGATCTTGAGAGGCCCCAGTCTATCAGGCACCTTTATAAGCTATTACCTATATCGTAAGTATTGGCTTATATTTTAATAAATATTAATGTTATATTGATATTTAAAAAAAACTCCCACCTTCAAGTAGGGATGCCCCTGAGGGTAAGTGGGGTTGTAATTAGTTCTGGTCCCCAGGCTGTATAAACTTCATGAATGTTAACTTTGACTTCCAGGACAGTATGTAATTACCAATAAACTTGTCAGTAAATTATTGTAAGATAAAAGCAATGTTTATACTAAAATAGCAGAGCTATTACATCTCCGAGTTTTCAAGGTGTTCTCACATTGTACTGCATCTACCAACTTTGAGTTAGAAATTAAGTTTAAGCATCTTTGTATTTGACTAAAAGTGGTAACATTTTTAACTTTTATATGATGTGTCAGCTAAGCTAACTACATAAGAGCACATATTCAATGCTACCTTTTCCTTGTTACTGTGTCAAGATACATCAATAGAAGACACAGGAAGTAGGGGATTTCAGATCTTCAATCTCCCTCCTCTTCTCCAAATCCCTCTCCCCAGTCTCATCCCCAGTACAGTAGCAGAATATATGCAGCAGTCTCTCCTTCTTATCCTTGAGCTCTATCTGCTTATTCATATCTCCCATATTCTCTCTTATCACCACCCCTCTGCCTTGGGCACTAATTTCCACAGGCACTCCCTGAAAACCCTGGCCTTGCTGTCAGAGAAGCAGATAGGCTAGGGAAAAGGCAATCTCCAGATCTTTATTCACCCTCCTCGCATCCAAACCCAGTCCCCTGCCTTATTCCCAGCTCTGAAGCAGATCTCTGGTTCTAGACTCTCTTGTATCTTGCCCTAATTCTTAAGGAACTAGGTAGATTGAGGTGGCTTAGCCAGACAACCTCCCTCCTGTGTATGCCCACAGCCCCATCCCTCTGTTCTAAGTGTCCACTCCCAATACAGAGAAACACACTGTAACAGAAGTATCTCAGAAGTAGTCTCTACCAGGTAGCCCACGGCCACTACACTGCCCTCAGGCTAGAGAAGGCAAAATAAAATAAGCACCAGAATACCCACTCAACAAAGACAACACCATATATGAGCATCTTGAATTACAGTCATCCCAAACACAGATAACAACAGCCAGAACAATTTGTCTCCTTTGAAGACCAGCATCCCTGCTACAGTAAGCTCTGAGAAATTCAACATGGCTGAAGCACAAAACATGGGCTTCAAAATAACTTTTATTATTATGTTAGAGATCCTTAGCAAGGAAATTAATAAACCCAC
Organism: Phyllotis vaccarum; assembly: GCA_033318265.1. Taxonomy (NCBI): domain Eukaryota; kingdom Metazoa; phylum Chordata; class Mammalia; order Rodentia; family Cricetidae; genus Phyllotis; species Phyllotis vaccarum. The sequence goes on from JARWLC010000001.1 coordinate 11,087,753, forward strand.
TAAAGAAATCTAAGAAAACACACACACACAAACTTACATACAAACAAAAAACAGTGGAATGAAATGAAGCGTTCAAGAAGTGTATAAAATCAATAAGGAAAATTAAAAATGAGGGAGGGTTGGAAATAAAAAAAATATAAGAATTCAAACCGGAACCTCAAAAAAAAAAAAAAAAAAGCCTCACCAACCAAATACAAGAGATGGAATGGAACCGTAGGCATTGAAGACCAGATAGAAGAGATAGATATCTCAGTAAAAAAAAAAAAGAAAGAAAGAAAAAAATAAATCCAGGTACAAAATATACAGAAAAGGTGTGACACTATAAAAATATGAGATCTAGGAAATAGGAATTAGAGAAAGAAGAAGAAACCTAGGTAAAAGATACAGAAAATATTAACAAAGTAGAGAAAAGTTTCCCTAATTACAAGAAGGAGGTGCCTATCAAAGTACAAGACACATACAGAACACCCAATAGAAGAGACCAGGAAAGAAAGTTCCCTTAGCAGATAATAATCAAAATACATTTAGAAAAAAAAAAGACAGAAGGAAAAAAAAGAATTGTAGTGTATAAAGGCATATCTATTAGAATAACACCTGATTTCTTAATGGGGAGACTCTAAAAGCCAGAAAGGCCTTCGACTTCTACGAATTCAAAGTGAACACAGATGCTTGCCTAGACTCCTATGCCCAGCGAAACAATCACAATAGACAGAGAAAGACATGCCACCATAAAATCAAATTTTAGCATTATCTGTCTACAAACCCAGCCCTATGTAAGTTGCTAGAAGAAAAACTTTAATCTATAGCAACTAACCACACCCAAGAAAACATGTGGAATAAATAATCACAGACTAGAAAATCAGAGGAAAAAAACCCACCAATATAACAAAATAATGTGAATCAGCAAATACAGCTCACTGAAAATCTCACTATTAATGTTCTCAAGTACCCAAAATAAAGACACAGAGTAACAGTACAGATTTGCAAACAGGATCCATCCTCCTGCTGCATCCAAGAAACATACCTAAGGTTAGGCATCACCTTAGGTAAAAGGATTCCTCACATATTCATGTGTGGGGATGTGGTAGGGAAATGAGCGAGAGGGGGAAATAGTGCTTAGGATCTAAATTAAAGATCTATTAAAAAGCTTTAAGGAAACACACTGGTTATTAAGCTAATTAAAAATATATAATTTTAAGGAAGAAATCTTCTGGCTACAGGGTGGGATAATCATTCTTTTGTAAAGAGTGGTCACTTTGGATTGACCATGTACTAGTTGATGGCCCCATGCACATGGACATATGGGTAGCACTAACTGAACTTAGTGAGTTATCAAAAATATGGAGCTGGGAGAGAACATCTGGAGGAGATAGGGGCAAACTGGAGGAAGTTATATGAGTAGATATGAAAATAATTCATTGAAAAAATGTATGAAACTCTAAAATAAAGAGAAATTTAAAAATACTATTTTTTAAGTTGAATAAAATTCTGATACTAAGCATGACTATGTCTATGTATTTCTAACTTCTTGCTATATAGGCATCAATTAAACTCTTGAGTACATTTTTAAAAGAAGATTATTTATGTTTTAACACCTTTATTTCCCCTGCTATTTGAATAAGGGGTCTTACATGCCTTTGACATTGGGTTCTATGGGTTTTCTACAAGTACTGCTTTCCTTTACACAATTTTAAAAGTAAAATGCTTTAAGAAAATTGAGTATAATGCCAGCTCTGGAAGAGGATTTAGGGATCATATATCCAATTACTAATTTAACTTTTGAATTAGTGACAGTCGTTAAGTCATTTCTTTACACAAGCTCAGTACTCTTTTAAAAAATATTTGGGCTTTACCAATTATTATTTACTGTGGTTATAAGTGATTTGGATGAACAGCTGTGCTTACGTTCATCATTTCCCTTTCTGTAGAATCAAGGACTTCCTGTGCTTGAGAACTGTAGCTGTGAGACACATGGGGGTTTTTCTGGCTTTTCTGTTTCTTGTCTCTCAACCTTTCTCTAGTTCTAAAAACAAAAATACGGATCTCTTCTTAAATATAAAAAATATATTTTGAAATTTTACATAATTAACTAGTTGCAAAGAGGCTTTCACACATTTCCAGTTTAGGTTAGGTTATTTCTTATCCTCTGTATTCCACATCATTCCTCCTTCACTCTTGCTTTTAACATTTAACATTTCTTTGATATACAATGTGTTGTAGTATCCTCTCCAATATCTTTTAACTGGGTTCCAAGATGGTAGAATTCCTGATGGCTTTTTGTGCTCTCTTTCTTTAGGTTAACCCTTTTCTCCCACCAACTTTAAAATAACAAGTTATTGTGATGACTTTTGCTTACCTGTCATCACTACGGGAAGACATCACACACATTAGTCATAGAGTACAGCTGCTCTGGGAGGGAGAATCAGTTTGTGAATATGTGACCATAGGTAGCTTGGCCATGCTCTAGAGGCTGGCTTTGCATCTGCACACACAAAAGCAGCACTAATTAGAACTGGTGGATTAAATAAAAAAAGAATTCAGAAAGCAGGGAAAGAGACATATGGAGGGATCTGGGGAGTTGGAGGGGGTAGGGGATTATATGAATTTATTTCATTGTGTACATGCACGGAATTATTTAAGATTAAAACTTAAAAATAAGAAACTACTGTTTGTTTTTAAACTCAACTTTACTCATAAACATCCAAGATTTTCAGATTTGCAAATTCTGTTAACAGATGCCCCTAAATGTCTTTCTACTCAGCCAGGGAAACGTTTCATGTGATCATTCTTTGTCTTTATTCCATAGATCTTTACGGCCGGCCTCTTTTTCTGTAGCACTTAGCTTCAGTTTTGAACCTGACACTCCCAGCAAGAGAGACACTTAACTGAGTTGAATCCATTGTATTTTCCTGTGTGCATATCTGCAGGTATTTTCTTAATTGCTAGTTGATGTTGGAGGGCGAAACTCACTGTAGGCAGTGCCATCCCTAGGGAAGTGGGCTGGAGCTGGGGAAGAAAGGGAGCTGAGTAAGCCTGGGGGAGCGGGGAGCGAACCAGGAAGCAACACTCTTTCATGGTTTTCATTTTCGCTCCTGCTTCTAGGTTCCTACCTTAAGTTTCTTGTTCTACCTTCCTCAATGATAGATGAAAATAAGTTCTCCACCCTCTGTAAGTTTTTTTGTTGTTGTTGTTTTTTTTTTTTTTTTTTTTTTTTTTTGGTCACAGTGTTTGTCAAAGCAACAGAAAAACCAAACTAGAATTTCTCACCATTAGAAAAATGTTAAAAATTTGAAACTAGAATTGTCATGGCCATAGAATTTAGTAATTCTTCCGGTAAGAATATAACCGTATTTAATGAAGTCAATGTATTCAAAAGATAATTGTATTCCTATATTTTAAGGAGTTGATAAGGTATCCATGATTAAATAAATGGATAAAGAAAATGTGAGATATATATATACACACATATGTTCCATATATACATATATTCACGTATACATATTATAAATTATTTTTAAGAAGTGAACTTAAAACATATTTCTTTTGATAGTATATATGTTGGTGTTTTGCCTGTATGTATATCTGTGTAGAGGTGTCCAAACAGTTACAATTGCGAGCTGCTGGAAATTGAAGCCAGGCCCTCTAGAAAAGCAGCCAGTGTTCATTCTTGCTAAGCTATCTGTCTAACTACTAGAATTAATTAAATTATATTATTTGTATAAAACTTAAATAAGTAAATGTTATATAATGAGACATTCTGGCAAGTAAACTAAACCAAATTTAGGGAGAGAGAAAAACAGGTTCCTAGAGAACAAGCAGGAAAGAGCTTTCAGTATCCAGAGACAGAGAGCTGGTACATGATTGAGAGAGAAGCTGAGCACTCTGCTTTGATCACCACACATTATAAACATGTACAATCATGTCGTGACCCCACATCATCAATACAAGCTTTACATGTCAGCAAAGCATGAAGGTGTACTTAACAATGACTTCTGGATCAGATTATTTCAAAGAGTAACTACCTTTAGTAGTTAGTGCTACTGTCTTGAAAAAACTATATAATTTTTTTGAAAAGAGGCTACATCTATTTATTTTATAGGATTTTGATGATCCAGATTTCAAGACTTTATAAAATCCTCCTCTCCTAGTCACCCTTATAGGATGAAGAGTGTGCTGACTCATGCTTTATTGTGTGTGACAGGCTAGCTTACTGGAATAGTTATGCTCCTATTCTGTGCATTAAAATTGCTTTAAGAAATAAATTTAGTGCTCTCCGATTAACTTTATAACATTTGATATTGTGTCCTTAAAAATTCTCTTTAGAAAAAAACAAAATGATTAAGGCTTTTATGATTCATACACTCCCGACTTTGGGATGAAAATAAAATTGCATTTTGACAACATTGAGTTTTAGGTGAATTTGAGTAAATTTCAGGGCTTTATGTTTGCCCAATCTATTGGTTGCTTGTTTTGAAAACCATTTGGTTTTACCCATATGCCTTTCCATGTGGCAATGTGGATACTGTTGAATGCCTTTATTTACTCTTGCTTAAATCTACTTTGTATAAAAGAAAAGCCCAGTACTTTAAGATAAAATTAGAAGCAAGAGTCACTGGAGAATAATGATAAACTTTCAAGAAGACTGTCAAAAAAGCACCCTGTGGCACACATTAAAAATTATTTTTCTTTTGAGACCAGGATAAAGTCCCCAAAGAAAACATGTATTGACATGCTGTATCACCCGCTGTCAAATTGACAAGAACATGTGCTTCTTTAATTTCCTTGACACTAGAATTGGAAGAGAAAAAATGAAATCATTCCATGACTGACAGTACAGGTAGAGAGTTTACTTCATGCTGTTCCAAGCAGATTTATCTCTTAGCTATCATTTTGTCATTTCCATGAATTTATTAGACATTAAAATGTCTTTAAAGAATGCTACAAGATTCAAACCACCAAACAGATCAGTTTGAATTTTCACAGTTGTACATAGATTATTTTTCTGAAATAATTTGAATCAGTTGTTCGAGAGACTCTTGGTATAAAGTGTTTGAGAAACTTTCTTCAGGTAAAACAAGAGGTGTAATTAGGGAAATATGGCCACTTGTGATCATTTGAGCTGCCATCCAGTATGTACATCATGACAGACACGAACCATTCAACAGAATTCTTGACTCTGTAGTTTCAAAATGATGTAGGGATATTATAGCACAAACAGACACATATAGCATGGGTATGTTTTGGATCAGATAAAGAGAAAATGAGCAACAGTATTGCATGTGTAAACACAAGGCTCTTGTAGACTCTTTGGTGAAATAAAGATATTGCCAAAAACATAAATGTCATTTTTGAGTATTATCTGGGGGAAAAACTTTATGTGTTCATTAATTCGAAAGTCTAGTGACCACAGAAAACAAAACAAACAAAACCCCCAAACTATTCACAACAAATTAAACAGGACCAAAGACTGTTAGTTTGCACAAAAGAAAAACAGACCCAAACCATCATGATTTCTACATAGCCACTGCTGTGAATCAGTTAGGTGAGAGAGAAAACAGAATCACAAGCTTAGTTCAGAAATGATTTACCCTTATTTAATTTAATTTTGTTCTTTTTAATTATATATATATGTGTGTGCGCGCGTGTTTTGACTACTTATAAATCTGTCAGAAGAGGATACTAGAGAGCATTGGATCCCCAAAGCCTGGCTCAGATGGTCATGAGCTACCCTGAAGGTACTGGGACAAAATCCAGGTCTTATGCATGAACATCCATGTACTTAATAACTTGTTACTTGTAATTTCAGGGTCATCCTGTGTGTTGAACTGCTGAGCCATTCCTCCAGCTCCTCATGCTTTATTTTTAAAAGATATTTTTTTCCGACTCTGATTGTAGAATTTGATTTTTTTTTTTTTTTGGCCAGATTTTCTCTGTAAATGTTGACAGAAGAGTTGAAATAAGTTACTGACTGCTATTAGCTTATCATTCAATATTAGTATTATCATTTTAAGGGGAAATATGATGTACATCCCTGTGTTTTTCAATGTTGGGATTCACTCTGAGGATCAAGCATATATTAAGTTGGTTTTTCATCATTGACTTGTATCTCAAGTTCACTTTAGGCATTTTAATTTAAATATACAATAATTTTACAATAGTTTTTCACAATGTAGAGAAGATGCCTTTGTAGCTGAAGAAATTATGAGATTTCAGCTCTGTCCTTTAATATGCATGAAAACCATTGTTGCTTCCAGATGCATCTTTAGATAAGCAGTTGGAGGATGAATTTACCAGCAGTATTCTTATTTTAAATATGAGATTTCAAATTAACTTGGTATCTGTATGTACCCTGTAATATTTCCTCTAAAGGATTTATTGTTACGTATTTGTAGAAGAATTCAGTCATGTATTTTTAAAAGACCAGATGATGACTGACAGTCATGTGAATTATAATGGCACTAAAATTTTTGACACGGTTTGTATTATATCATTCTGTGAAAAAAGCAAGACAGGAATTTTCATTAAAAATGCTCTGTATGTATGAAAACAACATGTTGTCAACTTAGTTGAAGTAACATTTCTTTTCTGAAATGTTGCCCCAGGACATGTTGACTAGCTGATAAAATATTTGGTGGTGGCCTGTTTGCATTGCTAACAACTAAAGTAAAATTTTAAATGAGCTGAGTGTCTATAAATACTACCTGAGTATACAACAATTTAGACTAAGCAAAATTCTCCAGTGCACAATCTGAACTGAAAAACTTCCACACTGCTGCATGGAAAGGTATTTAAATCAGACTTCTCTTTTATCTATAGGACACATAGCTGTTCTTCTTTATTTTTATCTTTGTTTTTTCTCACATTGTGGACATACAATGGAATTTAAGACATAAAGTTTGAGCAGCCATTTGAACCTTTTATCTTTCTTTATTTCAGTGCCTTGGGACAAGGTTTCATCATGCAATCCAGGGTGACTTTTATTTCACCATGTGGCCCAATATGATGTCAAGTTCACTGTAATCCTTGTGCCTCCAGCCTTTCAAGTATTGTAATTATAGGTGTGTGGCAGTACTATTTTCAGCTCCATTTGAACTTAAAAATAAAAAAAAAAATAGTGGGATTCTGTATAGTAATGGCATAGGTCACTATTTTCATCTGTTCAATTAGTATCATGTCTTTAGGATAAGTAAAACCAAGTGGAGTCAGCATAGATCTTTTGTATACTTGCTATGTTTCTGGAATTTTGCCTTACATGATTGAATGTGTCCTATGGACAGTAACTAATTGTGGCGCAACAATCTTTAGGTGACAGTTTGACTCATTTGCTTGTGTGACGTCATGAGAATGTAAGCACTGAAATGAGAGAGAAATGAAGGAGAATGAGAAGACTCAAGGCAAGAACTGTTTAGGAGCAAGATGACATATGAAAGAAGAGTGTTGTGGTCAATTCCCCAAATCTATGCTGGGATTGAGATACGTGGGAGGTCAGCAAAGCATCTGCAAAAAAAAAAAAAAGCTTCCAGAGATTATTGGATTATAAGGACTTTGACAAAAGCATTGGTTCAGCCCAAACAGAGGCTCAATCCAATGATTAATTCAAAGTTCAAATGCCATATTGAGAGGTAGGGCAAGTATGGAATGTGAGTCCTATTTGCTGCAAATGGGTCCCTATGGCTGTATGTTTGATAGTCATATTTTCGCCCTAAACTCTTTGCTTTCCTTCTATGTTTCCAGAATGCCATTAGATGAACAGATTCACCATGCCCTTCTGCCATGATGGCATTGCTTTGCCAGGGGCCTAAAAACAATGGGGCAGATTGACCAAGAACTTGAATCTTTGAGCTTGGTAGCTAAAATAAATCCTTTATCCATTAAGTTATTTGTGTTAGGTATTTCATCACAGAGAATAAAATTTTAATCGAAGTGTGATGTGCTTAAACATTATGTAAACAGGCTTACTTAAATGGCAACTAATTTCATTGAAAAAGCATATCACAATCTTGGCAAATGATAATAGCATCACACAATTATGGATGAGCTGTTAAATCAAAGATAATCAGCCCCAATGTGTAGAACCAGAGGAATTAGATACAGAGTGAGGGTCTAGAGGGAAGACACAGATCTCATTAGGAAAGTGAAATGGGATAGTTTGGATGTGGAGCTGGAATTGTAAAATCAAGTGTGGAAGGGGAAAGTTGAGGGGTTATTGGAAGGGAACATCAGTAGAGACAAACTTGTGGTACATTTTTGAGGGATAGTATGGAAATATTTGGGGGGAAGTATGGAAACCCAATAAAGTAAAAGCTTCCTAAAATAGATACATAAATGAAAATATTCTAAATGACATACATACTCTGTCTTACCTATGGTTTGGTGATTTCACCAAACCATAGGTAAGACAGAGTTCCAGATGGTTATCTCTTTGACCAAGTGAAACTTTTAGTACTGGGATTATATTACATATACTTGAGTGGTCCGCCAATCCCCAAATAACCCAGGGTGTTGCCAAGACTATATTGTCCTCCATAAAGATACTGCAAGGACCCACTGCTGAAGACAACACTGACATAGGTTGTTCAACGAGGAAAAGTCCAGCTGATGCCAGATAGAGCTTTCATCACTATGTTCTAGCATCTTTCATACAGGGAGGTACCCTGCACATTAACAAAAGGGAAATGTTGACAGAAACCCAACCACAAATCCTTTGACCTACTATGATTTCCATCCTGTCTGCAACCATTCCACAAGATGTAACTCGTATTTTATACTGCTTGGATGACTAAGAACTTGAAACTAGATAGCTCAATTACCTTGGGTAAAAACAATACAGAGCAATAAGACGACTCCTAATGATATTCTGTTATATTCATAGCCCAGTGTGTTGCTCAGGCATCATCAGGGAGACTTCCTCCTGAAGCACATGGGAACTAATACAAAGACCCACAGCTAGACATTATGCCCCCAGTGAGAGATCCTGAAACACTCAGTTCTCAAGGGGATGTCTTACTAAATCCCTCCCCTCAGGGCTCAGGAAACCCTGTGGAAGAGGAGCCAGAAAGAGCATAAGAGCCCGGGAGAATGAAAAGCATCCAGAGATCAGGGCCCTCTAAATAAACATAAGCAAAGCTCATATAAAGTTTCAGAGACTGAAACAGCATTATAGGTTTCGCACAGACAAGTACCAGGTCATCTGAGTATTGTTATGCCTTCCAGTTTAGTGTTTTATGGGGTTCAGGACTGTGAGCATGGTCTCAGCTTCTCGTGCCTTCTTTGGGGCTCTTTTCTATTGGTGTGTCTTGTTCATTTTCAATCTGTTCATTTTTCTCTCTTATTTTATTTATTATCATCTCTTGAAAGCCTGTTTGTTTTATAATGAGAGACAGAAAGGGAGGGGATCCAGATGTGAGGGGAGGTGGGGAGGCTCTGGGAGGAGTAGAGGGAGAGGAAACCATAATCAGGATATATTATGGGAGAGAAAATATAGTTTCAGTAGATATAGATCAGGAATAGTTATCTACATGGACCAAGGCCTGTGCTGAGGATTCAGGAGTATGTTACAATGTGGTTTCTCCGTCCTGGGCGGCCAGAGGCCCAGACTCACAGACCCTGTAGCCCTAGACCTCTTAGCCATCGGCTGCTGTTCTGGCCCCCAGAAATGACTCAAACACTTATATTAAATTCATGCTCTTTGGCCTATGGCTTAGGCACATTGCTAGCTAGCTGATGTGGGAATGCGTTTATATATGCTGTGAATCTCAATCTTTAAATAAAGGAGCTGTTTTGGGCCATGACAGGCACCATAGAAGAAGTAGGAGGAGAAATCAGAGCATAGGTAGGAGAAGCAGGGCGGAGTCAGAGGCAGATGAGCTGAAGCCGCCCAAGAAGAAACATGTAAGAAACACAGGTGAGCCACAGGCCATGTGGCAGACAGATTAATAGAAATGGGTTGATTTAAGATATAAGAGCTAGCTAGCAATGTGCCTGAGCTATAGGCCAAACAGCATGAAGTTAATATAAGCATCTGAGTCATTTCTGGGAGTCTGAGCAGTGGGCAGCTAAGCGGTCTCGGGCAACAGGTCTGTGGGTCTCAGACCTCTGGCCGCCTGGGACCGAGAAACTCTACTACTACAGCTAGCTCTTACATTTTAACTCAAACCATTCTCATTAATCTGTCTGCCACATGGCCCATGGCTCACCTGTGTTCCTTACATGTTGCTCCTTTGGGCTTCTGGCTTGGTCTGTCTGACTCTGCCCTGCTCCTCCTACCTATTCTGATTCCTCCTCCTACTTTTTCTATGGTGCCTGTCATGGGCCAAAACAGCTCCTTTATTTAAGGATTGCTATTCACAGCATACAGAAAAACATTCCCACATCAGGAGTAAAGTATCTCATTGTTTACTTCTCCCTTAGCAAAGCCTCTCTAATTCAAAGCCTCCAAGCTAAGATCTTTTTGCCTGGGCTATTGTTTTTAGATATGCTAACTTGCTTAATCTCATCCAATCAAAGGTGTCTTTGGCTAGTTGAAGCACCTTTCACCCTTTTATATGCAATTAAAAGACTGTGTTAACTTATTACCCAATGACTTTTTAAAGTAAAATGATTGTTAAAAAAATGTAAACTTAAAAATGTTTAGTCATATTTTAGGAATCTCAACAGGTAATAGACATTTGCCCTCTGCCCAGGCTTTGCTGACCCTAGCTTATCCCTGGCAGGTCCCCCTAAAAATCTTCCCATTTAACTCCTTGTGGACAGTTTATTACCCTGTTAATTAATATTCTGCAGACATAGTAAAATGTGAACCTGGCTCATTTCATAAAACACTTCAAAACCTATTGTTCTCTGCAGCCTTATAGCAGAGCTGTGTCATTTACAACTGAACTCTGGATTCCTTGCCATCTAATTTGTCATTAAAATCCCCATTATGTTTTTTTTGTTGTTGTTGTAGGCACTCTATGCTAATTGTCATGACCTTTGAATTTACAAGTCAATCATGCATCAAGCCAGCATGTAGGCAGGCATGCGCACATGTGTATAATAATAATAAAGAAGAAGAGCCTATCCACTTGAGAGTTGGGAATGTAGCCTAACAGGGATGGAGAGAAAGAGAAGAGGTGGAAGGGATATAATTCTATTCCAATTAAAACATATTAAAAATAATAAGATAATCTAAAAAAGTTGAGTGTGGATACACATGTGTGAATCTGCATGCTTGCATATGTGAGTGTGCATGTGCATGTGTGTGTAGAAAGTGCTCCAACAATTGTTGTAAGATGAACAAGGCAAAATGGAAGGAAGGATGTCGAGAATTGAAGGTTATGACTAAATTATGACTAAAGCTCTATGGGTCAAATGAAGTTTTACAAACTGGTTTATGAGAAATTTTTCCACATTGAAAACAAAATGCTTCCAATGACAGCTTCTTTCTTCTTTTTACCCCTTTTATTTTGTGGGGAGTATTCTTAGTATTGCCTTCCAAATAACTAAATAGCCTGGTTTTTACATTTATACTTAAAAATAACTCCACAGATGGTCTTCAAACTTTCTAAGAAAAAAAAATAAAACCTTTGAAAATTAATTCAACAGAACATTTCTTAACCTAAAAACAATCCTGTCAAGCTCAAGAAAGTTTTGTAAACGAGGGAGCTTGAGATAATTAGACTTTGATTAATTAGTTCTTTTATTTTTATGAGTATCATTTACTAAAAGAAATATTGATTTGCTGTGTTTTAAATATACAAACTTCAGTAAGCACTAATATTCCTTTAACTTTAAGATTTACATATTTATTTCAACTGAAACAAACCCCTCTGGAAACCACTATGAAAGAGTAATGACTGCGTGTGTGGTCCAGTTGTTCTCATCTGCTATAGGAAGTTCTGCTTTGTTATGATAGTTTTGATATGAAGTTATCATAGAATTAGGTTGTCAGTCAATGTTATGTAATGAGAGAGAGGGGGAGGGAAGGAGGGAGGGAGAGAGAGGGAGGGAAGGAGGGAGGGGGTAGAGAGAGGTAGGGAAGGAGGGAGGGAGAGAGGGGAGGAGAGAGGGAGAGAGGAAGGAAGGGAGGAAGGGAGGGAGGGAGGGAGGGAGGGAGGGAGGGAGGGAGGGAGGGAGGGAGGGAGGGAGGGAGGGAGGGAGGGAGGGAGAGAATTTGTAGACTTGGGAAGCTAGTCAACCATCAGCAGCCCTGATCATTTCTAACATTCTTGTTACAATTATAGACCTCAACTTTTTATTTATCTCCTGATACTGGACCATCCATAGCTAGTCATTCAGACAATAGAGTAGGTCAAAGCGGCAACAGGAATGCAGTGAACTGGTTTCTCCTCTGGATGGAGAAATGATAGCTTTGAAGGCTTTTTCTCATTCCAAATGTACTGAGGTCTCAGCTTCTCTTGGGATATAACCCACAGTGTTTGCTGGTGTCATGGAGACCTTTATGAAGGAAATAGCCTCCATAATCATGCTGCTCTAAGGATTCCTGGCACATAGCAGTCACCTGGTAAACCCAACATGGTGCCAGCAGAACATGCCATGTAGAGAGGACACACCCACAGGCATGGCTATGTAAATCTGTGCCCACCTGTTCACTTAAAAGAAGCTGCTATATCAAAGTCTATCTCTCTCTCTTTCTTCTGTTTCTCTCCTTCATACCCACTTGGCAACTTCCTTGAATAAACTCTAGTGTGGCATCTGGTAGTGTGTGTCTGATCTTAGGTGCGAAAACATTTTGGTGCCGTGACTTAGATAGGTTCTCTCCTAGGCTTAGGTGCACATAGGCGAGGATATCCTGATGTGGGACCACTACCAGGACACCTTCCATCTGCCCTGCTGCAGCTTGTTCAAACACCATCGGCCTCAATTGTTAAGTCTTCCCCTTTCCAGTCAGCATAAATGTTTGGCTTCTGGTAGGACTCTATCAGCCATGATCTTCATTGGTTATGGCTGTTCCTTCTTGCCTGACACTCATTTCTGGACTTCCCTGCTATTGAAGCCCAGCTCGATCTTTGGATCCTGCTCCCAGACTCTGCCCCCAGGGCTCTTCCCTAGTGCCTACCCTAGGTGCTGACTAGTTCCAATTGGTAGCTTGTGTTGAATGCTCTCTAGGTGCTGATGAGTACCTGTGGTGGCTTAGTGTTGGGTTTGATGCCTGCCCCTGAAAACTAAAAAGCTTTTAGGGGTGGCAAGTATAGGTTCAGGTTTTGCCCTGATGCCTATCCTGGAAGCTGATGAGTGTCTAGTGATAGCTAGCATTGTTTTTATGCCCACTCTCATTGTGGCTAGTGTTGTTTCCGGCTTTGTCCTAATGCCTACCCTAAGAGCTGACAAGTTACTTCGCAGTAGTTAGCACTGCTCCCCTGGGACCATTTGTTGGCTGGGTGGTGACCCAGATTTAGCAGTGGAATCTCTCCCATCTGGACCTCAATAACAGAGAATGAGTCAGACAGACGGAAATGTCTCTCCATCCTTACCTCTAAGATGCATTCTTGAGACTTTCAAGCCACTTAGCCTTTTTGCCTTATCTTGATACCATCAAGCTTATCCATACTTGCACGAAGAAATGGCCTATGTTCTCCTTAGATCATAACTCAAAATAACTGCCTAATGGCTTGTTGAACCCCGATACTTTACAGGAGCTCACTTTTGCAAGTGTATGGGCAGATGGAAATAGTTCCCCTATTTCTTACCATATCGCAGCTCTAAACTTTCTCTTCTGGCTTTTTGTTTTTCTGCCTTCTTTTCTAGCCACACAACCAGATTCTTCCCTGGAACCCCTACCTTTCAAACCTCAATGCTCACCTATAACTCTTCCAACCTTTTCCTTTATGGGAACTGTTTTATGAGGTTTCTCGCCTGGCCTTTTCTGCCTAGCCCTGAGGTTTTGACTCACAGACCCGCAGACCTACAGAAATACACAGACACTTATATTAATTTTAAGCTGATCAGCCTATGGCTCTGATATATTGGTAGCTGGCTCTTGCTCTTAAACTAAACTGTGATTCTTATTCTGTTCAGCCATGAAGCTCAGTACCTTTTCTCAGAGCAGCATAGTTGTCTTCTGCATCTGCTGGCTTCTATAGCATCTCTGCTCTCTTCTTCCTGTTCTCACAGTTTTCTTAATCTGGTAGCTCTGTCCACACTTGCTGTCTGCCTTCAGCCAATCAGCAATTTATTAAATCAGTAGGCAGGACAATTATTTACAATGGAACAGAACATAATCCCACTATATCTCTCCTTTTTTTCTTTTTAAAAGAAGAACTCCAAATATAATTTCTTTTGTATAATTTTATTCACTGTTATCTATAAAAACTTTTAACCAATACTATAAACAAAGACAAACATCCATAATCCATTTTTTGGAAATGTGTGTGTAATTTTCTAGGCTACTTCTTGCTGAATGAGGGTGCTGGAAATCCCATGGAGACCTAAAGAAAAATTTAGGACTATGGACAAGTCTTTATTGAAGTTATCTCTAAGGCTGGGTTATCTCAGTCAGTCTCATTGAAGTTCTGGATGCAAAACTCCAGAGGAAACTTCAACAGAGGTACTCTGAAATGCTGAATCATCTGGGCCATCTGTTTCCATTGGAGACTTTTCAGGGGTTCTTCCTCAATCAAACCTTATTTTCTTTAACTGGGAATAAATTGGCAACCTCTCATTTTCTGTGACAATAAAAAGAAAGCCTCTTCTCCAAAGTTGCATATCTTTTGATTTCAATTTTAAAGTCCACTTATTTATAAAATATACAGGTAGGATTAATCCTGCATCATTTATAACCAAACGTCTTTTAGCAGCTTTTACGACTTCATTTGTAGTCAAAAATCTTAAAGACAAGACAATAACATACAGTATCCAGACACTCTTTGTATTTTCCATCTTTATGTGGCTTATTTTTTTTTTTTACTCTTTCACTTTTAAGGACTTTCTCTACCCTTTTCTTCTTTCTTTTCTCTCTAAAGCCTACATATATATTTTAAATACATTCTAAACCATTTTGAGTTTTTTTTTTTTAAATCTGTCTTTACTGTTTATATCTTATTTCTTTTCTTTTTCTGTTTCAGACCACGCCTCTGCTTGGCTAGGGTGGTCAACTCCACCCAGCTCCCTCTATTTCTTTTAGTTTCTGACCACACCTTTAATCTGCCAAGGTTGGCTAAGGATTAAAGGCTTTGCTAGGGTGGCTGGCTGGGTCCACCCAGCTCCTAGTCTAGCTTCATAGAATTTATCTTTTTAGCCAAGGTACTGGTAGGACTCACAATAACCACTCTGGGGAATTTTAGGGTCCATATAATCACCAAGTAAAGCACTGCTATCTGCTGCTCATTATCTCCATTTAAGTATTTGGCAGCAGGGCCTCTTAAAAGACTCTCAAGTGTTTTGCCTCTAAGGCTGAATCAGGAAGCTTCTCTTTTAAAAATCCAAACTCTGCTTGCCTCCAGCAAATAGAGCCCTCCCAAGAAAATGCTGCTACTAAGAATCTGTCTTTGACTCTGATTATTTTTTGTCTGTCTAAACAGAAAGCTTAAATAAATACATCATTTACAACTTGTTGCTTAAGTCTAGGCTCCTGTGAGACTTCAGGAACTGGTTATGTTAAGCCTTACTCCAAAAGTTTTCCAGTTTTTTAGCTCAGGCCCACATGCCTCACTAGGGTGTCTCTGTGCTATGGCTCATGTGAGAGACACAACTCGGAATCTGTTTTTGGCTCCAATTCTGTGTTCTAGAACTAAAGCTTTATGAGGGTATATTTTATCCATGTTGGGCACCATTTGTTCTATGAGGTTTCTGGCCTGCCTTTCCTGCCTAGCCCTGAGGTTCTGACCCACAGACCCACAGACCCAAAGACTTCCAGAAATACACAGACACTTATATTAATTTTAAGCTTATTAGCCTATTGCTCTGGCATAATACTAGCTAGCTCTTGTTCTCAAACGAACCCATGATTCTTATCCTGTTCAGCCATGCAGCTCGGTACCTTTTCTCAGAGCAGCATAGTTGTATTTTCCTCTGCATCTGCTGGCTTTTCTCACATCTCTTTGGCATCTCTGCTCTGTTCTTTCTGTTCTCAGAGTTTTCTTAGTCTGGTAACCCCATCCATACTTCCTGTCTGCTTCAGCCAATCAGCATTTTTATTAAAACAGTTGGTGGGACAATTATTTACAATGGAACAGAACACAATCCCACTACAGGGAACGCCAAACCTGGTGCTTACATTTACCCCACCTTGGCTCTCGCACTCCTAAGAATCCTGATCCACTTCTCCCTTTATGGGAAGTGGCTGTGTAGATAGGATAGTGAAAGTTCATACCACCTTTCCACTGTCAGAACTTTCTCAAGTGGCAAATAAATTGGGCTCTAGAGTGAAAGCATGTTTGGGAACAGGCCACCAGAACTCACTCAGATAAGGCTCATCAGACAAATGTAGCACCAACCCCCCCAGGGAGCTGAGGCTGCCCCATACGTAGACCCCCCCACACACTGGAATTACAATACACCAAGGTGGGTCTTATCCAGAGACAATTTTGAGACCTGCTTACTGGCAAGTCTGCATAGATCTGCTCTGAAGCTTGTTAATTTTGAAAAATGTAAGAGATAGTACAAGATAAACATGAGAGTCCCTCCAAGTTTTTTAAATGCCTCACAAATGCACTCTTATAGCATACTAACTTAGATTCTGAGAGTGCTAAGGAAAGGCAACTTATCATGACCCATTTTTTTCCATAGGGCTACCTCAGTGTTAAACTTATATCTCTTGAGAGGGGATCACTGACTCCATAGGCAGAAGTCTTAGTGCTGGCTTTTAAGATGTAGCAAAGGAGAGATGAGAAAACATGCCAAGAAAGAGACCTCTTGCTGGCCAAAGCTATCTGACCAGCTTCTTTGCCTCCTCCTGAGGCAGAGACCTTGACCTCCTGGAGTGTGCTTTAAGTTTGGCCAGCTTGGCCACTGGTCTTGCTCTTGCCCAGCCTCACAGAGGCTGTCCAGACCTTGTCCTGTGTGCCATCAAGGGAAACACTGTAAGTGACTGCTCCCAAGCTCCATATGGCAGGGTGATCACTCCTTGGCTGATCTCCTAGGCCTGGCCATGGGCGGTTGATGCTGCCCAGGCTTCCCAACCACTTTCATCACGAGAAGGGAGCTTCGGGTAGTCATAATGGTATCAGGGTGGTCCATCCCCTTCCTTGTGGATACCAATGCTACAGTACTTGGTCCTGTAGAGTTTTGGGGTTCCACCTCTCTTTCTAGCCTCTCCATTGTCAGGGTGGAAAGCAAACAATTCCAGCCTCATGAGACACCGCCACTTAATTGTATTTTCAGAGATATCCATATCAACCACTGGCTTGTGGTCATGCCAATATGCATCAGCCCTAATGGGAAGAGTTTTTTAGCTTAAGTAGGAGCTTTCATTTCTTTTAGTCATCATATTCACCTATGCAGTCTCACTAGCTGCTGAAGCCGCTCCCCTGCTTTTCTTGCTATCTCTTCAGCCTGTAAGTGCCAGACCCCCATACCCTCTTCAGCTTCCTAGGTGGACCCCCAAGGGGCAGTATTCAGATTTCCCTATAATTAATTTCGCATCTCTGAGTTTTTCCTTCCAGGCTGCTTCTCAGAGCCGAAGTTGAGAGAGTTATGGAAACAAAAAGTTCTGAGGTATTTCACCTTGCTCTTCTTTCCCTTCCTCTGCCCCAGACTAACCCTCCAGCCACTGCTTCTGGAGAATGGAAAAACCTAGAAGCCATCTTACTATCGGAAAACAGTTGACTGCCACCCCCCGAGGACTAGAGTGAAGAAACCAGTAGCCATTTTTAGAGCTGATAACAGGTAAAACAGACCATTCCCCCCACCCCACCAAAGAAAAGGAACCAGAAGCTATTTTAACCTCAGAAAAATTACAAGGCATTTTAACCTCTTCCCATCCCCAGACCTAGCGGAGATCTACAGAAATTGTGTGGCTGGAGTCCCCTAGAAGGAATAAATATAAAATACATACCTTAGTTTATTTAAAGTATAGACAAAGCCTAACTTAAGGTTCTATATGTCCTAATTTTAAACTTCTTTCTGTTCCCTTTTTCCCCTTTTCTCTTAATCTGACTCCAGGTCCTGTAATAGCAGAGACCCTGACTTATGTGTCACTTCCCAAGGTTCTCTTACTGTCATTAAGTTTTCTTTCTGAGCTTCAGAAAATCAGAATTCATCATCTCATACCTTAAACTCACCAGAACTACAGGAATGAGCCACAAACCCCAGCAGAATGAGCACCAGAAGATACAGCTCTCATCTTCTGAAAAGACAAACTTTGCCCTTAAGACAGCTTGAAGCAGTTTGGAGAGATCTATCAACCCTGTTCTGGTGCAATCCATATACCCCTTGTCCCCTACATAAACCCAGTTTTCTTTTTATAATAAACAAAAGGTTGAAATGTAAGCATTCCCAGCACATAGCAGCCATGTGGTAAACCCAAGGTGGTTCTGGGTGAGATAGGAATTCCTGGCATGTAGCCCCCACGTGGTAAACCCAACATGGCACTGGCAGAACATGCTGTGTAGGGAGAGTATGTCTCTAGGTGTAGCTATGTAAATCCATGCTCACTCATTCTCTTAAAAGGAGACACCATGAGAAAGTCTGTCTGTCTCTTCTGCTTCTCGCAACTTCCCTGAATAAATAGTGTGGCATCTGGTAGTGTGTGTCTGATCTCAGGCATGAAACCAACAGCTGCCTGCTCAACTGTGAGAATAGACCTTTGATTTTGACCCAGAAATTCATGTTTTTCCCCTCAGCACTCATAGAACTTAAAAAGCAAATTTCTTGGATTGAGTGTGAAATAATAATATTTTCAGCTCTTCCCATTCTTTGAAATTCTCTAGGTTAGCTCTATATTATCAGAAAAGTAAAACTTAGTATTAAGGGTGTTTGATGTATAAGACATTTTCTGTATCAAATAATGTCTTCTGGAAAATGTAACATGAAAAACATTCTAAAATTTGAAACACCACGTCTTTCACATTCTGATCAACCTGTAAAATTAACTTTGTCACGCTGAACTAGTAAATTCTCATACTTATGCTATATTGATATTTGAGTTATATAAAAGTTAAGAATAATACTTTCTGACTAAAGGTTTCAATTGGCACTAGACAAAGTCAAATACTGGAGATTTCAAGAAAATTATATATGTATATATATATAATTGTATACATATATTTGTTGGTAAATAGTTCTATTAAAAATGCAGTTATGTTGAAGAGTTTTCAAATGATGCAATAAAGTAAATACTTTAATAGATACTAGAATATATGTAGAAATTGATTCATAAAAAATTTTGTTCAAGAAATAATCCTGTATTTAAAGATAGTGGAGTAAAAAATGAAACAATAGCAATACTTTTACAGACACTGGATGATATAGTTTGCTTTAACAGTGTGCTATGGTCTTTATTGAACTTTTAGGCATTTTCTATCCTCTCAAAATGTCACATGAAGTATTCTACTATGACAAAATGTATATGAACAAACTCAATACCTAGGATTGCTGACTAAGAGAGCAAAGGAAACATAAGAAGTAATTTAAGGTTATGTGTATATAAAATGCTCTAAAGAAGCACCATTAATTCAGAAACATTCACAATTTTGAAGAAAGATTTCAGCATAGGCAAATCTATTTATAAACATTTAACAATCTAGAAGCAATAACTATCCAGGGATGTAGAATTTTAATTAAACGCCTAGAGGCAATCTAATCTGATGTAAGTGAATCTAAATTTAAAAAGAAAGTAATCAGTTATAATTACAAATATAGCTATAGATAATGTGACAGAATTTTAAAAGTGATATAAGAAAATGAATGACATGCCCATTAGTCTCTAGTTCATTTGTCCAATAATTGACTTGTTACTTCTTTAAGGGGTTATTTTTCAGAAAGGATGGATTAATGCTAACTATCTAGAATGTGTCTGCAAGTTAAGACACAGAAAGGAAGGCAAAGTCCAGAGAGCTTCACAGTGGCTCATAGGCATTAAGTGAGGGGCATGGATTCTGCGAATGAAAAGTACATTATCTCTTTAAAGGATTAATTATTTCTCCTATTTCTACCTTTCCTTAAGGAAAATCTACCTTCCTGAGAATTGATCCTAATTAGCTGGACCAACTGGAGGAGACCTTGGCCTGCCTCCACCTAGAGATGGATTCCATTCATTCGGCTATGAAATGACCTCTACTTTCATCAGCCTTCAACAAACATATTTTATTACTTTGAATGTAGTAACGGTGTCCTGGATGTGTATAAATGTTAAAACCCATTAAATATATACATTCAATAAGGCATTGTTAGTTGTTCAGGCACACATATATTTCTACTTATGTTAACTGGTTCAGTCAATACAGTTTAGATTCTTCTAGTTTAGGTTTATAAAACGCTAATCTTTGAATGCTTTATTTACTTAATCATTATTTTTTGTGTAATTTATTTCATGTTTAAGATTTCTAATTTTAATCAGTGATTACTTTTGCATTAGTGCGTTTGTATGATGTCATTAGTCAACAACTTCTGTCACCTCTTCATGACTCATATTTCTCTCCTTGCTTCTTATCAAATCATTAATTAATATGAACCATCTGGGTTTATCTAATGTCTTTTCCCACTACTTTCTCCATCCTCCATGTATATCAGGCAATATAATTTTATTTCTAGTTAATGTATGTGTCACTATCTAAATTCCATACAGAATGAAATATTTTGCTTTTCAGTATACTCTTAATTGCCTGTCACTACATATAGTATCTATTAGAATCACCTCTTTACAGATATTATTTATTGCTAATTTCAAGATTAATTATATTTTGATTTTATTTATTAATTTTTGTTACTATCTGAATTCTTTTAGTAGCATTTGCATGATATTTCCTTTTATTTTACAGTATTCACATTTATCTGTAGCTTTTGTACTTGGAGAACAAACAAGTTGAAGAACCAGTCAAGTGCCTCCATTTTGAGCAAGTCCCTAATCCCAGCTTGAAACAGGCCTGAATTTTGAATTTACTGCTCATATAGATTCCAAGGACTTGAAAGTACAAAGTCAGAATGTTCCAATACAGGAGAGAGCCTAGGGCCATCTGATAACAACTAATTAACCAGCACAGGAGATGGTCTATAAAAAAAGTTTGAAAAACAGTTGGCTAAGATGACAGAAGCATTCTATAAAGTTCCTAAAAACGAGCTAGTCAGAATTGTACCCGTACTGAGATCCCTAATCGATGTGTATCCTTGTGTTTTTGTCTTTAAAAACTGAACTTGAAAAGGGGCAGGTACCTCCTTTGTCCTCCGCTCTGTCAGTGAACTTTGCTGACATCCCTGCCAAGACTTGTACTTTTCAATAAACCTTGCTTTTTCATTTCGGAGAATTCATGTCTCTGGTGGTCTCTTCGGGGATCTCATGACCTCGGCACAACAAAGTGACTCACTTTTTTTTTTTTTTAATTTTTTTTTTTTTTAATTTTTTTTATGTGACTTTGCTTTTTTAGTTTAAAGAATTATCAGTAAGACTCCCTCCAGGCCCTTTTGTGGGGTACAATTGACCACCAGCTGTTTGACACTTCCACTTTCAGGCCTGATGGAGGTACCCAGGCCTCTTGGTTTTATGGGGCACAATCAATCACAAGGCACCATCATAATATGTAAATGATGCAGGATGAGGAAAGAGAGAGAGAGAGAGAGAGAGAGAGAGAGAGAGAGAGAGAGAGAGAGAGAGAGAGAGAGAGAGAGATATTTTGAGATTCATTTGATGGGGTGAGGGGTGAATCTGGAGAGGCAAAGATGTTGAGAAGTAGGCTGACAAAAACTGGTCTACTTGCCACATGGTCTGTGGTGATGCCAGGGCCCAAGCTACCGCCAAAGACCATTTTTTTGTGGCCCTCATGCAACAGTGGTGGTCTATATTGATGTCCATGGCTCCTATTACCTATTACCCTATGGACATCTGCACCAGGTCATGTCTGAGGGATGTGCCCTAAGAGAGGCCATGCCTATCTAAAAGGCTTTCACTGCCATTCAGTGGCTTGATGGTGTCATGATGATTCAGGAGGTCTGAAATGCTACCCAGGACTGCTACCAGGGATCATGTCTGGTTCCATGGCCCTGCTATGCCATGGTTCTGAATTGATGTCCATGGCTCCTGTTGTCACTTAGGTCCTTGCAGAGCTATACATTCTGGGCCAACATCTGAAGCCCTCTTGGTCTTTGAGGTTTAAGCTGCCACCAGGACTATACAGACCTGGGAAGTCTGAATTGCCACCTGAAGTCATGGTATCTTCCAGACCCAAACTGTGGCTGAGGGTCATGTTTGGGTCCATGGTCCTATGTGACTGGGGTTGTGTTGATGTCCATGGTTCAGGTTACCATAGTGTAGTACGAGGTTTCTGGCCTTGACTTTCGGGCCTAACCTCAAGGTCTAGGCCCGCAGACCTGCAGACCCGCAGTCCCACAGTCCCACAGTCCCACAGTCCCACAGTCCTACAGAGACACACAGACACTTTCATTAGTTTTAGGCTGATCAGCCTCAGGCCCAGGCATATCACTTGCTAGCTCTCTACCCTTCACCTAACCCATGTCTCTTGTTCTGTTCAGCCATGTGGTTTGGTACCTTTTCTTAGGGCAGCATAGTTGTCCTCTGCTTCTTCCGGGCCTCTCTCTGGAATTCTGTCTGGTGGTCTGTTCTCAGAGTTTTTAGTCTGGTAGCCCCACCTACACTTCCTGCCTGCCTTTGGCCAATCAGCTCTTTTTATTAGACCAGTGGGTGGGATAGAAAGCAGAGAGGATGCCCAGCTTCTGGGTTGCCATCTGGGACCTGTTGGTGTTTGAGGGTTATGCCGCTAATGGAGCCGTGCAATTGAGAATTTGCAATGCCAACTAGGGCCACAATGACATCCAGGCCTGGGCTGTTATCAAAGACCATGTCTCGGTTCATGGTCTTATTGCATTCTATGTTGATGTTCATGGCCCAGATTGCCAGCAAAGACCACAGGAGCTGGACCGCCACCTGTGGTCATGTTACTGTCAGAGGGTTGCCATTCATTGTTAGGCCAATATAGACCTGAGTGATCTGCACTGCCAATCTGAAGCTGTGGTATTGATGGGCCTGGGCTGCTGCCAGGGGTAAGGTAGGGGAATGTCTGAGTCTATAGCCCTACTACAACCACAGTCTGTGTGAGGTCCATGGAGATTCCTGTTGTCACCCAAAGCAGATAGGATAGGGTTACACAGAGTTGGCCTCACCTTCACTGGCTGCAGTATTTGAGAGAGTGGGTGCTGTATGTTGCTTCTGTAGCACAATAGAGCTTACTCTGTTGAGCAGGTAGATAATTCACCCCCATGAAAGTGCTTGGGAGATCTGGCCCTATCCTTCATCTACCATATGGTTGAGTGGGCCAGAGAAGAAAATCCCCTTCCATCCCCTCACTGTCTATGTCAGATGGGAGAGCTGGCCCTGAGGTCATGAAAGTTGGTAAATTGGCTATGCACCTTACCTGCCAACATCGGAGAGCTGACTCTCATGGTGGTGGTACAGGTGAGTCAGCTTGCAAGCAAGAGAGCTAACCCCATCCTCCTTGTCAACCATGTGGGGAAATATTCCCCCTTCCCCATCTTGACAATTGCTATAAGTGGGAGAATGGACTTCAAGGGTACAAAGACAGAACAACTGGCTCTGTCCCTCACTAACTGTAGCAACTGGGGGAGCAGACCATATATCTCACCTGAGAAAAACCATAAAGCTGGCCCTGGTGGTGTGAGTGCCAAGAGCCATACCTGAGGGCAAGAACAGAACTAGCCTTGCTCTTTGATGCCTTTTGCATTGGATGAGCTATCTCTGGCAATGCTGAAGATTGCCCTGATGTTGATGATGGCAGGGTGACCAACCCAGCTATTGCACAGGCTTCAAACCAGGTCTATGAGTTAGCCCACCCCAGCATCCACCTCATCTATGAACTGCTGGAATATGTGAAGGGGAATGATCTGTAGATTCAAAACTACAGGATCTCCCTGACACAGAACAGGATATACAAGAGGAGTCCCAGTGAGGGCCAAGTATTTAGTATTCATAGGGTAACAGAGGTCAGAGGCCTTGAACTGAACCAGTGATCCACTGCAATGAACACTTACAAATAAAGGTGTATGGACTAAGAGATATATAGTGTAACTCACTGGTCAACGCTAAACTACATCTTCCACAAGATTCTTTTTTGGATATAGTTTTAAATTTTGTTTTGTTTTGCAGGGGATAGTCACAATGGCAGAAGGCAGAGGCAAGCAGATGGTGAGATGAGTGGTATCAAAATGTGTGAGGTGAAATTCACAAACAATCAATAAAATGTTTACAAAAAAGAATTAATGTTGAAAGTTAAATAATATAATGATGTTTGATCTACATTTCAACAATTTTTGAGAACATGAATCATTACATATTTTGTCATGATATTTTCATGGTTTTAAACAGTATTGATATTTTTCAAAAAACCTTTATAGATGTAGATTACATCTCATGATATTTACTATATTGAAAATTAAAATATACATTTCATAAATTGTAATTAATTCATTGAAAGACAATGGCACCTGTACATGAACACCTGTAATGAATAGTAAGTCAAAACAACTATTCTTATGCTGTAAAATCTCAAGAGAAATTATTTGACAGTTTCATAAATCTCTACTGTCTGACAAAATAGACAGTTGGATGTGAATCTGATATATTCACCCTTTGAAATTATTGTTAAGTTTAAATATTTGAAGAAAATCTGTCCAAATCTTATGAAGATGAAAGTAGAAGAATATTTTTTTGATATTACTGGAAAATCTACTAGTAACTGTGATAAAGTTTAGCAGCAACAATAACCTAAACCAAATGAAATTTGGTACTCAACTACATTAAAGTCTATCATCTCTCTTGTACTTCAGATGTCTGTGCTGCAGAGAAAGTATTGTTCATTTGAAAGCTGTACATCTATTGAGTTATTTGGAACTATCAAATGTTGACCAAAGTTTTAATAAGATGATATATAAAAAAATGCATGTCTAAGTATCACTACTATATTTTTCAGAAAAAGTTTTGAATATTAAGAAGTTGTAAACCACAATGCTAATTAGAATATTTTCTTCTAAAATTCAAATCTTTTTTTATTGAATTATCTGAAGTATAAATAATGTAATGAGTCACCATGTAAAACTGTAATTCAAGTAATTTCACGTGTTTTTTTTTTTAAGAAACATTTTTTTTTTGTATCTTATGTTTATATGTAAGTTGGTTATAGCAATTTCCCCCTAAATCTTTGCCTGGCAATTTGATTTGCTATTGTAAACAGTCCCCTTGACCCCCTAGAATGTTCTAGAACTATGGGATAACATGCCAAAACCCCAAACCAAACCCCGAAATTCACACAGGGTGGTTTTTGTTTGTTTGTTTTGATTCTTGATCTAATAAAATTTTCTACCAGTTATGGTTGCCATTCCTCTGAGGCTGAGCTTCCACTTGAAGATCCCACTGTAGGACTAGTAAAAGCTAGCACCCTCTCAAGAGATGCTGTTAGAAGTTATAAAACACTTGTAAACTCTGGATGTTGGCAGTTGTGGTGTCTGGTTCTTTCACTTTGCTCTCTTCCTAATTCTGTCTGGGACATTCTCTTTTGTTTTTGTTTTCTAAGTCAGAAATAAATAGCTGTCACCTATATTTTATATTACTCATTAGACAACATGTTATATTAACTACACAAGAGAATGTGCTTTCTTTTATCATAAAGGGAGCTGAGGTATAGGATTATTTTTCCTCTTTAAAATATTCTTTGGAGACCATCTACCACGCAGCTCCCACATGAATACATGAGAGTTATTCTTATTTATGAATGCCTGGTCTTAGCTTTGTGGGATAATTCTCTGTTAAGATTTGTGACTGGTATTGGTTTAATAAAATGCTGATTGGCCAGTAGTCAGGCAGGAAGTATAGGTGGGACAACCAGACTAGGACAGTTCTGGAAAGCAGAAAGGCAGAGAAGCAGATGCCAGCTAGATCTAATATTAAACTTCTGAGTCAATTATTTAGGAATTGGCTGCAGGGTATTTGTGAGTTTTAGGTGGGACAGAAACTTCTAACTACATATATAGCTTGGCTTATTTCTAGCAAGCTTTTCTAACTTAAATTATCCCATTTCTCTTTAGCTACATTTTCTCCCCTCTGGAATTTTTATCCTTTATTATATACATCTTTCTACCATTCTTACTCCATGACTGAGTGGCTGGGCCCTGCATTCTCTTCTCTTAAGCCTAGATTTCTTCTCCTACTCTCCCTGTGTGGCAGCCTTAGCTATCCTTTAGTCTGCCTGGCTATTGGTTGTTCAGGTTTTCATTAGACCAATTGGGTATTTTAGACAGGCAAAGTAACACAGCTTTACGAGTTAAGCAAAAGGAACAGAAAAGAACACAACACATCTTTGCATCGTTAAACAATTACTGCACAGCATAAGCGAACAAATGTAACACATCTTAAACTAATATTTTACAACATTGAGGAGAGAGGCTCCTATTGGTAAAACAAAGTACTCTACCTGTGGGAGCCCACCAGTGACTCCATAGTGTGGCTTGATTCTATCTTGACTCAAGGTCAGAGAATTCACGCTTGTTGTTGCTCCTTAAGGCTGAATAACAGGATGTTTAGTTAAAGGTATGGTTACTGGATGTCTGGTTCTGTATAAGGCAAAGGGAAGGAGAGCCACTTAGTTTGCATTAGTTAGTCTCTAAAGTCAATTTAGACAGTATCTTTTTAAGACTATGGTTTGTTTGTTTGTTTGTTTATTTATTTATTTATTTATTACTTGTCTTGAACTCTGGCGTATAATGTAACTTTTATTTTTTTTTTTCTTTTAGAAAGGTAGCTAAACTTTGACTTACCTGGTACACAAAAGCTAGCATATTATCTGACTTAATTATGGTTGGAAATCTATATCAGGCAGGGTGTCTTTAAATAACATTTTTTGTCATTATTTATACCATTTTATGTGTAGTGGGAAATGTCTTGGTCTATCTTGATAAATTCTTTTAAAAATAGCAGATACCTGTAACTACATTTGCTAGGTTTTATTTTAGTGAAGTCTATACTTTGGTCGGCTTTAGGCTTTTTATTTCTTGAGTCAAGATTTAAGGTTTTTAAGGTTGGCAGCAGCATGGGTGAGCTGACAAGCTTTGCATTTGGTCTATAATTTTTTGTTGTATGATTTTTGCTTTTATTTTTGACTACCTGACTAACTCCTGTATTTTTATATGAGTGGATTGATGAATTTTGGCAAGCCATCTATTTTTTAGATACTTAGAAAAGATGATTTTATTATCTGTAGCTCTTTACCACCTGTCTATGTACTTGGTCATGGGGAGGGTCATGATTTAGGAATTCTTTTTTAGTATATCCAGGATTTTTTGGTAGGTTGTGTCCTCTGGAGTTTATTCATATATGTGCAGAAGCTACATCAGTCTCGAGTGCCACCTGTCTGGTGGTTTTGTCTGTCAGATTGTTATCTGTAGGGACTGGCCCTTTTTTTTTGGTGCCTTGGGCAATGAATGATGGTCAGTTATTGTGGGTAGTTATAAACCTTTAAGGGCTGTAGTAGGAGGTTTCTGGCCCACACTTTTGGGCCTAACCTCAAGGTTTAGGCCTACAGACCCACAGACCTGCAGAGACACACAGATGCTTACAATGGTTTTAGGCTGATCAGCCTAAGGCTCAGGCATATAACTTGCTAGCTCTCTACCCTTCATCTAACCCATGATTCTTCCTGTTCAGCCATGTGGCGTGGTACCTTTCTTTAGAGCAGCATGGTTGTCTTCTGCTTTTTCTGGCTTCTCTCTGGCATTCTGCTCTGTGCTTCCTGTTCTCAGAGTTTTTCTAGTCTGGTAATCCCGCCCACACTTCCTGCCTGCCTTTGGCCAATCAGTGCTTTTTATTACATCAGTGGGTAGGACAATTATTTACCATGAAACAACACAATCCCCTACAAAGGGCTAGGATTTTATTTTGATTTTTGATATTTTTGTTATATATATATATATGTATATGTATGTGTATATATATATATATATATATATGTACAAGTTTTGTAACTAAAAATCCATGCATTCATAGAACAAGGCAAGGTAAAGTTTTGATTTTTAAGGGCACTTAGTGCGTGGAATTTTCATAGTCACACATGCTCATGCATATGAATGATAGGGGCAAGCCCCCAACATAGCCTGTTTGGCCACCAAGTTGAATACTGCATTCACCTGTTGCACTAGAAATGCTAACAGGTGTCTTTATAATTGAGTCTGTAAAAATACCCTCTATCACCCTGGGAATCCTGAAATGTCTTTCTTATATTTTGAACAGTGTAAAAACATCTCCATAAGAAAAAACCAAAACGAAACAAAAATCAAAACCAAATCCACCACCTACTATAAAATTATGTCTTAAATTACAGTTCACAAATGATACCATTTTAGAGATAATGAAATGGTTAACATAAACTAATCCAAGTATGTACTTACTAATCATGAGTTCCAGAACAGTAAGAAGGAAGCATGCATATGTCTATATGTAAAAGCATTTCGTAAAGTAAAGCAAAAAAATCTTATAAGAGAGCTGTTCCTTCCTTTTAGAAAAGGAACTATTCCCTGACCCACACAATGATGCATTAAACATGAATGTCACTCCATGGACACACAAGAAAAGAAAAACAAAAAGATAGGAACAGAAGCATTATGGACAGAGATGACTAAGTTAATAACTGTGGATATCCCTTATATCATGATTAACTTACTAAAAATAATAGAAATCAATTATTTTGTAGTAAAATGGCAACTGTAAACATATTTTCAGTGGGAAAAATACTCTCTGTAACCTTTAAGGTCCCAATTAATGTAAAAGATAGCTAAGGCATAGTAAAAGCCTTAAATATAGGAAAATATCTTCATTGACATATGAAGTACATAAAGCATGGCTTCCTGAGTGTATAAGATCACTCAGTCTGATTCTTGCTCTATTTGTAGTATAGATGGGTCACACATATAATACATTGAAGAAATGATTAAAAAATATATTTATGCCAGTATTTTTTTTCAAAATAGAGGAGTTAAAGCTCAAATTCTCAAGAGGTTAAAAGAGAGAGAAGTGGAAGACCATTGAAATGATCTCTGTTTTCATTTATAAACTAGTGGCGTATGTAGACATGTAGCAATAAACAACTGATTCCAGGTGAAATATCAGAGTCTAAGAAACATCCATGACTTTACGATTTTGTGATTCTCTAGAACAAAATAACTTTGAAGAAAATGCTCAGAATTCACAATTTGTTCCTTAAGGTAAAATCTCTTAGAGTATATGGTTCTTCATACATGCTTTGCTCGCCAGTTTTATATTTATGTGAAAAGTCATCTGAGGCTGACAGTTTGACAAAATTCATTCTATGGTGCATACTCTTTTCATTATGTACACACTGAGGCCAGCATCATGGAGATGGGACCAGGTGTCACAAGTTGCTCATCCTCTGTCAGGCATGAATGAATATAAGCACATACATGTGTTAACAGATTTTTGTTTTTGTTGGCTTCACGTGTAAGATCAGACATACACTGCCAGTGCCACACTGGAGTTTATTCAGGAAAATTTCCAGGCAAATACAAGGGAAGAGAAGCAGAAGAGAAAAGAGACTGTCTTTCACATGGTGTCTCCTTCTAAGAGAATGCCTGGGTACAGATTTACATAGCCACACCTAGGGTTGTGCTCTCTGAACTCAGTGTGTTCTTCTGACACACTGTTGGGTTTACCATGTGACCTCTATGTGCCAGGAATTCTTATCTCACTGGGCACCATGTTGGGTTATCAGACTAGCACGTTTACCACATAGCTTTTATGTGCCAGGAATCCTTACACTCTTTCCCATTTAACTCATCCAGATGGCTATGCTATGGAATAGTACCACTTATATTACCACAGGCCTTACACTATTTTAAGTCTTCAGGGAAACTCTCATACATGTTTGTTATCACAAGACAAGACAAGATGAAATAAAATGTAAGTTTTTTTCAAGTATAATCAGATACATGGGCCAGAGTTCCAACTAGAGATTTGTATCAAACAGGTCTGCTTACTATTTCCAAACAAAAATAAAGTTATAAAAAAATAATTTAACTGGAATGATCACAGTGGAATAAGTGTCTCAGCTCAACTCTGGTTTACTGATTAGGGTAAATAGAGGTGGAAATCTGGCACAAATGGCAGGAGGTATACATAATTGACCAAACTGTAATCTAGTTGATCATTGTTTTCATCTTGGTTTTATGAGGTGATTGCCACAGAAATCCGCATGGTTTTTGGGGGACAATCATCTTCAATTCTATTATGGAGTAATCGTTTCTACTTAGGAGGATCTATGAGGTAACCATGGGTATCAGCAGTTAATCCACATGTAAGGTTCCACCATTTCTAGAATCCAGTGTGATTTCAAGTTCAGGACAATGACTAGAGACTTTTCACGGTTAATACACTCCTTAAGGTTCCTTGATATTGTCTTAAACATTTTGTAAAACATAATAGTAAAATCCCCTAGTTATCTTAACTTTGAACTTTCACTTTGGAAGTCAAATGAGATAGACTAGTAAATTTAGTGCTAATCAACTCAACTTTGTAACATATTGTGTAGATAGGTATCCCTTGAATGATTGGCAAGCCTACAAGCAGAGTTTAGCAGGAATCTGACCCACAGTTTCAATATGAAAGAGATGTAAAATCAAGTAGAGGGCTCAAGCTTTACTTTTCTTGTGGTTACCAGCCAGGCTCAAGTTGAAAGCATCTTCTTTCAGCCAAAAAATATTCAGGAACCTGATGTACTAGCAGAAACTTTCAAGAGATACTTTACCTTGGTTGACACATAGTACGATTCTCCTGCCCCATAAAACATCTAACATAACTTTTAAACAATTTTATTTGGACTGCAGTGTGAAACTTTTCTTTAAATGTCATTTTGTAAAGATGTTGAATTCAATTCTAGAGGTATAATGCAAATTTTTCATACCTTGACTTCAGCCAAAAAGTATGATATCAAGAAATGTATTTTAAGAAGCTTGAATATATAAAAAAATGCTACCAGGCAATATCGATCAGGAAGTTTCTGTGGTATGGATTAACATGTTTAAATATTTAGATTGAAGGAACATAATCCATAAAATAACATTGATATCTTTAAAGAAAGATTTTATAGCAAAAACTTAAGAAAAAGATATCTAAATGTCTAGAAATATACAAAATAAAGTAATAAGCTTAATAAGTTAATATCAATAATAGAAAAAAGAAAAAAAGGAAACATAGATAACCCTATTGAATTTTGTTCCACTAATTCTAGCCCAAAAAATTCAGTAGGTTAAAAAAAAAATTAAAGATAAGGTTTTTCACCAAAACACAATAAAGAATTAAGAGGAATTCAGTAAATACTGGAAACTTATTTAATCATACACAGAAGGTTACTAGATGCTATAAATACAAAAATATAATCTGTTGAAAAAGATATTTTTTGGCCAATGACTATTTTTTTATCAACAAAATCAAAAATAGATGGGAAGTATCGAAAAACATCTGCATGGAAAAAAAAAAAAACCAAGCTGCATTGTAATGGCAATTTATAGGATAAGGGAACATATTTCCAAACCATATAACAGATGGGGGGTTTAATATCCAAGTGTATAATGAAGACAAATAATTAAATGGCTAGAAAATAAACAAATGAGCTAAATTGCAAAGCGACCTCTGTAAACTTTTTTTTTTTTAAGGCATAGAAGTAACTACTGAGTATGTGAGAAAAATGTTCAGCATCACTAATTATTATAGGAAATGAGCCAAATTCATGAGCTGTTACTTCTCTCTAACCAAGAAAATAAAAGATAAGTGTTGTCAAAGAAATCAATTTAAGGGAATTTTGAGATACTATTATTGGAATAATAATGCAATTTAGTAGAGGCTTTATGGAAAACAAAATGGAATTTCCTCAGTCATTAAAAGTAGAGCTGGTATATGGTCAAAATATTTCTGGGCACATGGCAAATGAAATTTAAGAAGATGACTGTTGGCAGGGTGTTAGCAAACTGAAGGGGTAACATAGTCCCGGAAGGTTCACTGTCCAGAGACAGTCACAGAGGCCAGGATAGAAGGTAAGGGTGAATGCTAGTATGAAAGCCTGATTCTTTTTGGCCAGATGGTTTTCTTCTGATGCCAATATGCACCCTGATTCTAGTTTCTGGAATCAGGCAGTCTCTAGGAACATCTGAGACCTTCAGCTTTAGGATTTGGTGCATTATTGGTTCTCATGTTGCAGCTTTTGTCTCCTGTTTTCTTGACTATTTATCTTGGAGACTGTAATCTGGATGATGAGCCAATCAAATAAATTCATATTCATAACTATCCATTTTACTGGCACTCTTTCTCTAGAGAAACCCCACAAATTCTGATATAAAAAAAAACTTAGGTGAATACAGAGGGCATAAAGGTAAATTAAATAGGCCAGGGTCAGAAAGACAAATCTCACACAACTTCAGTTATATGTGCATCTACAAAGCATAAGCCCATAGAAAATACAATGGCAATCATCAGGATGTGAATGAAAATATGCTGGCAAAATGATTTTTTTAAATCTACCTAGATAAGAGAACTAATTTAATGAAATTTCTTGCACACTGTGCAAACTATAGTTAATACTATATTATTAAAAATTCCTGAATGGATATTTTGAATGTTCTCATGACAAAAATTAAGTACATGAGGGTATAATTAACAAGCTAGCTAGCTAGATAGGTGTACATATAAATTTATTTCATGCAGGATAGATTTATTTCACATTTCACCTAAGTTTTTATAAATATTTAAAGGTTTCTCTGTCCCCGCTACCAGTCCCATATTCCCCTCCTCTCTGTTTCTGCCAGGCATGACAGAAACTTCCAAATAAAAATGTCAGTGTTAAAAAACTAATATGTTGTAGCTGAGACTGAGCAGACTGATTACATGCAAGCCCAGGGCAGTCCTCTCTTGACTTCGAGGAGAAACAAGGGCTTCCCAGCACTTTGTAATACCTAGCAGATGGGTGCACTATTGTGATGAGCAAATATTTGGTGTGGTATAGGAGAGAGAAAGAGGGAGAGAGAGAGTCATTTCCTGTGGTCAGAGCATATCTGAAGAGATTAAAGTGTTGAGGAGTGGGCTGAGGTGGGTGGTCCAGGGCTATGGTGATGTCTCAGCCTGGGCTGCTGCTGAGACCCATGTCTGGGTTCATGACCCTGATGCAGCCTGTCTATGTTGATGTCTAAGGCTCCTGATACCACCTAAGGCCCAGAGGTAACACTCATTGGTTGTAGGGAGAACTAGTCCTGCCCCTCACCAGTTGAAGTAGCCAGAAGGGTCCTATATATCACATGGGCAACACTGTATAGCTGACACTGTACACAGGGGCATGGGAAGAGGGCCTGAGTGCATGAGAATGGGCAAGCTGGCCTTGAACCAGAATCTGTCTCTTTGCAATGATCAGATGTAAGTAAAGATATGTGGATAAGAAGGTTTACTTCATAACTCACTGTTACACTATAACTTCCATGATGACATTTTTTCCCTTTTTGTTCTCTTAAATTTTGTTTTGTTTTGTTTTATTTTATTTTATTTTATTTTATTTTATTTTATTTTATTTTATTTTATTTTATTTTATTTATTTGTGGGAGGGTATTGCAAGGGCAGTGGTGGACACAAAGAGATGGGAAATGAACGGGATTAAGATGCATGGTGTGAAAGACAGAAAGAATAAATAAAAAGAAAGTTTTAAAAATTTGAAAATAGAAAAAATGTATATGATAATTGTATATAAATGTAACAAATACATTTAGAAAGGAAGAATGCACTTAGAAAAAGCTACATGTAGATTTATAGTAGAGAAAACTGTGAGACTTAAAATGTCATTTTCTCCAGTGTATTATTGGTTGACAGTTTAGAACTGATACATGATGTGAATTCACTGTGTAAAAATCCCCATTGAGCACTGATTTTAATGGACATTTATCTCCACCCAGAAATAGCACTGACCTATAATAAAACCTGAAGAGAAATGGAGAAATCTGTTATCCATATGAAGTTGAGTATTGTTCTTTCAAGGTCTGCAAAAAGTTGTGTTGGAATTTTGATGGGATTGCATTGAATCTGTAGATTGCTTTTGATAAAATTGCCGTTTATATTATGTTGATCCTACCTACCCAGGAGCATTGGAGATCTTTCCATCTTCTGATATGTTCTTCAATTTCTTTCTTTGGTGACTTAAAGTTTTTGTCAAACAGGTCAGCTACTACTTTGGTTAGAGCTACACCAAGTTATTTAATGCTATTTGCAGCTATTATAAAGGGTTATGTTTCCCTTATTTCTTTTTCAGCCCTTTTATCCTTAGTATATAGGAGAGCTAATGATTTTGAGTTAATCTTCTACCCTGCTACATTGCTGAAGGTGATTATCAGCTGTAGGAGTTCCCCGGTAGAATTTTGGGGGTCACTTTTACACACAATCATATCATCTGCAAATACAGATAGTTTTGACTTCTTCCTTTCCAATTTGTATCTCCTTAATCTCCTTTTGTTCTCTTATTGCTTTAGCTAAAACTTAGAGAACTATATTGAATAGATAAGGAGAGAGAGGACAGTTTAGTCATGTTCCTGATTTTAGTGGAATTGCTTCGAGTGTTTCTCCATTTAGTTTTGATGATGGCTGTCAGCTTGCTATATTGCCTTTATTATATTTAGGTATTTTTACTGTATTCCCAATCTCGCCAGGACTTTAATCATGAATGAGTGTTGGATTTTGTCAAAGGCTTTTTCAGCATCTAATGAGATGATTATGTTTTTTTTTTCTTTCAGTCTGTTAATATGATGGATGACATTGACAGTTTTCCATATTTTTAACCACCCCTGCATCTCTGCAATGAAGCCTATTTGATTATGATGAATGATATTTTTGATATATTGTTGGATTCAGTTTCATAAACTTGATTATATCTTGCTGCCTATTCCTTCTGAGTACTTCTAATTGTTCTAAAGCCTTTAGATGTGCTGATAGGTCTCATGTGAGATTTTTCTAGGTTTTTTATATAGGTATCTAGTGCTATGTGTTTTTCTCTTAGCACTGCTTTCCTTGTGTCCCATAAGTTTGGGTATATTGTAGATTCATTTTCATTAAACTCTAGGAAGTCTTTGATTTCTTTCTTAACTTCTTCTTTGACCCAGAGATGGTTCAATCCAGAGATGTTCAGTTTCCATGAATTTGTAGGCTTTCTGTGATTTTTGCTGTTGAACTCTAACTTTAGACCATGGTGGTCTGATATAATACAAAGAGTTATTCATAATTATTTGTGTCTATTGATATTTGCTTTATGACTAAGTATGTGGTCAATTTTAGAGAAAGTTCCATGGGGTGCTGAGAAATATGTAGATAAGTTTGTGCTTGGATGGAAGGTTCTGTATATATCTATTAAGTCCATTTGGGTCTTAACATCTGTTAGAATCCCTTATTTCTCTGTTGAGTTTCTGTCTGTCTGACCTATCCTAGGGTGAAAGTGGGGTATTGAAGTCTCTCACTACTAGTGTATGAGGTTTAATGTGAGGTTTAAGCTTTAGTAGTGTTTTTTTTTTTTTTAACATATGTAGGTGCCCTTGTGTTGGAACATAAATGTTCAGGATTGAGACTTCATCTTTGTGGATTTTTCCTGAGGTGAATAAGTAATGTCCATCCTGGTCTCTTTTGATTGATTTTAGTTTGAAGTATATTTTGTTAGATATTAGGATGGCTACATGAACTTGTTTCATAGGACCATTTGATTGGAAAGTCTTTCCCCAACTCTTTACTCTGACCCTGTGTCTATCTTTGAAGTTGAGGTGTGTTTCTTGTATGTACTAGAAGGACGGATTCTATATTTGTATCTATCATGTTAGGGTATGTCTTTTTATAGTTGAATTAAGTCCATTGATATTGAGGGATATTAATGACCAATGATTATTTCCTGTTATTTTTGGTGGTAGCATGCTTATATTCCCCCCCCCCCCCCCCCGTAAGATTATTGATTGCTTGTGGTTTTATGGGTGAATCTGGTTTCCTTAGGTTGGTGTTTTCCCTTTAGTGCTTTCTATAGGACTGGTTTTCTGGATAAATATTGTTTAAATCTGGTTTTTTTTTCCATGAGATATCTTATTTCTCCAACTATGGAGATTGATAGTTTTGCGGGATATAGTAGTCTGGATTGGCAGCCATGCTCTTTTAATCTGTATAACATCTGACCAGGACCTTCTTCCTTTCATTGTTTACATTAAATAGTTGTGTGTTGTTCTAATGGTTCTGCCTTTACTGGTAATTTGGCCTCTGTCCCTTGTCCTTTGCAGCTATTATTACATTTTCTTTGTTCTGTAGGTTTAGTGGCTTGATTATTATGTGATTTTTTGGGGGGAGTCTAGTCTATTTGGTGTTCTGTAAGTTTCTTGTACCTTTATAGATGTTTCCTTCTTTATATTGGGGAAGTTTTCTATGATTTTGTTGACTATATTTTCTGTGTCTTTGAGCTGGTATTCTTCTCCTTCTTCAATTCTTATTATTTTCAGGTTTGGTCTTTTCATGGTGTCCCAGATTTCCTGGACATTTTGTGTTATGACTTTTTTGGTTTGATGTTTTCTTTAACTGAAACATCTATTTCCATTCTTAAATTTTCCACTCCAGAGATTCTGTTTTCCATCTGTTGCATTCTGTTGGTTTTGCTTGCATCTGTAGTTCCAGTTAATTTCTTCAGGTTTTATATCTCTATCTTTCCCGCATTTTGTGCCTTCTTTATTGATTTTATTTCAATTTTTAATTTCCATATTGTTTCTTTCACTTGTTTTTTTTCCTCTCTTTGTTTTCTTCATTTTCTTTCAGGGATTTGTTAATCTCTTCAAACGTTTTGCTTGTATTTTCTTCTATTTCTTTAAGGGATTTAAAAAACATCCTCTTTTAAAGTTTCTATTATCCTCAGAAAGTTGTTTTTAAGGTTAAATCTTCTGATTCCTCCTCATTGTTAAGCTCAGGTCTTGGTGTTGTGGAACTACCAGCTTCTTAGCTGGTGTCCTGTTGTTTTTTTTATATTGTTATATGTATCTTGCACTGGCATCTGCCCATTGCTTCCTTGGTTCACTCTTAGTCAGCTCTTGGTCATCTCTTTTGTCAGTTGTGAGCCCAGGGACTGTGTGTTTCCAGTGATTCCAGGGGCTCCTCTTAGTTGGCTCTTAGTTGTCTGTAGACCTAGGATCTGTGTGTCTTCAGTTGTCACAGAGGTACTTCTTAGTCAGCTCTTAGTTAACTGTGGACCAGGAGGCTTTGGGTCTCCAGTTGGTTGAGTGTGATGACACAGATTACAGTTTGTTTGGGGTTTGTGGGATGTTCCTCCAGCTGTATTTTGCTGGGGATTGGGCTTGGGGATTCTCTCCCAGCTTTCATCGATTTAGGGCAGAGCTGAGTGTGGTTTGAATGCCAGGAGCTATGTCCCTGGGCCAGGGTTCAGAGACCATGGTCTCTGCTTGGCCTGAGGGTTGTGGTGCCACTCACCTCTTAGTCAGCTGTGGACGAGGAGGTTTCAGGGTCTTCCTGCCTTAGCTTCTTAAGCACTGAAATTCAAGCATGCAACACTTAGTCCATCAAAAAAAAAAAAAAAACCCACTAATTTCAAAGAACTAGTGTGTCTTAATAAGATCCAGGACTATGTCATAAACATAGTATAAGAACTATGTGTGAAACACATATTTGCTGAATTATTCTAGTTTTTGCTGGTGTAGAAGATGATTGTAAACAATATAAGAGATTGGATTATGGGATTGCAATCATAACTAGTAACTATAAAAATTCTCAGATTAAATCAAGTCTATAATAATAAAGATTTTTTGTTAATAAGATGTCTTTGAAAAAGTTAATTTGATTCATTGAAAATAAAACAGAAAACCTGGGTGGTACTATGATACAGTGAGCATCATATCAAATATACATATCAAGCCCAGGGACTTAAGGAAGGTGGGTAGACTATTTGAATGTAAGAAATATCATGAGAATAATTTTTTTCTTCACTTTAGATAGGATCATCAGGTAGAAAGTGGAGAAGGGACATGAAAAAGTCTAGAACTGGACAAGTTCTCTTACGTACAAGCCATACAACTTTGAATTTCATGACATTGCTTATTAGTTATCCTAGATCTTGTGTTAATTTTCCTATTTATTTTGGTTTTATTATTATTATTATTATTATTATTATTATTATTGATGATCTTAATATGTAGCTTACTTTAGCTGAAAATTGCCTTCTCAAGCCAGTGAGTCTTGACCTCCTTTGCAATTCTCCTGCCTTAGCCAGTCTCCTGAGTGATATGTTTAAGGTATGAACCACCACATCTAACTTAACCTGGGTCTTTAAATAGACATTTTAGTAATTAAATGAAAATATTTGTGAGAATTAAACATGACAGATTACAACAGTGCATCAAACACAGAAGTAAGTACTAAACAAGGATTAACCCACTTTGCTGCTTGAATTCCTGAATAACTTCTGATGTTCTCTTCATGGATACTTATTCATAAACTCATTGATATTTTATACAGAGATTATGTCAAATTGTATTTGTTGTGGGTTCTTTTGGTATCAATAATAACAATTGTAAGTAGCATTGTTGTTAAAAGTAAATTACATTAGGTAAAGTGGTTGTATGGTAGAATATTTGGATTAAGCAGGATTCGCTAGGAGAAAAGAAATAATATAATGCATATGTTGTAACATTGTTATTAATTGTGCTGGACAATTCTGCAATGACTATGTATGTACGTGCTGGTGCAACAGAGAGCATGATGACTGATCAGTCAGCAAAGCTGGAGACTTCACCAGTCTCAATCTGATACCATAGGTCTAGAAGATCCCTAGGGAGTTGCTGCTATTCACTGCAGATGAGAAAGCAGAGGTAAAGGAGTCTTAGCTCTGTAGAGATCGGCAAAGACAGTAGCAATAGACACACTTAGGAAGAAGCAATGTTAGTAGTTAACACTTCCCTTTCTCAAATGTCTTTACATTAGGTTTGCCCTTTGGATGCCCATCTCGAGGGCAGGTCATCACCTACTCTGTTAATCCTCTTGGGAAGCACCTCATATACATTCCCAAAGGTGTATCTCCTAGGTTACTGTGACTCTCATCAAGCTGACAATCAGGATGAGTCCACATTGCTAAAATAATTTTACTTTGATTAGTTGCTTTTTATGATTATATGAACATCATATTTATAGACACTCTAGAATAGGCTTCTGTTTTAATATAATTTTAGGTTTTAAGATTATAAAATAATCAGTAACACTCATTACTATGATTTCCATGTTCTTACTTAAAAAAAAAGATGGAAAATGTGTTTGTTTAATAAGAACGCTGAACCCCCGAGATATCCACTTCCTCTCTGAATCAGCCTCCATTAACCACTCCCCTTAGTTTAATGTTATTACTATTCTCAATTTTCGGTGCTTCTATGTTGGTTCTGTTTCTTTACTATTATGCACTAAAATAATTTTTTAACAATTATTTCATTTTCCAAGCCTATAGAAGTTATATTAAATTTTTAATTCCTTTAACCAAATTAAAGGCTAAATCTATAATATCTCAAAGTATCAAAAATTTTAATATGTTAAAGAGGAAGTACAGGAAGAGCCTGTCTCTACTAACTTTCCGCATGCAAAGAAATGCTGCATATTAAAATGAAAGTGAGCTTAGGAGTCCCAAGAGGCAAAAATGAGACAACTTTAATTTCCTTTGTCAAGTTCAATTTAGACCCAGTTGTTTTAGATATTTGGGTGATGATCTTGATTTTAGATATTCCAACTTAAAAGACAGATGTTTGAGTGGCATTTCATGATTCTGCAACCCACTTATCTTACTTTTACTCTTGGGTCTCAGGTAGGCATCTGGAATTGCTATCAGTACCTAGCAACTGAGGATTGCTGTGGAGCTATGAGGAGAGGAAGTGGAGTTGTATGACAACAGAGTGGTAAGGCAGGCTTCCTAATGTAGGATGAATGATGCAATTTTAAGTTGATCTGAGTTTTGTTTTTTTTTAAAACCCTAGCCATGCTAAGCGTATGTTCTTGTCTGCTCTATATGGCTATGACAATCACCATGACCAAAGGCAACTTAAAGAGAAAAGGTGGGTTTTTTTTTTTTTGTTGTTGTTGTTTGTTTGATTTTTGGGTTTATTTTGTGCTGACATTTTGATTTTAAACATATAACTTATAATCCATCACAAAGGAAGTCAAGTGAGGAGATCAAGACAGAAACACAGAGACAGAAATTGAAACATGGAAGAACGCTATGTACCAGTCTGCTTAATTTGTTTTCTTACACAATCCAGGTCCATCTGCCTAGGTATAGAGCTCTGCCTAAAACTCTTGGTCCTCTCATGTCAATCAATAAAATGTCCCTATAGACTTGCTTACACTACAGTCTGAGGGAGGGAGTTTCTCAAATGACATTCACTCATTTTCGCTTTTGTCAAGTTGATATATATATATATCTGGAGACATCACCTCTGTAGTATGTAGCTTGTCTTATTGAGGTCTGTGATCTCTGGGAAAGGTCAAGACTATATTATTGAGAATGCTCATGCTCTTGGAAAGCAAGAAAGACCTTTAATGTTTAGTGGAAAATAATACAACAGCTCACCTGCTCAAATAAAACCAACAGCAGTTAGGCTAAAGATGGGTGAGACTTAAGATCTCAATGTTGGCACAAAAGCTTAATTTGATCTATAGTCACAAAGATATAGCTCACAGGTCTAACTGTATATGAGAATATTTTCCTTGAAGTCTGCCATTCTGCTCAGGACCTGAATAGCATAGAAAAGTATAGATTTCTTCTTTTTCTTTGTCCACTATAGGACTTTTTATTATTGAAATCACTGAGATACTGTTAATCTAACAGTTATACTCCTCAGTGGGTAAAGCTCTATAACCTGAAGACAAATTTTGTTTAAGATGAAGTCAATAAAATTTCAGTAAATTGTATATTCTACTGTGAGGCAAGTGGGTATTAAAGAAGTTTAATTTATTATCACAGTACAATTTCATTAAAAGTTTAAAAAAGAAAAAGTAAATCCTCTTAGGTAAGTGATATGGTGAGAGGAAATATGTGACTGTATACTTTCAGCCTGGCATTGTCATAGTTAAGGTTTCTGTTGCTACAGTGAAGCACCAGACTAAAAAGAAAGTTGGGGAGAAAAGTGTTCATTTGGCTTACAATTCCTTATCAGTGTTCGACAACAAAGCAAGCCGAGACAGGAACCTGGAGGCAGGAGGTGATGCAGAACACATGGAGCAGTGCTGCTTACTGGTTTTATCCCTATGAAGTACTCAGCTTGCTTCTTATAGAACCCAGGACCATTGGTCCACAAACAGCACTACCCACGTTGGGATGGACCCTCCTCATTAACCACTAATTAAGAAAATACCCTTATGCTGGATTTATGGAAGTGTTTTCTCATTGGAGTTCTTCTTCTTGTAGGTGACTCTAGTTTATATCACATTGATATAAAACTAGCTAGGACTTGCATTTATCAAAACTTTCATTAAAGTTTCCATTATTAGATGGAGTACCACAGGGAAGAGCTGATACAGGAATGGTTGACAAATGAAGGAGAAGGAGTGAAGATCAGTGATCCACAACCAAAAACACACTATCAGGCCATACGCCAATGTTGCAGGACATATCCATTGAGATTTTCAGTATCTGTTGACATAGTCAAGGGATATATCGCACAGAAGTCTGGTAGCAGCCCTCATAGTCTTTTCCAATGCCTTGATGGTATTTTATGAAAAAAAGCTGTATGTGATTTTTAAGACTTAAAGTTACATGTCTTAGTTTTACATCTACAATTATGCTATTAACTTATGTGACAAGCTGTCAAAGTTACAATTTTACAACCTATTTAAATTAAGTCAATGGGAGTAAATCTTTGAGATCTTTCTATTCAATTATCCTGTTGTTTAATGGAGAAGGAGTTTGATTTTGTGAAGAGGAGTCCATTTAAACCTTGTGGTAAGAAATAGCCATTTGAGAGGAGAAAATAACTGGACAGGACACTGAAAATGATGGCGATTACCTCAGAAAAACAAGAATCACAACAACAACACCACCACCCAGAAATACCTTGACACTGAAAAATTGCCAAATATAGGTTTAAATGTTTGGATTTTCTGGAAATGGAGATAGAAGACGAAAATAGCTGTTTTCACTCTGTCTTCCTTCAAAGTAACATTTACTTTTAGTATTGATTGATTTTCAGCAAATTGTATCCTAAGTTTTTCTTTTTATTATAAATGCAACAGATTATTTTGTGAAGCATTAATATGGTGATTTTAGTTTTAACATATGGGTTGATTTAATTTTTGTCTTTTTAGGAAAACAATTATTTCAGCATGTCAAGCACTGGGAATATTATTTCCCTTTCCAGTTTTCATTTGCAAATTTCATGATATGGTTACCATCTGGTGTTTTTTAGGAGACATTATATTCAAGGCATTTAAGCTTTAAAATAATATTTCAAAGCCAAAAGGAATTCCTTTCTGAGAATATTACTTTATATAAGTAACACATTTGTGTAACAGAATATCTAGTTTAAGTGTATACATATTGCACATACTGGAAATATGTGACTAACACAGCAAGATGAATTAAATATCCCCATTGTTACATAATAGTTTATTTATCAACTTTAAATTGTTTTGAAATAATATTTGTTTGTATTAATGCTCCAAGACTGCCAAAGGAATTGAACCTTAAATTCATTAGATTAGCTTTT
Source organism: Phyllotis vaccarum (assembly GCA_033318265.1). Classification (NCBI taxonomy): domain Eukaryota; kingdom Metazoa; phylum Chordata; class Mammalia; order Rodentia; family Cricetidae; genus Phyllotis; species Phyllotis vaccarum. The sequence continues at coordinate 11,130,668 of JARWLC010000001.1, forward strand.
TTTCTTATTTCTTTTTGTCAAAAAGCTTAAGTGCTACATATTTTTTTTTGTGTTAAAATGTCATGTTTAAGCATCTCTACTAAACACGTATTTTATGAATGTAAATATCTCAGTTTTTATAAAGGAATAAACATTATCTTCTTCCATTTCTCCTTCCCTTTCACTCTCCGTTTTTCCCTTCTCCCTCCATCCTTTCCTCCCTCTTCCCTGTCTTTTTTCCTGTCTTCCCACTTTTTACAGTTTGGATGTAAAATGTCCAACACTCAGTGTGTTTGAAACTGGGATTCTGTTTGGTGGTGCTGTCTGGAGAAACTACAGAACCCTTGGATATGGGGTTTAGAAGAGATAAAGGGGCCATAGCAGTAGAGTATAGAGATTCTAGGTCAGGTCTGCATCCATAAAATCTCTCAGTTTTCTAATTGCCACCATAATGAAACACACTCCTGCAGCCAAAACAGTGATCCTCTTGTGCAGCCATACTCTGCCATGACAGACTATACCTTTGGTGCTTTTAATGAGAATGGCTTCTGTATATCCACATTTGACTATTTAGGGAATGGTTAGGAGGTGAGGCTTTGTTGGAGGATATGTATCATTGGGAGCAGGTTTTGAGGTGAAAAAAGTTCATGTTATTCCTACAGCTCTCTCTCCCTCATGCTTGTGAATCAAGATACAACTTAGTTATTGGTCCAATGTTACCTCTGCCTGTTGATACTACACTCCATGCCATGATGAATGAAGTCTCAAACTCTAAACTGTGAGCACCCAATAAACTTTTCTTTTATAAGTTGCCTTGGTCATGGTGTTTTGCCAAAGCAACTGAAAATTAGCTAGACAGGAGTTGGTACCGTTAGTGCTAGACGTCCTTCCCTATATTCCATTGGCAGTTTCTGTTTATTAGTAATAGAACAGCAGCGAACATGGATGAGCAAGTCTCTCTGTAGTAAGATCTAGAGTCCTATAGTTAGATGCCCAAGTGTGATGTAAGTGGATCTTGTTGATTGAGTAAATGTTCCCCTTTCTTCACATCTTTGCCAATATCTGCTAACATTTGTTTTCATTGATCTTGGCCATTCTGAGTGGAGGAAGATGGAATATCAAATTAGTTTTAATTTCCATTTTTCTAATGTGTAAGGATGCCGAACATTTTTACAAAGTCTTTCTCAGCTAGTCATGTTTCTTTCACCATTAGAGAACTCTCTGTTTAGTACTATACCTCATTTCTAACTTAATTGGTTTTTTTTTTGGTGTTCAGTTTTTTTTTTCTTTTTTAATTCTTTGTACAGTGTAGGTCAGTAGTTATAAATGTGAAGGACCATTGGAGGTTGAACAACCCTGTCACAGGGGTTGTATATCAGATACCCTGCCTATCAATTATTTAAATTATGATTCATGTCAGTAGCAGAATTACAGCTATGAAGTAGCAGCAAAACTGCTTTTATGGTTGGGGGTCACCACAACATGAGACTATATTAAAAGGTCTCAGCATTAGAAATGTTGAAAAGTAGTGATCTAGACAGTAATCCTCTGTCAGATGGGTGGTTTTTGGAGATTTTTTTTCCCATTCAGAAAGGCTTTCTTTTTTAAAATGATGGAGTCTTTTGTTGTTCAGAAGCTTTTTATCTTTGTGAGGTTGGATTCATTAATTCCTTTGTATGCCTACACTATGGATGTCCTTTTCTTTGTTATTAGTTTAGGTGTGCTTTCTACTTCCGTCTTTTAAATAAAATTTCAGCATCTCTTGTTATGCTGACGTCCTTACTATTTAGAGTTGAGTTTTGTGTAGGGTCTGATATATATATAAAATTCCCCATTCTTTTACTTGCAGCTGTTCAGTTTGATGCAAAATAAGATGAAGAATTTTGAGTGGGAAAATTGAGTAACACTGGCAACCCCAATTCTGAATATTTGAATTTAATGTTGTAGTGGAAGAGCTAGGATTTGTTTACAGAGCAGTAAGAAGGGAAACTTTAGCTTGACCTTGGAAGACTGTCACCATTGCCAGCCAAGGTCTGACAAAGGAACCAGTCAGTTTGCTTCGTCAGCACTGATTTTCACACACATAGGTAAGTCTCTGGATCGATGGACTCTCTGGGGCTATCAGGTACTTAAGTTTTTCTACAGTTTAAAAAAGATAATTCTTGCGCCTACTTGATTATTTATCAATACTTGCTTTGACTCAGGGATCAGTAGTAGTAGTAGTAGTAGTAGTAGTAGTAGTAGTAGTAGTGTGTATGTGTGTGTGTGTGTGAGTGTGTGTGTTTGTGTGTGTGTGTGTGAGAGAGAGAGAGAGAACATGTGTGTGTGTGTGTGTGTGTGTGTGTGTATGTGTGTGTATTTTGGGGAACTTGCACAGTATTAGATTTCCATATGTCTATTGTTGAAATCTTATTTTATTTATTGTTTTCTTTCTCTACCCTGTCCTTTGATCCCTCACCGAGGTTAGCCTTTTCTGTTCCATTATTCTCCTTTAACCTTTTAAATCAGTACATTCTATATTCCTCTCAAAATCCCCTCCCCATGGTCTCTTAGTAATTTTCTGAACTCTGTGATGTCCCAGAGAACCATACAATACAGGATATTGTCACCCAGACCTGTCAATATGATTCTACTACTGAAGATATCACATGATTGAATCACAGAACACAGCCAAATAAAACTGGTTTTGAATCGGGAAAAATTCACTAGTACTAGCTAGTTTTTGTAGTGCTAGAAAGTGCTATGTGTACTACAAGGGAAGAACAGTAATCTTCATTATACCTAGCTGTGAATCAAACAACTTACAATTATGACTGTTCTGGTAAGATACACCCACTGGTGCAATAATGGCATGGGCATCACATGTGTAACCAATCACTTTCTGATTGTATCTCTCAAAAGAATATCTTTTTTTTTTTAAATTTATTGACTGTCTTTCTAGATTACTTAATTATGCATTTTATATTTATGTTTCTGTTAACTTGAGTCAATATTTGAAGTCTAGATCCTGGATCTGGGAGTACAAAAACTATTGCTCGAAGAGAGAAATTCCTAATGATCATTCGTAATGATCATTACGGTCTAAAAACTTTGGAATTTGATACACCAAGCCATAGCTATCCCATAACAACATTAAGATGTCTTCATATTTAGCTGCATTAATTTTGTATGAGAGTATGATGGAAGAAATACTTGAAACTAGAGAAGCTCTAGAGAGAATCGAGTCAGTGGCATCACATAGTACTTCAGAGCATTTTACTCTTTTGTGCATGAAAAACAGTTTTTCTGAAGTGTAATAGTACTTTTTATTAATTTTGATAAATCTTTAAGTGTTGAAGTCTAGCTTCTGTGAAGTTCAGGTCCCAAAGAGGTAGTGTGTAGTTGGTTAGAGAAGAAAGGGGCAAATGTGCATCTGAGGTTTCAGGAGATATCTCTCTGTATGAGAGACTCTATTTATATGGCACATTGACTAAACAAGCCATTTGGCAAGCATCAAAGCCCCAGATACCTTTTTGGTTTCTCCATTGAATGTCTAGGGTAAAAAAGCAAAGTATAAAACATACAGTCTTATCTAAAACAACATCTTCAGACAGCATCTGTCAAATAAGGAAGCTACAAATTTTTCAGGATCTGCAAAGCATAGGAGCTTCTGTTTGTACAGCTGGTATCTAGGCTGGCTATTCATGCAGTTACATGTTAGACAACCTGAAATTCTTTTACCTTAGTCACATTCCGTGGAGAATCATATGATGTTTTCTAAAATGAAAACTTTGCAAAATATTTCATAAGAACCATTTAACTGACTGATTATAGCATTTTAGTTTTAAATTTTTAACATTTTTCTGTTCCTCAATTTTATTCAGAGCCTGTTGTTCTCATACACTTGCAGAAAGAAAGATTCTCACATCTCATTCTTTTTCCATCAATACACACTATTCTTATTTCTTCTCTATTGGCTTCAGTATAGGACAATAGATATACTTCTGGTGGCAACTTATATCCAGAGATGAACAAGATTCCTCAGAATCTACACTATTGGTTTCAAAATTCTTGTGGAACAAGAAAGACTCTTTCTTTTGTGACCTTCATTTCAGGCTAAGATGCTTTGTCTTCAAAGTTTTCTCTCAGAAATATGAATATATTTCTCCAGGGGCTGCTGTCATAAGCAGAAAACTCCCCATTATGCAAACAAATGATCCTAAAAGTGAAAGCAGAATCCAGCAGCAGGTCACTAAATCTTACTGTGGAATATTGCTCTTTTACACTGTACAATGTTGTTATGCATATTGATTTAATAAAACATTGATGGGCCAGTAGGAAGTATAGGAGGGGCAAGCAGACTAAGTGAATTCTGGGAAGTGGAAAAGCATTGTGGGAGACACCATTGGGACACGGAGGAAGTAAGACTGCACTGAAGCAAAGGGACCAAGCCACATGGTCAAACATAAATAGAATAAGGGGTGAGTTTAAGAATAATAAGAGCTAGCAAGCAATAAGCCTGAGACATAGGCCAAACAGCTTGTAATTAATATAAGATTCTGTGTGGTTATTTGCAACTAATTGGCTGCAGCACTGCTGGTCTAGACCTTGAAGCAAGGCCAGGCCAGAAATTTCTGACTACAAATAGCACCCAACATGTGGTAAAGACTCAGGACCCTGAGACTAAGAGTCTCATGCTTTACTGACTGAGACATACAGGAACATAAGCACATAGAGCCTGAGAAAGGTTAAAAAGGAGTTCTGGAATACAGAAATGAATCCAAAAACAGCTTTCTACTGTGTCTCTCAAGTGGGCCATGGTACAGAGGGGTGTGTGGACTTGAGCTACAACATGGCTGCTTCCTGAAGTCTCACAGAGGCCTTGGTTCAAACTCAAGCTGCATATGATAGATTTAAGGTTTCTGTTTACAGACAAAAAGGGGACATAGTCAAAGATGGCTTCTGGGAGCAGCATTTTCTTGGGAGGAGTCTGTTTGCTGGCAGTAAGCAGAGGCATGACTCCTTTAAGAGAGGCTTCCTGACTCAGCCTTAATGGCAAGCACTGAAAAGCTCATCATTAAACACTTAAATGATGTTTATGAGCAGCAGGTGGTGATGCTCTAGTTGATGGCAGTATGTGTGGGGATAAGAAGCCATGGCTCACACTGTTAGTCCCAGCACTTGGGAAGCAGAGGTAAGAGAATCTCTGTGAGTTCAAAGCCAGCCTAGTCTTCAAAGCAAGTTCCAGGACAGCCAGGACTGTTACACAGAAAACTCTGCCTGGAAAAAAACAAAAACAAAACAAAAGAAAAAAATCCAACCAAACAAGCAAACAAACAAAAAAAACAAACAAAGACTGGAGGAGGTGGATCTGTCCTCTCATATCTCAGACTGTTTTTTTATTAAATTTGAAACATATCCCCATAAGTGTGGCTCCTAAAACTCCCCAGAGTTGGGATGGCAAACTTGGTTCCTGCCAATACCTCTGCCATAAAGCTAGACTCTCACAGATCTGCCTGGAGCAAGCCACTGTAGCTGAGCCCTTAATCCTATCCACACTTTGGCAGATTAAAGGTGTGGTCAGAAAAAGAGATAAATAGTAAAGACAGATTCAAAAACACAAAAATGAAAACCAAATATCTAAACAGTTTACAGTGAGTTTAAAAAATATACATAGGTTTGGGAGAGAAAAGAAAAGGATAGAGAGTGATTAAAAATAAAATAGAGTAAAAAAATAATAAGCCACATAAAGATGGAAATCACACAGAGAGTCTGTATGCTGTATGCTGTGTTGTCTTTGAAATGCTTTCTTCTGAGGAAGGAGTAAGATCCTCTAAGAGACATTTGTTTATAAATGCTTCTTGATTAATCCATCCTATATATTTTGAAAATGCATCTCATTTCTGTTTTTGGACATGTGTTCAACTTCCTCTTGAATATCTTTTAATCATCATTGATAAACCATGACAGAACAGACTTATCTTTTGCAATCAATTTACTCAACACTATAACACAACTTTTGAGAATCTACAGTCCCAGTCTGTCAGTCAGCTCTTGTAGATTCAAGGATGTTAGAAAGAGAATCTCTAAGCTATCCCAGGCCAGGCATATTGCTATGTCCTAAGATATGTATTATCAGCTCTTGAGGGTCTGAGTGTCAATAAGCACAAGAAAAATTCTTAGACCAAATCTGTTGTCATTATTATTCAATTTCTTTCATATTACAATGTTTGTATTTTATATCACTATAGAATTTATGTTTATGTCTAATCCTTATATTCTTTTATCCCTTGGTCACATGACATCATAGCATATGATAACTTTTAAAAGGTCCTGACACCTCATTAAAAAAAAAAAAATCACCTTTTACACAGTTCTTTGCCCATCAATGTAAGTCCCTGTGTAGGGCAAAGGTAACTCTATCCAACCTAACTTTGTTGCTGTATAGGCCACATAATCACCTCAGCATATACTAGGAAGAGGCTTATAATCTGATTTCTGATCTGTGGTAAACTCCTCTAGTCTAGAGAATTTTATTGACTCTAATAAGTTAAGTTTGTTTTGATTATCTTTCCCCTCCGTAAATACAGGGGCAGATGTTTTAAGAAAATCCCAGAACCTCACAAAGAGATCTCTGGAATCTTTATGTGTATCATAACCTCAAAGCTTATGAAAGACCTTCAATTTGCTACGGATATTGCCCTAAAAGTGCTCAGGAACTTTCTGGAGAAGTTTAGGAGTACTCCTGGAAGAAGGCGCAAATGATGCTCAAGAAATTTCTAATCAATCCAGTATCCTCAAGTTGTACAAATATTAAAAGACCCCCAAGCATGCAAAATGTGGAGATCAAAACCAAAGGTGTCATGGTGGCTATTATGTAGATCAGCTTTGCTGATCTTTGTCAAACAGCTCTACTAGTTCTGTGACTTTTGCTATTCCCATCAGATATGGCTGCACTATATGTGTACATTTATGTGTGTATGTGGATGTGTGTAGCAAATTGGCAAAAAAATTATATATAATACTTGCACTGAGTAAAAACACTTGTAAAGTGAGTTGTGAACCTAACTAGATATTTTTTAAAAATTAAATGACCTTTTATTTCTTTTAACTGTGGTTATTGACTCTTGAGATTTTTGTAGATATTTTAAAAGTACACAAAATAAGCCTATTACTTTCAGGGAAACAGCAGGTAGTATTGAATTAATAACAATGGAAAAGCTCAAACTTTGGAATGAAAATTATTATTTTGGATAAGTTTTATTTTTCAGTTAGAATTTTCTAATAAAATCAGTAAACACATTAACAGATGTTATCTGTTATTTTACATCAATTTTTTCAAAATATGTCAAATTTGGAGGATGTAAAGTTTATCAAAACAATATTTTACAAATAATTGATACAGGATGTTCTCAGCCATGCATGTTAACAGGCTATCTTAAAAAAAAAACATATGCGATATCAATCAATTTTAATGAAATAAAGCATAAAATTGTTGCTGTGAAACCGTATTTTATAACACAGTCAATCTTTTAAAATACCAATTCTGAAGTTCTGATATATTGGCAAAGAACATTCAGTAGCTGGAATGTATTTTCATGGTAGAGCACTTGCCTAACATGCATGGGACTCATTGTCCAATAACAGTACTGCATAAATCATTTAAATCATATGAAGGGGAATAAAATGCTATTCTATTCTTTTGTAGACGCCTATATGATTGATGGAATATTTTTGTACATTCCTAAAAGAAAGCAATAAATCAAAATAGATCATATGGAGAATCAGATAAAAAGGTAATGTGATACACAGGTATACTAATTTTGGAAAAAGTATTTATAAAAATATGTATGTTTAATAAGTAATGAAAATAATGAAACATCCCTTTTTTATTTCTATGATACAAATTATGAGCAGATATAGTGTCAAGGATTAAAATTCCTTTTGGTTCTCAGTTTTTTTTGTTTTTTTTTTGTTTTTTTGAGTTTTTTTGTTTTGTTTTTTTAGATAGTAAGGGAATCTAGAGAATAAAATTTTTTTGTTTTTTTGTTTTTGTTTTTTTTTTAAGACCAACACTCAGGCTATACAGAAAATGTAAAGGAGCACTAAGGATATTGCGCATAAGGGAGATCTGAAAGTGAGGTAAACAAAAGAGAACAGATTGGGATGAAGAGAACTCCCATCATTGAGAATTTCGGCTTTACTGTGCCATGGGTCTGTTGACTCATGCTTACCAGAGTTTTTTCTTTGTTTAAAGAAGTGGAAACCTCAGTATTTTATGTGAAACAGCCATTTCAACAGTGGCAACAAACTTGATTAAAAACAGGAGAAATAAAAATATTCTACGGACCAAATAATACCACCATTGAGCCCATTTTGGATTATATCCCATTCATCTGTGGACAGATACTATGCCAAATTCATTATGGAAAAAATATCACTGAAAATATATTCATGTATAATTATTTCATGTATACATTTTTGCTTTCTGATATGAATATTTTTCTCTTCTATTTTATAATGATATTTAATTATTGAAATTTTAATAATATATTTTTGTACAGAGCTCTGTGGTATACATTAAAAATTTGACGTATTCCCTCTATTTTTAATTTTTTTCTCAAGAGATAAATCACCATACAGAATAATGAGAAAATCTCATGATAGAGCCATCAGACAAACACCACATTTCTGTATATTTTGAACATAGAATAGAAAGAGAAGTAATAATTATTGATTTCTCTTTACTTTTCTGTTTCTCTCCTAATTTTATGGTGGGGTAGGTGCTTCTGTTTGAACAATAAACATCTTATAAAATCAAAACACCCAGGATCAGTACAGGGGAGAAAAACATGGGATATGTTTTTAAGACTGACTTATTTTAGACTTCAGTAGGACAGAAAAAGGTCAAGGGTTATAGATAGTTTAAGGTATGTCTTTCAGTTAAACCTGTCAAGGAAGGACACACACAGAGTATAGAGTAGATCACTAGTCAAATGAAATGTTGCCTCATAGGACAGCTTTGGAAGGGTCTTTGGGTATATATCACAACTGAATTAGCTAACAACTGTCAATAACCGTGAAATATCAAGCACAAATTCCCAAGAGGAAATGAGCAGTCTGCTATCCTGGGTAATGAGCCCAATAAAAAGTAACTGCTTTGTTTCTCAGTTTTGTTGTCCATTGATAAGAACCACTTGTCTCACGTCATTAAACGTATTTATATATGCTTAGTTCTTGTAAACATTTAAATGTAAATTCTACCCTAGACATCTAGACTATTTTAAAAAGTCATGTCAATGTGTATATGAGATAATAAATATATAGATGATGCAATTCTTAGAAATTTTGAGGTAGACACATGAGTTCAGGATTATTTAAGAACATTTTAAGTTTTTGGAGTCTTCATTTCAGAAGAGATATTTTTGAGCACCTCCCATGTGCTACTGTAAAACTTGAGAGTATATATATATATATATATATATATATATATATATATGCATATATATATATATATATATACTCTATATATACATACACACACACACACACACACACACACATGATAAAATGTTCTTTCTGGTGGAGCTTATATTTCAATGAAAGGAAACAAACCACTAATAAGATAAATTAATAATAAAAATTAATAAAAGCTACAAGTTTTCCCAAAGAGAAAAAATAGACTAACAAGAGAAAGGAGAATGTGTGGTGGAGACAGAAGAGAATTATATATAATTAAGTTGGTGAAGGATTCTTGAAAAAATTTCAGTAAAGTATTCAGAGATACCAGGACAACATTTTAGATTCAAAATGCAGCATATACAAATATCTTTAGGTGTGATGATGTGTTCAGGAAACATTTAGGATATCAGATGAACTGGGACAGGTTTTCACAACCTTTGTACTAATTAATTTTTACCATGACTAGCATTTTAGAGGATTTTCGACCTTCCTAATGCTTAGCCAGTAGATAAAAGTGACAACTGTCATTCATTTATAATAACCAAAAATATTTCATATCTTAACAAATATCCTTCTTGGGAGCATCAAATATGAGGGTTCTTTGGGCACGGGCACGAGAGCAGCCAGCTCAGATAGAAAATGTGCCTAGGATAAACTTGAATGTGCCTAAAATGTGATGTGACTGTTAAAACTTTGCATTGACTTCTTAGAAAAAAAAAAAAAAATGTGTTCCTGTTCATGGGCTGGCTGTAGCGGAACACACAGCCCAGCATTGGCTATAGGATTAGTGAATCAGACTTGCCTGGAATGGTGAGGGGATTGGTGGATGGGGAGAAGTGAGGCTGAGGGCTTTGCTGGGAGGGATGGGGGGAGGAGGGGAGGGGAGGGGAGGGGAGTAAGGGGATACATTGAAGAAGATGACTTTTTTTTAAATGAAAACAAAATAAAGTTAAATTTAAAAAATGGATACACATGATTGAATTTCAAAGGAGAGTTCTGGAAAGATGCTATAGTGTGAGGTTTGAGTATTTCCCATGTGCTAAAGGCTTATTTCTCAACCCCAGGACTCTTGGTCTGTAGGGACTCTTGTAAGCTTGCCAGAAGGGCTTTAATTACAGGAGGTGTGTTTGTGGGGATACAGAACTGTAGCCTATGCCTTTTCTTTCTTTTGTAAACTTGAAATGAGATGCTTGGTTCTTCTCTGCAACAATGCATTGTCTTTTCAATGGCCTAAACAGATCAGAGTCTGATTAGAATCTTTACAACATTGACTCCAAATATCTTTCTCTCTCCCCCCCTCTCTCTAATGTTAATATTGTAGGATCATATGTATTTGTTAAAGAGGGAAAAAACTGTCTATGTAGAAGGGGGAATAACTTAGAAAGCAGATTTAACTGACCCACCTTGGGACTTCTTGCCCTTTTGGGGGAGGGGATGGGGAATGGGGATGGGAGAGGCTGAAGGCTGACTGGGAGGGATTAGGAGGAGGGACAGGAGGGGGAGCAGAGGACACATTGATAAAAATGACAATTTTTTTTTTATAAAAAAGTAGTAAAATGAAGAAAAAAGCTCTGAGTCTGAATTAAAAGAATGAGTACCACAGTAGAGAGAACAGTAGTAAGCAGTGAGTTATGGTGAGTTGGGGATGGGTTAAGGATTCCATATAGGAAGAAGAAGGAGAAGTCATGTGTCTAATTGTTAGGGCACAGTAGGAAGCATGAATGATATTTTGGAAATTATGAGGTACATGTAAATTTCCCTTTTTCATCAAAACATGACTCTTAATTTGTCCTCTCCAATAGAATATCATTTCCCTCTCCAATTATCTCTTCTAAACTCTAACATATATGCAAAACAGTGACAGAACCAGGTTAAAAATCCAAACCAAAAGCAGATGATATAAAGTGATGTTAGTTAAGGCCGCATTTAGTTCAAAGCAGCAGAGCAATGATATTATGGAACTTTCTTCTTCATCTAACAAGAGTGTCTTTAAAGGTATGCCTAATATCCTGAGGTCACATGTCTACCAGCAATTGACTTAGAGTAAAGATATTTATTACCAAGAGCAAGTTGGTCATAAAAGGATTGTGGGCCAAACCAGAAAGTAATGTGCACATTTTTACAGCACACATCCTCAGTTAGTTACTTCTGTTTTACAGGTATAATTGTTTTCATTCATAATTTAAACCATGATATTAATCAAATGTAATGATAATCAATGGATGAAAATATTTGGAGGGGGGAGTTGGGGTGGTGATTCAGTGAGTAAAGACAGTTACTAAGTTACCGCAAACACCTGAGTTCATATCCATTAGTGTAGTAGAAGTTTCTGCCCTTGCCTAATCTCACAGGCTGGACTCACCCACAGCTGTTTAGCTCTTAAAATGTCTTAGACATTTATGTTAGTTATATGTTGCTTGCCCTATGGTTTAGGCATAATCTTGGCTCTTTCATTTTAACCCATTTCTAGCCATGTAAAAGTCCATGACGCAGCCATGTACGTTCCATGAGATTACAGCACCATAGGAAGAAAAAGGAGACGTCATGTGTCTAATTGTTAGGGTACAGTAGAAACAAGGACAAGAAGACCTCTGAGTATTTCTGGCTGCCGGTCTAACTCCAATTTCATTTGTAGATCCTATCTCAAAGGACAGAAAAGTAGAGAACTATAAAGCAGTGTACATGACTTCATTCTCTAGATTCCAAACACATACATGCATGGCCGTGTGCTCATGTGCATACCCACTTGCTTTGTCTTCAGTAGACATTCCCTTTCAGAACACTAAATGAATATGGATAATGGTTTAAGTAAAAGTTATGAGAATGAAGCAGCAAATGCTGAAGGGAATAGTAGAATTTTACATTTTCTGCCATGAAAAGTGTGTTTTCCAAGAAAAAAATTTCATCCCATCTGAGCATCATGGCAATTATATCTCTCTGTTCTTAGCCCTTGTACACCCAACCACTGATATAAACTATATAGAGTTTGGAATGTGGCAAAATTACAGCCTTTTCAAGATGTATAGGTTAACAGTAGCTTACCATGTATAAAGAACATAGGAGAACCTGACACCAAAGCTAATCAAATAACACTCCTAATTAGCTAGATTTATTTACCTATTTATATTTATTTAATGTTTAAACATTTGTTTTAGTGTAAGAAAGAAAACAGATTTTCTTTACTATTTATATATTTAGTGCCAAGTATTGTAGGAATACAATTACTATCAGCACCACATGCTAATTATTCAAAACAGAATCCTGTAACAGAAAATGTTGGAAAAGTTAAAAAAAAAAAAAACAAAAAACCCCCAAAAAACAAAAAAACTGTACAACAATGGAATAAATAAATAAGTAACATAGCATAATAAAGAAAACCCCAAAAATTGTAATAAAAAATGTGAATATATATAGGGATTGAATAACATCTAGAAAAAAATATTTTATTTATGGTTGTATGCAAAGTCATTGCTCACCTTAGAGAGAATTATCTTTTTTACTCAATAGTTTATTCAAATAAACATTTAATGATATCACAAACATATGCAAAGATAAAGTTCTTAAGTATCTGCATTTTAAAAGGCACAGTAAACAGGAGTATTTTAAATGTACTATTAACATAATATTCAAATATTTATTTGGGGGAATGAATGCATAAACACACACATATGTGGATGAATACATAGATACATGCATACATATGAATATGAATTTAGACCTCAGATGTAAAAATAATATGTGAGCATAATATAGGAGAATTACAATGGTCAATGAAATGCTTCATACGAGTCTTTTTTTTAATTTAATATTTTTAAAATTCATTTTATATTCCAACCACAGATCACCCTCTCATCCCTCCTCCTGCTCTCCCTCAGATCTCTCCTTCCCTATCCTTCAACCCTTCCTCCAAAAGGGTAAGGCCTCCCATGGGGAGTCAGCAAAGCCTGGTACATTCAGCTGAGGCGGATCCAAGCCCCTCCTTTCAGCATCAAGGTTGTGCAGAGTGTCCCTCTATAGGAAATGAGCTCCAAAATATCAGCTCATGTTCTTGGGATAAATCCTGATCCCATTGCCAGGGGTCCCTTTAACAGACCATGCTACACAACTGTCTCCTGTATGCAGAGGGCCTAGTCTGGTCCCATGTATTCTCCACAGCTGTCAATCTAAAATCCATGGGTTCCTACTAGCTTGGTTCAGTTGTCTCTGTAGATTTCTTCATTATGATCTTGACCTCCTGACCCCCTTTTCAAATAATCCCTATTCCCTCTCTTCAACTTGAGCTCATCCTGGTGCTTGGTTATGGATCTTTGCATCTGCTTCCATCAGTTACTGGATGAAGGCTCTATTATGACAGGGTTTTTACCAGTCTGATGACCTGGATAGGCCAGCTCAGGTACCCTCTCCATTATTGCTAGTAGTTCAAGCCGGGGTCTTCCTTGTAGATTCCTGGAAACTTCCCTGGCAGCAGGTTTCTCCCTAACTCCATGATGTCTCCCTCTATCAAGATAGCTCTTTCATTGCTCTCCCACTCTGTCCCTGTTCCAGCTTGAGTATCCCATTCTCTCATGTGCTCATCTCCCATTCCCTCCCCCTTTCTGCCCCTTTCACTCTCAGCTTACTCGGGAGATCTCCTCTTCCCAGGGAAACCCATGCATCCCTCTTACGGCCCTTCTTGTTAGATAGCTTATCTGGAGCTCTGGATTGTAGTCTGGTTATCCTTCATGCAAATCTTTTTTTAAAACTTATTTACTTATTTTCTCTCTGTGTGTTTCTATGTGTGCACATATGTGTATATTTATGTAAATGTGTGTCTATGTCTGTGTTTGTACAGGGATGATGCATATATGCCACAGTGCAGGAGGAGCTCGGCACACATTTGTGAGGAAAGGTTCTTTCTGCTGTGCCAGCTGCTGTCATTGAACTCAGGTCACTGGGCTTGGAAGCAAGTGCCTGTACTCCCTGAACCATCTTTTCAGAGCTTCATGCAATTCTGTGATATGTGTGCAAGTTTTCTTATGTGAAATTTCCAAATACCCAATGAAATATTATATTGGGAAAAATATAAATGAGACTCTCTGTACACTGAGCATCTAATCTGTGACCTGCATTATATATATATATATATTATATATTATATATTCCTCTTTGTAATAACTCTAAGCCATTGCATTTTATTTAAAGAACATAATACATGTCAATGTTGCAAAATTGTGGTTAGAGTACAGATTCATTTTGATTCCCCAAGTTGGATTTTTTTCAATATACCAAGCTGAATTTCAGTGTAATCCTTTTCCTATTGAATAATAGCTGACAGCAATTATGAGCAGCAGAGGCTAGCAGGTAGCTTCTACTGGGGAGAAGTTAAACATAAATTATAAAAAGGAATTAATATTTGTATGCTGTTGCAAATTAAAAAAAGATAATTTTTATAGACTAAATTTGGAGGTAGAGTGCACATAAATTAGCAGTGACAAAGGGCAAACAGACATAATAAAGGCAGCCTACATCGTGTTCCCTGTGACTAACACAATATTATTTTAAGTCTTGGTTGCTGTGGTGATGGTCTCATATGTCCATCTTCATCCAGAAACCCAGAAGAGGCCTTTTTTTTCTAACAGTATAAAAGAAATTCCAAATTAAATGTTCTATTTTAAGAAATCATTTGATTCTCATGAATATAGAAAACGTTCAAGTATAAGAAATTCTGTTACATCATCTCACTCAAGTAGTAAACTGAGGTATATTAAAATATGCTTAAAATCACAATAAAATGACTCCCAATGAGATATTCCTTGTTGAGCAGTGCATCATTTAACTCTCATTCTTCTTTAGTAGATAATAATTAACAAACAGACGCACAACTGATAGCATGCAGAGTGAGAGGATGTGTAACACTCAGCTCTAAATGTGTTTTCTATATCCAGCCTTCCCCCACAAAGAAGGCTCAGGGATCTATGCAGAAGAGAATACAGAAAGATTGTAAGGGCCGGAGGGTATGGATGACTTCAAGGAAACAATATCTTCCAGACACAACAGGACTGATACCTAAGAATTCACAGGTATTATGACAACACATACAAGACCTGCATAGGTTCAGTAAAACAAGATCCCAGCACTGAGAAGGGAAATGAACACAAAGTCCCACCCCTAACCAGAAGCCAGTTGTAACTGAGCTTTTCTGGGAAAGTGATAATCAGTTTTCCTCAGTGGAGTGACACTGAGTATAGCAACCACACTCCAGGAAAGACTCTATGTCCAAGGATAGTCGGGCATCATAAAACTGACTTTGTGTGTGTGTGTGTGTGTGTGTGTGTGTGTGTGTGTGCTCTTTTATTTTGTCTTGTTTAGATACATTTTAGTCTTTTTAAAACTAATAGGTTCTCTTTATTATATAGCTATGGCTGTCTTGGTACTCTTTCTGTAGGCCAGGCTGGCCCGAAACTTGGAGAGGTCCAGCTGCCACTTTCTCCTAAGAGCTGAGCTTAAAAGTGTGTGCCATCTTGCTCAGCTTTCTTTATTTCTTACTGATTTTTCTTTTTCTTTTATTTCTTCACACCTTTATGTTTCTTCTTTTTATTTTAATTTTGTTTGTTGTTGTTTTTCCTACTTATTATTTATTTATCCATTTTGAGAGTGTGTGAGATAGAGAAGAATATTAAATTGAATGGGTAGAGAGGTGTGAGGACTCGTGAAAATTTGAGGTGGAAATAATATAATCAAAGAATATTATATGAAACAGTTAATAGATACTTTAATAATTCCAGCCGAAACCTCTTGTTTTCTTTAAAAATAAAATAAAATCTATGTTCAGAGTTTGTGTTTGAGAGAGATGACCATTTTTTTTCAATTTACTGTTTGCTTTCAAATGATAAAATGGTACAGTTTTACTCTTTAGAAGGAGCCTTGATACTTTCAAACCCAAGGACACAGTTGCACTTTCTGTTGAATCATTTTAGTAAAGGTTTTCGAGATAAGATCTCACAAATTCAGTCAGTAAAGAAAAAAACAAAACAATGAAATGACTATTAGCCTCCTAAGTGTCTGAAATGTTCAGCTATTTGGAGCAGGAGTGATTTTCTGATGACATTATGCTTGGTCCTTCTGAGGCCCCACTCCTGTGATCTCCCATGTTAAACTTAATGTGCAAAGTTCCTACGAGAAATAAGCCATTCTGAACTTTACAGCTCAGTTAAATAACGTTTCTTTCTTGCACTAAAACATTTTTAATTTCTGTCTACTTTATTTGATTTGGGGTGTAGATCACTTTATTGTGCTATCTACTTCCAAATGAATGATTTTCTGAGCATTTTTTAATGTTTCTGCTTAATTGGAGTAATTTTGAAAAAAGGTAATTAGAGTTCTTGTGTGTTTTTTTTTCGCCATACTGATTATTTAGTTGCCTATACCTTGTCAGAATATAAAATGTCTTTTGAAATTTTTGTTTCTGGAAATTTTAATTATTCAACACACACACACATACACACACGCCACACTCACCGATACTCTCATAGTCTAGTACCTGCTTGTCTGGAAATGGATTCCAAATGCCCAGGATGGATGATTTAATTACAGAGATTGTAAATGCAGCTTATTTTTCCTTATTACTTAATTAGGTATATTATTATAGCAATAGTTGATTTAATGTTTACTAAACAATATTCATGAAATTAGAGCATATATAATCTGATTTTTAAATAATGAACAAAATAAACAATCTTTGAAATTTAAAAATTTTATATTCTACTTAAAATTAAATTATTTTACTCCATTGATAGCTGTATATCCCACAGCTCCTCCTGAATACTGGCAAAGTAGAGAACCCAGGGGCTGCTTTTTTCTAGCTGGAAAGATTAACCGAAATATGAAGAATGAGGCAATATGAGTCAGAGGCTAAGGACCTCGATGCTCCCTAAAGAGTCAGTGGTATGAGTTTGCCTTAAAGTCTGAAGAATCAGGAGCCTAATGTTCTAAGGCAATAAAAGTGTCAGTTTCAAATATTTCTATTGTAGGTAATAGTATCAGAAGTAAATAGCAGTTACACATGTGTATTGTGATTTATTATTATAGTTTAGAGTGCTTCTGTGAAACATGGCGAATTGTATATTGGAGGATCTACATACTCTTGGGGTGTATTTTGTGTATAAAGTATTACTTGTAGACTGAATGGATAAACAAGAATGTTCTATGTGAGTAGTAGTATCCTAAGTAATATGTTCTTCAGCCTGGTAGATTATATACCATAAGTGGAAGTGTTTAAAGAAAAATTAAAAGCACCATAATGTTATCATACTTGTGTGCTTTTCCATGAGTGCCATTTTGTTGAACAGTTTTGCTTGAGAGAGAAAGCTAACTTTTGACAAACCAGCATGACAGAAAGTGTCTCCAAAATGACAACTTATGAGTGAAAGTCTTTCTCATCAGTAAGAACTTCAGAGGAAAAGTCCTGAAGTCCTGGCAATTATGCATCATCAGGGAGATCACAAAGCTTCCATCTTACTCTGAAGTTAGATGAAGGGCCTACTTGTCTTAATCAGAGGTTGTGATGGACAACATAATAGAAGTCTTCTTTTAAATACAAAGGTCATCTGAGTTGATTTGTAATATTTCACAGGGCTCTTTCTGAGCATTTTTATAAGTGGCAAATTGCTTCTAATACAAGCAAAACCAGTCAGCGCTCTTTGTAATTATGCTGAAATAAAGACAGACCAATTCATCCTGAAGGATAATTATTCATGGAGAATCAAACAATTAAATATAACGTGGATATTAAGTTAATTAAAATTTAAATGAGTGTTAAAATTTTAATAACTAAAATAAAAACTATAGAAAAAGTGTGACAATCCTGTTCTTTCCATGAACTCATCTTTTCCCCTTCACCATGAAAGCCTTGTTATTAAACTGTGAGGTCATATCTTGATCAATTTAATGCCTAGTGATTTTTTTTTTTAGAAAAGTGATCTGAAATTTGATGAATCATTAAAGTCAACTCTTTTGTGGCTTAATTCATCATCTCTTTGGAACAAAGCATCTTATCAGCAGCACTCCTTAGGTTAATACATTTTTAATTATATGAATTGTTAATTAGAGTTTCTTTTAGGGAGAGCTTTTCATTTAGAGAAGGCATGAGACGATAGTAATAAAGGTCCCACACTATGCCCAATAAATAGACCCCTATTAGTATGTTGTCAAAGTGAAGTATATTATTATAACTAAATAAGATTAGTCAATGTAATATCATTAACCTAAATCATGGGTTATTCAGAATTTTTTTTTAGTTTTATGTATATATGTGTGTATCTTTCCCTCCTTCTATTGAAAATAGATTTTTTCCTTAAATAACATATCCCGATTCCAGTTTCCCTTCTCACTATTCCTCTCAGCTTCTTTATACCTTTAATCCATCTTATTTACCTCTTTTTTGTCTCTCATTATGAAACAAAAAAGTTTTAATATGATATGATATGTGTGATGTGATTGAACATGATATAATATATATGATAAAACAAAAACTTACATCACATTGGTAACTGAACAACAAATAAAACAAAATAAGAAAACAGAAGGAACAGAGCTCAAGAGAATATCCAAGAAGCAGAGACTCACTTATTCTCATACTGAAGAAAACTCTAAACTGCAAGCCATATTATATCCACAAAGGACCTGTAGAGTGCAGAGAGAAAGAAAAATGCATAAATAAAATAAAAATAAAAGAATTAAGTTAAATTAAAAAAAAAATAAGGAAGAACCATAACATGTCATTATGCGACAAGGAACCTCCAAAGAGTTGGTTTTCTAGGGGCCATGTACTGCAGAGCATGCATTTGTGTTTCCAGGCTCCTCTGGAAGAAACAATTTTCATTCAAAAGCTTGTCATTTGGAGACTGTTTCTACGTTATGGATGTAGGATCTCTTACTCTGCATCACGTCTGTCTGGCTATGGATCTCTGTATTTGTTTTCATCTTCCACAGGAGAAATATTCTCCAGTGAAGGTTGAGAAAGACACAGATCTAAAAATATTTCATAATTGTAGTAAGAGGTTTCTGGCCGGGACCTTTGGGCCTAACCTCAAGGTTTATACCCACAGACCCACAGACCCACAGACCTACAGACCCGTAGAGACACGTAGAGGCTTACTATAGTTTTAGGCTGATCGGCCTCAGGTCCAGGCATATAACTTGCTAGCTCTCTACCCTTCGTCTAACCCATGATTCTTCCTGTTCAGCCATGGGGCTCGGTACCTTTTCTTAGAGAAGCATAGTTGTCCTCTGCTCCTTCTGGCTTCTCCTTCCCATGCTTCCTGTTCTCAAGAGATTTTTAGTTTGGTAGCCCTGCCCATACGTCTTGCCTGACTTTGGCCAATCAGTGCTTTTTATTAAACCAGTGGGTGGGACAATTATTTACCATGAAACAATACAATCCCCTACACAGAATGTCATCAGCAATAATTTTATTGCTACTTTTTGTTGTTTTTGTTTTTTAGTATTTGGTTTCATCCTAGGTCTCTGGACTATCTAGGTTCAGGTTCTTAGTCACCCAAGCACTACTTGTGTATGGGGTCTGTTACATTTTGCACACAAGCCTCAGTTAAATCAGATATTTTGTTGGTTACTTCCACAGACTTTGTGCCACCATTGCACTAGCATACTTTGCATGACAGAACACCATTGTTGATCCAAATGGTTTGCTGCTGATTTGGTGTATATGTTTCTCTTTTGGTAGCTTGCAGAGTACCTTCCTGTACCAAAGACACTAGCACTGTTAGGGGTGAAGGCTTTGTATAGGCACCAGCTTGATTTCTCCATGTTCAATGAGTTGTGTAGATGCCTTCAGCAATGGGGCTTTGTCATAAATTTATGAAAGCAACCTATAGCATTGGCAAAGCGTGGGTTGTTTGGTGATTCCCACGGAACCACTTTGGCCAAAAATTCAGAATATGCAATCCAATCCTGATACTGGAAACTTCATTTGGTGACAGATTTTCAATTGGGGCTCTTTCTAGCCCATTATTTGGTAATTTCATTTAGATTGCTTTCATATTTTCGGAAGTGTCTACTACTGTATTAGGTTTTAATATTTCTCAAATGATCCTTAATTTTAGCAGTATCTTGCTGTATTTTATTGCTCCCTTTTTGATTATCTCATTCTAGCACCCAGATTCATCATCTGTCCATGCATCCACACATCTATCCATAACTAAAGGATGGCATAGGGCATTTTATATTCACCCTATCTGGTTGTTTTCTGCTTGGATGTGACTTTCTTTGTTGTGAAAGTTTTGAGAGGTATACTTGAACTTATAAGATTTGACTGTTGTAGAATTTTCCTGGCTCAGACCTTGGGTTTAAGGGAGAAAGATCTCAGGATTATATTTAGTGTAGACATAACCTATGTGGTTTGTGAGTGTAGATGCGATGATTTGTTTGATCAAAGCACTGATCAAGTGTTTGCCAAAGTCTTTGTCAGGCTTCTGCAATGAATACTTTCTGTTTTTCCATTATCTCTGCTAATATCTTTCTGAGAAAGTCCCCACACGGCACACACTCAAGGAGTGGCATGCTCTACTCCCGATTCTCTAAGATGGATCATCTGCATACATTATTCATTATTTAGTTCTTTTTCCTGTATGGTAGGGTTGTCTCTTTTTCATCTTTAATTAATTTATTCAATAATTAATATCAGGATGGAATCATAAATATTTAAGTTATAAATAGGGTTAGGATGCAATCTATGACTCATTCTGTTACTTGGAATGTGTCAACTTTAGTCATTGGGGGATTTTACATTAGTTTAAGTCTATGACCTTTTGACACAGGTACTCAGTGTGTGAGGTTTTTTATTTGGGGGGGGGCTTATGATTTATTTTTGATTTTTTTTGTAGTTTTCTAGGACTATAAAATATTCTGGACTAATCTTGTATATCTAATCATGATCAAGTATTAGAACTAATAATTTTTTAAAACCTCAATATTGAGGGCCAGAGAGATGGCTCAGAGGTTAAGAGCACTGTAAGTTCTTCCAGAGGTCCGGAGTTCAATTCCCAACAAGCACATGGGAACGTGGTGACTCACAACCCTTTGTAATGAGATCCAGTGTCATCTTCTGGTCTGCAGGCAAATATATATACATGACTTATATATGAGAGAGAGAGAGAGAGAGAGAGAGAGAGAGAGAGAGAGAGAGAGAGAGAGAGAGAGAGAGTCCAGTTAAACAGAGGGAAGAATGAGTATATGAACTAGGGGTGTGGTCAAGATCATGATGGGGAAATCTACAGAGACAACTGAACCAAGCTCATGGGAACTCAAGAACCATAGCTGTGGAACCAACCTGGGACCAGATTAGGCCCTCTGTGTGCATGATACAGTTGTGTAGCTTGGTCTATTTGAGCATGCAGGAAACAGTTGTAGAGCTTGGTCTGTCTGAGGGGCCCCTGGCAGTGGGATCAAGATCCATCCCAGGTGCATGAACAGACTGTTTGAAGCCACCTAGAGTGGAATATTGCATAAATTCTATTTGGTATTATTAATAAAAAACACAGAGCTAGATATTGGGGAAAAGCTGAAATGACAGAGAGACAGAGAAAGAAGCCACAGCTACTTCTCACCAAGCCAGCTCCTCAGGCTGAAAGGGATCCAGCTGTCTCCAGGAATCCTCAAGCTCAAGGTCCCTGAGTAACTGAAAGGGAAAACAAGTGAAACTGTGCCCCTCCTCTTTCCCTGCCCAGCTGTCTTACTTCCTGGTTCAACTTTCCTACTGCTCAAATTGAAGGTATGTGCTACCACCACCTAGTGCTGTTTGACCTTGAACTCACAGAAATCCTGAGAACTGAAACTATAGGTGTGGGTCACCACTCTCCCACCTTCTTGGCTTGGTTCTCTGGTGACTCTGTCTTCTGGTATTTCAGGCTAATTTTATTAAATGTATAATATATCACCACAGTGGGATGCCTTGCTCAGCTTAGACCTGCCTCACCTGAATGCACCAGGCTTTTCTGACACCCCATGGGAGGCCTTATCCTTTTAGAGGAGGAGGTGGAGTGTGGGTTGGGAGGAAGGCTGGGGGGTAGTGTGAGAGGAAGTACAGGATGGAGAACTGTGATTGTTATGCAAAAAGAATAAAGAACTTCTTAAAGACAAAAAAGGAAATCAATTTTGGTCACTAGGCATACTCAACTACTGATGTGATGTTTCTGTTATTTTATTTCAAAGAATGATGAAAATAGATTAAGCCATACATTTGTTTACAATATATGTAAATAGCATATATTATCAGCTTCCATGGCATTATATTAAACATGACATTGTCTCATTATGTCCAACTTGAATCATATGGCTCCTTCTAGACTCCCTGTTTTGCTTACCTTTGTCAGTGAGGAACCTAGTTCAAACTAGACACTATCCACTTATTTAATAATTAAGTTACAGCATAATTGTGTATTAAATACATTAATGGTAGTAGCCACCATTTACTATTTACTAGTCTCATAGCAAACAGGTTTACCAATTAAAGTTCAGCTAGTGTATCTTTTTCTTTATTTTGTTTGCTTATGTGCAGATTCTGTTATAATAGTCTGAATTCCTTCCTGGATCCTCTGATATTCTATATGATAATTTTAATAATTACCTATACTAGTTTGTGTGTGCACTCATGTGTATGTGTGTGTGTTGTGTGTGACTTTATATTGCTAAAGAATAAGTACTTCGTGTATTTACTATTATTGTATCGTACAAACTAATTTCACTGTCCATTATATCTCCTATTCCCACATCTATATTTAGGTTCAGGCAACTACTGATTATTTTATTGGCTTTATTGCTTTGCATTTACCAGAGTTTCATTTAATTGGTCTCTCTCAATCATCCATGCTGAACTTAATTAAATTCAGATTCTTCAACATTTTTTTATAGCTGCTCCTCTTTAAGGAGAAATAAGATTCCACTTTATAGTGGACCACAATTTATTCATACTTTAGCCTATTGAAGAATTTCTTGGTTGTTGTTATTTTTAGTGATTATAAATAAAACTGATATAAATATTGGAAATTCAGATTTTTATGTATTATACATTTTTAATGTTTGGATAAACATCTAGAAATGTGATTGTTAGATCATATGATAAAGCCACATTTTTCTTCTTGGTTAAGAAGCTGCCCTTGTATGTTGCTGTTTGCATTCCTACCAGCATGAACACAGGGCCTTATTAACTCGTTTTGCCATTTGCCAGGCGACTCTTGAAGTGGACCCTTGAAGTGGTGGTATCTTATTAATTTTAAACCCTACCATGATAAGTGATACTGAATATTTTTCTATGGATAAGTATGTTAGTTGACTTTATGTCAGCTAGGTGGACTTGGTTATGTTCCATTCTCAGATGTTTAGTCAAATAAAATAATTTTTATTTGAATGCAGTTTTAATAGGATTAACATTTAAATTGGTAAACTTCCAGGAAAGCATGCTGTCCTCCATGATATAAATCTTATCCACTCATCTAAAAGCATTAAATAAATACCAAACAAACAAACAAAATCTAAGCAAACAGACAAGCAAAGCAGACTTGCCTGAGAAGAGAGAAAGTGCCAGCAGAAGCCCTCACAGACTTGAACTTTTAGTTCATCTGAAATGCAAATTGTGGACATGACAGTCTCCCACTGTGTGAGCCAGTTATACACACATACCAACACACACGCACACACACACACACACACACACACACACACACACGCTGCTGCTGCTGCTTCTGTTCCTCTGGAGAACATTGATTAACACAATAGCTATCTGTCCTGGTTTTAAACAGTGAAACATGCGCTGGGAACTTCAGATAAGTCTGAGTGACTGTGACACTGCACATCCCCTGTGGCACATTAATATACAACTATATTTGTTATCATTGCTAAAAGCCCGTGTGATAGCTTTGCCTTTCAGTTTTGAGTACCTCTCATCCCTGTTACACCTCTGATATTTCTGGACTCCTATCGTAATTCAGGAAAACAGTATCATTGATGGTTCCCTTTGCTGTACTGGAAATTGAACCTAGGACCTCATATATGTATGCTACACAAGCACTCATGAGCCATATCCCTGGCCCTCGTTGCTTGTTCTTAATTACTTGTCTTGTAAATCTTCTTGGAAATCAAAGAGGTAATTACTGTAAGACTTAGACGTGATAAGCTGGGTTTAGAAAAAAGAAAGAAAGAAAGAAAGAAAGAAAGAAAGAAGGAAGGAAAGAAAGAAAGAAAGAAGGAAATAAATAAATAAGTAAAGAAAGAAAGAAAGGAAGGAAGGAAGGAAGGAAGAAAGAAAGAAAGAAAGAAAGAAAGAAAGAAAGAAGGAAAGAAAGAAAGAAAACTGGTTTAAAAGGGACCTTGGTGATGTGACATCATGATGTGAAGAGTCCTGCAGGGTGTGGTGACTAAGTCTGTCATCCACTGAGTCAGTCAGTTTCTCTACTGGGGTTCCTTAGTTAACTCCGCCCACATTAGGAGAAGCAGGCTCGGCAGACAGACAATTGAGTTCTGGTTGTTTCCCTTCTGACAGGACAGCTAGACAGGTTAGGCTTTTGGAAACTACTTTACTCTAAGGTTAAGTCTTGTTAAGCACAGAATGATCTGGTGCTTTAGCTGAGAATTTCTTCCCCCGGTCCCTGTAGAAGCTTCTAGAGCTTCTACTGTGGGAACTTAGAGGCCGTCTTTGATGTAGAGCAGTCTCCCTCTGGAGATTTTCAACGTTTAGCCTTATCTACTCTGAGACACTGGCAGGGCTGTTGCATTGCTCTCTGCTGGTGGACAGTTCTTGTTTTCCCAACTGGGCCATGAGGTTGCCCCGTGTCCTCCTTTCTCACGGATCTTTGAGAAGAGCATTGGTTTTCATTTCTCCCTGCTTTTTTCATTGCTAGGATAGAGTGAGGACTTTACAGGGCCCCACATGCAGAAGAGAAACTGAAGATTCCACAATGTCATTTTTAAAATGATGAAACAATCTCTGACATGAGTTTTTAGTTTCAGTTAAAATATTATTACCAGGGATAAAGATTGGTCATGTTACTGTTATAAATTCAAAACAGCATATACGTTTGTAAGACTAACTTTGTTATAATGTCCAATGACTTTACTTTAAAGTTTACTTTCAATAGCTCATAAACTCCCCCCAAAAAACCAAAAAAACCAAAAACCAGTACAGTATGCTCACATAACACTGGATGATAAAATCATGTATCATAAGCTCAAGAAATAAGGTTGAGAAAGTCTCTTAGCTGAGATACGTTTTCAGCCCACACCCTGCAAGCCCCTGCATTATTGCTTCTATAACCTGCTGCAGTGAACTTTGCAGTTTTTATTGTGGGCCTGAATCTCTTCCAGTCCCAGCTCCTGGCTCCCTGCCTCACCGTAGTACAGCCCATTCACATCTGTCTCATTCCATCCCAGACGACTCTACCCATTACATTGTGTTCTGTCAACTTTACTATTATATAGGTTTTTAAAAAATCCAGAACTTGTTTTTTTTATAAAACTTATTTGAATATTACTTGAATATATGTGATTGTTTCATTCCATAATACATTCTTTGATTTATAATTTTTTCTCTTTAAAATTAGAAGGCAGGAAAAATTATTATTGTATCATTTTTGCCAGTTTTAGTATGGTTTGGACAAATTATGGCACAATACTTTTCTTGGTGCTGTACGCTAACCTACTCAGATAGCACCCAGTTAATTAGCTCATCTTTGCATATGAGCAAAGTCCTTGTGAAAGTGTCATATGTAATTACATGATTGTGTCTTGCTCTGTGTTTTACAAGGTAGTTCTGGAAAATGTGTTAACATTATGTGAAAGATGATTTTGCTAATTGGATTTTTATATATAGCTGCTGAAAATCTGATATATGATGGTTGCTGAGAGGAAGATAGAGTCTTATTTGTGCACTGGAGACTTGGGATTGAACCAATTGGTTTCTTTAACTTTGTAAAGGGTTTTTACTGACACCTATCATTATCTTGTTTTGAGAAAGTGCCTTGAAGCCATATCATATGTAGTGCACTTTGTCTTTGAACTCAGACCATCAACCTGCCTCTACCTTATGAGTGCAGGAATTACAGGCATAAATGTGGCTAGGATGCACAGCACAGACCTTTTACTTTTTACTTGTGTCTTGCTGGTGAGATCAAATAGAGGGTCTTGATGATTCTAAGAAAGTTCTGTAATCTTGCATATGTATATGTTTAAATTTAGCTTGTTTTTATTTTAATTATACATATCACCAGTATTTAATGCTGAAAATAGAGTAGTTAACATCCATATATTTAAATATAAAAAGTCTTGACTAATATATACTATTATATACACTTGTGGAGGTACAATACATTTCAATACACAAATCTACTGAATGTTGATAAAATCCTAGTAGTTAATATTCAATCTTCTTGCCCTTTTATTTCCATTCTTCTTGTTATATATGACATGGATAATAGATTCATGTGAACTACATTTCTCACACATGATGTAGGACCCTATGATTTATTGTTTTAATCTCTGCTTTGGTGCCTGCTCTCCAGCCTTCTCCCAGTTCACTCCGTCTTCTTTCTTGTGATCTAGTAATCACTCTACACTCCCATCATCAGTCTTCTCTAACATGTACATGTGAAGCAGAAGAGCTGCTATTTGTCCTTCTATGTGTTATTACCCAATTAAAAGTGGGGAACAGATCTAAATAGAAAACTCTCAAAGAAGAAACTCAAATGGCCCCCAGAAGTTCAACATTCTTGGTCCTCAGGGAAATGCAAATTAAAACTACTATAAGATTTTATCTCATTACCAAATGAAACTTTCAGTACTGGAAATTTGTTATATTTAATCAATTTGTTGGTCAAAGGCATCCCATGGGAACCTGAAAATAAGCTGGGCTCTTTCCAGTACTATTAGTGGCTCCCCACAAACAGTGAGGCTTTACTACAGAAGGTAGCACATACAGAAGTCATTGAACATAGAGAAATCAAACTGTTGCCTACCTAGAGCCTTCACTGCTGTCGACTAGTATTTATGGTACTGGAATGTTCTCTGCAGGGTACCAAAGGAGAAATGTAAACACCAACTCGGCTACAAATTCTTTTTTCTACAAGAGTGACCTGCCTGATAGATATGCTGGTGCAATTGTGGTACAATGCTTGTGAAAGTAACTAATCAATGTATGATTTGAGTTGAAGCCCATTCCGTAAGCTTGAACGATCAAGAACCTAGCCCAGGGACCTAGAAAAAAACACATAGTACTGCTTTGATAAATGAAAATAGAAATAAAATGACTCTTAGTCCATTCTGATACATTCATAAATCAGTACCTTGCTCAGCCATCATTGAAGAAGTCTTCTACTGGAGCACCTAGGAACAATTACAGAGATTCACAGATTCACATGCAGACAATATGCAGGTGGTAAAGACCTAGGAACACTAAATGGGATATCTCCATCAAATCTCTCCTTTCAGGGTTCAGACAACACTGTGCAAGAAGAGAGAAAGGGTGTAAAAGTCAGAGGTGATGGAAGATACCGGAATTGAGGCCTTCTAGGCCAGGCCAGTGTACACATTAACTTATAGAGACTGTGCAGCCTTCACAGGACCAGCATGGTCTGCACCAAATGAAGTCCAAGAGATAAAAGGAGAAGTGGACACACATCCCTATCCCTAACCCAAAAGCTTTCTCCGATTGATAGCCACTTGAAAATGAAAAATTAGTTTTCTCTAAGGGAGTCTCGTTGGGGAAACAAAGCAATCTTAATGGTAGGATCCATGCTTAGCAGTATATGACCAATAGAAAACAGATTCAGTGGCATTTGGGGAGGTTCAACGTCTCATTATGTTAAGTAAGGGAATGTTTGTTGTGGTTTGTTTTTATTTTTTACCAAATGTCCTTTGTGTATATTTTATGGCTTCTTGTGTGGAGGTTTTATGGGTTTCCTTAATGTACATGTGAATATGTGTCTCTGTATCTATGTGTATTACTTGTACTTTTGGGTTTTTTTTTTTTTTTGATTTTTCTTGTCCTGTTGTTTTGTTGAACTCTGATGTGCTTGGTTTAATTTGCTTTATTTTACTTTATTATTATTATTATTATTATTATTATTATTATTCCTTACATATCTTGTTTTTTTTTTCCTTAGGAAAGGTCTAGAAAGCAGGAGGAGTGAGGAGGAGCTGTAATAAGTAGTTGTAGGAGAAACCACTATCAGAATATATTGCATGAAAAATTATATTTCAATAAAAGATTAAGCATTCTTTGAAAGTGCCTTTATACATATACTGTAAAATTAGATGTCCCATAATTAAAATTTAAAAAGGAATTTTACTTGTATCTGATCATTGTACATTGTATACGTGTTTACCTTGCCTCTAATGAAGATATATAATTATTGTTATTCCATTATGAACTTACAATATTACAAAATAAGTTGAATTTTTATGAAGTCTACTTTTGAAAAGCATTTCCTTTGGTTGTTATTTGAAGAAAAATAAATAATAAATTGCTAAATAATAAAGCTCCTGTGGAGCAAGAGGCTGTAAGTTCAGTTTAAGGTATAAGGAGGGTTTTTACTTGTACACTTGGGCCATTCCTTTCTTTCCCTGGTAGCTTGTGGTCAAGGTGGTACCATTGTCTGTAAAACCCGTTTTCATTTGTTTGTTTTTTAACTTTAGAAGTGAGGCCTGTTGAAATAAATTTTCGGCACAGTTTCCATAGCAACTATAACTGTCTTTTATTTTCACATGCACCATTTAGAATGAGTTGACAATGATAATTATAGACCACTTAAGAGAAAACATTTGCTACACAGCAAAGACAAGAGTAACGATGGGGTTTCGGAAATATTGCCCTAGTTTAGAGAAACTGGAATTACTTTTTCAAGAAGATTTGGTTTTTATAGGCAGATAGCTAAAATTCAAATTAAATAGCTTATTTGAATACTGAGATAATTAAATGGAAGATATCAGTGAACGTGTCTCTGCCTTGAATTCCAAATACATTTGTTAGACATAAGTTGTCATTTATCATTTAGGCTTTCATTTATGAATTTCTTTACCCAACTGTCAAATCTTCTTTAATTCAATTATTATTTATTATTTCTTTTCATATAATTATTTTGTGATATTGAGTATATATATATATATGTATATTCAATTTTATTTGCATTAAAAATGTCATCTCTATAAATGTATTCCCCTGCTCCCACTCCCCTTTCCCCTCCAGTCCCTCCCAGAAAGCCCTCAGCCTCATGCCTACACATCTACCCATCCCCATCCCCTCCCCCAAAAGAGCTAGAAGTCCCAAGGTGGGCCAGCCCAGGACAGTACATCCATTCCAGGCATATCCAATTCTCTCATGCCAATGTCAACGCTGGGCTGGGTGTTCCTCTATAGGGAATGGGCTCCAAGGTGCCAGCTCATGAACAGGAACACAATCTGATCCCACCCCTCATGGCTCCACATACTCCTCATGCCAGTCAAAAGCTGCCTACCCTGGGAGGGCACAGCTCCCCCTCCCCATGGATCTCCAGTGGTAATTCCTGATTCAGTGAGCTCCCCCAAAGCTCCAGCTGGCCATCACCATGGGAGACTTCCTCATAATCCCTATCCCCTTGCTCATACAACTCTCCTCTCCTGCTCTCAGCTGGACTAGGAGCTCTGCCCAGTGTTCATCCATGGCTCTCTGCCTCCACCTCCATTTCTTGTTGGGTGTAGGTTCTGAGATGACACCTACGGTGCTTACTTATTATATTATAAGGGAAGTCCCATTGGAGTGTTATATGTTCATTTTTCTCACTTTTTTGCCTATTAAATCCCCTGGATTATGAACCTTTTAAAAAAGAATAAAATAAAAAATAAAGTTTCATATAATTGGGAGTAGTCACTCAGCTGTGGAAGATAAAAATGAAATCTTAAAGTTAGTTATTTCAGATTTAGCTGCATTGTGTTGTTCAAAGCTAAATGTATTTATTTAACTCAGTGTCCTTACAAGAGTTCATAGGCAAACACAGAAGAAGAAGAAGTTTTGAAACATTGAGTTACTAAAAATGCCCATTAAAGTGACATCATGCTGACTATGATGTTAATAGTTCAAAACAGAAGAAAACAGGATTTAGATTATTTTGAAAATTCCTCTGCTATACCATTTTTATCTATTCTCTTTCTTTAATACTAGATAGAAATGATAATACTGCATACCATAATAAAAACGTTATAAAAATGAATGACACTTATTGTTCAAGTCTACCAGAAGATGACTAGAATTTTCTTTCTTATTTCTTTAGAATGTTAAAGTGTTGTGTGTGTGTGTGTGGGGGGGGGGATAATGTTCTGTGATTGGACGCTATGAAGTATGGGGGAGGGAGATGATGATGAAAAGTTAAGAGGCCAACAGTGTTGAGGGTTTAGTTCATTTCATGTACATTTTTGTCCTAAGATACTCCTATCTGAAGAGGCTCAAGGGCTTCATGAAGAAGCTGGGATTGAAGTTCCAAAAAAAAAGCTGGGGAGCCACATGGGAATTGGCTGCCTATGCTGCAAAGAAAATACACACCTTGTACCTCCTCTTGGGGAGTATGTATTTGACAGCTTAAGTCAGGTGTGATCTTTCTCTAGTAACAATGCAGTCCCAATTCTAAGAGTCAGTCCACTCCTCAGTGTCCACTTTTGCTCCAGGCTTCTCCATTAATCTGCCTACAATGTCTTAGAATTTCATTCATAACAATGTTTTTCTCCATTTGTCTGTCCTCATCACATCTGTCAGACTCGCCCTATGATCTGAAGATTCTTGACTGTGTGCTCCCCGTTATCACTTTCACAATGAACACATTAAACACCATCAACAAATTAATAATTATTTGTCTTTATCAGTTTCACAGAAGATTTTAACTTAGAAGTTTTGAAGAAAAGTCAACATTGTCAACATCATGAGGAATTTATTAAATATCTGCTTAATAGATATGGGCAGTGAGAGAGGGACTCTGATCTCAGCATGGAAATTGAAGAGCAGACTAAATGTCAGTGATTTTTAATCCACACACAAGATTGTTTTATCAAGTGAAAAAGTATAAATAAAATAAAGCAGATGAGTAAGGATTTGAATCTAATGGACCATTTCAACCAAAAAAAAAAATGTTGAGTATTGAGGAATGGTAAAAATAGGTAGCTGTAAAGTGTAATGAGTCAAGTGAAGGAAATGCTTCAAAGAAGCATCTGCAATTAACCTTGTAGAGTGTAATAAGAAACACGAGCTCATATGACTGATGTTAACAGTGCTAGCGTCATTGATGATCAGGAGAACACTGGTTTTGCAGGAGATGTAGCAGCAGGAGAATAATGATCAGATTTTCAAGAAAAAAAAAGACTATAAAAATGGAAATAATGGACATTTATACTGCTGACAAGAAGTTTGTCATGACGGAGAACAGAAAATTAAGTGGATCTTAGATAATAAGATATCCAGAGAGTTAATTTGATCATATTTTTTATTTCGCTCTTTTAAAAAATGGGAACATTAAAAAACATTTTATGTTGATAGGGATATCTGTGGGAGAAGGAAAAAGTAATGATTTGCTGGGGAAAGGGGAAAGAGATGCTGAGGCAATCCCTGAATCTGGAGAGAAAAGTGAGATAGCAAGGTTGACTCTTGTAATAGAAAGGAAGAAAGAAGAACAGATGGAGGTGGGTGGGTGAATGTGGGTGCTGGTTCTTGCAGAAATGTCTTTGATGACTCAATCTTATGAGTGAAGGAAGAATCAAAGGGAGGTGATAACAGATTCCAAGTGACTTTGAGAGTGAATGGGCTCAGGAGGTGCAGTTCAGTTGCTCACAAACCTAAGAATCCAAATGGGATTGTTGACATGAATGTAAAAAGAAGCAGGGAGCAAAATTGCCACCTTCTATATCCACGAACTTCTCTACAGAGAAAGATGCAACTGAGCTTTGGAATGAATTTAATTGGGATGGGGCAGCTCTGATTGAATTCCAGAAAAGCAGGTCAGAGGAAGTAAGAAAGAGAATCAAGAACTGACTGTAGTATTTGTGAAGCTAGAGCAAGAAAAGTGTTAGTATCCAGACTATTATATTATTAAACTATTCCATGTAAACAATAGCTTATGGGAATAATCAATAAATTTCTCCTTATAAGTTTGTATTTATATTCATGATTTATAAGGAGAACTGGGGATACTTTGTAAATGGCTGTCATTAAGAAAAGTACTAGAACACAGAAATTGTCAATGAATTCTTAGATTGAAATTGAAGGACTGATAAGATGAGAATGCCTGATTTTTCAGATGAAAATTAATGCCTGATTTTTCAGAGGACCAGGGTTTTCATGTTAATGAAATAAACTTACCCAAATCTAATGTTTTGTTTAGTACTATATGTATTTTCTGTAAGAGCTAGTCAAAGGATTATAATTAAAACTACGTTTGCAGAGTGAAGATTTTGACCTTATTGAACTCCTTGTAAATTCTACATTCTGCGTATTAGTCTTATAAATTAAAATGGTAAACAAACTACCCATTACACACACACACACACACACACACACACACACAAACACACACACACAAACACACACACACACACACACACACACACACACACACACATATGAGAAAGAGAGACAACAAAGCAGAAATGTGATGTGATTCCTGGTAGAGAGTACATTTGCTTTTTAAAATACTTAAATATCATATTGTGCACAGTGAAACATTTTGTTGCATTTTATTTAGTGGGGGGCATAAGAATGATGAATATAAGAACACATTCTTTGGGAGTCATTTCTTTATTCACACCATCAGGGTCCTAGAGTCTTAATTAGGTCATTGGTCTTGGCAGCAGAAATCTATCTGCTGAACATCTCACCGGTCCTTGAATATATTTTCAATTTGTGTTCTCCAAATAGCTTAGAGAAAGACAATAATTTATTTAATTTAGATTTCTAGATAAGTTCAATATTTCTTTACAGCAATGATTTATACATTTTTGAAGAATGCCCAATGTTTCTATAACTGTGCATATAAAATAGATAGAATTCTCATTTGGTTTTTTCTTTAAAGTTAAATAAAGATTGATTGTATGAATATTCATTGAATAAATACAATGGTATTTTGTAAAATAACAAGTTCATCTAAGCAATCATATTGTAAAGTATTTCAAACTTTTAAATATTTTTAGAAATGTTTGTATCTTGACAAAATTTATATAGTTAATAAATTATACTGGTAGAAAATATTTTAGGAGGCTCTGGATTTATGAAACTTGATGTATGTATGGTTATATACACAAAATTTCAACTCTTGATTATTCTAAAGACAGTTTATATTATTCTAAAGACAGTTTATATTTGTGCTATAAAAGCTATGAGTTTTCCTACATCTGTTTTTTTTTTTGTTGTTGTTGTTGGTTTATAGATTTTTGGAAACACAATCCCACATCTGTAAATGTTTCTCTTAAGGCATCACATCATGAATCTATGGGATAAAATGCCATGTAATTTTAGGGTAATTTTTTTAGAGTCAGACAGATTAATATTTCCCCAAGTTTGCCATTTGATACCTGTGTGGACATAGGTAAATTTTGGTTTCCCAATTTTAGTCTCATTTTTATTTCATTTGTCTTTTCTACATGTCATTGGGTAAGATATTAAATACAAGAGAAAAGGACTTCGTCTTGATTAGTAAATGATCTGTAGTGCTCAATACTCATAGCATATTTAGTAAATACTTTTTTAAATTGATAAATAGATATAATGTAAGAGACTAGGAGGAAGGGTTGGATCTCTCTAGGAAGGGGAAATGAAACAGATAGTTACGGATGGACTGAGTGGGGTAGAAATGAGAGGACCAAAGGAGGGGAGGGAAGCACCTCAGACTAGATATCTTTCATCAGTAAGTGAAGAGAGGGATGGATTATATCTAATATAGTTGTTGGCCAAAGGGACCCCATGGGGACCTCCAATAATCCAGGCTATTGTCAAGGTTACCAACTGCTCTCCACAAACTGACATTAAGGTCGTTTTGATGAAGACAACACCTACACAATTCATTGATCTCAGAGAAGTTTAGTTGGTTCTTACCTAGAGCCTTTACCACTATTCACCAGTGTCTATGCAACTGAAAGGTACTCTGTGTACTACCAAAGAAAAAAAGTAAACATTAACCCAGCTTAAAACCCTTCAATCTACAGTAGTAACTGCCCTACAAGACATTCTGGTGCAATAGTGGCACAAAGCTTGTGAGAGTAACCAACCATATCTGATTTGACTTACAAGCTACGCCATGAGATAGAACCCATCCCCAATACTGCTTGGGTGGCCAGAAAGCATGAGACTCAATAGCTCAGAGAACTAAGGGGAACACCAAATACAACTGTTTTGCTTAAGGAATGTAGGAAAAAAAAAAAAAAAACTCCTAATGATTTTCTGCTATATTCATAGATCCATGCCTTGCATAGTCTTCATTAGAAACGCTTCCTAAGCAAATAGTTTGCAGAGTCCTACAGACAGACAATGCACAGAGTGTGAGAGATCTTGAACCACTCAGATGATATATCTCCATTAAGTCTCTCTACTCAGAGCTCAGAAACCATGTGGAAAAGAGGCCGAAAGTGCATATGAGTCAGAGGGGATGGAGGAACTATGGCCCCTAAGCACAGCATGACTCACATATGAATTCACAGAGACTATGACAACATATACAGGGCCTTCCTGGGTCTGTACCAGATGGGGTCCCAGAACCAAGAGACAGATTTGGAAGAAGATCCATTCCTAACCCAGAAATACCAACTGATAATGACTCGCAAATGAAAAATCAGTTTTCTTCATTAGAGTCTCACTGGAGATACAAACCCCATGCCCAGGAGCAGTTAGCCAACACAAAACAAACTTGCTGGTAGCTTTGGAGGCTTTTTGTCTCTTACTGTCCTGTCAAGACATATTTTCTTACAGGTACTTTGTGTATATATTATGGCTTTCATTTTTGCATTTTATGGGATTCTTGTGTGTGTGAATGAGTGAGTGAGTGAGTGTGTGTATGTGTGTCTGTGTTTCCTGTGTTTTTTTGTTTTTTTCTGTTTGTTTTATTTTATTTTTTAAAAATCTTATTTTTTATTATTATTTAGATGCCCATTTGGGAAAATTGTGTGGATTTGAAGGGAGGATTATGGAGGATCTCAGAGGAGTTGGGAGAGGGAAATCCATAATCAGAATATATTATATGAACAAAATCTACTCTAAGCTTTAAAATCTAAAATATTTTAGAAGAATACGAGAGTTATTATATAATTGGGATATTTGAGAAAAACTACAGATTATACTTCAGAAACAATTCTTACTGGAGAAATTTCTAGAAATCCCCGAATAAATTTATTTTCTGTGTCTGACATCTACAACCCATTCAGACAATGGATATATTTATGTTGTGGCCAGTGGTGTTCAGACTTGCTCTTGGGTCCATGACTTTTTGAAAAATAAATATTTCTGGTTATGGTGGTGAACAGATCAGCACTTGGCAAGCAGAAGGAAGCAGACCTTTATGAGTCTGAGGACAGCCTGGTCAGCATTGTGAGTTCTAGGCTAGCTGAGCTAAATAGTAAGAACCTACTTTTAAAATTAAGGATATTGATTCTAATATCATTCACTTTTTGTAATTTTCTTATAATATTTAGGAGAAATACAAGCAAGCCAAGTTAATTAAAGTACCAAAGGATGTAATTTAAAACCGATGCCATGGAAATTTGCATGCACACCAGAAAACAGGTATTTCCTTGCTTCTATGGTATTAAATTTTAATATACTTTAAATAGGAATGCATTTATAATACATGGACTCTTACAAATGTTTGGCATTTTTCTTGATTGATTGGTAGTTTGTAATATGTAGGATGTCTTAAATAATATTGGTGAAATATGTAGCCACATAATAAACAACATGTTTCAAATTATCAAGCCATATATTAAGATAAAGAATTATCTTTTCTTTTTGAGACATGATCTTACCCTGCCTTCCAGGTGTCCTTAAATTTGTTATTTGGATGAAACTGACCTTGATTATGCTATGCAGTCCATGCTGGCCCCAAGCTTATGTTTCTTCTGTTTCAGCTTTCCATGTTCTGGGATTATGGGCACGAATTTCCACCCCAGAATTTAAAGCAAAAGGTACTTTTTTTTATTACCATCTACTTCAGCAAGATATCATCTGTTTTTTCTTAATTTTATCTTCCATGAAGTTTTGATATTGTAGTTATTCTTTATGTATGCATATGCATTTAATGTATATTTGCTTTATAAATAGGAAGCATAAGATTTCTATCCCAGAACCAATTTTATTTTCTTCAGGAACTTTATTGCATACATCAAGAAAGTAGGCAATAAGGAAATATTTTGCCAGCTTTTAAAAATATCACTTCTTATTATATTAGAACCAGGATTACTTTTAAGCTCTAAAACTTTTGGCTTTAATTATTTGCCACAATGTTTAGGCATTGTATTATTACCATAATACTGTCCAAGTGCTTGCAAAGTCTGAACATTTGTTATTTACCTCAACAATCAGAAATCTTTCCACAATAATTTTTAACAAATAAAAAAGATCTCCAAGTTCATCTAATGATACGATTCAAAATATTTTCACTTATAAAAAGGCTATCTAATCTTTTCAATGAATAAATTAGGATCTTAACTGCTTTACTTTTACATATTCATGATTTTGAAGGCATAACTTATATAGTTCGTCCATAATGAGACATTTTACAAACCATCTAATTTTCCGCATTATGATTCTTCACATATCACCCTCAGCTGGGAGGGTGAAGCTGTCCAGGCACTTGAAGCCTCACTTAGCAGTTTGAGGACATGTTCAACTGGAATGATGAAGGGCAGAGCTCTGTCCATTTGGGTCCAGCGATTTGCGTTTGATGGAAGCTGAGATACTCTCTTTGACCACCGAATTTGAATGTTTTCTTACAAAGCTTATCATAATACTCAACAGCTCTAGTTTATAAAGGAAAAAAGTAATTTATTTAAATTTTTTAAATAGCACAAAGATATTCTCTTTTAACTCTAGGATGTGCAGTTCAACTTTTATTAAAAGAAAAACTCGAAGCTTCAAAAACAGAAAAAGATATATGAATTTTTAAACTTTAATGTATGAAATTATATTAATTTTTGAAAATTCGGATACATATTTCTTTTTTTCAAATGATTTTGGTTGTATTAGTTAGCTATATTGAAGACATGTGTCAAAATAATAAGTAGTTGCTATAGGAGATGTTGAGATGTTAAATATTCTAGCAAATCAATACACCAGAACAAAGATGAGTAGTGTTTAAAACACTCATCATCAATATACAGATACCCATAATAGCAAGGCTTCTTCAATCCAGTCAAATGTACATAAATTCTGTAAATAAGTTGAAGGTAAATTTAAAACCAGAAATCATCTCCACCACTACTTCTAGTACTTGCTCTTTCCCTGCCCTTTAATCGAAGCATCTCCATGATGCTACGGGCGTAGACATCTCTCAAGTTAACACTGATATATGAGTCAGTGGCTATATTCTTGGTAAGCTTCTTGAGAGCTTCACGCTGTCTCATGGCTGCTTCCTTGAGTTTCAAGGTGAAGTAGCAAGCAGAGAAGCGGTCATTAATAATGGCGATAGGCAAGGCCAAGACAAGAATTCCTGATAGAATGCACATGAAGGCCACAATTTTGCCTGTGGTGGTGTCTGGTCTAATGTCACCATATCCTACTGTAGTCATCGATGTTGTGGCCCACCACCATGCACAAGGAACACTTGTGAAGGTCGTGTCAGGAATGCTTTGCTCTACAAAGTATTCTATTGTTGAAAATATAGAAATTCCCACAGACAGAAACAGGAGCAGTAGGCCAACTTCTTCATAGCACTGGGTGATTGTCATCCCAAGTGAGCGCAATCCTGCAAGAGAAGAGCTTCTGTCAGGCATAGCTTCCTTTTTCTGCTTCCCTTCTCCCCTTCCCCTCTCTTTCCTTGCAATTTGCCCACATGCATCTTCTACACCACTAATATGCTGAGCAATGTTCTGGGAATGAATTATGACCTCTTTTTCCAGGAAGCTTACAGTCTTGTTGGTGGGGCCAGATTTGAAGACTAAGGGGAAATGCAACTACATTCAAATCATGAGTTCATGTTATTTCTGTCTTTTTAATGTGAAAAAAAAAATATGACTGAAAGACAGACAGAGGCTGACTTATAGGAGTTTATCACTTCATGCAATCAAAGTTTTTTTCAGGGATGTATGTGGAGGGCACATATGATCAAAGGTGCTTTTCAATGGATCATTTTGGCACTTTTTCTTAATCACCATTTTGATGTTGTTCTCATATATATATGACTCTAATTTTCTTCCTCATGACAAAGATTAATGCAATCAGGTACTTCACTGACTGAAAGCCAGAGAGGAAGGGTATTTTCCATGGTAATGAAGTGAAAAAGTAGGTATCAGTTAAGCACTAATGAAAGCCCAGGCATCAAATGTTTATCCAGAGTACATTCTTACCAGTGTATAAGACTGTTTTAGAATTCTCAGAATACCCACTAAAATCCTAGTAGTTAGCTCACTTGACAGTGTGATATTTCTGATTCTCTGTGAAAAGATAAAACTAAGCAATATATTATCTCATTGCTAAAATGCATAGGAATGGAAGGGCTAGAGAAATTTACCAAGTGTGAGGAGAAACAGACCTATGGGAGTCCTGTAACACCCCCGTTAAAAGCTTAAGTGCTAAAGAGGGCACTGAAAACCTATTATAAACCAGGACTTGAACTAACCAATGAGATGCCTTTTCTAAGAGTTTGTCTTTTGAAATCCTATCAACATGACAGCACAAATAAATTGCCTTGAAATCCCAAATCAATAAAATGAATATTTATTTTTATTAACCCTTTGAGATTATTTAAAATGCATTAGAATGATGTCCATAGTCTATTTATTTTGAAGTTTTCTCTTCAAATACTGAAATATTTGGGTCTCATTGTCGCCATTTCAATGCATATTAACTTTGAAGTTAAACTTCAAAAGACTATTCAGATAACTTTGTAATATCTCATTAGAAAAATTATCTTCAATGTATCTTTATGGAATGACAGTTTAGAAATAAATTGACATAAACATAGTGTTTAGAACAACTTATTTCATTTAAAAATAAAATATCATCCACATAACTAAATTTAGACACGCCTCAAAAATACCATGTGGCAGATGATGTTACGGTTGTGTCATTTCACAGTTAAGGAGTTTGACATTCACAGGGCCGGTGTATCTAGTACAAAGTTACAGGGCCTGGATTATACCAAGACTGTCAGGTATATCCTAACTATTATTATGTAATATCTCTCAACAAAATGTTTTAAATAGTGGGGACTTATGATGTTTATGGCCATGTTTTCTAAATGTTATACTTGACACAAAATTATCAAGTGTTCATGTATTTCTCACACATTTTAAATAAGTTAAGACTTTGTTAATACTTTGTACTTTCTTTAGAACTGAGAAAACTCTTGGAAAGGTGACACTGTGGAAATTACTATTATTTACCCTTTCCCTTCTTTTGGAAAAAAAAAAGTAGCTCTCAGTGTTTTATAAACTGAATGCTTAGAAGAGTTTATAAATACTCAAAGAAAGCATCCCATTATCTGTGTCAGGAAACAAAGAGTGTAAATTGTAAAAGTGTTTGGAAACCCATCATCAGATTCCTGGAGTGTAAGGCTAGCTAGGAGAATACACAACCAGAATTCTGTATGGTGAGTCTTAATTACAGGGATTTAGGAAAAGGAGTTGCAGGTTAATTTTTTCCTATGTTTATAGGTAGTCATAGCTGCTATCACCCTTATGGTGGTCAATCAGTTATATCCTATCGGCAGTACTCTGTAAGCACACTTGTTTGTGTGCATATACTTTTATATTGTATTATTATGCATGCTGGTCCAGTGTTTATGAAAACACATGACTCCCAAATTACCTAGCTCAAAAATACTTTCATACCTATTCAAATTCATGGTCCAGAAAGTAATTCATATGCTAAAATTTTATCTTCTGACATTTGGAATTGAGAATTTACATTTCATCAAACTCATGGGAATTTTCTCACTTTCTTTTAAATTATAACTTTATAATCCTAGAATATTCAATAGCCATAAAACCAACTACTGAGCACCATTACTTTCAAAGCATAAAAATTCTCTTTAATTGCTTTATTTAATTTCCAATGGCATTGGCTTTAATTTTCAAGAACAGCTCTGTGTGTGTGTGTGTGTGTGTGTGTGTGTGTGTGTGTGCACGCGCGTGTGTATTGTATATTTTTGCTAGAGTATGTTCATTTGATTTTTCAAAGTTTAAGAAACTTTTCAAATATTTAGTAAGGCATTTAGTTATTGCCATTTTTTTCTTCCAAAGCAAAATGATTTTATTTCATCATAAACTTAAGAAAGGCCATTAGGCCATCAACACCTAGCCTTCTATTGTCTTCCATACATAAGAAAGACTCTTCAATCAAGAATAAAATTATATGTATATATATATGTGTGTATGTATATCCATATATATTGGAAATAGAAGACAAAATAACTTATGGTCCTATATATAGAATATAGTTTGTATGCCATTTATGTATGTTCTATGTTTGACCTTTGAGAAGAATGTCATTATATATATATTCACACAGTACATGTGTATCTATGTAGCACTGAGTTATAATAAACTAAACGTAAAAGTTAAAAGGTCAAATTGTTCCACAATATCCAATGCCTTGTAGATAGAAAGTGTATGAAAGATAGCTCCGTGCCTCTGATAACATCTTGAAGATTTTGCTTTCTACTTTTTAAGAAGTAGGGAGTGGGTAAGGCTGGAAAGTGGTGATGTGCTCATATTTCCAAGGCTTGCTTTTATTTATTTGTTTCTTTGTGTGTTTGTTTATTTTTGAGACAGGGTTTCTCTGTGCAATAGTCTTGCCTGTCCTGGAACTTGCTTTGTGGATCAAGTTGGCCTCAAACTTATAGAGATCCATCTGTCTCCACCTCCCAAGTGCAAGTATTAAAAGATTTTAAACAATGGGAAATTAAAATACACCAGTGAAATATAAATACCTGTAGAATGCCTTCCCAGCTTTAGCATTCGAAGAGCCCTGAGGAGCCTCAAAACCTGGACCAGTCGCCCTACGTTTTCCAGCTCCTGTGTGGTGTGGCTGCCACTCAGGCTTTCCACCAGAAGAGTTATATAGAAGGGCAAGATGGCAAGGAGGTCTATGATGTTTGGCACTTTCCTCAGGAAGCGGCACCTGTCCTTCACACACAGGAAGCGCAGAATGAACTCCCCGGTGAACCAGCTGATACACACATATTCCAAGATCTCCAGAAGCTGTAGGTTGAGCCAGCTTAACTCAGCTGACATCAGGGCCATGTTGACAATGGACACTGCCACAAAAATAATGGAGATTACACCAAAGATCCTGGCTGCTGTGGAAGACCCAGGTTTCTCCAGGATATCCCAGAGCTTTTGGCGGACAGTGGGACAAGGTCCTTGTGAGAAGTCCTGTTCACTCTCATGTTGACTTTCCTGATCATCTGTGTCCTTCTTAAAGTCAAGCGTTTCACTCAGCTCCTTTCTTCTGAAGTATCTTTCAGGGAAGACAACTTTGTGATTAATTAAAAAAAAAACACACAGAAGTACAAGAGAATTAAATTTGACAAAGAGGTCACACTTTCATATGGATAAAGTATAGAAATATATATTCATATTTTACCCAGGATGGTCCCAGCTAGATTTCCCACTTCTGACTTTTTAAATGACATTTTCTTACTATAAATTTACAAATAGGATTTATCCATAAGAAGACAGTTTTGGGAATCAATGAATTTTTGTAACTTATTTTCTGGTGACAAAAGCATTTGTTTGCCACCTGAGACATTTGTGTATTTAAATCATCCATGAAGGAGTGATGGTCAAGAATAGGTTACTGCAGAGCCTGTAATAATCACCGAAGAAATGAACTATCTTCAGGGGCCTAAAGAGTCTTCAAGCAAGTTTTTCTCAGTTAAAGTTCTGATTTGACAAACGATAATAACACAAAACCTCCCATTCCTGTGTAACTTTTGAGGCTTTTTAAAAATTTTGATTCAGCAACTTAATTACCAGATAATTACTGAAAGTCTGATCAGCCTGAACTTTCTTAAAAAATTTCCTCTTGTTTTCGTTTTGTTTTTAAAGTTCAACACACAAGTCGACTTTAGGAATGATTTCTGGCTTCACACAAACACCGTACCTTCCTGTCAAGAGGCTGACACATCCAGCATGGCTGGAGTAGGCAAGTTTACACAAAGCCTCAAGTCTTTGTGCCTTCTTCTTAACCACCCTGTCCTGCCTTCCCACCCAACTGCGTGCCCCACCCTGTGGGTACCTGTCCCTGCAGCAGGAGTCAATGCTGAGCTCGTCTATGCCCCAATACTGGATCTCCTGAAGAAAGGAGAGAGCGCACAGCTGTTCCATGACGTGCAGGCGGCCGGTTCGGTAGTAGTGCAGGACGTAGCGGAACGCTTGAGAGCTGCGGT
Source organism: Phyllotis vaccarum (assembly GCA_033318265.1). Classification (NCBI taxonomy): domain Eukaryota; kingdom Metazoa; phylum Chordata; class Mammalia; order Rodentia; family Cricetidae; genus Phyllotis; species Phyllotis vaccarum. Next base: position 11,173,678 of record JARWLC010000001.1, read on the forward strand.
CGAAGAAGTACTCATTGTCCACCGGGTTGGCATCATCACAAAGCTCCAGGGGGCTGGGTGCTGCAGCCAGGGCTCCCAGGCGGCGGTAGGAGGCCACCACCACGGCCAGCTTGCCCAGGCGCGTGTGCGGGAAGCAGGACAGAGCCTGCTGTGAGAGCACGAAGCGGCTGCCGCCCACGTTGACCGTGAGGCAGTCTCCCAGAGCCAAGGGTTCCCCTTCGCCCTCGCTGCAGAAGACGCTGGAATCCAACGAAGTCAGGGAGCCGCTGTCCAGCGACGAAGAGTCCAGCAGCGGGCGGCGGCGGGGTGACAGATCCATCCCGACCAACCTTGGTCTGAGGGCACCACGAAGTTGGGAAGGCTCTGGATCAAAGCTAGGGTTCCCGCGAGGGCGGTGGCGCGGCCCCTGCTGGCGGCAGGGATCTCCCAGGCTCCCGAGGGAGAGGCCTCCCACTTGCGCACCCCGACTCTCTCCACCCCCCACCCCCAGCCCCCCAGCTTGATGGCTGGTGTCGCTAGGGAGCTGAGAGTGCGCGGTAGAGAGAGGAGGCTGGGAGAGCTGGAGTGGTCGCGCCGAAGGATTTGGTCATGCAATCATGTGTGGTCCAGGGAGGAAACAGCACCAGGACACAGCCCGTCCAGGTGGCCCTTCCTAGATATATGCAAAGCCTTCTCTCAACTTTGTAATAGAGGCCCCCTGCCTACAGGGTTTATGGATTGGGTACCTGGTAACTCAGGTGGAGGAGTGGTAAGGGAGGGAATGGGGAGATCTGGAGGGCACAGACAGAGAAAGGAGAACCCAGGTGTTAGGAAGAGGGATGCAGGGATGCAGACTCTCATTTTGCCTTGTTGGAGACTAAAAGTTCTGAAAGAGGGTGTTGATAGCAGGATCTGAGTCTAACTTGAGGGTTTATAGCCGTTCCCTTTCTATTGTAAGGTGTTCACTCTGAGATGTTCTCTAGGGCTGGGAACACATGGGGGAACATGTCTGGGGTACCCAACTCAAGATTTCCTCCCACTCTCTGGTTCCCATCTGTCATTCATGCTAGTTTTTCTTCTTTTCTGCCTTGGGTTTCGAGCTCCTAGTTAAACAAAAAGGCTAGCTAATGCTTTTAGTTGATGTTCCAGTGAGCCATTAAGAACTGGGGGAGTCCTTTCTGCAGGGTGCCCTCGAACACAGGGATACTGCACACTTCTTAAGTTTCCTTAGCAGAAGCATTCTGGGCGTATTCTCCAACACAAAGGGGAGCTCTCACTTTAGGAAAAGAAGGCAGAAAGACAAGGAATAGAACAAGCGTGGGCAGAGGCAAGGGTTTAAATAACAGCGACCCCAGGGCTGAAGGGCAAGCCAAGTTCAGGAGATCAATGCAATCAGCCGGATGCCTTTTAGAGCGTGTTCCCACCCTACCTGTTGGACACATGGCTGGCAGGGTGGGAAGGAAGGACAGTGACTCACCTGTAACTTCGGGCACACGTGAGAGTTGCTCAGGCAGTGTGGCTGACAGTGTGGCGTTCTTTAATCTTTCTAGTCTACACTTGAGAATTCTGGCTTCACCAGTCAGGAAGGGAAATTGCTCACAGCGCATAGCCTGCTTTTGCTGCCTCTCTCTGCCTGTACCAGCAGCTTCTTGGCTCCTGGTCTCAGGATTCTGCTGAGAGTTACACCCCCGCCCTTGTTCAGTGCTCCTCTGGAACCAGCGCCCCAGGTGGCCAGCTACATAAAGAAGAATAGAAGGTGAGGGAGGAGGGTGCTGAGCCCCGGGGAGTAAAGGAGAGCTTAGTGACACTGAATGCTACATCTATCTGAAGATACTTTAAGAGGTGTTACATTTGATTTCCATTCCAGACCATCTGTGTCTACAAAATGTTCCAACATTTCAAACTGGTAAAGTGCTGTGAAGCACGGTTAGGGCAGTTCTACTTTCTACTTTCCAAACATGGATAAAGATTTATCATTATGTCTAGCAACCATTTACATTCAGTATTTCCCAGTGTTCTCCAGGGAAAGTGAACCAGTCTCTACTTTGTTGTTTTGTAGTAAGTAGTTTTTAAAATGTATATAGCTTATTGTAGTGATGAGAGCGTTTCCATAGATGGGACAGACATTTGGTTGTTAAGACTTTGACACCTGACTCAGGGGGAGGGGAATCTTCGTTATTACTTACTTTGTGGGCCTCAATGCCTCAGCAAGATATCCAGTTTTAATAAAGAGACCGAACATTTTTTTTTCTTTTTAAAACTGTATTGATTTTTCCATACTGACTACTGTTGCCTCTCCTGATCCTTATCCTAGTCCTTCTCCAGCCTATTCCCTCCTCCCTTTACTCCCCAGAGAAGGCCAGGAATCCCAAGGAGAGTCAGTTCAGTCTGGTATATCCAGTTGAGGTAGGGTGAGTTCCTACTCCAAGTATCAAAACTGAGAAACATGTTTTCCCTCTAGGCATGGGCTTCCACAAGCCAGTTCATGGACCCAGGATAGACTTTGGTCCAATTTCAAGGGGCTCCAGAAACTGCCCATGCCTTTTGACTGTCATCTACATTCAGAGGGTCCATTCCATGAAGGTTCATCAGCTGTTATTTCAGAGTCTGTGAGCTCCCAGCAGAATGGGGCTACCTGCTTCGTGGATCACCCCATCATGATCCTGATTTCTCTGCTCATGTAATCTCTCTCCCTCTCTCTAGCTAGACCAGTAAGTAGCTCAGTGCAGCCTGGTGTTTAGCTATGTATTTCTGCATCTGCTTCCATTAGACCAAACATTTATTGGCTGATAACTTTCTATCAAAAAAATTCATAGACATTATTCTAAATGCTTAATATATGCGGGGAAGAAAACAGGTTGGAATCCCTTCTCATGAAGCTTTCAGCTAGCCAGTGAGAACTTCTGAGCACTTTCAATAAATTCTTTTAATTCTGATATTTCTAGGTTATGGTTCTATTAGTATCTATCTGTCCCTTTGATTAACTTTTACTTCTATAAAGAACTCTTTCAAACAGAAAATATACAGACTGAATTACCCTAGTAAACAATCAGTGTGTTTAGATACTGTGCTGTTTTAAAAGGTATGTTCTTTTATACTGAGGATAAAACTTCATCTCAACTATAGACAATTTAGATATTGAAGGAAGAAAATGTTTATAGCTCTGTTAAGCCTTATGATCAGTAGTAAAGGCCTGTAGTAATAAGTTTCTGACTTGTCTGAAGCTAGCCCCAAGATCTGGACCAGCAGTCTCAAATAAACCTCCCTCAGCTTCTTGCTCCCAAATAACCACACAAAGTCTTAAATTACTCACATACGGTTTAGCCTATGGCTCAGGCTTATTGTTATCTATCTCTCACATTTATATTAATCTATGTCTTGCCACATGGTTCGTGGCTTACCTAAGTTCCTTTACATCATGTTCTCTCAGGAGCCGCTCACAGTGTCTCTCCCTAACCCCACCCTCCTTTTCTTTTATCTATTCTTCGATTTTCTGTCTACTTCTAAATGCCTGTCATAGGTCAAAACAGTCCCTTTATTAACCAATGATATTAACAGCATACAGAAAGACATTCTACATCAAAGGTCTACACTGGTTTTCAGACCATACCAAGGAAACAGGTAATCTTTACAGAATAATTTTAGATAAGGAAAGTGATGGTAGCTTATGGGTGAGTGACACTGCCATATCCCTGATCCTCAGTTATGATAAATATTGTTCTATGGGGGTAATTATAATAATAATTATCTGTGGGAGTATGAGGTTGTAGCTTAGTGGGTGAGAGCACTTGTTGTGTAACCATGTGGACCATATTACTGGAGCCCTAAGTGTGGTGGCCTACCTTTAACTCCAGTGCTATACAGAGGCACAGAAAGAAAGATTATTGGGACTTGTTGGGTACCAGAATATCCTCTCTCAAGGGAATAAGCTTGAGGGTGATAGAGCAGGACACTCTACAAGTTCTTTTCTGGTCCTTTGCCTACATAGGCACATGAACACATACATACATGCATATATATCACATATATGCCACAGACAGATATACAATTATGAATAGTGTCTTTTTAAGCATAAAGCCCTTTGCTAAGTACCTGAATTCTCAAATATAGACTAGAATTGTCATCATTACATACTTCAAATTGTCCTTTGATGGCAATTGTGAAAATAAATGTTAAAGGTAATTTGAAACATTGGAAATACTATTCTAAAATACTAGTTTTTGGATTTTGAAAAATAGCATTATTCATATTAAATTTATATTCAGTTTATCTTGAATCCATGATATGATACTATGATATTTCTGTGAAATTATTCTTGACATTAGTGTTTCAACATGATAGCACACAGATATGGTCTTGAGTCTTTAAATTTTTATTTAAGAAAATACATATTAACTATTAATTTATATTCTAAATGCCTTGACTTCACAGTTTTTATAATTAAATATGGAAATTTGATGAGAAAGTAATTTGAATAAAAAGCTTCTGAAGAATTCAACTTGGTAAAATTTTACTATTTCACTTTTAACCCTATCAACCTAGGCTAATACATTTGCATACACTCCTCTTAAGTTTTATTATTCTTCAACAAAGGAGATGGTATTTTATGCAGTACATGGATCACTTTGCCTTGTATTTGATTTCTCAGAGGTTGACAGCTAGATATGTCAATTATGTAGATATTTAAAAATGCCTTTGTGTATGGATAAAATAATTTTGTTCCCTTTCCTCACAGCACTGAGATATGTTCAAAGAGAAAAAAAAATCTGATGACTTCTATGTATTCATCTTTCATGTGCCTTCTAGGTGCTTGGAATAAACCCTCCCAACTGTATGACAGCCCACTCTAATGCAGAATTTAGCTTAATGTGGGCTTGTTCTGGATTCCTTCCAAGGGGAGGCAATTATCTTTGGAAGTACCCAAGAGCTCATTTTTATAGCCTAGTCTGCTACAGAGATAGCAGCATGCACTGACAATGGTGGTGAGGACAATAGTATCATGATGCAAATAGCTACTACCTTTATGTGTTAACTCATGATATGTCTTCTATTGGCTGTATAACCTTAACAAGTTGCTCATTTTCTTCCTTTGCTAAAGAGGAGCAATGATTGTACTTTATGCTATTGTTTTAAAATTAAATGAGATATAAATATTTCCTGTAGTTCCTTTCTGGTTTTTTTTTATGGTACATTTAAATTAAAAAGTACATTTTTAATTCTTTGTGATTATAATATAATTGAATCATTTTCTTCTCTCTAAATTCTTTTTAATGTTTTGAATATTTTTCCAGGTATCCATCCTCAGTACTTCATTAAGTTTTACTATGTGATAGGTATAATAATACATGACGTTATCTTATATCACTTATATACCATGGAACTTTTCAGAGCACTTAACAGTATTATGTTATAGACAAAAGAAAGAGAAGATCATTAAAGTAATTTCTCATGTGTCATACAGATCAAAGATAAAGATTTGACTGTTTGTCCAATTTAAAGCCTGCATTGAAAAGGATAGATATAAAATACCAATGTAATATTCAGGAATAATCTTTACAAAAATTTCAAAAAATATTTACTTTTAAGCTCCCAATAATTAAGACATTGGCTTTATCAGATAGTCAATGGCCAAATTTGTGTCTGTTAATTTCACAGTATAATCATTTAATTTTTCTTTAAACATGCTAGATGTAATGCCTGTTTGGCTCTTTATGATTTTCATTACGCAACTATGATCTTCAAAAGTATACATCAAATTTTGCTGGATTATCCAGAACATGTTGAGTAGGCACTTGCTGTTCACTAATGAATTCCTGTAATTACTCTTAAATTAAACTTTTATAAACAAGATTTAGAAGTAGTGGTGCAGAAGCAGTCCGTGAGCCATACCCCTCAATGAGTGGTTAATTAAACCCAACATTGAGCTTGAATATTCCAATTAAAATCTCTCTCTCTCTCTCTCTCTCTCTCTCTCTCTCTCTCTCTCTCTCTCTCTCTCTCTCTCCTCCTCTCCTCTCCTATCCTCCTCCTCCTCTTCCTCCTCATTTTCAAAGCTTATTTTCTCCATGTAACTCTAGCTCTCTTAGAACTTGTTCTGTAGACCAGGCTGGTGAGTATATGATCAAATTCAGATATCTGAGTTTGGTCATGCTCCTGTAAGTATATGGGTAACACAAATTGAACATTTTCTCTCTTTTTTTTTGAGGTGGGCATTCATAAGGTTGAATCATGGGAAATTTCCAAGTAATCAATAAAAATATTATGTTAGAAAAAAATCTCTTTATCTAGCTTTATTGACTTCCCTTAGGTTGAATGATTTAAGAGCCATTAAAAACTGCACTTCTCATTTGAATATATGTTGTTTATTGATACAGTAAAATTTTATCCCTGTTTCATTTCGTGTTTTATCTCATTATCAAGGAACTCAGCAAAGTTAAGATTTCATCCAGGAATTATAAGAAAACCTTAAAATTCTCTTATATCACTAATGCTGTGTTCCTTTTGTTTCCTCATAATATACTTAAAGTTGAACAGTTTATCACTTGGAAATCATTCTTAGAAGTTTCTTTCTATAATCCAAGCTTATAGTTACAAATAATATATATGCATATATGTATGTACCACGCGTTTTACATTCCACACATATAACATGCTTTGTACAGTACTATAAACACATACAACAAAAACTGCCTTGAGAAATCAACAAAGCAGTGAATTTTAAAGTGAATACTAAGTAGATCACATTGTCATTTCTTTCTGGAAGAGCATAGTGGAAATTCAGTAAAAGGATAAGAACAGAAAGTAGAGATACATAAAGAGAAATAAAATTGTTTCTATAAAAGTGAGTATTTGTTGTGGTATAGAGTTCTCTTAGATAGCATTTTCACAGTATTTGGATATGATATAGTTGAATAATAATACTAAGTAATCTTTTAGGTATATCTGCTGAAATCCATGTCTAATTTCTTTGGTTATCTAGATATGACACTGTTTAGAGCAAGTTATTCTAATATCTAACATCGTTGTCTTATTTTTAGCAGATAGAAAACTGATTTAACAAAATATTTCCCATTAAGTTCATTGCTGGGAAATGGGCGGATCACCATTTTCTGTACACACAATCAATGCTTTTTATGCTCAGCTCTGTGTTCCATGTTTTCATGGTTGACCCTTTGGTGTTAGATAAGCAATTGTGTGCTCTTCCCTGGAGAAGACTATTTTTTCTGCTTGCAGTATTCTTTAGCTGCCTGTAGTTTCTTGTGATTGGTTGAAACCTTGTGGTCTTTCTCCTGTCCACTTTGACCTATTAGTGTCCTTGTTTATTTCATGTTACACAGTTATGTTGTAAAACGTCACCAGTGCAGCTTCTGAATTTACAGGGAGATATAGTCTCACAGCAAACTCTGTAATTTACTTGCCCTTAGATTCATCATGCCCCCTTCACAACATGTTTCTAGAACCTTAGATGGTACAGTTTCCAGACAAGACCTCACACTGTCGTCCAGGTTGTTTTCTAACTCACAGTAATTAGCCCTCCAAATGCTAGGGTTTTAAGCATGAGCAACTAAGATCAGCTCATACTAATCTTGATGATTTAAAAAGAAAGAAGGGAAGGAAGGAAGAAAGAAATGAAGAAAGAGAGAGAGAGAAAGGAAAGAGGAGAAAAGAGAGAAGTATTGAGGTAAATTCATTTGTTCCAGTATATATTTTCTCTACACAGTAGAAAAAATTGTAATGGTAGCAACTGAATGTATAATTTGTCATTCTTCCAACGTGGGAAATACAGAGAGCCATATGGCTCCCCTCACCATTGCATCTGATTGACATCTCAGTTTTAGACATGGCCTCACAGTTCTCCCACAAACAGATTTCCCGGAAATCTAAAAGAGTAGGAATCCGGGGGGAAGTCAGAGCATTACAAATTTGTCATAGCTGTTCTCATTTTTGTTTGATCAAATTTATCTGCTTTAGTAAGAAGCTTATGATGTTTTATTTTTATAATGGCAGACTGCGTGCAATAAAAAGTCATGGAATTGAAGGCAACAATTCCCCTTTTCTCAAATCTATCAGTGGCAAATAGTTCAGAAGATGCATAAGGCAGCTTGAACCCTTTCTCTGTGTACATCTATCTGCTGATAGACCATTTTGTGCAGACCTAGTACACATGTCCAAAGCTGGGACTTCATAATTGCAATGGTTGTCTTTCCTAGAAAATGGTTCCGTTGGATAGTTCCAATCCAAAGGTTATACAAATGAACATGATAAAAATAAAAGTAAATGGTTTGTGAAAAAAAATCTAAAACTTTTCATCTGGGAAAGCTACTGGTTGTGTGGGTGCATCTTAAACTACAAGAAGGCCAGTTCCTGAAGTCTCACAAGAGCCTTGATGTAAGAAACAAGCTGCACCTTCTAAGGCTTTATGTTGGTGTATGTGCTGTGTGTGTGTGTGTATGTGTGTGTGTGTGTGTGTGTGTGTGTGTTTATTATGGCTGAAAGCAAGTTTAGAGAGGGTATAGTTGAGAAAATATTTATATACACGTCCCTTTTGCCAAATATTGTTAAACTGTCAAAGAATAAAAAGTAAAAATGTGAAAGAATGCAAATAAAATTGTCTTTGAAATAAATTTAGAATATCGTCATTTTATAAAGAACCAAAATAGCTATATTAGTAAGATATAGGCACAATGAAAAAGCAATATCCTAGAATGATAAAAATGTTAGCTATCAGTAATATCTCAAAGACTAGCTGTAACACAGCACATTTTGAGAACTGTACCTCCAGGGTTACATGCAGTTTTACAACTTAAACAATAAGCACTTATGTTTACATCTGGTCAGACATTAAGTAAGTGTGAGGTTTTTCAATGTTTTTGATAAGGTTTTGGTCACATATTTCCTGCATTGCTTGTACAATAGATACCTTTAAACATGTGAATGTGAACAAATTTTAAAGACAGAGGAGAATGTAATCAGTTTATTTTTAGTTTAGTTTCTTCTAAATTCCTTAACAATAACAAACTTTTTATTGTAAAACTGGGGAGGGTGTTGAAGAGGTGGTCCAGAGGTAGAAGTAGAAAAGCAACTAATACATTCAGAGCAGCCCAGACAAATCTGAGTTTCTCTGATTCCCTTGCTTCCCAAAGTGAACTGGGATTAAAGCTCTGTTTCACTAGGCCTTGGTAAAGCTTTCTAATAGTCCATCCAAGAAAATTAAACCCAACAGAGTGAGTTCAGTTTCTTTGGGTAATACATAGTAATTGTGGAAGCAAATGACCTGTTTGTCAGTTTTATGCTGTCTTTTTACAAATTCTTGGCTTATAATGGAGGTATGGTTATGTTGTGCATTTTAAGGTGTGTGGCAATACCATGGCTAGTAGTGGGGCTTTCTGAAGTAATGACTATAACTACCGTATTCATGAACCAAAAAGGCTGAAGACTGTGTGCTTCATCCATGTTCTTTTCCATTTAGCTCCGGTGATAACAGGTTTACCCTGCTTCAGCAGCTTCTCACCTCAGAATGTCTTCACCAGTATAAAAAGGGGCTTCTAACTGATCTATCTGAGATTTACCTGTAATCAGCTACTCTATTGCAGCAAAATAACTGTAGCTCCATGTTGGAAGTGACTAGACATGGAACATCAGTTCTGACTTGTAGCTTCTACTAATATCAATGAAAGTACTAACTTCTATATTATCATCTTCCCTGTAGCATGTAGCACCTGCCCTTTCTGCCTTGCCAGGGGTCTGAATCAATGTGCTCTAATATTTGTAAAAGATACAAAGAGCCTGTAGCTGATCAACCTGATTTCTCATCTCTCTTGTATTCCCTAGTGTACTCCTATAGCTATTTATGTGTTTACCCTGCTTCCAGTCTGGGGTTCCCAGATTCTTCTACATTAGTACTCCTCACAATTTGATGGAGGGTTGGAGACGGACATTTCACATGTAAAGCACTGCCTTAGGCTTCCAATGCCCCAAACTCTTATGGAGAAACCCACACACTTTATCTCTAGTCACTATAACCAAGACAGCACTAATTACCCAAGCCTTCTCACAGCACTATAGGTGGATGACTTGAGGTGACTGAAGACAAAGGTCATAGACCCCTCCACAAAACCCCAAATCAATGCTATGCTTATAGTAAAGAATATGTTAATATGTTAGACATATAAGTTGATCATCTTTTTAAAATTATCCATTACTATAGACACATTAAGCTCAATGATGTATAGTTATCGATGTGTATTTAAGATGTATCACTAAGTGACAGTGGTTTATTGTAACACTTATTGAGAAGATAAAAATCTCTTGCTCTTAAAGTGGAGGGTCAGCATGGAGGAGTATAACACACATCACAAAGAAAGACTCTCATGTGTGTTCCAAGCTGTAATTTCAAGGTTTCTAGAAATCTCAGGGGCCAATGAAATAGTTTTCTTTAATACTTTCGGTCAGTTTGCTGCAATAGAATCTAACCTGAGCACCCTCTTTTCTTGTACACACATGTACAGAAGTCATAAAATAGTCTTTATTTTGAAGTCTTTTCTCTGCTTTTCATGGTCTGGTCTTACTCTAATTGCTTTTTATCAATAAAAACTCAGGAGTCAGTTATTGAGGTAACAGCCTGAAAAATCAAAGAAGCAAAGAAGTCATCAGTTCTCCCTACCTGCTTTGTTCCTTCTTCGAGAAGGAGGGCCAGGTTCCTCTCACCTAGCCTTAGGACTTCCTCTGCTCTCTATAATCAGTCTTTTGAAACCTCTGTGATTAATTTTGGTTGACTAACTCTGCCCTCTAACACCAAGCAAGCTTTATTTGTCAGAGCACAATCAAAACATCACACAGGGATCCTTCACAGGACTTACTCAATTGGCCTTTTATTAGTCAAATGTCTTCAACTTATGCCCTCACATGTGAGATAATACTTCTTGTATAAGAATGACTAAACAGACTATAAATTAGTCATTAAATGCCCTGTAATTATTTCTGGAAAAGATTTATTTAGAATATTTTAATTTTTACTCTCAATTTAATGAGATAAATATTACATGTATTATAATCAGGCAAAATTTCTAAAACTTTATTTATCAACTTTTAAGTTTAGAATTGGAATTCTCTATAACCTCTGCAAGCTTGATACTTAAAATACTATACAATATTGAAAGAATCAGATCATGTATTATTCTTTCCATATAACTATCCTAATAATTGCATTTATTTAATTTTGTCATAAAATACCCACAAATATACTCACTAATAGAAATATTTAAGTATGACAAGAAATACACTTAATTTATTTTTCTGTAGAGTAAACTAAAGAAGTTCCATGATAAGTGTTTGCTGAGTTATGGATTAACATGAATTCAGAATTAATGGAAGCTTTAGACAAACTTCCATTTCAGAAGCTGAAAATAATGTAAAACTTATCAACCAACCAGTATTCTGTCTGCTACGGCTCTTCAGGTATACCTCTTGCCTTTAATCACAGTTAAGTAGTAAGTTAGCTCTTTGATTGACATCAGTATCAAAACATACAATCCTGTCATGATTAAAGATTTTAAATTTGGCTGATTTTTTCCTATCTAGTTGTTTGTAAAAGGTCAAACTGAAAGTTAAAATAACCTTTGTCAGATGTTTCATGTTTTTAACTGGTTTTGAGGTTAATTTTTTGATATTTTAATTTCAGCATTAACAGTTTAGGATGAAGTTGCTCTCTTTTCCAGCTTTAGTGAATTTGATAATATTTTAAAAATTTCATTTTTGTGGCTCAAAATACTGATAATAATATGGAGTTGTAGTTTTTTTATGCTTTGAAGTTGTCATGTATAGGAACAAATATTCATTTGCTATATATACGTTTTGTGCTCTGTCATTTACAGTAAGGGACAGATAAGACAGCTAAGAAAGACAGAAAACCCTTTAAAAGCTGACCAGAAATGACAAGACTCTCTCACACTAGTTTTCGTGTATGCCCTGGAAAAGAGCAATCAACCTAAATGTGCAGTTAATACGATGAATGTAGGAATGTGAAAAGATAGTCTTAAATAGGGTGGCATAGTTAGGTTGCTAAGAAACGGTATTCTCAAAGTTCAAGTATGTTTTCATGCATAGATCCACGGATACGGGCGTGTCTGCCGTGAGTCTAGAGGAGAAAAGGACACAGTGCTGAAGTCTGTGAGGTGTCTATTACTTTTTCTCAGATGCAAAAGAATGGATATGTATGAGCACTGGAACAAAAATTGAATGAGATAATATGTAAGGTAGTTTTTAAGTTTCAAGATTCTCTCATTATTTTCGTTTCCTTGGCACAAAAGAGAAAATGTAACTACTATTTAACAACTTCCATTTGCGTGTTTGATAAAAATAAAGCACTCATTAAATTTGCAGTCATCATTTCTCTCTGGAGCACATTAGAGACACAAAAAGCAATCATTTTCTTCATGAATTCATCTCAATCTCAGTCTGTCTTTCACTAAAATTGATGTGTAGACATAGGAAGAGCCAGCTGGGCCTCCGGTTGTAGCACACCTGGCATGCTCAGCCTCTGTTCTTTCCAAGTATCCAGCGTTTTCTTTATTGCTTGAGACTGTGTTTCGGCACATCCTGGACCACCTGTGTCCTCACTCTATCATTGCTGCTCAGCTGCAGGTTGACATTGATCGCAGACGTCTGGACAAATTACTTCATGGTTGCACTTCGTTTTTGCTTACCTTTAGCTGAAAATAGATTTTTTTTTCTCATACAAAATGTCCTGATTATAGATTCCCCTTCCTCCCCTCCTCTCAGTTCCTCCCACATAGCCCTCCTATCCAGATCCAGCCCCTTTCCGTTTCTCATTAGAAAACAAACAAGCTCCTAAGGGGTAATAACACAATAAAACATAATAAAATGAAGCAAACACACCTGAATCTTACAAAACAATCAAAAGAGAAAGAGGACTAGAAAATTCCGGGAAAAGGGCAAAGATGCAGAGATCCACTCATTCATACACTCAGGAATCCCATAAAAAAAAAAAAAAAAAAAAAAAAAAAACACACAAAAGACCTGGACACTGTAATATGTATGCAAAAGACCTGCAAAGTAAATAGATGCAGAAGGAGGGAGGGGCAAAGGAAGAGAGAGAGAGAGAGAGAGAGAGAGAGAGAGAGAGAGAGAGAGAGAGAGAGAGAGAGAGAGAGAGAGAGAGAGAGAATAAATTAAAATATATAATTAAAAAATAAATAAGAAAACTTTAAAAAAGTGGCATGACATTGTGAGACAAGAAAGTTCTGAACATGGCCTTTAGTTCATTTTCTGTGGGTCGTTTGCTGCTGGGCACACAGCCACGGCTGAGCTGACCCACCTTGGGACTTCTTGTCCTTTTGGGGGAGGGGATGGGTGGTGAAGGAGGGGGAGGCTTCAGACTGACTGGGGGTGGACTGGGAGGAGGGAAGGGAGGGGAACAGGGGTATACACGGATAAAAAAAGACTTTTTAAAATAAAACATAATAAAATGAAGGAAGAAAAAAATAAAGGCCGAGTAGTTTGTTTCTCTAGTAAGATTCTCTTGGAGAAAACCAACATTTTATTTGCAAGTTGTTATCAATTAGAGCAAACTTCTGGGTTAGGGATGGGGCATGTGACTATTTCTTTCAGCTCTAGGACCCCATCTGCTGCAGAACAGTGCGGGCTCTATGCCTGCTGTCTCAGTCTTTGGGAGAGTTCATATGTGCATCAGGTCTGGTGATGTAGAGGGCCTTGTTTCCTTGGTGTCTTCTGTCTCCTCTGATTCCTTTATTTTGAGGTTCATGAGCCCCAAGGGAAGGTCTTGATGGAGAGATCCATTTTAGGGCTGAGTATTCCAAGGTTTTCACTTTCTGCATATTGTCTGGCTGTGGGTCTCTGTAATCATTCCCTTCTGCTCTTGGAGGAAGCTTTTCTCATGATGGCTGAGCAAGGCACTGATCTATGAATATGACAGTATGTCATTAGGAGTCATTTTATTTTCTCTTCCTCCTCCTCATGCTCCTCCTCCTCCTCCTCCTTCTTCTTAGTTTAGTATCACAGTTGCTTTTACCCTTGCTCCCTGGGCTATCTAGTTTCAGGTTCTTGGTCACTCAACCAGTGAGCGGTGTCTGTAATATTCCATTTCATGGAGTGGGCTTTAAGTCAAATCAAGTGTTGGTTACCTCCACATTCATCATGTCACCATTGCACTAGCATATCCTGCAGGCAGGACAGCATTGTAGATCAAAGGTTTTGTAGCTGAGTTGGTGATTACCTTTTTCCTTTGGTAGCGTGCAGAGCACCTGTCAGTACCATGAATGCTAGCTCTATGTAGGAACAGGGCTGCAAGCCATGTTCAGCAAGTTGAGTAGGTGTGGTCATCGGCAATAGGACCTTGACTTGAGGTTGAAGGATATAACCTATAATCTGGACAACAGCCTAGGTTGCTTTGAGGTTCCCATAAGAAACGTTTGGGCAACAACTTAATTAGTTGTAACCCATTTCTAGTACTGGAAGCTTCATTGGTTGACAAAAAAAAGTCTAGTTGGGTACTCTTCCTCATTATCTGGCAATTTCCTTTAGCTCTCATTTATATAGGTGTATATTTCAAGAGGCTACTGCTGTATTAGGTTTCTATGCCATTTCTCAAATGCTTCTTAATTTTAGCTGTCTTTTCCTGTATTTCCTCCCAGTTTCTCTTTCCTACCCCTCTCCACTTGATCCTCCTATTCCAGTCTTCAATACTAATCTACTCAAAATTTCTGTTCTACTACTTTATCTCCCTTTTTTAGGATGATCCATCTGTGATCCCTCCACTATGCTCCCAAATCCATTACTCAACACCTAACCTCTTTCGTTCTATGATTGTAGCTTGGTTATCATAAACTTAACACATAATATTAACATATAAACAAATACAAATAATATTTGATTTTTTTGCATCTAGGTTACATTACTCAGGATACTTTTTTCCTAATTCCATTCACTTACCTGTGAATTATATGATTTCATTGTTTTAATGAATTGTATTCCATTTTGTAAATGCATTATATTTTCTTTATCCACCTATTTGTGGGACTTCTAGGTTGTTTCTAGTTTCTGGCTATTATGAATAGAAGGACAATAAACTTTGACTAAATGACAGTGTCCTTTTCTATATACACAAGTTTCCCAGTTTCAGGAGGTCCCATATATTAATTATTGATCTTAGTTCCTATGCTATAAGTATTATGTACAGAAAGTCTTTTCCTGTGCCAATGAGTTCAAGGCTTGTAAATATGAAGCTTCTGGCCCTGACTAGTCTCAATATCTGGACCTGCTTGCAGCTGCTTAGCTCTGTATAATCTTGAGGTTCAAACCAGTAGTCCTGAAGTACCAAAAAAACACACAAAGTCTTTTATTAATTTCATGATGATTGACCTTTATCTCAGACATGTTGCTAGCTGGCTCTTTCATCTGAACTCAATCTATTTCCATTAATCTATTTAGCCAGTGGCTTGGCACCTTTTCTCAGAACAGCATTTCAACTTTACTGTGGGTCTGTTTGGGTCTCTGTTGATGTCTTTCTGGTGTGTATCCTGGTGTCTTTTTGTTCTTCCTGTTCCCAGAGTTTTCTTAGTCTGGTAGCCCTGTCCACATTTCCTGTCTGCTTTCTGCCCACTCCGCTTTTTATTAAACCAGTAGGAGGGACACATATGTACCAGGACATAATCCTACTACAAAGGCTATTCCTACTTTCTCCGCTATCAGGCTCATTGTATCTGCCTGAATGTTGAGGTCTTTCATCTATTTAGACTTGTTTTGTGCAGGATGACGTGCATGGGTGCATGGATGTACTTGGATTCTTCTACATGCAGCCATCCAGTTTGACATTAGTTGAAGATGTTGTCTTTCTCCAATGTGCATTTCTAGTCTCTAGCAAAAACAGGTGTCCATAGGTGTATGTACTTATGTATGGGTCTTCAATTCCATTCTTTTGTTTAATGTGTCTGTTTTTGTGTCAATTGCATATTGGTTTTATTACTATAATTGTTTATTACAACTTAAGATCAGAAACTGTGAGATCTTCTGCAGTTCTTTTATTTTTCACACACTATGCTGAATTTGTGTGTGTATGTGTGTTGGCCTTTTGATATATGTGAAGAATTCTATTGGGATTTTGATGTGTATCACATTGAATCTGCTTTTGGCAGGATGAACATTTTTTAAATTTTATTATTTTTTTAAAATAAAAAATGTGTTTTCTATCCATGTATTTCTCTGTTCCCTTCCCTTCCCTCCTCCCAATCCCTTAGTCAACCTTCAGCCTTCCCCTCCTCATGCCCCAGCCACTCTCCCAAAAGGGCAAGAAATCCCAAGATGGGTCAGCTCAGCATGGCAATCCACTCCAGGCAAGCCCGATTTTCTCATCCCAAAGTCAAAACTGGGTTAGGTGTTCCTCTGCAGGGAATGAGCTCCAAGGTGCCAGCCCATATGCAGGAAAACATTTCAGATCCCACACCTCCAGGCTCCACATACTGCCCATGCCAATTGACAATTTCCTACCCTTGGAGGGCATAGCTCTATAGTAAGATTGTGTTCTGTTCCATTGTAAATAATTGTCCTGCCTACTGGTTTAATAAAAATACTGATTGGCTGAAGGCAGACAGGAAGTGTGGGCAGGGCTGCCAGACTACAAAAACTCTGAGAACAGGAATAATAGAGCAGAGATGCCACAAAGATTCCAGAGAAGGCAGCAGAGTCAGAGGACAGCTATGCTGCTCTGAGAAAAGGTACCAAGCCACCTGGCTGAACAGTAAAACTATCATGGGTTAGTTTAAGGGTAAAGACTTAGCAAGTTATATGCCTGGTTTCTAGGCCAATCAGGACAAAATTAATGTAAGTGTCTGTGTATCTCTGTGGGACTGTGGGTTTGTGGGTTTGCAGGTCTGTGGGTCTGAACCTCAAGACTAGGCAGGAAATTCTGGGCCTGAAACAATACAATATAGCTCCCTTTTCCTGATAGATCTCTGGTGGCTATTGTTGATTCAGTGAGCTCTCTAGAGCTCCAGTTAGACATTACTGTGGGACTTTTCCTCATAGGATGGCCATTTTTATTAATCCTATTACTGATCCTGGAGCATGGGAGAACTTTCTAATTTCTGGTGTCTTCATCATTTATTCTCTTCAATGACTAAGTAATTTTTATCATACAAGTATTTTACTTGCTTGGTTAGAGACACTCAAGGATATTTTATATTATTTGAGACCATTGTGAAATGTGATGTTTCCCTAATTTCTTTCCCCATCTTTCATTTGTATATAGAAGGGCTACTGATATTTGTGAGTTAATTTTTGCATTCTGTTATTTTGCTGAAAGTATTTATCAGTTTTAGGTATTTCCTGCTGGAATTTTTATAGTCACTCATATAAACTGCCCTATCATTTGCAAATGAATATAGTTTGACTTCTTCCTTTTCAATATTTATCTCCTGATCTCCTTCAGCTATTTTGTTGCTCTGGGTTGCTTAAGTACTTTCTTGAATAGGTATGAGGAGAGTGGACAGCCGTGGCCTGTTCCTGGTTTTAGTTTATTTGCCATGAGTTTAAGCTCATATCATTTAACTCCATTTAGGTTGACTTTGGCTATATATGTGCTGTAAATTGCCTTTATTATTTTTAGGTGCATCCCTTGTAATCTTAATCTCTCCAAAACTCTTATGAAAGAGTGGTGGACTTTCTCAAAGGCTTTTTGTATATTTAATGAGACAGCCATTTGTTTTTTGTCTTTAAATTTTTTTATATGGTAGAATGTTTGCCAATTTACTAGGTGAATTTGAGTATGGATCATGGCTGTCTATTTCCTCTTTTTATTGATCTCACTTTTTTGTTTGTGTATGTTCTATAAATTTGGGCATGTGAGCATATTTATATCTATGTATACAGAGTCCTGAGATCAATCTCAGATGTTCTTCAGAAGCTGTCCATCTTGGAACCTGAGGTAAGATCTCTAACTGCGAATTACAGTTCACTGGTTAGGCAGGAATGGTTGTCCGTAGCCTCAGAGATAGACCTATCTCTGTCTTTTAAGTGTTGGGACTATAAGACTATATAAACATTCCTAATTTTTAAATTTATTTTTACTTATAGGTTTTGAAAATTTCAATACAATTGCATCTGTTCCCTTCCCTTTCTCCACTTCAACTCCTCCCACACATCATTTACTCCCTGTCCCAAATTTATACTTATCTTTCATTAAATTGTTGTGAGATACAAACACACACACACACACACACACACACACACACACACACACACACACACACACACTATTTCTCCTAGTCATCATTTCTCTCTGTAGTTTATTAGAAACAGAAAAGCAATAATTTTCTTTATGATTTCATTTTCACTCACAATTTCTAAAATAGATGTGTAGACAGAACCAGTTTGTCTCTGATTAATGCATACCTGGCATGCTGTCTATGTATGCTTATATGTAAATACTACCTGCTAAGTCTGTATTCTACTATCTGTAGGAATATGATGTCAGAAATGATCACTTCATATTGAATAACCAATTTAGTGGATTGATTCTCATCATTCTGAATTTGCTGGTTGTTCTGTCCTATCCATGTTGGCATATCCATTATTTTGTTTCTGTTTTGGGTCTTATTTGGGACTATGTTGATAAGATTTCATGTGTGTAGACCCTCTGCCATTTCTAGGAGACAAAATCTTAAGGTAAATTTCACGTTCTTCTAGTGCCATAGGTATAGGAATGTGTTGCAGATATATCAGTTGAGACTATGGGTCACATAATCTCTTCTCCTATGTATTTTTTTATATTGTCCTTTTTTGAAGTTTCTGAGATGAGAGAGTGAAAACTATACTTATTTGTTGGTATAAGGATGACTACCATCTATAATGTAGTTAGGGAGTATAGTAGTTTAAATGGAAGCTGTAGGTTCTCTGAGATCCATGACTTTACTGACCTGGGTAGTTGGCTAGGGTTGCAGTACCAAACATGGTTGCCCTTTTGTTAAGAGGACCTTAAGTCTAATTAGAGATCCATTAGTTACCATAAAGGTATGTGTGCTACTATTGCACCCTTAGGATTATGTAATGGTAATCCTTTGTAGGAATTCATAGGCATTAGAGCTGAGTAGGACTATTATTTGCTTCATTCCCTTGGAAGTTTGCATGATAGTTTCTGGTATCATGAAACCATGTCCTCAGGAAGCAGACTTTCAGATCACATCTAGTTTTGATCTTCTGGATCTTGTGTCTTAACTTAATGATATCTTTTGAAGTAGGAATTTACTTTATACACCTGGGAGGCAACATAGGGCTATAGTAATATCTTATAATGGTTTGGATTGTTTTGAACAACCCTGACCAAGCCAAAGAGGGCTTTTTATGCCTACTGTTGCTCTTTTTCATTGCTAGTCTATGGCTCTTGTGGTGTACATTGCCAGCCTATATGAGAAAATTTCCACTAAACTATGTATAGATATGTATACCAAGACTTATATGTATTATTTGTAAATTAGGTAGATAATAATATGATTCCAAATAATTTTATTAGGAATCCTTACTGGCCTTTTCTTTTTTTCTTTTATCATTTTCCTTTATGTATTTATCTCCCCTACCACTCCCTACTTAGAATGACCACCTTTCCCACATTCCTCTTCAAATGACGTCCTGACAGCTTTTTCTCTATTATTCTTCCCTATGAACCCTATTTTAGTTTCCTTATTTTTTTGCAGCAATTTCAGGTTATGTACTCATATCCGAAGACTTGAATCTGGGAATAACAGTTGAGAAAGAACATACAGCATCTTTCTTTCTGGGTCTGTGTTATTTCACTTGACATGATCTTTTCTAGTTCCAACTCTTTACCTGCAGTTTCATTATTTCATTACAATAGTATTTCACTGTGTATATATACCCCATTTCATGATATATCCATCTCAAGGATATTTATGTTGTTTCCATTTTATAGTTATTTTTAATAGAGCAATAATGAACATGGCTGAGCAAGTATCTGTGGAGTGGGATGTTGAGTCCTTTCACACGTTTTTAACTTTTATTGTTTTATATATATACATATATATATGGTTTTTTTTTTTTTTTGAAAAAGGGTCTTTCTATGTCATCTTGTTTACCTTGAAGCTCACTATGTAGATGAAGCAGGCTTTGAACTCACAGAGATTCTCTTGCCTCTCCTTTCTGACTTTCAGGACTACAGCTGAGTACCAATATACCTATTTGCTCTGTTTTTTTTTTTTTTTTTTTTTTTTTTGTTAATAAAAGTTTTGGAAATGCACTTCAGGCGTTCATGATTGATGAGTACCTTTTAATCTTAATATTTCTCCTCTTCCTTCCTCCCTCCCTTCCTCCCTCCTCTCTCTTTCCCTCCCTCCTTACCCCCTCTGCCTCAATTAATCAATCTCTCTCTCTCTCCTCTTGATTTTTTGGTTTTAATATTGGGACACAGTCCCCAGTATGTTACTCAGTCTGCCCTTGGATTTTCTTGCTTCCTGTATCTTATGATTACAGACATAAATAACATGCACATGCAGCTCAATTTCTCATTGGAGAATTAGATTATATAGAACATTTTATTATAGACAGAGTCTGTCCTCAGGATGGCTAGTCCTTTCTGCTTGATTTTGGTGGTTAGGGTATGTGGAAGATATAGTATGGAAGAACTGTTCCCATTGTCTTTTTTCTAAACTCTGAAATTGTCTCATTCTATAAGAAGTGTTTCTCAAATAATATTTTAAATTAAATGTTTGTATTAAAAAATAGTGAGTTTTATTTTCAAAATTTTAAAAATTTATTTTAAAATTATTTATTTTATTTCCTCTATCCTCACTGTTATTCTGCTTGGGTCTGCAGCTTGCAGTACTCATCACACATTGCTTTTTCTCCTTGTTTCTACTTCTGATTTTTCCAAGCTCTATCATGACATTTAAGCAATTTACACCATGCAACAATCATTTCTACTTAAAAGTCTTCAAATACTCTTTTACTGCATATAGAATAAAGTTAGAATATCTTTGCATGGCCTTCAAGGCTTATGCTCTTTCCAGTGACTTCTCCCACATCTCATTTCTGAGTGCACAGGCTGTGCAGCTCAAACTGCTGTTATCTGTCTTCTATGTCTTACTTAACATCAGTTGTGTGGGTGAGGAGTGTGGGTTTGCAGCTCTTTATACTCATCTGTCTTTAGGATAGCCACGTGCAGTCCGCAGGACAGTAATCTTGTAATTTTTTTTTTTTTTTGTGATAAACCACTTTATTCGCAGGGACTACATAACTTAGTAACTTGCAATGCATGTTTGCTAATTGCATAAACATATCTTACCATGATATTGTAAAATATAAACATCTTCAAAACTAACTTAGCAATACATTCACACATAAATAAAATATTATGTCATTCAAGTTTCTGGACATTTTTTTTTTTTTGAAAAATAAAACTTGAGCTCAGGCTGTTGCCTTCCTGTAGATGGGCTGATTACATGTCCTTCCTCTAGAATATTCTTTGAAAAGATTTGACAACTTAATTGTTTTGATGATATCTATGAGATTTAAATGTAGACTTTATATTTACTGTTTTCAGAAGGAATATAACCCAGATTAGTATTCTTCTTTGTATTTTTTAACATTTTATTGAAGAAATAAATATAACATAAAGAGATTTAGACATAGACTTTATATTTACTCTGTTTCCAAAGAGAATATAACCCAGATTAGCTTTCTTTGTATGTTTTAACATTTTATTGAAGAAATAAATATAACACAAACTGATTGTGGTTTCTCCTATCCCCAGTTCTCCCCATTTCTACTCATCTCTCCTCCCATAAGATCAACTCTTCTTCTGTCTCTCTTTAGGAAACAATTAAAATTAGACAAAAATAACAAAATTACAATAAAATAACCCAAAATCTATCACATTGGAATTGGAAAAATGAAGAGAAGAATAAGAGCTCAGAGAAGGCACAACAATAAGAGGCCTCCTTACTCACACACTCAGGAATCTCACAAAAACACTAAACTGGAAATCAGAATATACATGCAGAGCAGCAGAAGCAAAGCCCCTGAGGCCCTGTGCACGCTGACTCTGTGTGAGTTTGGATGAGCTTTGATGACGCTTTGATGACCTTGTTTTCTTGGTGTCCTCCATTCCCTCTGGCTCTTACATTGTTTTTGCTCTCTCCTCTTCGGACTTCCCTGAGCTCTGAGAAGAGGGATTTGATGAATTCATCACATGTAGTGCCGAGTGGTGCTACCTCATACTGAAAAAAATATATTTGTGTTTTGCGTAAAAGTTATTTAACAATTTAAGCATGTATTTATTTAAGTGTGTGTGTGTGTGTGTGTGTGTGTGTGTGTGTGTGTGTGTGTAGGCTTGCATAAGTTATGTTGTACTATGTGCGTGCTAGTGCTAGAGCCTGTCTGAAATGGAGTTAATGACACCTATGACCAATCATTTTGATGCTAGGAACCAAACCTTAATCCTGTGCAAGAGCAGCGAGGTGCTTGTAACTAGGATTTCTCTGTAGGCTCTAAATTTTACATTTTGATTCTAGTCAGTCAATTACCCAGATATTTACTAAGATTATGCTAGATTGTCAAATATTAGTTCTTTACTTTTAGTTGAGTTTGAATTTTGCTTTGTCTTCTCTGGTTAATGTCAATGAATCATTTAAGAAATAGCCTTTCATTTCTTATTTTTTATTATTTAAAAGTCACTATTGAGCATGATATTTTTTGTCATAGGGATCTTATTACATATATACATATGGATCTTTATTACATATATACATATATTTATTATATATATATATATATATTTACTTTTCATGGGAGGAAAAATTGCCAGCCATAAATTTATTTGACATATGACTTTTAAGGCATAGAGGATTTTTCCACATATTGTCCTAGAAAAAAAATTAAAATTACAGTTATCAAAATTTATCAAGTGATAACAATGGGTATTTTTTTAAAATTTTATCTGATATAATTCACTCACTTCTTCCAACCATATATTGTGATTTCAATAAAAGATAGACTCCCAAAGATCATGTATTTGGACACCTAGTCCCCAGATAGTGGTGTTGCTTGGGAATGTTCTGTAATTTTTAAGAAATGGAGGTTTGTCTATCATTGGGAAGTGTGGATGAACTTCGAGGTTTTATAGCATTCTCTTTTTGGTGTCTGTGTGTGGATGGAGTGGGAACTCTCTGTTTCCTGGCCTCTAAGTCAGCCTTATGCTCTTGTTCCCATGATCTCTTCTGCAATGAAGGTTGTATTTCCTCTGAAACTTTGAGTCAAAATAAATCTTTCTTTACTAAGTTGTCCTTTGCTTTGTTTAGTGAAGATTAATTAATCTGCTCCATGCTTTGGGTATTTTATTAATCTAATTTAAACTTTCTAATAATAAATCTTTCTTTACTAAGTTGTCCTTCGTTTTGTTGAATTGAAGATTAATTAATCTGCTCCATGCTTTAGGTATTTTATTATTCTAATTTAAACTGAAAGATAAAGGTTAATTATTTCTCTACTAGCAGAAAATTTTGAAATCAATTCTGAACACAGTACAAAAATTTACAGTAGTGTATAACTGATTATGTCAACATCTATTTCTGTCAAAAATCTTATGTGTCTTCTATGTTTCATAACATATATCATTTATAACATTTTTTGGACTTACTCAAGGAATCTTAAGTGATTTGGAAGAAACATTAAGCATTGTAAAATGAAAAATAAGGTATAAGTATACTTTTACTAATGACTTGACCTGACAAAGAGCCCTAATATGTGTAGGCAAGAAGCCAAGAAGAATGTATTAAATTGCATCTGTGTTATATAGTAAACTGTTCAGCAGCCTTGATTCTCTTTTGAAAAAGTGATTTATCTAAATTTTAAATTTTAATCCTCTCTCTCTCTCTTTGGGGAATTATATGTACATGAACACAGGTGAATTCAGAGACCAGAGCATTTTGATCCCCTTGAAGTTGTAATTGTGGTTGGCCATGAATTGTCTGATATGGGTTCTGGGATCAAAACTCAGTAGCTCTACAAGAACAAAATTTACTTTGTCCATTGATCCATTTCTCCAGCTCTGTGATCTATTTTAAATGCACATTTCATCATGGAATGTTTTATAAATTGACTTTTGTTTCTCATGCATTATTTTCTAAAACTATATCCATAGGAAAACTAACTTGTTACATTAATGATGATTAAATGTTATCTTATGGTCTTTTTTATTCGTTAAATTATGATATATGATAGGCTATATTATAGACTTTATTTAAATCAACAATAAATAGCATGATACTCTAAAAGATAATTATCTTTTCAATTTATTTCCACAATTAGGCCTTGCACACATTTAGGATTTTTTATTTTTATAAGTATACAAATCATAACTTTTAATTATATGCATCACATATGTAATTTGGTTCTAAAACAGCTTGTGATATGAAAGTAATACATAAAACACACAAATAACTATGGTTCAAATACCCTAAATTACTGCTAGATAGCTTATCTAAATTGTTAACAAAGAAGATTCTGTTTAAAGTTTTAGAAGATTCATATACATAAAAATTCCATTGAAATTTATATTAGCTGTAATATATTGAATCTTAATATTTTAGTAAAAATGAAAGTCAGCTCACAGACTTATTATATCTGACTAAGCAGCAATATACAATTTAAAAAAAAAGAGTAAATTTCTCCTCATTCTACCACCCATTGTCAACCATCTGTGATAAGTTTTTACTGAATCTTCCATGGACTACTTTGAATCTCCTAATAATTTCTCTATCCAAAACCTCAAATCTCAGTTGTTTCTGATTTTCATCACATTCTTTAGCAATTTGAGTGATATTTGTCAATATCTGATTTGCCTGTGGTATTGAAAGTCTATTTCACAGCCTTCTCTGAGGCTATTCCTATCCTTAACCATCCCTCATTCTGAAATGAGGCCCATCAATACCTTCACACTCTATTATTTAAAACATCTTTCCCTTTAATCTGCCATAGTCTGCCACATCCTTTTAGGATTCTGCCTATGTATTTTTTTCTACTGAGCTAAATATGGATTCTATTCCTATGTTGTACTATGGTTCCTCAGAAATTATTTTATTAGTTTTTCTATTTGTCCATTCATTGTTCCCATGGATAAGTACAATCCTCACTTGTGAGAAGAGTATTTTCAGCTCATCTTTTTCTCTGTCCTAACCTTGGCAATAAGCCTTTGTCATTCTTTTCAATAACCAAGTGTTTTCTGATATAATAAATAAATAATTTTATAGCTTTTTGCTCTTAATAGATCCTTAAAATAGCTCACAATTTTTCTATATCAACCTGAGTTTAAATTTCTTACTTAGTATCTGAATGTCTTTGGACAAATGAGCTAAAGCTTTAGTGTTCCTATTTTAAAATTTTAAAAAATAATAGTGCTTTTAGAATAGGGTTTCAGTGAATAGTACTTGAGAAAAAGTACAAAACACTTTGCATGGTACTTGACACAAACTAAGGACTTCTTATTACTGTACATTTTGATTGAGCCAAATTTTTGTTAACCCAAAACTCTAGACTGATGGATTACTCAACTAAAATGATGTATCAAGACCTTACATATGCTAACCACTTTCACGAAGCATTGTTCCATGACAAAGTTTACAACTGCCAGCTGTAGAAAGAGGGAGCAGCAACCAAACACCTGTAAAACTGAGTTAGAACATTTTCAAAATAAATGTTGTAAAAGCAAGGTGTTGTAAGGAAAGCTTAAGATGCCACAGAGCTTCAAATAGGAATTATTTGTTGGCAACTGATTATATACAGAACTAGTATTTATTAAAAAGTTTATATGAAACACCCACTGATATAAGATTGAACCTTATTGACAATTTTGAGAGAGTTAAGCTGTTCTACTTGGCTTGGCAAGTTTTATCTGAGGACACAGGGAAAAACAGGGCACAAAGGCAACTTACAACCAATTTTAGATGGGGCTGGCCATGCCCCATACAGGAGACCTCAAGATCTAAAGACCACACCTCTCGGTCAAGACAAATATCGCCTGATCCTAAGTACACAAAGCTATCACAAAGACCAGTCTATGGCCTCTGGCTTCCTTGAACTAGACTGACTGGAAAATTAAAATGATGTTTATGAACCCCTATGATAAAATTGAAGTCAAGGTTTTAACATGAACTGTCTGTTTTATGTTTCAGGTATTGAACTGATTCCCTTATTCCTTCAACTTCTTCAGCTCCCCAATCTTTTTAGTCAAATTTGGGACTTCTAGGTATGTTTTCTTCATCATAATGTAGATAACTTAGGAAACAGTTTTAGACCTCTAGCTTTGGAGACATATGTAAAGTTAAATTCTCATATGGCCTCCTTTCATACGTGACCTTGCTAATTAAGAACTGTTTTTCTCTTTTTAATAGTAAAATGATGACAATAATTATATTGATACCACATAGCATATTACTCTGAGGCTTTAAAAGATAATATAAATAAAATCTTAACATATTGTCTTATATACAAGAGAGGTTTAACACGAGCTCAGGCTTTTTACGGAGGTCAGTCCATACCTGTACGAAGTTACTCTATATTGTGTAATTTCAGGTTGTGCCTTTCTGTGAGAGACTACATTTTGGAACTGGAAGCTGACTTTTTTCTAGTGACATATGAGAAGCATCACCTCCATGGCAACATATACTCAGCACAGACTTATAAAAGATTTATTCCAGGAAATAGAAAGAATTCATACTATAAATTTATTAGAGTAAATTAAGACTGTGGTGAGATGTGGATATATTGAAATCTTATCAGCAAAATCAGCCGGAAAACTTATGAGACATATCACAGGAAGGAAAGGGAACCACTCCCTCATTTGAACTCCATCAAGAGAAGGACATCTGGTCTGAGGTGACAGGAATGACAGTGATGAGGGTCCTCTACCAACCTGTTATCTGACTCTTCAGTATCAGAATATCCTCAAGAAGAGAACACTTGATAGTCCTTGAGTCTTCATTTGGCTCAGTGCCCACTGTTGTTACTGCCTACTCAAAAGGCAATCTGTTTGCTCTGTTCAGCCACCTGGACCTGCTGTCCATAATCCATCCCCTCACCTGGACCTAGCCCTACTACTCCTGACTGCATCTCAGTCCTGAACCTCATTTCTGACTCCAAGCCTGACTTCCAAAGAATAGTCAAACATTTTCTAATGAAACCCAGCTCTGTTCTTCTTTTTGTTTTATCTATACAGACTATTTAATTTCTATCAGCTTCCCTGTTTCTCTGGACTTGTGCAACCTTTTACTATTTCCTGTGGCCTTTTCAGCCTGCAGAATCACTTTGTGCTTGTAATCCCCACTAAAGACACACATACTTTACTGTGTAGTACATAATATATTATCTGCATCCTATGTTAGTAATTAAGATTGTAATAAAAGAATTGGCATTGACCTTGGCCAGAGATACCAAGAAAAGTGAAAATATCTAACACAATGTTCTCATTGAAGCTGCCATACCTTGTGTTCCTACTGTTAGTCAATAAATTCCAACATTGTGAAAAGAAACATAGCTATTCACCATTGTTTCTAACAGTTTGCTAAAACTGTAGATGTAGTTTAGAAATATTACTCATTTTTGAATTCTAATCATCATAATTCTGTTGGTGTCTTATGTCTTATGTTTCATATGCTTAAAAACATCCAAAGAGGCCTCATGTTTATTGTCACTGGACAATGGCAATTTGAAACAACGGTATGCAAAAAACAGAAGCAAGTGAGTTAGAAGGCTTTAATTTTGGAATGTGTAGACATCTCAAACAAAGAATGTATCTCTTGATGTCTCGGAAAATATAGCTAAGAGCTGAGACAGAAATACACTAAAGCTAATTAGTCAAGGGACAAGGGTAAATTTAACCTGGTTCTTAATTGTAGCCACGCTGGACTGTGGGCTGAGCTTAGCGCTAATCAAAGGGAACAAAAACAGACAAAACAGAACAAAGCCAAAACATTAATTATTTAAATAAGCTAAGTCTTTGAGTCCCCAAGAATAAGATAGTTTGGTAAATGGGCTAGTATGTTTCATTTTATTTTTATTTTAGAATCTGAGGTCTATCTCAATAGGCCAGAGACCTAGAGGAATATGCACTAATTAATGAGCTTCTAGTGTTAAATTGATGCTAATTTGGGTCTTGTGATTGAAAGGAACTAGTAGACAGAATGGTACTGACAGTACTCTGAGATAGGAAGAAATTTAAATCAGCTCTTCTGTAGCTCATCTTCCTGTGATAAGAGACAGTCTATTTCACTTGCCTGAACTAATTTTGTGACTTAAACCTTCTGTCTCCCCTTAAAGTGACAATTCTGCATGAGATGAAAGGGAATGAGAATTCTTCACAAGGTTCCCTTTTAGATGCACTGTACATGTAAGTGGTTTGTAAGAACGCAAAGTACTTTCAAATATTACAGGCAGGCGAAAATGGATGCTTTTGCTTATTTAATGTCACCTGATACTAAAATTGACATGTTTTGAAGTTAAAGCTGCAATGCCTGCCAGAATCTAAGCGTAGCCAGTAGTTTAGAAGAAAAGGGCCTAGTAAGTCTCTTCCCATTTCTTGGCTGATTGTTGATTGTTCTTGTATAGGTCAAGTGCAGGTCACTTCAGTTGATGTGATTTCATGATTATAATGTTTTTATCCATCTGCAGAGTGGAATTTTATGTACTTTACTCTATTTTCTACCTTTTATATCTCTTTTCCTCTCTTCCATAAGGATCTCAGGGCCTTACAGAGGGTTGACATACATTACTTGTTTAGGGTTAGACCACACTCAAAGCTTATTTTCTGTATTGTTGGCAGCTGTGAGTGTCTCTGTGTGTAAGAAAAGGATTCTCTGATTAATGTGAGGAGCTGCTTTTGTTTATGCCTCTAAGAATAGGTCTTTATAAGTTTGTTGCTATGTTAGTTTAATCAGAAATTTACCCCACAAATAGGCCTAATACATCCTCAGATCTATATGTTATTTTTCAGAATACAGTATGAACCACTAATTCTGGGACCCTGTGGACTTGGATCTACTCAGAAGACAGCTGTCCACCACCACCTTGAGCCACACTGTCAACAGGCTACTATTACAAAGGTGGCCACATCTTCTTTTCCAAGTTGTTTATTTTCTCTTCATCCTAGCTAAAATTCACAGGTCTCATTCCTCAGTATTCCTGACCACCTCCCCTTTCATAAACATTCCTAGCAAAAGTATTCTCCCTACTTTTTAAATCTCTGTTCTACTCCTTTCTCTTTTGTAAGGTAACCTCCCCCCCTCTCTTCCTGCTCTTTCCTTGTTTCCTGGCTTCTACACATACTCTATGTTAGACAACATATTCATAAATACAAGGTTGCATAAGGAATGGGCAGGAAGAGATGGACACACACACAAGTTCTCCTAGATCTATCTGCCCTGGGTAGGGAGAAAACATCATGGGCCCAGCCAGTGTTGGATGTCATTATAGCAAGCAAAGATTTGGTGGTGGTGGTGGTGGTGGGAGAGAGAGAGAGAGAGAGAGAGAGAGAGAGAGAGAGAGAGAGAGAGAGAGAGAGAGAGAGAGAGAGAGAGAGAGAGAGAGAGAGAGAGAGAGAGAGAAGAAAGAAACTCATTACTTTGGAGAGAGGCAAATCTGGAGAAGCGAAGGTGGAGAGGAAAGAACTTATATGGGAGGCCCGTTTGCCCATAGGCCATGGTGATGTCCAGTTCTAGAGCAATGCCAAAGGCTATGTCTTAGTCTGCAGGTCGGCAGCAACAGATGCCTGTGTTGATGTCCATGGCTCCTGATGGCACCATGAACTATGGAATGCCCAGAATACTGGCCACCACATGTGACCATGTTGGTACCAAGGGCCATGTCACCACAGGGGTCATCTTGATCTGAGTAACTTGAGCTGCCTCCTGTGGCCATGGAGATGTCCAAGCCTACGCTACAGCCAAGGGCTACATGTAGGTTAGTAGCCATACCACAGCCAAGGTCTGTGCTGATATCCATGGCATCTGTTACCATCAAAAGTCATGTGAATGTCTGGGGCCATGTCATTGGCTGATGGCCACCTTGCAGCTGGGACAGTGCTGACCTTAGTGACCTATGCTGCCACCTGGGGCCATGGTGACATCTGGAACTGAGGTTCTGCTGAGGATCGTATCTATGTCTGTGGTCCTGCTTCAGCCAGGGTCTGTTTATGTCCATGGTCTGTGTTTCCACCAAAGGTTACATGAATATCTAATTGCTAGGACCCTTATTTTAGCCATATTGGGGGTCAAGAGATGTGAAATTGGACCATACAGATCTGAGTACCTTGCACTGACACCCAGGGACATGATGACACCTGAACCTCAGCTGCAGCCTAGGACCATGTCTCGATCCATAGCCCTACCACAGCCACCATCTATGCTGATATCTGATATCCATGACCCCTCTGGTACCATGAAAGGCCTTTGAAAAAGCTTGAGGTCTGGTCTGCTACCTACTGTCATGTTCTTGTCCAGGTCTACCAGCTTCTGAACTGCCACCTCTGGCCAGATTCGGGTCTAAGGAATGGCCTGCTTCTGAGGCCATGTCAACCTGATTGGCCTGTATTGCCATTCATGAGTATTGTGTCTTCTGGCCCTAGCTGTTGCCAATGCCTGTGCCTGGGTCTAAGACCCTACTGCTGCCATGGTCTGTGCTGAGGTCCATGGTTCCTGTTTCTATCAAAGGCCCTGTTACTGCCTGGGGTGTGGGCCACTGCCTGGGGCCATGTTGTTGTCAAGGTCCATCTTGTAGCTAGGGTAATGTGGATCTGAGTGGCCTGTGTAGTGACCAGGGCTGTGGTGACATCTGGGCCCAGGATGCTACTAAAGACCATGTGGGCCTATGGGTCTAGAGAGTCTGTGTTATGTATTGATATCTGTTGCCTGTGTTGCCACAGGGGCCCACAAGATCCATGTGTTGGACCATGTGTTGAGGTGTCAGGGCCATGAAAACCTCACCCCTGCCCCTCACTAGAGAGCTGATCCTGTCCCTCACTGACCTTGGCATGGGAGAGCTGACCCCTCCCCAATAAGAGAGCAGCTCACCCCTGCATTTGTAAGTTGGGAGAATTGGCCCTAGCCCCCACCACAGGCATGGAAGAGCTGGTTCTGCCCTTGCCTCTACCAGACCAACTCAGCAACCACCTGACACATATCCCTGGCTTTGAGTTGGCACTCTCTATCACTCCTATCTGTGGCCTGCTGGAGTATGAAGGGACTGGTCCTACAGACCACAGAATCTTCATAACCGGGGAAACAGCAGGATATCTGGTATGTAAGAGGAGTTTTGGTGAAGTCCCAGTGTTGATGTGTGGTAGCAGCCAGAGGCCTTGAACAACACATTAAACAGTAAACATTTGTAGGTAAAAAATGTTTGGGCAAAAGGATATACTGCATGATACATCACAGCTTCCAGTGCTACTAAGACTATGAAGAGACAATGGAGAGGCGGGAAAGATGATGAAGGGAGGTGGTTTTTGTTTAATTGTTTTTTCTTTTTTGTTTGTTTTTTTGTTTGTTTGTTTTGTTTGCTTGTATGTGCTGTAAAAATTAGTATTCATATATGTATTTTCTATTTTTATCCTATTTTTATTACTTCTTTTTGGTTTTCCTTCAGTGGGGACATTACTAGGGTGAGTAGTAGATATGAAGCTACTGAGAGGTGAGTGGGATTGGTTTCATGATGTAAATTTCCTAAAGAATCTATTAAAATTATGTTAATGAAAAGGTAAGTCCAAGGTTGGATAATCATGTGGTAAAGAACATGCGGGGTTTGTCCTTTCAGGTTTGAATTACCCCACTCAGAATTTCTCTTCTAATTCCTTCATTTCCCTTACATTTCATAGTTTCACTTTTCTTTGCAGTATTTATAAAGTATTTCACTGTAAAATTATCTGTGTTATATCTTCATCATCTATTTATCAATCGGCATGCATCGTGACTGCCTACATGGATAGGAATGCAATCGATAACCATAGATGTGCAGGGATCTCTGAAATTGGGCACAGAGTCCTTTGTGTATATGCCCAGGAGATGTATGGCTATATAACACAACAGTGTACTTTTAATTTTTGAGAAGCATCCAGACTTACTTTTCGATGGCTGCACTAGTTTCTTTACAATCAACAGGGAGTGGAACCTCCTTTTCCCTCCATCTACGTCGGTATTTGCTACTGATATTCTTGATAGTGACCATTCTGAAGGGATGAGATAGAGTCCTAAAAAAGCTTTAATGTTCATCTCCCCAATGTCTGAAAATAATGAATGCATTTCAAGTGTTTTTTATCCATTTGTGATTTACTTTTCCCTTTATTTCTGTGGCCCATTTTAATTGGATTATTTGTTGTTTTGGCATTTAGTTTTCTCAAATTTGTATATAGTTTCATCAGTAATCCTCTAGAGAATGCACAGCTATAAGGTGTCTTCTTTCCCGCGTGGGATGCCTCTTCCCTGTATTGGTATTTACTTTTTGATGATTTCATGATATCTCATTTATCAATTTTTAGCTTTGTTCTTATTTTGGAATCATATTGGAAAACCAACTCCTGTGCCTACATGTTAAAGAGTTTCCTGACTTTTCCTCCAGCATTTTTAGAATACCAAGTTTTATGCTGAGGTCATTGATCCATCTGGAGTTGAGTTTTGGATAAGAGATATGAGTCTAGTGTTCTTCATCTGTGCATTGATACACACAACTCCCAGGACCATGTATTGAAGATGCTATCTTCCAGACTCCATGGACATTTCTGTGCTTTTTGGTACAGGTAGCTTTATTTGCATGTATATATATATCTGAGGCCTTTATTTTATTCTACTGACTCATGTATTTGTTCTTGTGCCTATACCATGCAATTTTTATTTTTATGGATTTGTGTTATATCTTGAAATCAAGTATGATTGTTGGTTTGCTGTAAGAAATAAGACACACACTACCAGTGCCACACTGTTTATTCAGGAAAGTTGCCAGGAGAGTACAAGGGTAGAGAAGCAGAATTCACATGGAGTCTCCTTTTAAGAGAGTGGGTGGCACAGATTTGTGTAGCCATGCCTAGGGGCGTGTCCTCCATATATGGTGTGTCCTGCCATGCCATGTTGGGTTATTGGACTAGCATGTTTACCACATTTACCACGTTGCTGCCACATACCAGGAATCCTTACAATGATAATATATTCTGCCACATTCTTTCATTCAGAATTGTTTTGGATACCTTTGGTCTTTGAGATTTCATGTAATTTTTAAGAATTTTCCTCTATATCTGTGAAGAATGGTTTTGTAATTTTGAGCGGTACTGCATTGAATCTTCAGTTCTTTTATGTGTAGGATGGCCATTTTTATAAGATTTATCCTTCCAACCCATAATCATGGGAAGTCTTTCTGTCTTCTGGTGTAGTATGTACTTTTAAATATTTTTCTTCAGTGTCTTAACATTTTCACTGTAGTGATATTTTGTGTTTTGTTCCTTGGGTAGGTGTATGCCTACATAGGTGTATGTGTGTGTGTGTGTGTGTGTGTGTGTGTGTGTGTGTGTGTGTGTGATCAATAGGATCAATTCCACGATCTCTTCTTTCAGTATATTTAATATTGACATATATAAAGGCTACTGTTTTGTGTTAAATTTGATTCTACCACTTTATATAAAATGTTTACAGCTCTGAGATTTTTATGGTCATGTCTATTAATATAGAATCACATCATTTGCACACTGAAATAGTTTAGCTTTTATCTAGGTCCCATTTATTTCCTACTTTCCTTCCTTCCTTCCTTCCTTCCTTCCTTCCTTCCTTCTTTATTTAATGTAACAAGACTTCAACCATTTGGTTGGAATAGGAATACAGAGAATGAACATCCTGTTTTGTACCACATCATAGTGAGAATGCTCTTAGTTTTCCTCCATTTATTATGATGTTGGTTAAAGGCTTATCATGTATTGCTGATATTAATTTGAGATTTAAATTTACTGATTTGAGATTTATACACCTTTATTTTATATTCTTAATCAATCTTGTTTTACTTTGTAGCAGCATGATATTTTACAAGTATACCATTTTTATTTACTCATGTTTTTTTCTATTTAGATCTTTCCAGTTTTGAAGCATTAGAATAAAGCACCTCAGAGGTATACATGTCCTTATTTGAAATATTTTATTTTTGTTTTGTTTTATTTTGTTGTTGTGTAGTTTGGGATCAAACTTAGGTACTTAGAAGTACCAGACAAATGTTCTCTCATCAAACTATATACCCAGCCCTGTTTAATTTCTCTCATTTTCATAAAATATTCTCTGTATATAGTCAGTATGAATAAAGTTTTATTTTTTTAAAATGAATACCTTTTAATTGTTTTTATTGACTTATCTACACTGAGTTGGACTTCTCATAAAATATTGAATAGAAATGAAGAGTGCTAATGTTTTTCAGTTGTTTATTGTTTGTTTTGAGAGAGAATCCAGTATTTCACCACTGACATGATGGCAATTCTAAATTTTGATTGTGTGATACATTGTATTATGTTGGGCATACTATTTATTTTATAGTTTGCTACCATGGTATCTTAGGGTTACTATTGCTGTGATGAAACACCATGACCAAAAGCAATTTGAAGAAAAAAGGGATTGTTCCCTTACTCTTCCTTATTACAGTCCGTAATCTAAGACAGGCAAGTTCCTTCTTAGTAGACTTTAGCTTGTATCAAGCTGACATATTCTAGCGTGAATGTACAGTTTCTTTTTTTGTAGTTTTCTAGCAGTATATTTTTGTTTGTTGTTTGTAATCAGAAGTAGTATTTGAATATTCTAGTTTCTGTCTAAATTGAGATGATTATGGGACATTTTTCATTCATTTATTTATTCTTCTTTCATACAATACATCCTGACCACAGTTTCCACTCATCCTAATATTCTCCTTTCGTCTCTCTCAAATTACATCCTCTACTTTCCTTCAGAAAATAACAAGCCTCTCAGAAATATAAACTGAATATTGCCTAGCAAAAATACAGTAAGACTAAGTATCAGGGCTGGGTGAGAAAGCTCATAGGAAGGAAAGCATCCCAAGGGCAGGAAAAAGTCATTGACTTACCACTCTCACTGTTATGAGTTAATAAAACACCAACCTAATAACCATAAGATATATACAGAAGAATTAGCACAAATCTCTGTAGGCTCTGTGATCACTGGTTCAATCTTTGTGAGCCTCTATGAGCCCGGATTCATTGATTTTGTGAGTCATGTCCTGGATTCATAAACTACTGTAGCTCTTACAATTCTTTCTGTCCCTCTTCCAAGGGGTTTCCTGAACATAGTGTTTGGCTGTGCCTCTCTGCATCTGTTCCCATCAGCTGTGAATGAAGCCTTTCTGAAGACAACTGGCCTGGGAGGCTTTCACCTAGATGTATAGCAGAAATCATTAGGAATTATTTCATTGATTTTTTTCTTATCCTAGGTCTCTGGCCTTCCAGCCTCAGATTCATGCAGTGTCAGGCATGGGTTCCCATGAGCCGCAAATTAGATCTATCATTAGTTGGCCACACCCACAAGTTCTAAGCCTCCATGTTTGCAGGCAGGATCAATTGTATATAGAGGTTTCGTGGCTTGGTTGGTGTCCCAATCCCACCACTGGCATTACATGGTTACAGAAGATGGCTGGTTCAGTCTCAGTATCTTCCAATATCAGGAGTCTCTATTTGTGTCACCTTCATAGAATCTTGGGAGTTTCCTCTATACTACATTTTTTACATTGGCTCCCAAATGCATCCAATTTTAGTTCTCTCCACCGATGCTCTCTCCTTTCATTCCTATCTGTTCCCTCCTCCTCCTATGTCCACCGGCCCACAGTCCATCCACAAAATCTACTCTATTTCCTCTTACCAGGGAGATCCAGGCCTCTCTGTTAGAGCCCTCTTTGCCACTTAGCTTTTCTGGGTCTGAAAATGGCAGCCTGCAGAATGATAAAAGATTTTTACCAAATCCACATCCAATAGAAGACTGACTAATCTCCAAAATATATAAAGAACTCAGGAATCTAGATCATCAACAAATCAATTCAATTAACAAATGGGGTTTAGATCTATACAGAGAATTTTCTATAGAAGACTCTCAATTGGCTTAGATACCAAGAAATGTTCAACATTCTTACTCATCAGGAAAATGCAAATCAAAATGAATTTGACATTCTATTTTATATCTGTTAGGATGGCTAAGAAAATTAATAGAAGTTGACAGTTCATGGTGGTTAAAATGTTGCATAAGAGGAACACTCCTCCTTCACTGGTGTGATTGCAAACTTGCACAGCCACTATTGAAATCAATATGGTGGTTCCCTCCAAAAACTGAGAATCAATCTACAAGACCCACTCTTGTATACCACTCTTGAGCATATACCCAAAGGATTTCCATTCTATCGTAAAGGCACTCATTCAACTGTATTCACAGAGGCTTTCTTCATAGTAGCCAGAAACTGGAAACAACCCATATGTTCCTCAACCAAAGAATGAATAAAGAAAATGTGGTACATTTACACAATGGAGTATTAGTCAACTGTTAAAAACAAAGACATCAGGAAATTTTCAGGCAAATGGATTGAACTAAAAAAGATCATCTGAGTGAGGTAATCCAGACCCAGAAAGATAAACATGGTATGCATTCACTTATCAATGAATATTATTTGTTAAGTACAAGGTAATCATGCTAGAATCTCAGATCATAGACTTGTTAAGTTTGTTATTTCATGTGGAAAATTACAATGACGAATTTTTAAATAGCAAAACAATCTTATATTATTGTGCTTATGGTCCAGTTTTATGGTTTGCTTTCCATTCATGTATTGCTAGATTTGATGTGATCTTGTTTCTCTGTGCTAAGCTCTGTCTTGCTCAGCACAAGCCAAGTTTCATTTGGGGTTTTCCACCATGCATCAGAGTCTGGAAATAAAACCATATTCCAAGCTACACCTTATTTGTTTTCATCGTTCATGAATCACATTTAAAAAGAATAAAGCATTTTATGAAGACCAAAAATGTTCTAAATTTTTATTGTGGTGGTGGTATTGAGAGCTGAAATATTTCTAAGTGGTCCAAATATCTTTAAGTATGCTGAGTGAAAAACTGTAGTTTAGAGAATGTCATGCTGAGTTATTTGATTATGTGGGACTTGTGGTTTTCCATTTTCTCTGAACTTTATTTCAACTCTGTAAATTGCTGAGAAACTAACAGTAAAACAAATCTAATTTATGGAAACATACATTTGTCAAGTGGAAAGTAATCGAGTATGTTTCTATAGATACTTAGCAATTTTTGCATTCAGCAGAAAATTTATTCTCTCTCTCTCTTTCTCTGTGTGTGTGTGTGTCTGTGTGGGTATGTACAGCCTTAAAAGTATATTCATTTTATGATTCTCTCACATATTTTGAGAGTTAATAAAAATTTTTGATAAAAGTTCATTTTATAATATAAAAATGTAAACTAACATTCAAAGCATACCACACTGAACATTTAGAATGTTGAATTTCATATTTTGTATACAATAGTCCAATAAGTTAGAAACATCAACTGTCAAGAAACATTTAAGCAAGTAAAATAAGCAGTTAAGAATTTATCTTACCATCTCTGGATTTTTTCAGTAGCTAAAAGAACTCTTGGCTCTCATGTCACTGCATTTTCAATGTTTCTTTTTAATCTCTACAGATTTTTTATTGATTTTATCTTACATCATTACCAAGTCCATTGCTTCAATATTAGAGTGATTCAGAATCTCTAATAGGTCATTTTCTTAGAACAAATTCTGATCTCACTGCTTTCTCAAAATACAGAGGTGAAATACACTTAAAACAAATTTATACCATCCCAACAACAACTAAAAAATATCTCATATTCAAAGACTGGTGAGATGGGTTAGGTGTTAAAGACATGTGGTCTGGCAGAATGAGACAGCCAAGTTCTGTAAGATGTTTTCTGACAGCTTATAACGGTTTGAATGAAAATACTCTCCCCACATAGATTCATATATTTTAATGTTTGATCCCTAGGTAGTTTGGGAAGTATTAGGACCTATGGTCTTGGAGGAGGTTTGCCACTTGGGGTGGACTTTGAGGTTTTAAAAAACTCATTCCAGGTCCACCACACTTCTCTCTGTGTCTCCAACTTGTAGACAAGATGTAAGCTCTCAGCTACTATTCCAGTATCATGCATGCTTGCTGTCATGCTCCCTATGAGAGTCAGGGACTCAGTCTCTGAATCTGTAAGCAACGCCAGTTCCCAATTAAGTGTTTCTTCTTTATAAGTTGCCTTGGCCATGGTGTTTCCTTTTAGAAAGAGAGATGTAACTAAGACACAGCCACACATGCACACGGAAAGCCTGTACAAACATCCATCTATATGCAAATACCACACCTACACACACACAAACACACACAATTTAAAAATTCAGTAATCCATGTATTCTTTCTCCCATGAAGAATAACTCACCTGTGTTTCTTTTTGAGTGTATATAGGGAAGGAGTCTACAAAAATGTTCAACATGTGGACAATTTCTTTTTTTACCTTTCAATGTTCAAATTTAATTATGTCTTTTAGGTATTTCTCTTAATTTTGTTCACTCCTATTTTAGTATAAGTTAGATAGAATTAATCCACATGTCTTTCCTGTATTCATTGTGCTTTTTTGTGTCAGATGATTGCCTACATGTCTTCATTCATTCATGTCCTTTGGGGACATATGAATTAATCTTCAGTCCATTTTTTTTCACATATGCTGTGCTAGGTGAGTACCTTTGGCTGCACTTCAGTTTTCCTCTTCACACAGTAGGAATTCAGCTTCATATTCAGTAAAAATATCTCTAAAATGAAGATTCTACAAGTATTTGGCCTCATAGGGTGTAGTTAAAAGTTTCTGTACATATTATAAATCAGTTTAAGCAATACGTTGCCCATTTAAAAAATTCCATCTGATAAGTTGAAAGTAACATTCCTTACAAAAATACAATATTTTAGATCTGTCGCCTCTCAGCAGTGTGTTAGCCCCATCTAGTGAATGATTAATGAATTCTCAAATCCAGTATCACATGAACATTTTTTAAACTACCACATGAGATTCGTTGTGAAATTAGTCTGTATTAAAGTGGATAATATAAAATGAATAATATAAAAAGTTGCAATCACTTCTTCAAACCTTTTCACTAACTTTATTTTTTCCAAACATGTGCATAGTTTAAATAGTCTGGAAATTCTATAAAGTTAGATGTGGAAATCAGAAATACACTGTTACTCCTTTTCTCTATTTCCCTTTTACTAAGCCAATTATATTCTTCAGAGGAGTATGCTATTATTCGCCTCCATTGTTCTACCTACTTTTAGCTTTGAGTACTATAAGCTGAGGGACCTTCTTTCCTCTGATCATGTGTCATGTGTACTGAGCAATGCTCTTGAATAACTTCACTCATGCTCACTTCTATCCTCATACGAGAAGTTTTCATATTGGCCATTTGCTTCATTTTCTCTCTTTTCAAGTTTTATTGTAACTTAAATAAGGAAATGTGTGTGTGTGTATGTGTGTGTGTGTGTGTGTGTGTATGTGTGTGTGTGTGTGTGTGTGTGTGTGTATGACATCCCCATGTGTGCTACCAGAGGACAAAAAAAGTATTAGATTCCCTGGGTGTGCTGTTACAGGCTTTTGTGAGCTCTAAGTCTTGGTGCTAGAATACAAATTTTGAAATTCTGGTTTCCTGCAAAAGCAGTGAGTGATTTTACTGCTGAACCATTTCTCTGGTTCCATACTTTTCTGTTTTGATAATTAATTTTTATTAAAAATCTATGCCTACTATAGTCAATACTGAAACCACTAAATATCACTTTCTTCTTTCTCCAACATTGACTTTCTCTTGTCTCTGGAATTCCATTCTTTGTACGGTTCTTTCTCTGTCATAACCACAAAAACTCCATAGTGTCTATTCGATTTCCTGTGCATAGTTTACTGTTTCTTAGCTTGATAATATTCTAAACATTCACAGAGTAGGATTTTAAAAGTATGTGCTCATGAAACATAATCACAAGAGAAGAAAGATACCATCCTATCATATTCTATGGTAGGAAAATAGCCTTTGTCCACAGTGGCTTTTAGACATGTATCAAGGTAGAAGAGACAATGGTCCCTTTTGAGGTTGTTTGATAGCAAAACTCTACAAAAGTCAGTCGTGTAAACCCAGTAGATGGTAGATTCTAATTTTTATATGGAACAAAGAATGATGCACACACACACACTCACACACACATACACAAACACACATATACCATACACATACACACACATACACATACACATACAACACACACACATACACACATACACATATACCACACATACACACACACATACCACACACACACACATACACCACATACACATATACCAAACACATATACACACACATACACACATATCACACACATTCATACACACACATATACACACAAACACCACACACACATACACACACACATGCATACATACATACACACACACACATACACACCCACAAAGTGGTTACATGTAAAATTCTAAATCTGAAATTCTTTTGAATAGATGTGTGCTGTCACTGTTGTTAAGTAGGAAGTTATACTAGCATCTCACACAAGGTTTCTCTTCTTTTCCAGGCAAACCCTAGAGCTTTTCTTTGTTCTGAAAATACATGATAATGTGATTTAGTTTGCCCGTTTTCATCCATCACACTGGG
The DNA here is from genome assembly GCA_033318265.1 of Phyllotis vaccarum. Taxonomy (NCBI): domain Eukaryota; kingdom Metazoa; phylum Chordata; class Mammalia; order Rodentia; family Cricetidae; genus Phyllotis; species Phyllotis vaccarum. The sequence goes on from JARWLC010000001.1 coordinate 11,214,432, forward strand.
CACTTCTGTTCCTTCAGCATGGAAACTCGTGTTCTTATTTGCTGGAATAGGACTCACTGATGGCTTCAGTGATTATGTCTTTAGCCCAGATTCTGCTGTTCTTCTATTTTGAGACTGCTATTTGTGAAGATTGGACACTGTGGAATGGTCCACCAATTTTGTTTTTTCTGTTCTTTCCTATTTTTACTACCTTTCAAAAAATTAAGAAAACTGATGTCATAAACTTTACTTTCTAACTTCTTTTTAATTAAGATTTAGTTCTAGAAGAAGGTGACTTAATCCCAGAATGCAGTATCTACACCTCTTACTCAATGCAATTCATTGGATATAGCTATATTTTACTTGGTTTTTCTATTACAGAAAGCTAAAAAATCAGACTAGCCATTACTCACTTAATTAGGCTTTTGAGGGAGTGGTATATGGATATGCTTTCATCTGTTCTCAAGTAATTTCTCTAAAGTTGAAACCCCAGAACACAGATTTTCTTCAGTGAAAGTTACAATGATGTCTTAGTTATTTTGTGTTAACAGTATTTCTCTTTATGTGGAACCAATTCCAAAGCAAAAATCAGAGATCAACTACTCATTTACAACAATCAGAAAAAGTAAAGAGTAATTCCTCAAAGTAAACATGCCAATAAAAATATCATTGTTTGCAAAAAAACAAACAACAACAACAAAAAACTAATAACAGTTGCCACTATAGCTTAAATTTTTGTAGAACTGTTTAATAATGTTAAATTATTATTTTATGCTGACTTGTTTAGTAGTATTGTTACAGCATATTTTATCACGTATACGTAGCCAGTGCACTTTATCTGCTTTTCTCTCTCTTTATTTAGACTTTACCAGAGGTCCTCAGTGTATCATAATTTGTGATGGCTGCTCATTGGAAACTGTAAGGAACTTAAGGTTGATGATCACTATGCTGAGACTCCCAGGGCTTTTCCTTGGTGAGCTTCACTGTGGGAACCTTTGTTAAGCCACACTTTCACTGCCTCAGAGTCAAAGGCGTTTTCTTTAGAAGCAGAAGTTACAGATAGGCATTCTAGGACATACAGCATCTTGTCTATTCTCTGAGCTGGGGAAGTTGAGGAAAGCACCATGGCTCTGACTAGTCCTGCAATTGGTTTACAAAGCTAAATCTTGTCATTTATTAATAGAGAGTTAAACTTCAGCCTTTCTATTCAGGGAATGGGAGTTTCTAAAGATATTATATTCTGCCTTACTATTAATAAATCATTCTTTCAACTTAAGTTACCACAAGATCTGGTCATTGCTAATTTCAAAGTATATTGGTGAGTCTCCCTAGCAAGTTGAGTTGCTTTGTGGATTTCTTTGTTACAGTTTAAGATTTCAGTTTGAAAAATGTATTTTTTTATTTCACATCTGTTGTTTCATTTTTCTGCACTCCTCTTTTAATTAGGGATTTTATTGCTGAGAAGAGACACCATGATCACAGCAACTCCTATAAAAGAAGAACATTTAATTATGGTGACTTCCATATTCATAGGCTTAGTCCATTATCATCATCGTGTAGCATGGTGGCATGCAGATGGACAAGGTGCTGAGCAGAATTCAAGTGTCCTACATCTTTACACGCAGGCAACACAAAGTGAACAGAAACAGTGTAGTTTGATCATATATGAGACCTCAAAGCTCACCTCCATAATGACACACTTCCTTCAACAAGGCCATACTCACTCAACAAAGCCACACCTGCAAATAGATCCAGCCCTTTAGAGGACCATTTTCTTTCAATCTCAACTCTTTAATTTGGCTGGATTGCCTTTTTAGACAATCTTCTTTTTGTGAAACAGAGGAAGAGCTCCTAGGTCTTGATAGTGACTTTGATTTATATTTGCAGCTTCTTGATTTAATACATCATCTCATGAACAAATACATGCATGGATATACTTATGGGTGTGCCCGCACATACCTACTTTCATCTGTCTTTCTCATGTAGGTGATCAACTGTGAAATTACTGTGATTGTATATGTTGGTTTTGTGCATGAGAGATAGACACACATACTACCAGATGCCATACAAGAGTTTATTCAGGGGAGTTGCTGTGGGAGAGGAGAGAGAGAGAGAGAAGGGAGAGGGGGGAGAGAGAGGAAGGGTAGGAGAAAAAAAAAAAGGATAGTTTCATGTGGTGGACAGCTTCTTCAGTGGGTGGGCATAAATTTACATAGCCATGTCTAGGGGCATGCCCTCTGTAAGGGATGTTCCACCAGCGCCATGTTGGGTTTACCGTGTGGCTGCTATGTGCCATGAATCATTACAGCATACAGAGAGAAAAAGCAGTTGGAACATAGCTTCTGATGCTAAAATGGTGATAATGAAGAAAAATAAAATAGAACAAAAAAGTTAATGGATTCCTTGGATAATCTCTTAACTTTCGGAGGCTTAGACTTTTTGAGAAGAAGTTGCTTTCTGCTTTCACAGTCACCAGGGTCTAATTTAGTAAATTCGTCCCTTAATGGCTTTAAGTGCTTAACCTATAAAACTTCACTGAAATAGTAATTTACCAAATAGCACCTAGGAGATTTTGAGAGTTAATATAACATCCCATAATGTAGCCAGACCACAAATACTTTGCTTAAAAATATGAATTTGGCCGAAAAATTAGAAAATTAAGGTTATTGTTCATTTAAACCTGATCATAAAAACATTTTCATATTAACTGCAGTGATGACAATCATGTGGACACAAGGGATGATTAGAATGAGGTGGGACAAATCATATCATCACAGAGGGCAATTGTCATGGATTTATATACTTATACATTCTGTTAGCCATACAAACTCACACTAAGCTAGGAAAGGGAAGTATAGCACAAGGATAGACTTGTGCAGAATAGAAAAGAAAACAAAAATCTAGATACATTACATTGGTTAGAGCAGACGCTTTGGACCCATGCTTGCTTTGACTCAGAAATCTAAAAAGGTCATGAGCAGTATCAGCCTAATAAAACCACGTCCAACAGGAGGCAAGAAAAGAAGCAGTAAGAAAACAAACAAACTGTTACAATAAGGTTTCTTGACCCAGTGAGGCAAGAGGTCCTTACTCACAGACCTGCCGCCCCAGACTCCTTAGCCACCCACAGCTGATCAGGCCCCCAAAATGATTCAAACACTTATAGTAGCTTCACATTGTTTGGCCTATGGCTCAGGCACATTGCTAGCTTGCTCTTATATCTTAACTCAACTCATTTTCATTAAACTGTCACATGGCCTGTAGCTCATCTGTGTTCCTTACATGATTCTTCTTGGGCTGTTGGCTCAGTTTGTCTAACTCCACCCTGCTTCTCCTACCTGTTGTGATTTCCCCTCCTACTTTTTCTATGGTGGCTGTCATGGGCCAAAACAGCTCCTTTACTTAAAGATTGATATTCACAGCATACAGAAAGACATTCCCACATCAAAAAACAGAACTGCAAACCTGCTTAGAGCCAGGAGCTGCAAAATTAGATGTGGGATAAGATGGGATAGATTTACATCACTGGATATTCTAAGCCATTTATCAACACCATTTGCTCTATGTTGTCTTCTTATAATCAAAGACTTTCCATGTGATAATGAAATAATTATTGGTGAATCAATATGCATATTTTCTCCTCTAAGTGATTCTAAAAAAAAAGTTTACCCTTTTTGGACTGGAAATGATAGTAGTCCCTCACATGAATTGTGGTTTGCCTTGTTTAGGGATTATCCCTTTGTTTTTACTAAATTGCATTCCTTACATAGTAATGTGTTTTGATTGTCTATGCTCAATCATTGAGGTATTTTTCTTAATAAGTTCCTAACATTATGAAATATAATAAAGACGTAAATATTCAGACATATGTATGTACATATACAAAGAGAATCAAAAATTTCCCCAATATTTTGATAATATCCTTATAAATTATTAGGGAATTTTGTACACTGTATCCCAATCACACTTGCCTCCCATTCCTCCCAGGTCCACCTTCCCACTCATACACCCCCTAAAAAAGACAAAAAGCCCTCGGGAAATCTAATTTGTATTGTCTATATTCAAATTTAACAAGAACTTATTAAGATAAATTTTTGTGGATTTTATAACTATACACATTTTTACTATAAATGCTTTGAAAATGATGTTGATGAACCTTAGTGTAGAAATGGTTGTATGTTTCCATGATACAAAAGAAAAATACAGAAATATCTAGTATTACAAAGAGTGCAATTTTTAGTGGGGCCTAACTGTGCAGAAATTACAGTAAGTGTGGTATATAGATCAGTGAAAGCAGAGTTATTTGCTAATTGGGACACAGGTGACTTCTACAAGCTGGCTTATCTCAAGGCAGCACCAAGGACACTGGTCAAGTTCTTGGTTGCTGCAGACCTGGATCTGCATTTTAAGCTCAATGTCACTATTTATATCATCATATTACTTTCTATAGTTAAAAATATTTCAGCTGGATACTTGAAAAGCTGGTATATATGCCAGCCCAAAATGTGTACAATTACAATACTGTATAATTTAGCTATGTTTTTGGACCCTAGATGAAATCTATTTTTCACATTACTAAGGGTATAACCACTGTGTACTTTAGAATAAAACATGTTAGGATATTCCTGGAGTTAAAAAGTATTAATGTATATTGTAATCCATTTTTACTCTCCATTCATTAAAGCAGATGAGTTAAAATAATGTCATTCGCAGCATATAAAGATTTTGGCAGTTTCTTTCCTGAGACATCTTTGGTGTTCAGTATAACTGCATTCTTATCATCTTGAGCCTCTATTCCCATTAACTTTGGTAGGGATTACAAAGTAGTGAATGGCAGGCAATTTGTTCAAAGTTATGTGGCTTTGTGCTAATGTGGAATCAAACATTTCTCTGTGAACACCTGATATTTAGTGAACACAACGGATTCAAGTCACTTTTTGAGCCTGCAAAATTAAGTGTCCTGGAAATTCATTACACATGTAGAATGAAGAAAGGATTGGATGGAAATACATTGTCAGGAAGTCTCTCTATTAGGTTTGGATGGACGAGGCATCACCAATCAGATTTTCCCCCTGTTCATATGAACATTATAATAATTAAGTATAAACAATATGCTGGTATTGCAGCTAAAATCTTATTTGGAAGTATCTATTTAGTGTTTGAAAGGCAATCACCTTCTTGGTATCCTTTAGTTAGGAAATTCTGGATTCTATATTGAAGGACATATAATGTCATTAAACATGATGGTATTTTTTTAAAATTATGAAATGAATATCACTTAAATGAAAATGATCGGGAAGAGTGATCACTCCTTTTCAACGTGGTCTGGTTCACCCCTCCTTTGGCAACCTGGTGGTCCTCCACTCCTAGGAGGTCACAATATTAATGTCAAACTTAGCAAGGACACTTGATTGGCACAATGGTCTACTTCACAGAAGTCCTGAACTCAAGTGTCTCAGCCTTCCCAGTAGTGGGGACGACAGGCATATGCCACCACCGACCACTTCCCTTGGATATAATAAGACTTGGGTAAATCCACAGCATCATATCAGAGATCTGAAATTCTGCTTAATGTTTATCTCTCACTTCATAGGATCATATATACTATCTTAGTAGGAACTGGTTCTTTCTGTAGTAACAGGAATTACTTCTTATATTCTCCTTACAAGGTAAATTTCCATCAACAGGCTTATAATTGTGCCTATTTTCTCAGTGTGTGAATAAAAGACTAAAATTGAGCCAAGAGGTTATTTAACTTTATTGTATCACAATTATCCACCGAGAATGACTACATCTGAACTTGTACACACTATTTGGTAATAAGGTGAAATTTTTGAGGTGTTGGCAACTATGACCTCTAACTATTTCAATCTCACTCTGTGTCTCAAGTGTTTATACCCTCATCTTCCTATGATTTAGCAAGCAGATGATTATGACTATGGGGTCTATCAACTAGGTAAGTCAAGTGACAGGTGAGATAAGCATTATCTATTGGGAATGGATCATTCCTGCCACCATGAAATCATCTGAAATACCCTCTATGGGGTGTAGCTTTATGTTGTGTAAAATTTTAGTCTTTTACAATAAGACTTGAAAAATAAAAACAGATCTGTGGAAGGCTGGTGGATTTAAAAATCAGCAAATTTTTGGTGCTTTTGAACCACAAACAAAAAGTGTTTTAGATGGTAAATTTTGCATTAAAAATATTTTAACACGATTCAAAATAAAATAAAAAAAATTCCTTTGATTCTTTTCTCTTTTAGTATATGAAAACTAATCAAAAACATTGGCTGTGCTTGACATCTAGAATCCTTACCTACTGTTTTACTTCTTAGGTCTAGCAGAGCTTTTATCCTGGTCACTCTCTTGAGAAGGCTTCTGTCCAGAATAATAGTTGACTTTCTCTAATGGTTGATGTTTAGTCTCATGTCACCAGGAGGCTTAGTGTCTTCCAGGATAATTGCTCATCACATCTTTAGAACATTTTTTTTTCTTGTCACTTGTTTATTTGTGACACAAATCTCACATATAAATTAACCTTTTGAAAGTTTTGGTTTCTGACAGACTACTCCTTCATTCCTTTGAAAACTAAATTTCTTAGATTATAAATTTTTGTTCTAAGAGCAGTGCTTAGCACCCCCCTCTTTTGGGAGGGATCTCAGTTAAGCCATTGAGTGAAAACACTCACCTTTTTTGGCCTATGGTAATTATCCAACCTTAGATGTGCTGAATATTCAAGTAATCAAAGCGTTGTGTTCCTGCCTTTCTTGGGTATCAAGAATTTAAAACTAAGCCTTTCTGCAACACTCATTCATTCAAAATGGTGCTAAGAGTTGACTAGTACTCCTCATAATTCAGCTGAGTTCTGGATTTTGATATTTAATTCTACTTTTCTATTACAGTCTGCATCAAATTTCCCAAAAAAATTGTGTATTTTTTCTTTGAAATTGACATTGAAACCCACTGTTTCCACTATTGCCAGATTGGCTGAAGCCATCTTGCCTGATTGAGCAGCATATCTCCTTCTGTGGTGACATTCTTCTGTTCTTTTGAGTAGATCTTCCATTCACAGCAGCTGGGTTGATGCAATCACTTACAGTCCAACATTAATTCAATATTATAATTCTGGCCATCATGTGCTATGTGATGAAAATCCTTAGCCACATACAAAAATTGAGGCTCTATATTTTACAGTACTTAACATTTTACAGTGTGTAACAGTTGGAATAAAGAACCAAAAACGTTGGGAGCCAAAAGTGAAATTAGAGTGAATGTTTGCATGGGCCTTAAAGGAAACTGCTACTTGGCCTATGAAGTATAATACAAAATTTTGAACTTGTGATTCAGAATTTTAAAATGAAGACACAAAATAAAACTCTAACTTTTATAACAAGAAATACTTTGCTTGAGAATGTATGCTGAACTAAATGTTAATATTAGTATACTTTAGCTCCCACCCCAATATTTTCTTACTTTGTGCTGGCCATTCTAAAAATGTAACATTAAATGAGTACTTTTAATTAACAAAAACTATTTTCTTTTTTTTTTATACAGTGCCAGAGCTGTGAAATCCAAGACCAAGCAGTTGACAGTTTCAATGTCTGATGAATGTTTTTTTTGGCTCAAGGATAAAACCTTTTTTTTTTTTTTTTTTCCCTATCTTCAGGCCTTCGAACAGGCAAGGCCATTCCACAGGTCCTCATTCATGGGACTAATGCAGTGTCATTTATAGATTCTGCTCCTCACAACTTCAGCACCTCTCAATGTCCTCCTAAATATCATCATCTCTGTAAATTGTCTTCAACTTCTGAGCCCCTGGAGGACAGAGATGGAGGTACTGCAATCTGTTTTTGTTAAACAAAAATCCATTGATGGAGGATGGTATCAAAATGTACAGAGAACAACACTTTCTTCAATATTAAAACTGCTCGATGCAGGGCATGGAGGCACATGATGGTATTCCCAACTGAGGCAGGATAATTGGAAGTTGAAGGTTAGCCTGAGCTCCTTAGCAAGACCCTGTCTCAATAAAGCAAAAATAAAAACCAAACAAAAAATGATACAGCTGTTTGGAATCTCACATTTTTTGGTATATGCCAGATATGGTTGCTCATCCTTTCTTCATTCTATTCTGTCTCAAGGGTCAGCAGGTTAGTGTAAGTTAATATAATGAAGCATAGAGAAATTAAAACACAAAATTGACTGTAATTAAACTGAAAGCTTATTCATGGCTCTGAGAAAATTATAGACATCGGACAAAGTACTGGTGTGTAGCTACTGTGAACAAAAGGACATATTTGTAATAAAAATACTTTGTGTGTAACAAATGGAATGAGTTAAGCTATTTCATTCTGAGACAAAAAGGTATAGCCATTTGAGGAGTTATTTGGGGCAGAGGAAAAATTTTTTTTTTTTTAATGCAAATATCACTACCGGAAAATACTGTTAGAAAACCAAATTCATTTTGTGTCACAGCAAATTATTGGCTTCAGGGAGAAATTAAATTCCTTTTCAAATAAGCAACTTGGTATCTATTAAAGAGCTGTTTTGTGTTTATAGGCGTTATTACTTGATGAGTAGGATAATAAATAAAAGTTCAAGTGTTGAAGGAGATAGCACAGGCTGTTATGCTTTTCAAAGGGAAGTTTGACTCATAAAAGTTAAACTTTTTATTTGGTGAAAAGATTCTCTGACATTAACCTAATGGGAATGCAAAAGAGGAAGACCATGAGCAGAAAAAGACGAGGTGAACTTGACAAACAGATCTATCAGTGGCATGCCCAGACCAGAGAAAGGCAAGGTGGGATGTCCTCAGGAGATTGTTGGAAGTTCTTTTCTGTCACTTCCTTTCCGTGTTCTAAGCAGTGATTCAATCAACAAGACACACAATATTTATAACTAAGAGCTTAAACAAAGGTAAGTGGAAGAAAAGTACATTTTCATGCCTACTGTTGATCATCAACACGGTAAGTACAACCAAAATATATTGTGGTACACCAGCTTCCTTCTAAATCCCACAAATTCATTATGGATATTATGAATTTTCTAATGACTATATAATAGATTAAATTTTTATTTACCTGGTTTTCTGTAATATTGTTATTTATAGAAAAAAGAAAATGCTTTTCAGCTATCATAACAACATCAGTGATTGTGAAAGACCTTAAGATTGATTCGTCACAACTCAATCAAAGGGCAGGGTGGTGTTCAAAGATTTAACAGAAGCTAGTGTTATCTGACTCAGAATTTGCCTTCAGAGACAGCATTTCTGAAATGTCCTAATTAGGTGCACCTCTCTATAAATCCCTTTCAGTAAGTACATACAATTGTTATTTTTATTCTCCTTGGAGATATAAAGTGCTTTAATCGCAGTGACAATTTTCTGCCACATTAGTTCTTTTAGAAGTGTGGCTTGGCTGTTAAAATAGTGTCATTGGTAAAAGAATCTTATGAGTCCATAGAAAAGAAGAAAGCCTGTTCCATTCTGTTTGGAAACATTACAGATATTTTGCAATTTAAAGAAATTGACTTTTTGAGCCTAATTCTGTTGGGTGAAATATAAGAATTTAAAAGTGGAATCCAATTATCTCTAGCTTGTACTCTTTGTTGAAGAGCTATTAAATTGGAAAAAAGCCTTAACTGTTTCAGCAGCTTTCTGGTGACAATGAAAGCAAAATACAAAATATAAATAATTTACAAATGAAAACTTTGATAGATGACTTATCCCTTCCATTGGAACTAGGGTTTTTGAGGCACGTAAAACCAAACTCTGTTAGTATAAAATTTGGTCACTAGGTGGCTCTAGATAGCTTTAAAAAAAAAATAAAACAGTCTTCCAGGAAAATCTTGGTTTGGACTTCTTCTGTTTTTCATTTAATATCATTTGTTTCTGCCTTTGCTTTGAGCCTCTTCAGCATTGCTCTGAGCTCCAGGAAACTAGAACCTAAGTGAATGTGTTGCCAATTTCTCTGGTCAACAAACAAAATGGTGACAGATGACATTTCCACAGGACTATGGTTTCTGGCTGCTTGCCTCTGCCCAGTGTCTGAATTTTTAGTAAAGTCTTCCCGATCTCTATTTTGTTTCACTTTTTGAAGTCTCTTTTAGAGACATTCCATTTTCCCGTAATAGGGAAAATATCCCCCAATATTCCTAGTCTCAGGAGATAATACTACAGTTTTGTGAAAAAGCTCCAGACTAGGAATTGGGACATTTGAAATAACAGTATTTACCTGTAAGTTAGTTCATTTTCTTTTCTCTGAGTCTCAGTGTTCCATCCAGAATGCTGAGGGCTTGGAAGAGGGGATGCAGATATCTCTTCTGATTGTAACATTTAGATATGTGGTAAAGAGAATCTGGAAGAAGAAATTTCCCTGCACAACTAACATTGTTTTTTTTAGTTTATAAGCTAACGAAAGAGAAGGCATATCATTCAGACTCTGGGCCTAAAAGAGTAACATGCACATAGAAAAATAAATTCTCAAAAGCCTGATTCTGCCTTTTTTCCTTTTGTTTGAACCTCATGTTTTGTCCATAGTATTACAGGTGCCTGCTGATGAAGCTGGGTCACCCAAGGGTGAATTTACTTTCAAGAAAGAAACTAGAAGTTACTAAGCTTACCCTGTTAATGTTGTCTTATTATTTATATGATATGGATGTCATATGGAATGACTGATCAGACAAAATATATTATATACTATATTTAAAATCTTGGGGCATAAAACTTACTCACTTTGGGTAGATGTTTCACTAAATTACTTGATTCAGAAGCTGCTGGTCCATTAAGAAATGGATAATGCTACGAAGAGAAGTCTAAGTGACTTCTTGACTTTCTAAGTGAAAGTCAAGAGCAATGGCTTTGGAAATGGATAGGGGTGGTGTAAGCATTGTTGAATGTATTTTTAATAGAACTGTCAAATGCATCACAGATAAACATAAAATATTTAATATGCACAGGAAGAAAATAATAAAATACTGCTTTAAATGAGAAATGTAAGAATTTTGAAAGAAAGTATTTATGGCTAACCTAATCTAAATATCTAATTCTAAGGTTTTCTGAATAATTCTTATTACTAGCAAAGAAATTAGTCAAGAATGCTACATTTCATAGTATTAAAAGGGAATAACATCAACAATACATGGTAGGATTGTGTACCTCAATGTGTAAATACTGTGCGGTGTGGTTATGATACATGCTTTTGAATTACAACCATTTTATCTTACAGTTCTGTGGAGTAGGACACTGTAGGATATATCACAAGATCTGCTTGACTTCTCTTGTGTTCCTTTGTACTCTGTTGTGCTATAGACGATTAAAGAGCTCTGTCCAGCTTAATGCTTATACAGGGAAGAAGATTTTCATTTGGTCTCATTATCTCCTCACAAAGATGTTTAGGAGACTATATGCTTTGACTAGAAAACACTACTATATATTCCTGTTTTTTTTTTTTTTACCCCCCAAATTCCTGGGGAAATCTACTGTTGCATTATTCTCTGGACATTAGGTCCCAGTGAAGGGAGCAACATTTAAAGACTTTCACACATCTTAATTATTTATTTAGATATTTATTTACTGTGTATTTGTAATTCCACTCAGTGACAGAATTTAAGTAATGTTCTTTAGATGCTCTTAATATAAAATATTTAAGAAAATTTCACCCCATTACAAGCAAATATCTTCTTTAGATGCAAATAGAAATTGTCTTTGGCTTATATAATTTTTATATTTGTTTTGTGATTGATGTAGGAGTAAATAATAGAAGACCATGCCCTCCCTCAATGATGAGGGATATTTTATTTGTAAATCAGGTGATAATATGCAGCAAAATCTAAAATTATGCATTTTATCAGTTATAAAGCAGAATGTAATATTCTATCTGGTCTTGTAAATATATCAGTTGAATATGTTACCAAAAAGAAATGAGATATTTTAGCCAGGCATGGTGGTGCAGCGCTCAAGTGCAAGAGGTGGGAAGGTCTCTGTAAGTTTTAGGGCAGCCTAGTCTCCATGGTTAGTTCCATGACAGTGAGATTTATGCAGAGAAGCTCTGTCTCAACACCCTCACCCCAAATATTATGGACAAATTAAATCCTGTTTTGTTTTATAGGCTGTATGGGGGATGTTATTGTTGGTCTCCTACTCTAATCTATTATTTAAACATATCCATTTAGCTATTTAAGAACTAATCTAGTCCTAGTGGCAGAAAGTCAGAATAGAGCCTATGAGATAATTGTATCACATGGCAGATACCCTGAAATTTTCACACCATAACCTTTGAGAGGACCTTAAGATATTCCCTACCTGTATTATATCGCTGTAGAGGAAAAAAAAAAAAAAAGGTAGGTATGGTATGATAGAAAGAGGAGGGTAGGAGATGTTCACAGGACAGGCAGTCTGTGGATTGAGTTGTGAATTAATGTGTCTACTATTCTGGGCTGCTTAGTCTTGTACAATGATTACAATGGCACAGACATGGAATGATATTAAAAGTAACAATAATAATTTAGTCCTTGAAATTCCTTTATATTGTGAGTAAGTTCATTGGAAAGGAAACTTGAATGGCTTCCTATAGAGTTGGCAATGGGAAAACAGCCAAGGTTAATGAGTCCCAGGGTTTCTTTTTTATTGTTGATTTCCACTGCCCTAGGCAAGTTCTTATGTGAAATGAATGTATTTGGACATTGGATCTCACCCCCACATCTCTTTCTCTCCCTCCCCCCTTCTCTCTCTTTACCTCCTAAAGAATCACCGCCTTACTCAAATGCACTCTAAGGAAACTCAGCTGCAGTGACAGTGTTAAAAATTTAGCTAATCCGGGATTTAGAGAGTCAGGATCCAGCCTTACTTTTTATCACAAGACCTTATTTTTCCCCCCACTAAAATGAATTCCCGAGTGATTCTTGTCCGTTCTTTTGGGCTTTTTCTTCTGTTTGGCTTTTTTCCAACTACAATATGGCAGATTTGTTTTATTGTATTTATTTATTTATTTATTTAATGTATTGTATTTAATTATTATCTTTTATGAGACACAGAAATGGAGGACTGGAAGTGGGTAGAGACTGTGAGTAGCGAGGGAGGTAAAACTGTGGTCAGGATATGAGGGGGGGGTCTCTGAGAGATGAGACAAGGATGCATAAGTGGATCACGTCTTTTGATACCAGAAATGTCTTCCCATGAGAAGAGTGATTATTTCTAGTTATACACATTAACACAACCATATAACTTTTCAGGGAACAAATAAAAGGACCCTGAGAATATATCTATACATATCTTTTTACTGCGTGTGAATCTCAGAATCGTGTACATGCTATACAGGCATTTTATCACAGTGTTACATTGCCAGGCTCATGCACTCACCCTTCATCAGAAGAAAGACACACCTTTCTTTTATGCAACTTTCAAATCTTATGGAGGATGACCCAATAATATATTCATATTTAGCTAATGCAAAATGAGAATTTAAAAAAAGTAAGTGGTGTTTGTTTTACACAAACCTGGTCTAACAGTCAGCTGAGGGATAAGTAATCATGACCTGGGAAGCAATTTTTCAAATGGGTAAAGGTCAGTTTCTGTCTTCTAACTTTAGGTAGCAGACTCATGCTTTTCTGAAAGTACACTAACCCAGCATTAGCTATATCCAATTGATCCACTCTTCTGCATCCCATAAAACAAACAAACAAAAATCCTAAAGGACAGAGGAGGGCCTGAAATGAGTCCCACTCGGTATGATTGCTATTGCTACAGGACAAAAATAACATGGCCAGCTTCTTTTCTCCAAGAGGGCCATGGGAGTAAGGCTCTTCTGAACTTCATATTGAATCTGTCAGACGTAAACATAAAAAATAAGACTTTTTTTTTTTTTTATCAGAAAGGTCAAATGATGACCGGTTAATGAAATTTTTATGAATACCCACATCAATGCTTAAAAAGTCTTTATTTTGTGCTTCCTCTCTCTCCTCCTCCATTCTCTAGATGATAGCGATAATGCAGGGGTCTTCCGTAAAGGTGTTAGCTTAATGAATGAGTTAAAATAGTTAAAAATGGGCAGGGGATTTTAGTGGAAGAACACATCTTAGCATGATTTAAATCCTGGACCACATTCCCAGCATCAAAACAATAAACAAACAGTGGCACACACCATGAATTCAACTTGCTAGTAAAGTAAACAAATAAACAGAATAATGTGGAGGAAAGGCAGCGAATGAAGATACGTGTAGAGTTTATTCTAGCACAGCTGTTGTTGTAGCCCAGCATTACACTGTTTCCTACAATGACTTATGTTCTCCTGTGGGAGGTAAATGATGCAACCTTCTTGGCCCAGGACAGTCCTAGTTTGCACCCGCTATTGCAATGTAATTATTAAAAGCATCCTTTCATTCTCAAAGCTGTCCTGGTTTAGATGATAAATTATAAACTTACTTTATCTCTGAAGCTCCTTTCAACTCAAGTGCTCTTTGATGTTGCTGAGAGATGTGGAATCATTTGTCTGAGAGATAGGCCTTGAAATTCTAGTCCTTTGCTTTGAGCAGCAGTGAAAGATGAAGGTATTGAGTGTGATGTGGCCCAGATCATGAAGGTCTGATATTCAAAGACCTAATTTATCCTGAAGCTTATGGGAAAGTTTCATCACAGAAAACACTGAGCAATCCCTTTGGCTACATTACAGACAATGAATTTCAAGAGATCGCTGGAGACAGCAAACCTGCTAAAAGGTTGTTACAGCAGTTCAAAGGATAGATAATTGCCATGTTGAGTGGAAACAAAGATAAAAATAATAAGCTAAGGGAAATTCAAAAGATAACATCTGAGACAGGTGTGGGGAATGAAGAAAGAAATAAGAGTCTAGACTGGCATTTCCTTCCCCACGAAGTTCTTGCCGACAGGATGAACAGGCATTCAGATACAAAAGAATCTGAGGCCAGTGGGTTATGATATGGTAGTACTGACTTAGGAGCAACTGGACATTCTAAATAGATCTAAAATAATATGAAATGGAGCAAAACTGATCTACTAAAAGAACTTCAGTGTCTCTAGCTTTTAAGAAAATAAATACAAGAGGAAGATACAAAAATGGTTTCATAGAGGGACACTAGAGAAGTTCAGTAAATACAGGAAGGTGATGCTCTATGACAGCTGCAGCAAATATTTCTAGAGGACCCAGATTCCTCTCCAAGTCAGTAGTGTTCGAGTATCGATCTTTGACCTCACTCATTTACTTGTATAGAATGCATTAGACATTTTGAACATAATTTGTTTTTGTCTGGCTACCTTCTCTCTTATTATCTCCCACTCTATTTGTAAATTTTATTCCCAGTTGCCTCCTTTCCATTTACACATCACATTTTTATTATCTCCACCCCTTTCCTTAAAACCTATTTCCTCCTATCATTAACCCTTGCATAATATCATGACATATATGCAAATTCATACCCACACAAAGGCATATATATAAACACTAAAAGTTACTATATAGAGATGAGAAAGAATGTGTGGTACTCCTTACTGGGTCCGAGTTAGAAGGCTGAAGAAATGAATGGTAGTAAGTGAGGTTGAGGTTGTAGTAGAGCCAATTCAAAACTAAGTGAGATCGCAGTACAGTCACTATAGGACTAACTGTGTTTGATTCTCAGAAAGTTCCCAAAAGACCTACCGTATGAACTAGCTATCACACTTCCAAACACAAACTGAAACTCTACACTCTCAAAGAGTTAATTGCACATACATACTTATGGGGCCTGTATTTACAATAGAAAGGAGATAGAATAAGCTTAAATGACCATCAATAGATGAATGGGTAATGAAATTAAAGATGTATACACAGTAGAATTTGATAGTCATAAAAGCATAAAATTATGAAATATAGAGAAAAGGGTATAGATCTAGAAATTATCAAGTGAGGTAGCTAAGTACTGCATAGCCATAAGTTTTTGATATATATTTTCTTTCCCAATATCAATACATTAAACCCATAAACATCAATGCTGGTTTTATAAAAATATATAGATATCTATTGAGAAACTGTCAGGCTCATGGAGGTAGATATCTCCTCAAATAGTCTAAGTTTTTCTTAAAGGCACAAATTTTTATCATGACAACATAAACTGTCAGTTATTTTTATGGAAGGATTTGATTCACTGTGTTTATTTTTAGCAAAATGTCTGCCAAATATCCAGTCTGAATAAACTGTCATTTGTCTGTCATTTGCTTTTTCATGTAAAAATGATGTTTCAGGAACAAAGCAGCTAATTCAGAGGCTTGACACACAGTTCCACTAGTACCTGATTCTGCTACCTGACAAAATCTGCTTAATATGCACTTCACATCGGGTCCCTACAATACTCAAATCACATGTACTTATGACTGAGGCTTCATAAAATTAATCTTACTTCCCCATCAAAGACAACTGTTGCAATTAGGTTTTTTGGCCCCGGACAGCCAGAGGTCCAGACCCACAGACCTGCAGCCCTAGACCCCTTAGCCACCTGCAGTTGATCAGGCCCCTAGAAATGACTCAAACACACATATATTAGCTTTATGTTGTTTGGTCTATGGCTCAGGCACATTGTTAGCTATCTCTTACATCTTAAATAATGCATGTTTTTATTAATCTGTCCTGCCACGTGCCCCATGGCTCACCTGTGTTCCTCACACGTTTCTTTTTTGGCAGCTGGCTCGATCTGTTTCTGACTCCTCCCTGCTTCTCCTACCTATGTTGTGATTTCCCTTCCTACTTTTTCTATGGTGTCTGTCATGGGCCAAAACAGCTCCTTTATTGAAAGATTGATATTCACAGCACACAGGAAGACATTCCCACATCAGACAACAGTGAAAATGGTGAAAAGTATGAATATGCTGTAGGGAAAAGCTGTGGCACACTTTGGGAACACTACCTTGGTTTATGATAAGTGCAGACTATTTGGGCACCATAGATTCTTCTGCACAGTTATTAGAAATATCACTACAGCAAGGAGAGCCAATAACATAGTGGGGTTAGTTTGAATCTATTTGGATTGCTATGATATTCAGAATGGGTGTTCAGGCTGTAGGTGAGTGCAAATGTTTCTGAAACTGCTCCTTCAAGTTGCACACATTTACTAAACTCATGCTGTTGGGAGGCTGTAGGAGGTGCTCCAAACCCAAAAGCCCAATAAAAATATGATGGGCAGTCCTCTTGAGTAAAATTTTAGGATTTGTGTGGTTCAGATCAATGTATTTTAATCCTCAATAAGTTTAGTTCCTTGTGAAGTAACATACAGATGGAATACACATTTCCTTACTTAATTGGATGAATTTTATCTACCTCAATGGGAAATGTTTAAATGTATAAAGACATTAATTATGCTTGTCACCAAACCTGTAAGAGCATGTCCAATTTCTCAGACTAGGAACTGAATGTCTTTTCTCTCACTTGGAGTTGTGGATCTAGCATGTAAAACAATTTGGCATGTCATTTAAAACAACTTAGGAGAGGAAAAATAAAACATCTCACGTAGGAGATAGTCATAAACTTCATGCCCTCTGGCTACATTGTACAGAAGTCAGATGAAATCATTTACTATTTTAAGAATTTACTTTAAAATTACTTGAGTGGAGTTACATGAAATTATTTCTTTCAATCAAGTACAAAAGTATGTCTTACTGAAGTAGTACACATGTTAAAAGCTGGCAGTATCCTAAAAATGAAATTTGCCAAACATCCTTTCTGCTTTTCTCTAAGTTGTAAATATCACTAATTTTATTTTACGCATTGACCCCTTCAGAACCCTTTAAGCCAATACTATTTGCTCTTAAAGCCCATTAACCACTCTAACACTATTAACTGCGTCTGAAACTGTTTGCAACTGGATTGACAAAAGTAATGAGTTCTGACTTCTTCATTTAATGTTATGTAGGTAAAAGTTACATTCTTTATGAAGTATGAATTCCTTCTTTATTAAAAATACTTGCTCATTAGCTTTGGATTCCATGTGCAGCATGATGTTCTATAACAATTTTTATTAATAAAGCACTTTACAAATGTGCCTGTTAAGAAATGAAGCTGATAATTCAGAAATTCTTATCATCATCTCTGTATGCCTATCCTCTCTCTCTCTCTCTCTCTCTCTCTCTATCTGTCTGTCTGGCTGAATATCTATCTACCTATCTATCAATCTGTCTATCATTATGACAACTTATCTACCTGCTGTTTACCTATATACCTTTATTTATTTGAGATTGGATATCAGCATGTAGCAAAACTGATGTCTCCCGCTCCCTCAGCCTCCCCCAGCTGACAGAGTTGCTTGAGCTCTGAATATTTACCACAATGTGCGGTCCCAGGTTCTGAGTAAATAATGAGCAATGATACAAGCTAGAGAACTCTGACTATCAGAACATAATTATTAGGACACATATTTATTACCGTTCTCAAGTCACAATTTCAGTTGTTTTCTAGAAAGAAGTTGTGAATACTATAATGTTTTATGGAATCATCAATGAACATCTTAAGGTATGCATTTAAACCTAAATCCTCTGTTAAAATGTCGTATATCTCAAAAAGTTCTTATTACTCAAGGATTCAATAACTGAATAGTTATGTAGTAGGCATTTTGACTAAATGCTTTAAAATATGTTTTATTTATTTATACATGATTGGTTATTTCTTAAAGTCTAATTTACATGCATTCTAAATTTTAAAGTTGTTTTTCTATGTGAGTAATTATAATATTGCCTTGTTTTTGAGGATGATATTTCTGGGTTGGAAAGCAGTTCAGTCCTAAAGCATTTGCCTATTATCTGTAAGATGGGGCTGACATGTCAATAATTCAAAACTAACAAGTCGAGGTTCTAGTTGCAATTAAGTAAACATGACTTTTAACCACGTTTGTGTTAGACCTCAACATCTTTCCTTCAAACTTCCTTTCCTTTTTATCCTTATTAATTATACTTTGTTTAATCAAGTGACCTTATTTTTAGCCAGGGACTTCATTATTGTTACTTAATTCAGCTAGATAAAGGCAAGTAAATTTGCTAATCAATATATCAAAGGATAGTATAGCAGCCTTTATTTTTAAGGTTATGTCAAAAGTATACCTTCTTCACTGTGAGGTTTGATGGTTTAGTGTTTAGTGATTCCATGATCATCTTAGTCTTCTATAGTTAATTTTATACAATTGAATGGAGGCCACTAAACTGATGAACTATAATAAATTAACAAATCTGCATATATCTTCATGTGCAGTGGACTGAGGAATGTCCTTTAATGACGTTAGAATGGAGTGAACTAAAGGTCAGAGACAGAATGGTGGGAAAAGAACGAAGATGCTTAATTTGACAAGCATATGTGATTTTAAGCAGTATAATTATTTCACAAGAGATTCTTTAACCTCAGTGTTTCTTATCTTTCCCACTTGGTTATGAAGCATTTATAGGCAATCTATGATTGAGCACTTGGGTCCTCAATTAAGCAGAACACAGAAATTTAAATTGCAAGCTTTGATGATTTTATTCTCACACTGAGAAATGAACACCCACATATATATGCACTGGAGAATTCCTTCATCAAACATTTATCTGTTTCTGCTAGAGTATGAGGGAATAAAATAAAATGGTATAAACACAAGATAGAAAAACATTTGTAATGATAAACAGTTGGAGTATATTGGAGAAACCAATGTCATTTATAGGCTGAGTTGTTGAAGTGAGTTTGCTTATTAACAAGAAAATCAAGCGACTTCCACCTTGTATGGTATCTCATTAGAACTCTGTTGGGAATTAAAATGTGTTTTCATAGCATACAGACATTGCATACTGTGGGACAGTCAACAGTCTTTAAAAGGAATAATAGTAAACACTATCCAGGAAAAAGATTTTGTTAAAGTGGGTTTCTCACTTGAACTCTTTAGTAGTATTGGTGAGCAGAAATAAGAACAAGATGTATTTTTACAGTTATGGCTGGATCAAGGGTGAGAAATTGAAACTATGATTACATGTTGGAGCCATCTTTGACAAAAGTGCTTTGTGTCAGTTTGCCCCTGAAAACACTTTGCATTTTGAACCTTGGCATAGAGTCACAATTTCTTAGAACATAATTTAATCAAGAGTCATGATACAAACCCGAAACTCTTTAAGATAAATAATGTGTGAGATTTTGTTTTTAAAAGAAAATAATTTTTGTAATTCAGGGTGAGAAAGAAAACACTATATTTCTTTACCCATGTGAAAAGACTTGAGGCCCAGAAGAAGAATCCATCAAAAGAGAATATAACACTTTCTCATTTCACAACCAATATACCTATTATATTTTAGATTTAAGGGATAGAAGTTCTATAACATCACATAAATAATTTAGAATGGGAAACACTGTGACACGACAAACACCATTCACTGCACACATATGCTCTTTGTATCATGTGTTCAGTATTGCTTATTCTAAAATATATCCCTTGAGATTATTATTTGAAGATCAAAGCCCAGAGTTTCACTAACTTATACAAATTAGTACCAGCTATGTAAAGTTTGGGCTTATGTCTAGGATTATAATTTCAGAGTCAAAAATAATTTCAGAGTCCTGTTTTATTGTTTTATGGGAAGACAATGACTGTAGATATTAGAAAAAAAAATCCACCGTGCTTCCTAAACTGGAATTGATTATACAAAATATACTTAGAATCCCTGACTACATGTCTCTATAGAATCTTTTCGGGTATGGAATTTATTAGGATAGCTATGTGGTAGGAAATGACAAAGACCAAGGCATGTATAAGATTCTAACTTTTGTGAATTATTCCCTCTTAATCATCGTATACATTTTATCAATTTTGAAGTAAAGGGCTATTAACTGAATTGATGTGCCACAGCAAACTGAGAACTATCTGTTGAATCTTGGATGCTGTAGGAGAAATAATTTCTGAAACAGACAATATGTTACAGGGTTTCTTAGAGTCTGTCTTACAAAAAGGTGGGTCCTTCTAAAGCTCTTTTCTGTAATGCAAAGCACAACACATTTGAACCATTATGAAAGTTTAAATTTTTCATGACATTAAGCTTTACTCTGTTCAGTTTTATCTTGTCAAGGTAGAGAGAGCTGAACATGCTGTTATGGGTCTCATTTCCAATAGAGAAGTACATCTTTAAAAGTACCACAGGCTCAATAATGTTTTGCAAAGATGAGATATTAGCGAAACTTTAACAACAGGATTATTAATAAAATAGTTACACTTGAGAAAAATGGTAGAATGATCTTCACTATGAATATTGAGGGACTTTAAAAAATGTGCTACTTCAATGAACAAATTCTTGCAATAGGGGAACAAGATGTGAACCATGTTCATGATGGGATTTTCCCTCCTTGCTTAAAATTCCCTGGAAATACCCTCATAACTATACCCAGATATATGTGTATCTCCTAGGCAATTCCAAATATTACCAAGTTGACAATTCAGATTAACCATCACTGTGCTCTTGACCTCATACTTGTTGGAACATTTTTATTTTCTCATGCATCAATCCATGTCCTCTCCTAACAGCTTTGTCAAAGTACACTAAATTCAGCCACAAGGGCTCAATATTTGTACATACACTCAGAGCCATTTCTGACTAAATCAAGCTGATGCCAGTGGGGGTTTTTATATAATTCTTTTTTTTTTTAATTTTATCTTCATTAAAAAAAATGCCATCTCCATAAATGTATCCCCCTGCTTTCCCTTCCCTCATCCTCCCAACCTATCCATCCCCTCCCCACAAAAGGATGAAAAGTCCCAAGGTGGACCAGCCTAGTGCAGCATATCCACTCCAAGCAAGACCAATTCACTTATCCCAAAGTCAATACTGGGTTGGGTGTTTCTCTATAGGGAATGGGCTCCCAAGTGCCACTCCACGAACAGGAACACAATCTGATCCCACCCCTTGTGGCTCCACACACTGTTCATTACCGCGTCGGGTTTCTTTGGGGTCGAGTCTTGTCCAGGCGAGGGGCATCGAGGTTAAATAATCTGCACTCAGGAGTCGTTTAGGTTCCATCATTCAGGATCACAATGAGAGATCCGAGCTTTATTCAGTACATCTTATATCTTAGACCTATTTCTCCCCTTGCCATGCTTCTCTCCTGCCATGCATCTCGCCTAGCTTTTTTCCCTCTAGCTTCCCGCCATGTTGGTTTCCTTCTGCTCCTTCCACTCACACTGACTCTACTCTCTACTCCATGCTTGTCCTTCTGCCCCTCTGTGTCTCTCCTCGTGTCCCAGCTCTCTACTACCTTCTTAACTCTCTTATACCCTGTCCCCTCATCTGGGCACACCCAAGGTCTTGGAGGATCCCAAGAGGCTAGCACTCAGCAGGTGGCAGCATCTAGTCTATAGCGCAGGAAAACATTTTTCCTTAATCCCCCTATTTACATAAGGTTTTAGTCCTTTGGGGAGGAGAATGGGCCATAAAAGGCCAGAATGGCACTTATTCCGGGAGACAACAGTTCATAACAATTGAAAGCCTCCTATCTGGGAGGGCCTATCTCCAGATCCCGATGGATCTCCAGTAGCAATTCCTGATACAGTGAGCTCCTCAAAGCTCTATCCAGTGGGGTTTTGACAGGGCTATACTGAAAACTCACTAAAAACAACCTAAATAAGATTTACAGCATCATCAATGCTTCTGACGCATACACAGTTAAGTGATACAAGATTAATTCTATTCTACCCAAACATTATTGCCAGCACAGACCTTGAAAGTTATTTAGCCCTGCTATAAGATCAGAAAATTTAGATAAGGCATGATCCTAACTATGTTAGGAGCTCCTCAGTGGAACTGACTACCACAAACTTACCAAGTTCACTTCAGGTGAAGCTAGCATTCAGCTCATACTATAAAATTATCAGGATCCTGTAGGTCTCCTGTGTATGTCATGACAATCAATATTCTCCTCAGAGAAGTCACTCTTCTATCCCGTGCCAACTTCTTGCCCGCAAGAAAAGGCATGGCACACGTAGGATCCTTCTGCAGCAAAGCTTTAATGCTCCTTGAGGGAGAGCATTAGCTTATAGAAAATGGAGAGAGAGCACAAGGTAGGAAAAGCCCAATTTTTATATAGACCAAAGACCTCCACCTTGGACGTGTCACCTCTCTATAGGCTACAGCTCATTATCCCACATGACGCCATGGGAGAGGCGGAGAGACCAGTCTCGGAAGAGTACCAAAGGCATGCGCCCTTGCTTTGTTTACTGACTCAGGCGGGTTGGCCAGCACCGGATATTGGCGCCATCTTGAGGGGCTGGGGCCAGCGGCTCCCAACACTCTTCCATGGGGCTTTCTTATGATTTCTTCTCTATTTCTGCTGAAGTCATTGAAAGGGATTTATGAGTCACATATCTAATTATCTTTTTTTTAAATAAATTATTTATTTTCCCACCCCTCTTCTATATACTTCTTGTTTTCTTTCAAAGTCATGGACTCTTTTCCTTAACTGTATTCAAATATTTTTGATATACAAATATTTATAATAAATAAATTATACTTATAATATATACAAATTATATATATATCATGTATAATTTATCGTAATGCTACTTTATATATGTTCGCAGGACACAGCATTTGGTTTGGGATAAGAAGTTGATGTGTTTTTCCTTGGGGAAGACTATTTCTCCCTTCTCAGTAGTCCTTAGTTACCTGTAGTTTATTGTGTAGAATTGAGGCCTCCTGCTGTTTAATTTAACATGTTTATTTTTGTTGTCTTGCTGTGCCCAGAGTCCAGACCCCCCAAAGAGTTCAAAGAGTCTGACAAGCAGCAAAGAGTCTCTTTACTGACAAACTGGCTTGAGTCACTCCATCCATTCAACACAGTGGTGGAGTAGAAGGGACCCTGAGCAGCTGGAGGCAAGGGTTTGTACTGGGAGGAGGGCTCTAGGGGCTTCAGAGTTTCAGGATTAAGGTCCTGGGATTGGGCCAAGTTCAGGCTAGGGGTAGCTGTTTTGAACTCATTAGCTACTTTGAATTCTAGAGATATTTCATCATTTAGCAGTGATCATTTCTTTATATCAGCAGATCATCAGGTATACCTGGAGACTATCTGTCCCCTTCCCAGGAAGAGGATGTTTGTATTGTCAGGTATTTCTCCTTAGGTGCTGGTTCCTCCCTGGATGGTGCCTGCTCATGGGTCCCACAGTCCTTGTTCAATTCCTGCTTAGGCACTCATGTACTTAGTGGGACTTGAAGGGTGTAGCTTCTGAAATTACTAAGAAACACAATCTTACCTCAAATTCTCTGATACATTGGCCCTTTGAATCTTTCCAGTTTTCTCCTGGCATGATCCTTGAATGTTACATACAGAGGTTCAAGTTACATTTATTTTAAGAACAGGAAATAAGAGTTCTAACAGATGTTATGATCCAAATGGACTTAATAGATATATGCAGAACCTTCTATCCAAACACAAAGAAATATTTTTCAGCACCCCATGGAACTTTCTCTAAAATTGGCCACATACTTGGTCATAAAGCAAATATCAATACATACAAAAAAAAAAAAAGTGGGAATAACTCCCTGTACTATATCAGATCACCATGGTCTAAAGATAGAGTTCAACAACAACAAAAATCACTAAATGTCTACAAACTCATGGAAACTGAACACCTCTCATTTGAACCACCTCTGGGTCAAGGAAGAAGTTAAGAAAGAAACCAAAGACTTCCTAGAATTTAATGAAAATGAATCCATAACATACTCAAACTTATGGGACACAATGAAAGCAGTGTTAAAAGGAAAACTCATAGCATTAGATGCCTATATGAAAAACCTAGAGAAATCTCACATGAGAGACCTAACAGCACAGCTGAAGGCTTTAGAACAACCAGAAGCAAATTTACCTAGAAGGAGTAGATGGCAGGAAATAATCATACTCGAGCTCACAAACCCAAACAACCCAGTTAAAAAGTTCACAGATAAAAAGGGAACTAATTCACAAAAGAATTACAAATGCTTAAATTGTTTAACATCAAAACAGCTTTGAGATATCATCTTACACCTCTTAGAATGGCTAAGATCAAAAACACAGATGGCAGCCTATGCTGGAGAGGATGCAGAGCAAGGGAAACACTCCTCCATTGTTGGTGGTGGGAGTGTAAACTTGTACAGCCTCTTTGGAAAGCAGTATGGCTGTTTCTCAAAAATCTTTGAATTAATCTCTCCAGTGATCCAGCAATACTATTGAGGGACATATAGAAAAAGGATGCACATTCTTACCCCAAAGGCATTAGCTCAACTATATTCAAAGCAGCATTACTCCTAATAGCAAGAGCCTGGAAACAAACTAGATGCCCCTCAACTGAAGCATGGATTAATGCATTGATATATTTACACGTTGGGTGTTCTACTCAGCAGAAAAATAAAAGACATCCTAAAATTTGCAGGCAAACAAATGGATTTGGAAAATATACTCCTAAGTGAGGTATCACATGCCAGAAAGATAGGCATGGGATGTACTCAACCATAAGTAGATTTTAGACAAAAAGCAAAGAATATTCAAGCCTCAAGCCACAACCCCCGAATAGCTTGGGATCAGAAGGAACTTAAGGGAAACATCCAGAGATGTTCTTTCCCTAGGAAGAGAAAATAGAGAAGATCATCTTAGCAAATTGGCATCATAATGGGTTGCAATAAGAAGTGAGAACAAATCAAGAGAGAAGGAGATGTTTGAGTGAGAGCAACAACATAGAAGGAGAAAAAAGGAGATGGATATCTTGATAGAGGAAGCCACTGTGGGGCTGGGAAGAGGCCGGTTGTTAGGGAAACTTCTAAGAACCCACAGGATGTCCCTGGCTAGGACTCTAACTAATAGTGGAGGGGGGGCGTCTGGCTACACAGGACTTCCCCTGTAATTAAATGAATGACCACCCTAGAGTGTCATTAGAGAACCTATATCCAACAATGAATAGAAGCAGAAGCAGAGATTCATAGCTAATCACCAGGTTGAGCTCCTGGTCCAGTTAAACAGAGAGAGAGAGAGGAGAGTTTATATGAACAAAGGGGTAGGGATTATGAGGTGGAGTCCAGCAGAGATGGCTGGCTGGAGCTCTGTGGGAGCTCACTGAATCAAAAACAGCCACTGGTGAATCATCAGGTAAGGAACTAAACCCTCCAAAGAGAGATGACTGTCAATTGTCATGGGCAGTTTGTGGAACTCTGTGGAATAGTATCTGACTATGTTTCTGTGCATGAACTGGCAACTTGGAGCCCATTACCTACAGAGGAACACCTAACCCAGTCCTAATATTGGGATAAGGGACTCAGACCTACCTCCTCAAATGGATACACTAGACTGAACTGGCTCACCTTGGGACTTCTTGCCCTCCTTGGGGGAAAGGATAGGAACATGAGGTGGGAGGAGGCTCAGGGAGGGCTGGAAGGAATTGGGAGGAGAAAAGAGAGGGGGAGGAAAGGATGCACGAAACAAATTTAAGTAAAAAAAAAAAGAAAAAGAAAGCAGTCAGAGTGTGGCACATGGTAATCTTTCTTTTGAGCATTATCTGGATTCTAAGTAGGGCAGCTCAATGGACTGTTGCACAGTTTGTCCTGTTCTTCAAAAATTAAGTCATTATATCCCAGCAAGGGCCTCTGGGGTCCTCATTGCCTTTCGAGTTTATTTACTAAACACTTTATAACACAGCCTTAGAGCCAATGGAATTTTAGATAACAGTCAGAAAATTTCATGCGAGAAGCCCCACATTTCATTGATATGTTTACTTTTTAGTAGTTTTGCTTCAGAGGAAGAAGTATGAAAATACTGATAGTAGTTATTATTTGAGCCAATAACATTTTTGACTATTATGTTATATTATGTTATAAATAAATTGTGAATAATGAAATATCACATTTCCCTTTTAAAATATATAGTCTTTATTAATTAGGAAGATGGATCATATTTGATCATTATTCTTCTCTTAACCAAATAATGAAATTCATTTGCCAATACCTTGAACTTAACCATTATTGAGAAATTGGCTGAACCTAAACATTCAATTCCAGCCTCTCTGACTTTATGTAGGATATGATCATTGACAGTACGGAATCATAAAATATCAGTGCTTATTTTTATGAATACCATTTTGTAAGAAGCTGGAAAATGTTATTTGTTTGAAATTTTTCATGCTTCTATCTATACCATTTGAAGCCCCTTACACATATTTAGGTATTTGTAATTTGATAAAAACACAGACTGAAGTTGGGTTTCTAAGCTGCCTTTATTCTGACAAAGGGGACAAAAAAATAAATAAAACAGTAGAGGAGGTTGGTATTGCTATTACATGTTGAGTGTTGTTATTCTGGTAAATGTCTTATTTTAGAAATTAAATGCTGCTTCAAGCTTCACAGCTCACCAATGTTTTCCCCTGTGAATGAAAGAGGGCAATTACAACTTGTTATTAAAGCAGTCTGAGTGTCTGCATCAACCCTGCTTTTTAACAGTCACTGACACAGGTCAAAGATTCTAGTGGCAAATGCATGTTAGTGGTGTCTGCTTCTTAGTTATACTGCCCTAGATATGGAATGAAAGGAGCAACCCAGACGCAATAGACTATGACAGAATCTCAAGTCAGACAACCACCTTATTCCATAATGTGAGTCTGTCATCTACGATGGTCCTTGATGTTTCTTTCATAAGGACCCTCTGATTTCATTGCAGCCTGTAAGCCTTTGAGAATAAGAGTATTAGGATGTGAGCTATTCAGGATCCAGGAAGATGTGCATGGAAGATGAAACACTTCAATTTCACAAGACTCTGAGTCTGGGTTTGTCAGCAGTGCAGGTGCAGATCAAGTTGAGATGAATTAACAGCCATGTAAAGAAACAGAGAAGGACAAGCATCCTGCCTGCCTCAACAGTTTGCCTTTACAATATCTGACAACATTTTTTAATGCACCCTTTTAAATATTATACAACCACTACTCTGTACTTGGTTAACTATTTACAAGTTTTATGTACAAATCCAGTGTTTTACTACTAAACAATAAAGACTGTATGCATTTTTTAAGAACCCATATTTGAAGTGCTGCCTGAGTAGTAACTCTGAATATTTGTTCGATTTGCTTTTGTTTAGACAGGCTTCACTCTTTGTGCCTGGCTTCTTTGCTCTGTGTTCTGCAGAGCATCAGTTCTATGATGATCCTCCAGGCACAAAAATCTTTCTTCATGTTTCTGCTTTCTCTGTTCATTTCCTAACATGCTCTTCAGGCCCTTTTTCTATGGTTCTCTTCCTCTGATGACCTTTATTTTGGATTTACCCCTAAAGGGAAGGTTTTCATTGTTGGTAATAGATAGAACAGGCATGGCATAGTGAGGATTATCTTTGAGAGGTATCATAATGGCCTGTTTTTGGATTTATTTTTCAAAATTTAAACTAATTCAATAGTATCTATAAATTATTTGCTTTAAGAAGAACTAAACATAATTTTAAATATATAGTGGATAGTAAAAGATCACAATACATTCATGACTTATACTCTAACATTCTGATATTTGTTATATATGTATGAATATGTTCATATTTTAGCTCAGATCATCATATTATTAATAAAATTACAATTCATTCTTAAATACTTTGAGAACTATAACAATAAAATTATGTTCATAAGTAGTAATATTACTGAGACCCACATTTTAAAATAATTCCTGAAACATATCTGAATAAATTCATAATGTTTTTTTTTGATATTTTCCAAATTATATTTTTAGGTGACTTGCCATGTCATCTATTTCTTATATCTCCTTCAATGACTTAGTTTGAAGAGGTTATGTTTGAAGAGCATGTTTTTATTAATGTGTGCTTGCTTTCTAGTATTATTAAACTTAATTTTTTTTATGTTGTTTCTAAGTATTGTAGTTCCTGTTCATAATATTTTATATTATACCATCTTTCAATGTTAAAAGTATTTTTTGAAGGTAAAACCTAATTTTTTATGGTTATTTTTTATTTAAAATAGATTTTAAATATATATAATACTGCTCCCCCTCGGTTCCCTTCTCCCTGTCTCTCTCAGTTCTCCCTCAACCTCCCCAGAACAACCCTCCCATCCATTTCCCAAGGAGTCCCAAGGTGGTCAGTGGAGTCTGGTATATCCAGTTGATGTAGGTGTGAGTCCTTCATCCTGCTATTAAGATTGGGTTAGGTGTTCCTCTGTAGGGAATGAGATCCAAGATGCCAGTTTATACACAGGAACATAATCTGAACCTACTCCAAGAGGCTCCACAAACTGCCCACGCCATTTGAGAGTCATCTATCTTTGAAGGGTTTAGTTCCTTTCTCTGAAGCTTCCTCGGCTATTTTTTCTTATTCATTGTGTTCCCTATAGCTTTCAGTCAGCTGTCTCTGTGGGTTTTCTCCTCATGATCCTGAACCTTGCTCATACACATTCCCCCACCCTTCAGCTGGAACAGAAGCTCAGCTGGTGCTCAGTGATGTATTTCTGCTTCTGCCTCTCTCCATTGCTGGACGAAGGTTCTGTAATGACATTTAGGGTGGTCATTCATTTGATTATAGGGAAAATCCTGTTTAGGCATCCCCTCCACTATTGGTTGGAGTTCTAGCCAGGAACACCTTGTAGGTTCTTGGAGGTTTTCTTAGCACCCAGTCTCTTTCCAGTCCCACAGTGGGTTTCTCTATCAAGGTATCCATCTCTTTTATTCCTCCCTCCTCTCATTCAACCATCTCCCTTTCTCATGATTTGTTCCCTACTCTTCTTGTATAATTACAATTTACTCAGGAGATCTTCTTTATTTCACCTTCCAAGGGGGATCACTGGATGTCTCTCTTAAGTTCCTTCTGTTACCAAGCTGTACAGGGGTTGTAGTTTGCAGGATATTCTATATTTTTTGTCCAAAATCCACTTATGAGTGAGTACAAACTATGTCTATTTTTCTGGGCCTATGTTATCTAACTCAGATTGATACTCTCCAAATCTAACCATTTACCTGCAAATTTGAGGATGTCATTTTTTTAACTGCTGAATTGTACTCCATTGTATAGAAGTACCACAATTTGTTAATACATTCTTCATTTGAGGGGCATCTAGGTTATTTACAGGTTCTTGATACTATGAATAATGTTGCTATGAACATAGTTGATCTTATTCCCTTGGGGTAAGAATGTGAGTTTTTTTTTTTTTTTTTTTTTTTTTTTTTTTTTTTTTTTTTTTTTTTTTTTTTTGTATATGCCCAATAGTGGTATTGCTAGATCACTGGGAAAAAATGTTTTCCAGTTTTCTGAGGAACCACCATACTGCTTTCCAAAGTGGCTGTACAAGTTTATACTCCCGCCAGAAATAGAGGAGTGTTCCCCTTACTCCAAATTCTCTCTCTCATAGGCTGCCATCTGTGTTTTTGATCTTAACCATTCTGACTAAGCTGGTATCTCTAAGTTGTTTGGATCTTTAAAATATGACATTAATGTTCTTTTTCCAGAGAACAATAGCTTCTCAGAAAAGGATCACTGAAACTGGCCTAAAACCTGTTAGGTAAAATCCATCGAAAAGTGTGTGTGTGTGTGTGTTTCTAAAAATGAGATTATTTTTAAACCATAGTGTTTAGAAGTAAAATTATTCAGAAAAGCAGATATAAACCTTTCAGTTCAACTTAGCTTTCTGGTATGAAGAAGTTAAATCTTAGTTTATAGCTTCTTTTTTCAAGATTACCTTTTTATGTATAACTAAAAAATAAATAAGAACAAGAGCAAACCCTTGTTACAATAAGATTTTCAGGGCCCTGATCAGCCAGAGGTCCAGACCCACATACTTGCAGTCCTAGGCCACCTGCCACTGCTTAGCCCCCCCCCCCCCAATGACTCAGATGCTTATATTAACTTCATGCTGTTTGCCCTATGGCTCAGGCACATTGCTAGCTATTTCTCGGTCTTAACTCAACCTGTTTTCATTAATCTGTCTGCCAAGTGGCCCATGGCTCACCTGTGTTCCTTACATGTTGTTCCTTTGGGCTTCTGGCTTGGTCTGTCTCTGACTCCACCCTCCTCCTTCTCATTCTGATTCCCTACCTACTTCTTCTATGGTGCCTGTCATGGGACAAAACAGCTCCTTTATTTAAAGATTAATATTCACAGCATACAGAAAGGCATTTCCATATCAAACTCCCAAAGAAACAAGCTCCTCTTCTCACTTGATATTTGTTGGGTATTGCAACATGTTCAAATTTGTCACTTGGTCAACATTAATTTGCTTTTTGGTCAACATTATTTTCTTTAGGTTTGTGATATTAACCAGTATTTTCATAATCTGCATTGAATGATGTTTTCCTTTGTTACATAGCAATGTAGACCTTATATAAACTCTCTTTAAACATTTTCTTAGAATTAAGTCCCAAATCTCACCTCTATTTTAGCATGAACATTATATTATGCAATAGTGTTTCCCATGTTAGCTATCTTAAATTTGTTTCTCTCTCTCCCTCTTTCTCCCTTTCTCTGTCCCTCCCCTCTCTCTCCTCTCTTTCTCTCATTCATCTGTCAAGTATCTCTTTGAACTATCAATCATATACCTATATATCTATTATCTATAATCTTCAATTGATCATCTCTCTATCTACTACCTATCCTCATACTAACAACTTATTTTTTCTTAAAATAGTGATTAAGCAGAGACACAATTGGATTTTGTAAAATTACTTTAAATTAACCCAAAGGATTAGACAACACTGGCCATTTAAAAATAATAACATGGCACACTACCTAGGACCTAGGCACTAGGGCACAACCTATGCTTCTCCACCCTCACCCATTGGGCTGCCCCAGTGGCAGGCCAGCAGGGAAGACTTCTGGGAGCAGGCATCTTAAGCAGCCTCCCCATTAGACCTTGTAATCTACAAGTCCCACTTCCTCTCCCAAACCCACCCATCTCCCTTGCAACCTCAGCAGCTCCCTGAGACAGAGTCCATCAACTCCTACAGGACCAGGAGTGGCTCCCTGGGCCACAAAATTCTTCAGCATCTATTGGACCAAAAGTTCTAATTGGACCAAGTGAGACTTCTTAAGTCACAGAGTCTACCAGCTCCGACTGTACAAAGAGTGCCACACAGATCAAGTGTTGCTCCCTAAGATGCAGCCACAGCCAGAACAAATAGGACCAAGGACATCTCCCTGAGACACAGACACTACTTGCACCAATAGGTGTTGTAGTGGGTTCTCGGGTCCCGGGCGGCCGAGACCCACAGACCCGCCGCCCAAGCACGCTTAGCTGCCCAGCTGCCCAGGCCCCCCAAAAATGACTCAGATGCTTATATTAACTTCATGCTGTTTGGCCTATGGCTCAGGCACATTGCTAGCTAGCTCTTATATCTTAACTCAACCCATTTTTATTAATCTGTCGGCCATGTGGCCCATGGCTCACCCGTGCTCCTTATATGTTTCTTCTTGGGCAGCTGGCTCGATCTGTCTCTGACTCCACCCTGCTTCTCCTACCTATGCTTTGATTTCTCTTCCTACTTCTTCTATGGTGCCTGCCATGGCCCAAAACAGCTCCTTTATTTAAAGATTGAGATTCACAGCATACATAAACGCATTCCCACATCACTTCCCCCTTTCTGTCTAACCAAAAAGGAAGGTTTCAATTTTAACATAGCAAAATTAGATATAACAAAATAGCTATCAAACAAGAATTACAGTTACAATATCTAGTCTATTTGTATTTAGCAAAATTAAAGAAAATACTCTATCATCTATTTTATCTTTATGAATCTAAAGTTTTATATCCAATATACCTTTCAAATGACTAAGAAAAACTATACCTATAACTATCTAATCTTCAACTACATCAAAGACCACAGAAGGACATATTTACCCAAGTAAACCGGAAGAGCAAGCGACTTCTAAAAGTTTGAAAGGACAGAGATGATACTTGTCTGCCTGGACAGTCACCCAAAGTTCCTTTATAAAGTTGGGGCATCCATCTTCAGCCTATAGGCCCAGAGTCTCTTTTCATTTCAGTGAAGTAAGAAATCTGCTCTGCTCATTCTGGCAGAGTTCATCAGTTGCTTCTACTCCAGTCCTGAAGAATGTCTGACAATTTTCTCTGCAAAGCAGGAACCTGAATGACCATTTAGGCTTGTTCTGCCAAAGTTCAGAGGTTATCTTTCTATGGAATATGCACATCCAGTTTAAACAACATACTGTCAAGCAGTCAATATAAGAAGAACAGGTCCTTGTCTAGTGGCTAACCATTGCCACAAAGAGAGTAGACTCCATATGGAGTTTCTTCAATGCCCATTTTTTTGTTGAAGTAAATTAATGCTGCCAGGAGCAGACCTATCTCACCATCCAGAAAAGTCTAAGCTCTTAAAACATTTTAAATGCCATATTCTGTAGGTCTTAGAAGTATTTGAAGATTACCTACCTAATTGAAATATATCTTTGTATATCTAAAAATCTTAACTAACCTAACTATAAGTTTAATTATCAAAGGTGACTATTAACCTTCATTTCTTAATTATACATTATAATTTTAAAACAGTTACATGAACATCATACCTTAAACAAGAATAGAAAAACACATACAGCTTAACAAAATTGACCTTAAGTTTGTATCAATAAACCAAAATCCATACCAATGTAAAACATTTTGAGATTAACAGGTGATTTCCTGATCTAAGTAAATTCAATAATCTAATTTTTTTTAAAAATCATTTATATACCATATCCCCTTTTTCTTCTTAGACCATCAACCATTTATAATGAAAACAAACATTTAGAAACAATATTTGGGGAATTTGGGCATAGTTTTCTATTGCTACTTCCTGCTGATTAAGGGGCGTTGAAAATCTCACGGTTGTTGAGACTGGATCAGTCTGAAGCCCTGAAGCTGATATGGCCATCTCTTCTTATCAGAGATTTTTTCAGGGGGTCTTGGTTGATGAAACCATATTTGCCTGGAAGCAATCCACAGGTTCTCATCTTCTGTGGAAACAAAAGCAGAACTCTTCCGAAGCAATAAATCCTTAGACACAAATTTTGAAATCAAAATACCTTTAAAATATACATTTTTGTTTAACTTAGTAGTCTTTGCATTTGCAATCCATTGTCTTTCTGCAGTTAGCTCTTTAACAGTTAAAAAATTAAAAGAAAACACAATAACAACCAAAATCTAGATTTTGTGTCTATTTTCCATCTTTACGTGGCTTATTATATTTTTATTACTCTATTTCTCTCTTTAAAGACTTTTTCTAACCTCTTTTTCTTCTCTCTGAAGCCTATGTACCTTTTACACACATTTTACCCCATTTACAGGTTTTTCTTTTTATCTGAATCTGTTTTATTGTGAATGTGTAATCATCTTCTAACTAGAAGAGCCTTTTAAAATACTCTCACTCTCTTGCAACATAGTTTTTATGGATATCGCTGAGTCAGTAAGTTCTCTTAAAGGGACCGCGTCTGTTTGTGGCCAGCAAACAGAGCAGACCCCAGAGAATGCTGCTACTAAGAAACTGTCTTTGTTTCTTTTTTTGTTCAAAATAAACAGAAATCTAAAATCAATCACATGCTACTGTGTCTTCTGTGAGATTTCAGGAACCCGCCTGATTGCAGCTTACACTGCCTTCCGTCAGTCCGCCCGGCGTCATTTTGAATGTGACCCAGATGCCATGCTTTCTTTGTACAAAGACCTACTTCGTATACACAATTTGGAAGCTGCCTTTGCTCAGTTTCTGCGATCTAGAACTCTTTTTAATCTTTCTCAGGCTTTAAGTGGATAATTGCCCCACGTTGGATGCGCCATCTGTAGTAGTGGGGTTCTCTGGTCCCGGGCAGCCAGAGATCCAGACCCACAGACCTGCCGCCCGAGTGCCTGCCATGGCCCAAAACAGCTCGTTTATTTAAAGATTGAGATTCACAGCATACAGAAAGACATTCCCACATCAAATAGGAGGAAGAGATGGGTAGACTTCAGTGCAAGAATACATGCAAAAACATAAAACGCAATATGGCACCACTAGAATGTATCAGTTCTACAACAGCAATACCTGAACATCATAATGAAGAAGAAGCAGAAGAAATTGCCTTTAAAAATCACTTTATGAAGATGATAGATGTTTTTAAAATGGTTTCAAAAAATAACCTTAAGAAATTGAGAAAAAGACAAACAAGAAATTCGAAGAAATCAACAAATCTTTTAAAGAAAACAAAGTAAAAGCTATCAAACAGGTAAACAGGTGAAGGGAAGGAAATAATTCAAGACTTGATAATTGAAATAGAAACAATAAAGAAAAAAACTGAGGGAAAGCTGGAGATGGAAAATATGAGTAAACAAACAAAAGCTAGAGATGCAAGCATAACTAACAGAATGAAAGAAATATGAGAATATCTGGTGTGAAAGATACAATAGTGGAAATAGATACATCAGTCAAAGAAAACACTAAAGCCAAAAACGTCACACAAAACATCCAGAAAATCAAAAACACCATAAAAGACCAACTCTAAGAATAATAGGAATAAAACAAGGAGAATTACAGCTTAAAGGCACAGAAAACATATTCATAAAAATCATAGAAGAAAACCTTTCCAATCTAAAGAAGGAAATACTTATGAATATACACCTTACAAAACACCAAATAGACTAAACCACCCACAAAGGCTGCTCACCACAAAATAATCAAACCGCTAAACATATAGAATAAAGAAAGAATATTAATAGCTGCAAAGGAAAAAGGCCAAGTAACTTATAAAGGTAGACTCATCAGAATAACACTAGACTTCCCAATGGAGACTATAAAAGCCAGAAGGTCTTAGACAGGTGTTATACAAATACTAAGAACCATGGATGCCAGCCCAGACTATTATATTCAGCAAAACTCTCAATCACCATAAACAAAGCAAACAAGAAATTTAACAACAAAACCAGATTTAAAAAATACCTATTCACAAATTCAGGCCTACAGAAAGCGTTAGAAAGAAAACTCCAACCTGAAGAAGTTAGATGCACCTAGGAAAACACAAGCAATAAATAATCCCACACTAGGAAATCCTAAAGAAGTGAAATACACCACACACACACACACACACACACACACACACACACACACACACACACATACACACACACACACATACACACACACACACACACACACACACACACACACACACACACACCAAAATTAACAGGAATTAACAAACACTGCTCATTAATGTTCCTTAAAATCAATGGACTCAATTCCCCTATAAAAAGTCACAGGCTAACAGAATTGATACAAAACCGGGATCCAGACTTCTGCTCATACAAGAAACACACCTCAACTTCAAAGACAGACAAGGTTCAGAGTAAAGGGTTGGGAAAAGACTTTCCAATCAAATGAACTCAAGAAGCAAGTTGGGTAGCTATCCTAATATCTAACAAAAATAGACTTCAAACTAAATTCAGTAAAACTTGATCTAAAAGGTCATTATATATTCATCTCAGGAAAAATCTATCAAGATGAAATCTCAATTCTGAACATTTATGCCCTTAGTACAAGGGCACCCACATATGTAAAAGAAGCATACTACATCTTAAACATTACTAAAGCTTAAACCTTACCTCAAACCCCACACAATAATAGTGGAGTATTTCAAAGCCTCACTCACACAATGGGCAAGTCGGCCAGACAGAAAGTTATTAGAGAAGTGAGGTATTTAACAGATGGTATGATCAAAAGGTCTTAATATATATATGCAAAACATTCTGCCCAAACACAGAAGAATATACCTTATTCTCAGCACCCAATGTAAGCTTCTATAAATTTGACCAAATATTCAGTTATAAATTAAATAGTATCAGAAACAAAACATTGTAATAACCCTGTGTAGCCTATGAGAACACCAGGGCTTAGCATTTAATAATAAAACCTACAGAAAGCCTACAAACTCATGGAAATCAAATAACTCCCAACTATACCAAATATGGGTCAAGGAATAAATAAATAAATAAATCAAAGACTTCCTATAATTCAATGAAATTGAATCCATAACGTACCCGACTTATGGGACACAATGAAGGCAGTGCTAAAAGGAAAGTTCATAGCAGTAAATGCCCACATAAAGAATTTGGAGAACTTAAATGAGCAACTTAACAGCACACCTGAAAGATCTAGAACAATTAGAAGCAAACTCCCCCAAGAGGAGTAAATGGCAGGAAATAAACTCAAGACTGAAGTAAATAGAATTGAAACTAAAAGAATAATACAAAAAATCAATGAAACAATGAGCTGGTTCTTTGAGAAAACCAACAAGGGAGACAAACCCTTATCCAAACTTACTAAAAGGCAGAGAGGGAATATTCAAATTTAAAAAATCAGAAATGAAAACGGAACAGAAAAATAAACACAAAGGAAATCTAGAGAATCATTAGGTCATTAGGTCATAACTCAAAACCTGAACGCCACAAAATTGAAAAATCTTACCACTTATCAAAATTAAATCAAGACCAGACCAAATACTTAAACAGACTTCTAACCCCTTAGGAAACAGAAGCAGTTATTGAAAATCTCCCAACCAAAAACAGCTCAGAGGTAAATTCATAGCAGAATTCTACCAGAATTTTAAAGAACTAGCACCATACTCCTCAAATTGTTACACACAATAAAAACAGAAGTAACATTGCCATTTTTTTAAAAATGAGGTTGCAGTCACTCTGATAGCAAAACTACGTAAAGATGTGACAAAGAAAGAGCATTACAGATCAGTGTCTCTCGTTGAAAAATACTCAATTAACTACTGGCAAACCAAATTCAAGAACACATCAAAAAAAAAAAAAATCATCCACCATGATCAAGTAGGCTTCATTCCAGAGATGCAGGGATTGTTCAACATATTAGGAAACCTACAGAGACAGCTAACCAGAACTACTGAATGCTCACTGACTCTAACTGACATTGTAGAATCTGCATGGGACTGAATAGGCTCTCTGAATATGGATGACAAATGTGTGCCTTGGGTTGTTTGTGGGGCCTCTGGCAATGGGACCATAATTTATCCCTAGTGCATGAACTGGCTTTTTGGAACACTTTCTTTAGAGAGGGATACATTGCTTAGCCTTGATACAGGGAAGAGGGTCTTAGTCATGCTTCTATATGATATGCCAGACTTTGTTGACTCCCCATGGGAAGCATTAGTAATTCTGGGTAGTGCATGAGGGGTTGAAGAGGCAGGAAACTGAGGGGTGAATTGAAGGAAGGTAGAAAGGGGAATAGCAGTTGGTATGTAAAATGAAAAAAAAAATTAAATTAAAAAAGAAAACAATACTAAGAATTAAAAATAAAAATAAGAACATGTTCTTAATATGTGGCTTAATATGTAATAAATATATTTAATATATTTATTTGCAATATTGAAAATTCAGAGTACTATATTTGTTCTATTTTGCTTAGAGCTTTGGCCTTTTCATATGGTCCCACATTTATTGGATGCGTAGTGCCTGGATATTCTTAGATTTAGCATTTTCTTTGCATGAGCCCTCCATTTCTGCTCTCTTGCCCTCAAGACATGAAATTCTTTCTTCTGTGTCTTATCATCTATTGGTGCTGTAGTGTATCTTTCTACTTTCAATACAAAATTACAGTATGTTGATGCAGATTTGGTCTTCAATTTTAATATCTAGAAATTTGCCAAGATTCCCTTACTTAAAGCATTAAGAATTACCATGACCCCTACTTTTAGGCTAGTCTGGTTGTTCAGTGAGCTCTTGGGTTCTGACTGTCTCTTTCACCAAGTGGTTTATAGGGACACCTATATTAGGATACCATTGCTGACATCATAGCTGCTCTTAAAAACACAACTATTTCATAAATTTATGTATTTTAGTTTAAAATACTTAATAGTATTATTTTTTAGCTCTTTCTGCCTTTTATTCTATGCCAAAATTTGCTCACATTTTTACATTAATTTGTGTGAGTTAAATACCGTGTTGATCCTTATTTTTATCTTGTTAATATGTCTATCATTGATTATTTTGTTTATTGTGGCAGTATAGTACAGGCACAATATACTAAAATAATCTATGTGAAACAGCAGGACACATTTCATCTTCATACTTCAGTTTTATATTATGATTTTTTTATTTAAAAATATTTGAAGCAATATATTTTGTTCATGTTTTTCTCCCTCTTTTAACTCATCCCAGTTCCTGACAACGCCCTACCCATCCATCATATTTTTTTTATCTCTTTCTCTCTACTCTCTCCTTGCAAAACAAAACAAAGAAGTGAGGTTCCAGAAAATAGGATGAAATGAAGATTTTTCCTGCACTCTTCCAAGTACTTTTTCTCCTTTCCCTATTGCCTCAGAAACCGTCACTGGGTACATGTATTCCAAAGGAAAGATTTTGATTTGTTTTTACTCTCTTTGTGCTTAGTACATTCATTTAGAACTAGCTTATGCCAGTGATTTTTCCTTCTTTGAATTTAATAAAAGTCATAGCAAATTATCATTTATTTCATGCTATATCTAGTCTCATAAATTTCTTTCAGTTTACAGTTTTTCCTTAAGAATGATGCTAGTAATTATATTTCTTTCATCCTACTGACTCACTGTTGTCTTTGTGCTACTTATCCAAGGTAAGAAACTTTAAAACTTATTTTTGTAATTATCTCATCAAGATCAATTTATGCTTTTACTAATGGACCTTGTAGCATTGACTGAGTTCTCTTCGTAACTAAGACTAGTTATAATCATGACTGCAGTGGGATTGTGTTCTGTTCCACTGTAGATAATTGTCCCACCTACTTGGTTTAGTAGCCAAACTCCGGCTTAAGGCAGACAGGAAGTGTGGGTGGGACTAACACACTAAGAAAACTCTGTCAACAGGTAGAGCATAGCAGAGATGCCAGAAAAGTCAGCAGATGCAGAGGATAACTATGCTGCTCTGAGAAAAGGTACTGAGCCACATGGCTGAGCAAGATAAGGATAATGGGCTAGTTCAAGAAATAAGAGTTAGCAAGTTTTATGACTGAGCCTTAGGCCAACCAGCATAAGATTAATACAAGCATCGTGTGATTATTTGGGCCTAAGCAGCAGTGGCACTGAGAGTGGGTCCAAACTTAATACTACACATGACTCTTTTAAATTTAAAAAAATTTTTATTTAAAAAGGTTTTTCCCATACTCCCACTGCTCTGCCTCCCTCTCATCCTCCCAGTCCTCCCTCAGCCTCCCTGACCCCATTTCTCCATCCATTCCCCCGGGAGGGCAAGGACTCCCAAGGTGAGTCAGTTTAGTCTGGCATATCCAATAGAGGTAGGTTCCAGTCCTTCCCTTCCAGTATCAAGACTGAGGGAGGTGTCCCTCTGTAGGGAATGGGTTCTAAGAAGCCAGTTCATGTACCAAGAATAAACTCTGGTCCAACTGCAAGAGGTTCCATAAGCTGTCCACGTCATTTGACTACTATCTACATTTGGAGGGGAGGGTTTCTCAGCTGTCATTTCAGAGTCAGTGAGCTCTCAAGAGCTTGGGTCAGCTGTCTGTGAGTTTCCTCCTCAGATCCTGATCCCTTTGCTCATATACTCTCTCCTGTCTCTCTTCAGCTGTACCAGGAGCTCGATCCTTCGCTTAGCTGTGGATCTCTGCTTCTGCCTCCATTAGTTGCAGGATGAAGATTCTATAGGGGCAATTAGGGTGTTCATTCCTTTGATAATAGGAGAAGCTTGTTTAGGTACCTTCTCCACTATTGCTTGCAGTTTTAGAGGGGGTCATTTTGTGGGTACTTGGGTTTTTCCCTAGCACCAGGTTTCTCTCTAACCCTGCAATCTCCCTCTCTGTTCCTCCCTCCACTCTACCATTCCATTTTCACATGATCTATTCCAACCTCCCTTTGCTCCCTCCCCCATATAATCCCAATTTACTCAGGAGATCTCTATTTCCCCCTTATTAATTGCTTTTTGACTGAATTTAGTTTGAAGTCTATTTTGTTAGATATTAGGATAGCTACCCAACTTGCTTCTTGAGTTCATTTGACTGGAAAGTCTTTTCCCAACCCTTTGCTCTGAGCCAGTGTCTGTCTTTGAAGTTGAGGTGTGTTTCTTGTAGGCAGCATAAGGATGGAATTTGTTTTCATATCCATTGTGTTAGCCTGTTACTTTTTATAGGTGAATTGAGTCCATTGATATTAAGGAACATTAATGACCAACGATTGTTCATTTCTGTTATTTTTTTGGTGGTAGCATATGTGTGTTTCCCTTCTTTGGGGTTTGCTTCTGTGGAATTATCTATTTTTTTGTGGCTTTGTGAGCATATCTAACTTCCTTAGGTTGGAGTTTTCCTTCTAGTGCTTTCTGTGGGGCTAGATTTGTGGATAAATATTGTTTAAATCTAGTTTTGTTATGAAATATCTTTTATACTCCATCTACTGTTGTTTACCTAGATACAATAATCTGGGCTGGCACCCATGGTCTCTTAGTGTCCTTATAACATCTGTCGAGGTCTTTTTAGCTTTTATAGTCTCCATTGAGAAGTCAGGTATCATTCTGATGGATCTGCCTTTGTAAGCTACTTGACTTTTTTCCTTTGCAGCTATTAATATTTTTTCTTAATTATATGTGTTTATTGTTTTGATCATTATGTGGTAAGCAGACTCTTTTGGGAGTGTCTAGTCTATTTCCTGTTCTGTAAGCTTCTTGTATCTTCATAGGCATGTTATTTTGGGACAATTTTCTTCTATGATTTTGTTGAATATATTTTCTGTGTCTTTGAGCTGGTATCTTCTCTTTCTTCTATTGTTATTATTCTTATGTTTGATCTTTTCATGGTGTCCCAGATTTCCTGGACATTTTGTCATGATTTTTTTTTTTAATTTGGAGTTTTCTTTGATTGACAAATCTCTTTCCTCTATTGTGTCTTTTACACTAGAGATTCTCCCATGTATGCCTTGCTTTCTGTTAGTTATGCTTGCATCTGTAGTCTGTTCATTTACTCAGATTTTTTTTTTCCAGAATTCCCTGGATTTGTGTTTTCTTTATTGCTTTTATTTCAGTTTTTAAGTCTTGCCCTGTTTACTTAATCTGTTTGATTGCTTTATTTTTATTTCCCTTGGTGCAATTGGAGCTCTTTGAGAAATCAAAGGCGGTAGAGTTTGTGTCTCAGGAAGCAGTTGAGCTCTTTAGCTGAAACTCTTCTGAAGGAGCTCTCCAGAATCTGTATCTCAGGAAGCCACTCTTGTGAAGGGGCTCTCTAGAGGCTGAGTCTCACAAAGCAGATCTTGTACAGGAGCTTTTCAGAGGCTGCATTGCAGGAACCAGCTGGAGCTCTTCTCCTGTGGTTTTCTTAAGGCTGTTTTAGGAAGCTGGTAAGGTTGGGGGATGTCTGGATTGGGGGAATGGATTGAGGATTATGTCATAGACAGTATAATAAGGAGTGTTGATAGTCAGGCTTGTATGAAGGGGTCCTGCTTGCTTGTCTGCAGCTGGAGTTCTTATGATGTTTCCCTGAGGCTGTGTTTCTGGAAGCAGCTCTTTTGTTTGGGCTCTCTAGAGGCTATGTCTAAAATATTTTTAATTATTTGAACATTTTATGTTATGTATTTTGAACAGATTTACCTCTCTCTCTCAATCTCTCTTTTTGATTCACTTAGCATCCTTATTTTTCTCAAGCTCATCAAGTCTGATTTGTGCTGCCTATATATTATTGAGTTTATGGCCATCCACTGGACTGTGAGGCCCCATCCTTAAAGAAAACTAACTTTCCATTTACTAGTAGCTATCAAATGCCAGCTGTTCCTTAAGAGTGGAATTTGGTGCCCACCTCTACTATTCATGCTAGAATTTTCTTACATGTGCATAAACAGTTCTGTACATATTATACCTTTGTGAGGTAATTTGTACAACTGTCCTGTTGTGTCTGGAAAACTGTTTTGTTGTAGTTATCTATCACCTCTGGCTCTTGAAAGTATTCAGACCGCTCTTCTGTACTGATACCTGAGCCTCAAAGGATGGGTTATTATATATATGTTCATTAAAAGCCGAGAGATTTTCTATCTTTGTTCTCATTTTGCAGGTGTCAACTTTTCCATTATTTCTATTATGATAATTCTGTTACACACCATCATCTTTTTTGAGAAAAG
The DNA here is from genome assembly GCA_033318265.1 of Phyllotis vaccarum. Classification (NCBI taxonomy): domain Eukaryota; kingdom Metazoa; phylum Chordata; class Mammalia; order Rodentia; family Cricetidae; genus Phyllotis; species Phyllotis vaccarum. The sequence goes on from JARWLC010000001.1 coordinate 11,257,454, forward strand.
TCTTGTTATTTTTATTTTACGTGTACATGTAAGCATATTATGGGTATTCGTCATATGCTTGGTGTCTGTCAAACTGCAAGAGGTCACTGTATCTCTTGGAACTGGAATTAAGAAAGGTCATATCCTTCATCATGTGGATGTTAGGATGGAACCCTGAGTCCTCTGAAAAATCAACAGATTGGGCCATCACTCTAGTCCTGTTTATTCCTTCTTTTAAAGGTCTCTCTCTCCTCTCTGTGTATACATGTTTATATGTGTACAGATGTTCCAAATCACTTCTATCTTTTTAAACTGAACTGTGTGCTCACTAATTTAATTATATTTACTGACTTGAAAAACTTCATAGTTTCTCCTATCTCTGCCTATTCAGTTCTAAGGTTATGGAGTGTGCTGTCTCACCTAGCTTTTTATGTAAATCCTGGAGATCCAAATAAGTTCCTCATGTTTACATGGCAAGCACCGTATTAACAGAGCCATACGCCCATATTCATCATTTTCTTGTTTAGCCTCACCTCTTTACCTGATTAGCCACTGCTGTAGAATAGAGAGATAAGCCCTATCCACAATTACAATTGATCTTCAAGGGATGTCATTAACTAGGGAAATATGTAGGAGGTGTTTATATTATGAAGTTGGAGCTCTCAAGCAAGATATTAGTGCCTTAGTAGTAAAAATGATACGAATGCCCATTTGCATCATTTCCACTGTCACTTGTGTGAGCATTTGAAAAGAGGACTATAAAAAATGAGAATATAATATTCCCATTGTTGTCATAAACCAATCAGGATATAAACTGGATCTTGGAGTTCTGGGTCACCTTATTTAGCATATTACTTTCCAGTTCCATCCAATGACTTGTAAATTTAATAATTTTAATTTTCATTGCAGTTAAATAATTTCCATTGTGAATAAGCACCACATTTTTACTATTCATGCATCAGATGATGGGCAACTGGTCTATTTCCATGTCTCAGATATTGTGAATAAAGCAACTATAAACACCAATGATCATAGGTCTCTGTGGTAGAATGCAATGCGTTGAATATATAACCGGGTGCATCATAACAAGGTGTTATGTAGACCTGATCCTTGTATTTCAATGAGGTATCACAATGCCTTCCATAGCAGAAGTACCAATTTGAATTCCTCCAAATAGCTGAGCTTTTCTAGTTCACAATATTTTTGCTAGTATGTGTTGTCCTTTATTTTTCTTAATCTTAGCCATTCTAAGATGAAAATATCAACATAGTTTTAGTTTATATTTTCAAGATGGCTAAGCATGGTGAAACTTCTAAAAAAATCTTTAACAATTTGTACATCTCCTGAGTGTTCTTTGTTCTGTTTTGTTCTTCTTTCAATTTTCATTCTACTTTTTAATTGCTTTGTTTTCTTTCTTTTTTTCTTTCTTCCCTCCTTCCTTCCTTCCTTCCTTCATTCCTTTCTTTCTTTCTTTCTTTTTTCTTTCCTTCTTTGTGAGTCTTTTTATACTCTAGACACCAATTCTCTGTAAGATGTCTAACTGGTAAAGATTTTTTCCCATTGTGTAGGCTGCTTCTTAAATTGATTGATTAACATTTTACTTTGTAATACAGACTTTTTCTTTCAAGATGTATCTCTTTTGGTCCTATTTTCTGGGAAAACAGATTGTGGCCAGTACCAAGTGGATTATGAGTTTACTTATTTAATTTTTTTAGAGGGAATGAACTTTGTTGATAGATTTGGCAGGAGTTATAAGTCTCAAAGAATTAATAACAATATTATTTTATAAAAATAAAATCAGAATTTTAAGGTCAGAATAGAATTTAAATACAATAAAAACTCAACCAGTAACACAAACTACAAAAAATTGTTCAGGCATACCTCCAGCCCCTTCAATAAGTTTTGAAAAGTTTTGTTCTTTTTAACATCGGCAGTCTTCCTTGCCCTCTTATCTCCCCAACCTTTCTTCTTATAGTCTGGAATTCATACTAGATTCTCAATGCACACATTGAAATATATTAATTTTACCAAGTTTCATCTAGAAGGAAAGTATGTGTAGTGTGGATAATGTATGTAATCAAGTTTTTTGTAATGGAATAGAAGGCAAGTGTGCATGTATGTTTAAAAATAATAATCCAAACACATCATATTTAAATACTTTTATGCCCTTATCTATCTATCTATCTATCTATCTATCTATCTATCTATCTATCTATCTATCTATCTATCATCTATCTATCTTAATCTATCTTATATATTCTTTTCATTATCTACTAAGGCAAATTGTTTTGCACAAATCAGTTAATTTCACTCATTGGATACTTTGCATTTTAAAACATGACATATAAAATTTTTGGCAAGAATGGCGTTGCTTTGGACATCTCAGTAACTGTGCTACATCTAAAGTACATCTAAGAGAAGGAAAGGAGTAAGTAGTGTTCCTTCATAGCATCCTCAGCCCTCCCATCTCCCCCCTCCCATCTCTCTCCCCTCCCAGCTCCCTTGTTTTCTTCCTCCTTATATCTTAGATAGCTCCCATAGTAATTTGGTAATATCAGGATTTGATAGTATTTTTCAAATCATCTCCCCCCTCCCATCTCTCTCCCCTCCCAGCTCCCTTGTTTTCTTCCTCCTTATATCTTAGATAGCTCCCATAGTAATTTGGTAATATCAGGATTTGATAGTATTTTTCAAATCCACCAACCAAACAGCTCTGTTTGTTTAGAGTAGCTCTTATATAGGTGAGTGAGAAAACCCTGTTTATTCTGACAATTAGAAGCTGTAGCTAAGACTAGTTCCATTTGAGGTAATTGAACTATACAAATGTTTTATTTGTTCTTTGTCCCAAGTTACTATTTACCTTTATATAGCATTTAAATAATTAATTCAATGTTTCATTTTTTTTAAGAGAGAAACATCTAATTTCTATGGGCTTGGATATAAATCAGTGGTAGAACATACTCCTCTCATATGTAGGCTCTGGATTTGATCCCAACACATTAAAAAAACAAAAAACAAAACGACAATATGAATTTCCCCTGCATATTACAGACCATCAGGTTGAGGGATAAGCAGCCCCTTCAAAGGCTTCATGTGAAGCTTTTTAATGTTTCCTGTATCACACATTATGAAGACAAAATAACTGTTGGAATATAACTAACACTGGCTGTTGAATAAATTTTTATCATTGGCCCAAGGAAATGAGATGACATAAAAATCCCGTCCATGGGATAAACATTTTCATCATTAATAGAAAACTTTCACTTTTATAGACAGCTCTGGAAACTTTTAGAATTTCAATGTGCCAACAGATAAGTACATTCTGCTTAAAAGCATCTTCAACATTTTTATTGCCTTGCCATTAGAGTAAATGTGAATGGAGTCTGCAGGATTGTTAGCGGCCATTTGCATGGAGTGTTGAAGTAGTCCCTTGTCTCTTTGACTAATTAGACATGAGTTGTTAGCTCTTTTTATTATTTTTGAAACTGCTCACATTAGAGTAGTAGATTTTGCATAATTCATCTACTCGTACACTTTGGTAAATTCTCTTGGTCCCAACTGGAGTATTGCTCACTGCCAATTTGTAGCTGGTCCATTACTGACTCAAGCTGAATTATCTTATTAAAGACTCTATTTGTTTGAATAATGAAGTTTTTCCATGAAAAACAATTTCTTTGCACTTCAATTATTAACATTTATATTAAAACACTATATTAAATTTTAACCAAAAGAAGTAAACATTATTAAAAATGTACATATTATTGATTTGCAAGCTTGTCTATTATCTTAATAGTAAAGTTTATCAGAGACTGCTAATTTTTAAGTCACTTTGACCAGCATGTACTAGATTTAGAATATATTTTTATGGAACAACTACATTTTATCAACGTAAAGTTTTAGTGTTCATAGCATATAGACTATCCTACCCAATTGAGAGAAACTCTTAAATCCTGGAATCACTTATCTGTGCACAGGTCTAATACACTTGGATTTCATCTAACAGTGTGCTATGTCAAATTAAGGTTATCTGTTTACTTGCTGATATGATAGTATAATTTTCTTCTGTAAAGTAGTAGGTTGTACACAAGCAAACATATCCTATGTTCACTGGAGTATAGGACTCAATTTGTGTTTGTTTATGTGTGTGTGTATGTGTGTGTGTAGTTGTGTGTTGTGTTTGTATTGGTCATCTTGTCTGCATAGTTGGATATAGAAGTTATATATGGCCCACATGGCATGGTAAACTTACATGGTAACGTGTGAATTCATAAAGCATACCGAAGTTAAGAAATTCATTTGCACATGTGACTATACTGTGAGTGGGTTGGAAATCTTCTTTTCTACACAGTTGAATACTGTAGCAGTATTTGATCCACATATCATGGCAAAATAATGTTCTAAAATGTGTGAAATCATAAAACATACTGTAGTCATCTACACTAAAAATTAAAACTGTGTGGAACTCAGCCTAATGGTAGTATCTACATGGAGTGAGTACATACATACTGATGAAATCTAATTTTCTGAACTCTCAGAGGCCTGCATTTTAGAATTATAATCGCTGAATAAATCTGTATTCATTTAAATCAATACTTTTAGCCATAACCTCCCTAAACCAGGTTATTATAATTATGTGCTTATTGCCATTTACCAACCTATAGAATAATTCTGGGTCCTTTTAGACCCTACCAGGAAGCTGTTTCTTACAATTTATGAGATTAGTTGTAAGAAATAAAAACCAAAATCCTTTTTTAAAATTTTATTATTTTTTTTAATAAAAATATCTTTTAAAATACATGTATCTATCCCCCTGCTCACCCTTCCTTCCCTTCTCCTAATCCCTCCCAGTCAGTCAGCCTTCAGCCTCCTCCCTCCCCGCCATCTCATCCCCTCCCACAAAAGGGCAAGATGTCCCAAGGTGGGTCAGTTTATTGTGGCACATCCACTGCAGGCAAATCCGATTTCCTCACTAAATCAAGAGCAGCCACTGGGGAGCCTTCAGAAAAAGGAGCTAGGCCCTCCAAGGGTAGGCAACTGTCTATTAGCATGAACAGTATGTGAGCCTCGAGGGGGGTGGGATCAGACTGTGTTCCTGTGTATGGGCTGACACCTTGGAGCCCCTTCCCTGCAGGAAACCAAAATTCTTAACATTTTATGCTATTGAAGAAAGCTTATGCAACCATGTGATAGTTAAAGCAAGGAACTAAAGTTTGATCTCATGTTTCCACTAAACCGAAATGATATTATAAAGCCAAATAAGTACTTTGAGCACATTTTATTTCTCATTTATTACTTAGCATAGCAGAAACCCCACCAAAAATCAAACAATAACAACAACAACAGAAACCCTTAGGGCTAACCCATGAACAATAAGTAGAATCAAACATAGAAGCCATTGGTGTGCTATGCAGTTATGTGGTGCTAGGGAACATTTCAGTAGAAGTCTCTGAACTTTGCTCCAAAGTCCTTTTTCTAAAGTACACTAAGGTGAACATATAGTCTCTCTCTCTCTGTAAACTAAATGTTTATTCCCTGAATTATTTAAGTGAGTTGCTTATTTTAAAACTTTCTGTTTGGCCCACACTAACTATACAGCTTGAATTTCAAACATGTAAATGCTCCTTTCTTTTAAAAACACGTTAAAGACTCCTAAAACTGGAATTAGGAGGTATCTTTGATTCTTTTCTCTGCTCTTTGTACCCTTATCTTTCTTACTGGGTTGCTTCTTCTAGCCTCGATATGACAATTTGTACCTATTCTTATTGCATCTTGTTATGTAAGCAAGCTGTGTTTGGTTGATATCACTGTCAGGTCTGCTCTTTTCTGAAGGGAAGTGAAGGAGCAGTAGATCTTGAGAATAGGGGAGGGGGCAGTGGGAGGATGGGCTACAGGATGTATTGTATGAGAAAAGAAAGAAGAAAGATAAAAACAATAGCGGAAAAAAAAAACCCAAAACACCTTTTTGGTGGGATATACAAAACACATGTGCAGCAAATATCTCTGAGCTTAACATGATAAAGGGTTCATTGATGTTAATTCATACTGATTCTCAAAGCACTCATTTGTATTGCAATGAAAGGAAAGTTTGGGTGCTTAGTTTTTGAAAATTCAGGTGCAATTAAGAATGACTCAACTTGGGGCTTGGAGAAACTGTAGGAGAACCCTTGAAACATGATGTTCAGAAACAAAAGATGTCGATATTGTTGTAGAGTTCAGTTTTTAGAGAAAAGTTGTCTTTTGGGTGTTTTTTTCCCCATCATACAGTTAGTTAATTGTCCAAGGGCATAACAGTTTTTTTCGGTTCTTCCCATGCTAATTTTGATTTCTCGAGGAAGCTATCATAATCACTGGGGGCATTTCCCCTTCATTTCATGAAACAGTGAGGGTGGGCAATACATCCCATAAGTGACTTCTGGCATCTGGGACACAAACTGATGGGGTCATTGTCCTCACTATTCAGTATGTTGTGAAACCATGCTATGTAAAATGAAAGGCAGCAGACCATTCTGCATGAGGAGATCTTGCTAGAGCTGTGGAAATGGACACTTTTCACCATTTTGCTTAAAGGAAAGTTACAATGGCAAATCGATTCACCATTTACTGTCTGTGAAATACTGTAAAGGCAAAATCAAAATGCTGGTGAGCTGTCCATAATTGTTTTAAGGATGGCTTTTCCAACATCACGTTAGATGATCAGTGTGTGTAGTGTACTATAAATGTCATCCCTTGAAAATTTTTAATAATTAAATATGCATAATTAATGTTCTGATGTATTAAAAATAATTCAAAATACTAATCAAGTATTTATAGCAGTACTGTGAATTAACCAAGATTTTTTTTGCTATTTTCTTTTGATTGTTTCAAGAAAGCTTTTTACATTGTTATTATAGATTGCTCTGTTTTTGTGTTTTATGTTACAAACATTATTTTAGACGTAAGTATTCACATGACAATTGTTATAATCATCTTCTTTTTGATGCTTAACAATATTGAAATTTTCCTTTTTGTTTTTAATTGAAAATAGTTTTTAGTGCGATATAATTGGATTGTGATTATGCCTCCTCCAAGTCCTCTCAGTTCTTTCCTACCACCCCATCCACTCAAATCTACCTTTTCCTTCTCTTTCTCGTTATAAAATAAAGATGCATCCGAGAAAGTAGGGAAAAAAGCTAAAATAAAGTAAACACAAAATTAATGGAATAAGACAATCCAAACAAAGAGACAAAAAATAATCAACAAAAAGCATGTGCATGCATGTGCTTGCACAAATTCTCTCTCTCTCTCTCTCTCTCTCTCTCTCTCTCTCTCTCTCTCTCTCTCTCTCTCTCCTCTCTCTCTCTCTCCTCTCTCTCTCTCTCTCTCTCTCTCTCTCTCTCTCTCTCTCTCTCTCTCTCTCTCTCTCTCTCTCTCTCACACACACACACACACACATTCTCACAAACAAATCCCAAAAACCATAACACCAAAATCTGTAACACATATGCAAGGCTTGTAAGGTTAAAAAATTGCCATGACTGCATTTTGAAACAAAAAACTCCAAAAATGCTATTGAGTTAATTTTGTGTTGGCCATCTACAGTTGAATGAGCATTGCACTTGCCCCAAATAGTGGATTGTATATCCAGCGAGATTATGTTAGAGTAAACCACTTTATTGTAGATGCCTAATGGTTCAAGAATGGAGCCTTGTGTGTACTTTCAGTCTCAGTCCTGTTAGACTCATGTGAGTGCTGTGCACACTGCCACAGTCTCTGTGAGTTTGTATGCACCATGCTTTAAAGGCCTTGTTTCTTTGGTGTCCACCATCTTCTCTGGCTATTACAATTGTTCTGTCACCTATTCCATAGGGTTACTTGTGCCCTTTAAGATGGGATTTGGTGGGGACATTCCATTTATGACTGAGTATTCCAAGGTCTTTACACATTGAATGCAGGTTTTTTTTTTTTTATTGGCTCTCATCTACCAAAAGAAAACACTTCTCTGATGACTGCAGAGCAAGACACTAATCTAACACTATCCCTAGCCCTATAGCAGACTATCTGGTGGAGGTTTTCCTTCCTCAATTCCTCCATTTCCAGAGGACACACATCTTCTCTGTGAACCTAGTCCACCTATCCCCACCCTCTCTATCCCTTTGTTTCATCATCCAATATCTGGAGGTACTAATTCCCTGGGTACCTGCTGGCCACACAGGCCTGGTAAATGAGGAAGAAAGCTTCATTCTACTTCTTGCCCTCCATATTCAATGCCCTGTCTCATTCCCAGCTCTGAAGTAGACTCCTTGCAGGCAATGCCCTATTCTTTCTGACTCCATTTCCAGGGACTCAGCAGATTCTCTTTGTGGACCAGTCTGCCATCCTTACCATAGCTCTTTGTGTCAGCTGTCAAGACTTGGAGATACTGTCTACCTGAGAAGCAACTAGGAATCAGATACATGATCCTCATTTTTTTTTTTTTGTCCTCCATTCCACCTCCCTAGTTTCATCTCTAGTCAGTTCTATAGCAGAATACTTGCAGGAATGTCCACTTGCTGGGGACCTTAAAACTCCACCCCCAACTCTAGCCCATTTCCATATCTTTGTATGAGCACTTAATGCCTAGAAATATGTTCTATCTGAAAGTTCCTATATTATCCAGATCTAACAGGGTCCCAGAAGCACTCCCTACTGAAAAATCCACAGCCACCACATTGATTGTGAACAACAGAAACTCAGAAACAGGAATACAGCCCCCAACATTAATTATATTTACACATATATATATGTGTGTGTGTGCACACGTGTGTGTATATGTGTATGTGTGTATTTATATTAAAATGACCTATTTTAAGAAAAATGTTGTCAAATAATTAAAGGAAAATAATTACAATCATCAAGAAACTTTGATTTCTACACACAACTCACAAGGCCTAAAAGTCAATAATGCTTTCTGAGGAACCACCATACTGCTTTCCAAAGTGGCTGTACAATTTTATATTTCCACTAACAATGGAGGAGTGTTCCCCTGATCTACCTCCTCTCCAACATAGGCTGTCATCTGTGTTTTTTGTAGCTATTCTGCCAGATGTAAGGTCGTATCTCAAGGTTGTTTTGATTTGCATTTCTCTGATGGCTGAAGTGCCTGTTAGCCATTTGCAATTCTTCTGTTGAGAATTCCCTTTTTAAATCTGAACATCATTTTTCAATTGGATTATTTGGGTTTGGGGACGCTAGTTTCTTGAGTTCTCTATATATTTTAGAGATTAGTCCTCTGTCAGATGTAGGGTTGGTGAAGATATTTTCCCATTCTATAGGCTGTTGTTTTGTCTTATTGACCATGTCCTTTGTGTTACAGAAGCTTCTTAGTTTCAGGAAGTTCCATTTATTATTTATTGTTCTTAGTGTCTGTGCTACTTGAACATATTGTCACCTGTGCCAATATGTTCAAGACTATTTCCTACTTTCTTTTCTGTCAAGTTCAGTGAAGCTAGGTTTATGCTGAGGTCTTTGATCCACTTGAATTTGAGTTTTGTGCAGGGTGATAGTAATGGATCTATTTGCATTCGTCTACATATTATCATCCAGTTATACCATCATCATTTGTTGAAGATAATATCTTTTTTTCCATTGTATATTTTTGCCTTCTTTGTCAAAAATGAGAATTTCATAGGTAATTTTGGGGTCTTAGATTCAATTCCATTGACTCACAAGTCTGGTTTTGTGCCAGTACCAGGCTGTTTTTATTACTGTAGCTCTATAATAGAGCTTGAAGTCAAGGATGGTGATGCCTCCTAAACTTCTATTATTGAACCAGATTGTTTTGGCAATTTTTAAACACCCAAGTAGTATTTTATTTGGTAAATTTAGCATACTTTTCTTATCAATTCTTCTGCTGAAAGAAATCTAGGTTGTTTCTAGTTTTTGACTATTATCAGTAGAACACAGAAAATGACAAAGTCACAAACTAAAAAGCAGCTGCCCAGTAAAGTAAATGATCATGAGAGTGATAAGGAAACCTACAGATTTAGGAAGACTGTGCCCACTAATTATTCAACTTCTAAGGGTTCTTTTTAAGAATATATAAAATCTGATTTTAAATGGTCAATTAATCTAATAAGTGATATAGGGAAAGAAGACATTTACATGGCAAATGGGTATATAAAGATACTCTACATCACTTAAAACTATCAGAAAATGCAAATTCAAGCCACAGTGGGATATCATTTCACTTCAATAATCATGATTATTATGAAGAACAAATTAAGTGAGTACTGTTAGAACAGAGAGAAAAGGAAACACTGTAGGAGTATTAGGCTATTGCAAATATTAAGGAAATTAGTAGAGAGGTTCAAGTAAAATTTCTTATCACTGCAGCAATTTTACTGCTAGGTATCTCTATGCAATGGGAATGAAATCAGTATACCAAAGAGACATCTGCTGCCCTTCGATTCATTTTGGCAAACAATGGAAATAATTCAAAATTTTGTTATAGTTTGAGTGATAAGTTTGTCTCTTAAGCTTATGTATGTGAACCCTTGGTTCCCACTTTGTGACAATAATATTTGGGGAGGTTATGGAATCTCTAGGATGTGGAGCCTTGCTGAAGGAAGTACTTTACTGAAGGCAGGCTTTGTGGTTTTATATCTTCATGATTCTTCCTGTTCTCTCTACATGCTTCTAGTGTATAGATGAAATGTGATAAACTCACTATGTGCTTCTGCTTACCCTGAATCCTTGGCCTGTTGTGATATCTTTCTCTCATGGTAGACTCTGTTCTTTTTAAGTTGAGTTGTAAGACAAAATATACTCTTTGTTCTTTCAAATGTTTCAGAAGTGAATAAGAACATTGTTAACCACTGGACTAGGAGCCATTCATATCATATTTTTGGCAAGGAAGCTGGCTGTATTCTTCCCATGTCCCAATAACATCCATGAGACTGAATCAAAAAGGTTGTTTGTGTTTGTGTGTGTGTGTGTGTGTGTGTGTGTGTGTGTGTGTGTGTGTGTGTGTATGTGTGTGTGAACCTAATTATAAGTCAGCATATTATTGAGAATATGGTATGACTCTAATGCTTACTCTTATATTAGTGTACACCGAAAAAAGAGTACTAGGAAGTTTAAGATTGTAGCTATGTCATGTGCTAAAAGGAGGCTGAAATTGATAAAGACTAATGCCATTCTCTTTGAATTTCCAATGCTGTGACCTTTAGTAAAGTTCCTCATGTTGTGCTGACCCCTAACCATGAAATTAGTTTTTGTTGCTAGTTCATAAGTATGATTTCACTACTTTTATGAATTTTAATGTAAATGTCTAATGTGAAGAATATCTGATATATGACTTTTGTGAAGGGTTATTTGATCCCCAGATAGGTCCCAGCCCAAAGGTTGAGAACCACTGCATTAGAGAGAGGCCTGTGGCTTTGCATTGGAAGGGTAACCTGAGAACAAGACCTCATGCAGTGAAAGCTCTAATTTGTGAAAGAAAGGAGCCCAAGAAGGTTTCTGCTCCTAGAAAAGAAATTCTTAAGAAAATCTTTCACAGTTTAGCATTCAGAAGCTGCTGTGACTGTGATCCAAGGAGACAAGGCTTCATCACAAATTGGCAGCAGAGCTTGGATGGGCATCTACGTGGTCATGGATACAAGAAGGATAACAGGGAAAAAGGAAATCAGGGATTCTTTCTCTCTGGTCTCACTGAGTCCAGGCAGTGTGTGTGACAGACTGTAAGAAATCCCTGAGCTGTCATGGCATGAAGCTTTGATGATAGAGCTTGTTGCCTTGGAGATATCCAGATGTTGGAGATGCCAGATCCATGATATCTGCCAATAGAGACCTCCTTCAGCATCAGTGGAATCTGCCCATGAGACATACCGTTGCAGCTGCCAAAGTTGAATATGGATCTATAGAATTTGTTTAATTTTAGTCTTTGTTTAGCCCAATATTTCTTTATTATGACCCCATTCATATCCTTGTAAGAGTGATGTATATTCTGTTTTATATAACATTTTGAGTTAAAAATATACAGTTGATTAATTTTTTTTTTTTGGTGGGGAGGGAGAGGGAGCAGTGACAAGTACAAGAATGCCTTGAGTCTCAGAAGAGACTTTGGACTTCAGCATATAGCAATTATGTTTTATGTATTCCCTCTTAACAAAGGAGTTAAAATATTTTTCCTACACTAAATGGTAAAATATTTGAAAAAATATCTTTAATCTTCTTTAGACAGTTTGCAACACCACATTAATAGACTAATATGTACAGCTTGTATTTTTAATGTATACATTAAAACAACTTCCTTAAAAATAAAAAACAAAGATAAAATATAATTGCATTGAATTTTAATCAAATGACATCCAAATTTGATAATTTGCATCCTGGTTTAATCATGAAGTTTTGCCTTGTTCATTTTAATACTAATGAGTTACACCCAATTACCTAAAATATTCCTTTGAAAATGCTAAGCAGCTTCTAAATGTATATTAGTGAATGTTTTCTGTGTTGTTTTTTATCTTGTAGTTGAGTTGATCATGAATAATATATGCTTTTATTTCTTTAGTAAACAATCTTTTAAAAGGTGTTGTTAAGAAAGAAGCAGAAAACACCTTTGGCACCTTATGTATAACTGAGTCAAATATGTCTTTTATGTAGAGAGACCACTGTATTTTAGATGCACTTTTTAAAACAAATTTTTATTAATGTTGTAGAAAAGGTTTATAATCACACACACATAGTCACATGAACCTGAATGATTGATTCTGATGGAAGGAGAAAAATGTATTGGATCTAGGTGTCCATTTTGGAACTGAGTCATTTTCTGAATTTTAATTCTGCTCCCACCTTTGGGGAATTGCTCTGTCTTGGCATATTACTTAATCGTTGATGAAAAGATGCCAATATCAAAATAGGGATGGCATTGACTTTGAACTGTCTCTCTGGTCTGAAGATGTGTAACCTTTAAGGAATTTACAAATGTCTTCATTCTCTTATGGACACACTGCACACTTCTTGTGTTTTCTTACAAGTATCAGGTACTTACTATGGAAAGAAAAAAAAAACTTCTTGTACAGGGGCTTTTGCATGTCAAAAGAATAATTCAAACCCATTATGAGAAAATGAGCAAAGAACGTAAATGACCAAATCAAGGATGAGGGAGAGTAGATTTTTCTCAGGGACATGGCCAAATATGCAGTTAGGATCATTACAGGGAAATGAAAATGGAAACTAATTTTTTTTTTCTTACAAGGAGAGTGAGGACAGGGGCCAGTGATGATTATGGTTCTGTCCCACATGAATCTTCAAGACAGAATTTTATTACTACACCCATCTACTAAACAATTGTACTCTCCAAGTAGAATATTGAAAATTTGTTCTGGTATTATGAGCTCTATCTTGTTTGTCGTTTTACTTTGGTTCAATATTAATAAACTAGAATTCAAGAGTATTTTCCAAATTATAAGATGAATATATTAAATAGGCTAGTCATTTTTGCATCTCATAAGAATGATTAAGTTAAATTTATATGTGTGTGGTGTGTGTATCTGTTTGTGTGTATATATATTTATATGTTTGTATGTCTGTGTGTATGTGTGTATGGTGTATATCTGTATTTGTGTGTGTGTGTATCTTTCTGTATGTATGTGTGTATGTACATGTATGTGTATGTTCCTATGTGTGTGTGGTGTGTGTGTTTGTGTATGTGTGTAGAAGCGAGATAGCTTTCAAGTATCAATTCTCTCCTTTCACTATGTGAGATCTGGGTATTGAACTCAGGTCATTAGGCTTTGCAGTTAGTATCACCTTCAAAGCCACCTTGACAATCCACTTCTGTCAGATCTATGGCAGTCTTAGCAAAATCTGTTCCTGAAAAGGCTTGTAATAATAGATGGATGAGTTTTTATAGAGAGCTGCTGGTAGCAATGGCTTCTCCAGAGGCCGTGGAAGTATACAGCAGGTGACAATTAGTGTTATCAGCAGACCCATCAGACTCTGTGATGCGGAGCCCCATCTGGCAAGGCCATGGAGTTATGAGTGTAAATGACTAGTTGCTTCTCTCATGTACCATTTTATTTCTTCCCTTAGAGCAACTATGGGTGTTTACTCACCACGTGTGTGTTTATCTCATGTATATTCCATCTATTGGGCACATAAATCCATGAATAGTAAGAAAGATGGCTTCTTTTAGCTAACTTTCTAGCCTGGCCTAGCCCCAATGTTCAGACCTGCAGTCCCACACCTGCTTAGTCCCAAATAATCACACAAAGGCTGATATTAATTGCAAACTTCCTGGCCTATTGCTCAGGCTCATTATCAACTAGCTTTTATAACTTAACCCATTTCTATTTATCTATTGAATTGCCACATGTTTCATGGCTTTATCTGTGTCCCATTACAACTTCTTACTAAGTTGTATAATTTTGATGCATATAAAATACACTATGATATGCTTCATAAATATATCTTTTGTTCCATGACAACTGTGAGGCCCTTAGTAGCTTGCTTTGTTCCTTTAACTCAGACTAACTTAAGAAAATGACAATTTCTCCCCAGTCTAAGACAAGCTCAGAGCAGCTTCAAACTACCCTGAATGTTTCTGCAAATGGATCATAAGTTAAAGACTTTACAGAGATGAACAAGGTCAGAGTTGCAGATGCCTAACCAAGGTTATTAACACAAAACAACCTAAGATACAATGCCAGGTGTCTGCTTGATATTCTGGTTCATAAGACTTATGGCTCTGTGCAGATCTTTCTGCAACTTGTCTCACGGCTTTAGGTCACAGTCTTACACAAGAAACCTTGAAAATGGCATTGCCATGGTTACTTTACCAAGATATTGGCCTTTGTAATATTTTATTACAAAATGTTTGTTGTAAATGTGTGTAGTGACACATCAGGGAAACAGCAGAGAAGAACAAGGCCTGAGAAGGATTAGAACAGAGGAACAATAAAAAGACATGATTGAAATAGCACATGTGTGAAATATTTTTAACCCTCAGATTAGAGATACCCTAAGCTCCTTTTATTTCACTGTGGCTTCTGACCTGAACCCTGGAGATGGCCTCGCAGACTCTAAGGACTCTTTTGGGTTTTATTTTCTGTGAAGTTTTTTTTCCCTGCCAAAGGTTACATTCGAGCACAATGTGTGAAATTAGATTCAACAAAAGAAAAGCAAATAAAAGCAAATATTAAAATCCCAAGAATGTCTTTAAAATTGTCAAGATCTCTTACCTTTTTGAAAACCATCTAATTGATGAATGTGAAATATTTATAACACTGTGTGAGAATATCTTCTCTAAGAGAGTGCCTGTTTCAGAGGTTATAGTATTGTACATATCTCCTTGTATTTACTGTCATAGCTAGTAGAAAAAATTAGTTTCTGTATGCCAAGCTTACCTGTTCTTTAATATATATATATAAATTATTTTAATACTACTATATTTTTAATGCTTTTTAAATAAAATGCTATTTCTTTATTATAAATTAATTAATTAATTTGAAAGAAAACCTTAAAATAATAACCTAACATTTTCTAAGCCAGTTTTTTTTTTTTTTTATGTTTAAGAAGCTAGAAATGCTTAATACTTTCATTTTGTCAAAGTGGTATGTTTTTCTTTCTTAAACTGACATAGATGTTACCTTATGAATTCTATATAGGGACTAAAGAGGTAAAGGATCTGTGTAGGCGGAGTTTATCCACAGGGACACCAATACCAGATAGATATTTATTAGAATATAAACCAACACTCACGGTACAGGCAACAGGTTACCGTAGCACCTGAACAGGGACCGAAGTCTGCAGACGGACGGATGATGGGGTCCTTCCTCCAGCAGCCAGGAACCAGGAAGAGAGCGTGTCGTATCCCGCAGACCCTTTTCGATGGGGCTTTTCCCCGCCCCCTTCAGGTCGGGGGGCCCGGTGCTCTGTATAAATGTCCCTTGAACTTGTCAGCTGACACCTGAATCCCACAACA
The DNA here is from genome assembly GCA_033318265.1 of Phyllotis vaccarum. Taxonomy (NCBI): domain Eukaryota; kingdom Metazoa; phylum Chordata; class Mammalia; order Rodentia; family Cricetidae; genus Phyllotis; species Phyllotis vaccarum. The sequence goes on from JARWLC010000001.1 coordinate 11,273,379, forward strand.
GATCTGGGCTTGATTTCTCTAACTTTTTGTCCCAAAGACAAATACTATAGGAGGTACCTGTAATGGTTTTGACATTTGTTGTTTCTTTTTGTCTGTTAACAAATTGTTATTTCCAAATAGGAGCTGTTTCTTTCCTACTCCTTACCCTCATGGCCTTATGCCTAGTTCTAGCAATATATGCATGCCTATTAGTATCCCTATACTTCAGATAACATTGTAAAGGAAAAACAGGCATATGCGGGGGCGGGGGGACACACTTTCATTTACTGGAAGAGTTAATGTCTACGTATTCAAGTTCCTTCCTATCCACCCATATCTTGAAACTCCAATCATGAAATAATCTGGAAGAGAAAGAGAGAGAGAGAGAGAGGGAGAGGGAGAGGGAGAGGGAGAGGGAGAGAGAGAGAGAGAGAGAGAGAGAGAGAGAGAGAGAGAGAGAGAGAGAGAGAGAGAAAGAACAACAAATCTAAAAATTAAACCATTAATTTTAGGAGAGAGAGAATGGAGCCGATGGAGAGAAATAGAGGAGAATCTTGATCTTTGAAGTCATTGCATCAAAATGCAGCAGAAGTTTACTGTAATCATTGATTCTTCTGTAGTGTGAGGTTTCTGCCCTGGACTTTCGGCCTAGCCTCAAGGTTTAAGATCATAGACCCACAGACCCGCAGAGACACACAAATGCTTACAATAGTTTTAGGCAGATTGGCCTAAGGCCCAGGCATATAACTTGCTAACTCTTTACCCTTGATCTAACCCATGTCTCTTTTCCTGTTCAGTCATGAAGCTCGGTACCTTTTCTCAGAGCAGCATAGTTGTCCTCTGCTTTTTCTGGCTTCTCCCTGGCATTGTACTCTGTTCTGCCTGTTCCTAGAGTCTTCTTAGTCTGCTAGCCCCGCCCACACTTCTTGTCTGCCTTTGGCCAATCAACGCTTTTTATTAAACTCATAGGCGGGGGCAATTATTTACAATGGAATAAAATAATCCCCCTACATTCTTCAGTTAGAAAAGTTTACAATATTTACTCACACTTTACAAATAGGGATTGATCTAGGCAATACAGTGAGTTTTCAGGAAGTTGTAGGCCTTCCTTTCCGCTTTCTCCTTGCCTTTTGCTACACTTCTCTCTATCTCAAGCCACCACCTAACTACTTGGAGCCCCCAGGTGGTGGCCTCACAGTCATGCCATTTCAGACAATATTAAGGAACCAGACCTTTTTTCAAACTCTTGTACATAATTTGACAATATCTTTATCTCAGAAACTTAATTTATGGGATTAATCATGAGCAGAGTCTCATACAGTTATATGATGTGGGAATGCGTTTATGTATGCTGTGAATCTCAATCTTTAAATAAAGGAGCTGTTTTGGGCCATGGCAGGCACCATAGAAGAAGTAGGAGGAGAAATCAGAGCATAGGTAGGAGAAGCAGGGCGGGGTCAGGCAGATCGAGCTGAAGCCACCCAAGGAGCAACATGTAGGAGTACAGGTGAGCCACGGGCCATGTGGCAGACAGATTAATAGAAATGGGTTGATTTAAGATGTAAGAGCTAGCTAGCAAAGTGCCTGAGCCATAAGCCAAACAGCATAAAGTTAATATAAGAGTCTGAGTCATTTTTGGGGGCCTGAGTGGTGGGCAGCTGGGTGACTAAGCAGTCTGGCACAGCAGGTCTGTGGGTCTCAGACCTCTGGCCGCCCGGGACCAAAGAAACCCCCACTACTACAGTTATAAGTCATTTACCTTTTAAAAAAATGATGCAATATCTTAGTATGAAATACAGTACCTTTTTATTCCTTGTGCTAAGAAAGACAAATACTTTATTGGCTAAGAAGGTAAATTTTTGGATTCTGTTAGTCTATTTACTTGGCTTTTAGCACATTTAAAATATCTTTGAAGAATATTTGTCTGTACTGCCTTAGATGATATATATGATATTTATACAAAACTAGCAAAAATCACTGCACTGGAAACACAGCCAAAACTTTCACTTTTAGTGACCATTTTCAACATTTATCAAACTGGGTCATTTTTAAATGTCCCTTGTCCAATAAGGGACTTATGTATTTGGAAGTAGACACGGGGCCAGCCTCATTTAATCTACCACCAGAGAGAATAGGAAATGAATGGTTCTAGTTGCCAACAATCTAGCTTAACTTTGGCATTTTATCTAAAAATCAATAAAACCTGAGTGAGAAAGTCTAAAACTATTGCAGAATCACAGGTCTCTTGTCAGTCCTTGGAGCTAGTATTAGTCTATGGGAACTGAGACAAAGATATGGGAGGATGCCTACTTGTTTGCTGCAGATATCCCCAGATGGTGCTCCAGATGTATGCCTGGACGCTGCAGCTGGTAGAAGCAGGGAAAAAAATTTGAGCAGTATTTACTATAGTATTGCCACGTAAGTGACTTTCAAGGTCTTGGGTATTGATCATCAAGAACCCCAAACTGTAGTTACTGGGAGAAGATCATGTACCCAAATCTAGTGTGTTTCACGTCTCTACTTGAAATGGAAACATCTTAGAATCTATAAGAACCCTCTAACTACATTTCCTTCCCAGTAGTAAATTGATTCTTAGAGCAAAAGGGTATTTTCTTCAATCACTTTTTGCAAAAATGTTGCATCTTTGAAAACAGACTTCAAACTTTCATGAGTGTCTTCTGTGCTGATTTCCTCTTGGGATAGCCATCATCTCTTCTATGCTTTCAAGGCTGCAATTATTTTTTAGCAAGACTGGACCACTTGAAGTGATTTCAGTTAGCTAAATGACTGCCATTGATTAGCTCCCTATTTGGGCATAGCATCCCTTACTAGAAATCCTTGTTTGAGCTCACAGTCTCCCTGCGGAATACCACTTGTTCTTCTGGGTAATCACTCAGTGTGATCGCGCTGTATCTCAGCACAGAAATTAGCTGGTGTAGTCCATCCTTTTCATTTCATCAGCAAGGGTAATGTTTGGAAGGATAAGGTTGTTATTTTGTCTGGTTTGGTCAAAATATTTTAAAACTTTTTGCTAAAAAATAAAAGGATTTTTAAATACTTTCGTAAATCTTACCAAAATGTTCATACTGCTGTAACAAACAGTATTCAAAAGAGTTTTCATTTCTTAAATGAATTAAAAAAAAAAAAAAACTTCCCAAGACACCCTTCTATTTTTATTGTATGGTACATCTCATTTTTTTCTTCTATAATGTGAACCTTGTCTTTAATTCAAATCCTTTTGTGATACATGTTTAATATCATATATTTGAGGAAAGATACAACTCTAATAATTATAAATCTAACATTGTGCTCATCATGGTGTAAAAACTGAAAATATGTTAAATAATTATTTAGATTATCAGGGCCATAACAAGAGCTATTATTCACTGAGTCTATACTGTGGATTCAGGGCCTTCCTAATTTCTTGCCATCTATGCATTCACAAGTTACCCTATTTTACACATTAGAAAACTGACTTATAGAGGTAATTTCCTATGATCATGTATACAATATCACTGACTCAGATTATTTCACCTCAGATTACAGTGTTAATATGACAATGGAGAGGGTCCGGGCATCATTTAGAACTGCTATGTGACCTTTAATTGAAATTACAGTGTTTTGGCCTTATAACTGGAAAATTCCCTTTATATAGTCTTCGGTTGGGCACAGATACCAGTATTTTATAAAATTTTCCATGTTCATAACATTCTTTATAATGAAGTAATACTGTCAGGAGAAACACTATGTTGTAGTAGGTCATATGTGGCTATTGGTTAGCTCTAGTTTTTCTGTTTTATTATTTCTTCAATTTTGTTATTTTATAGAACCTCTGAAGATTTGGAGCAAAAAATGCTACCAGAAAGTATAACTAATTATGAAAAAAGTGATAGGAGACATAAATCTTAACAGAAGTTTTTGCTAAAGCCAATATTTCCAGAAGTAATCTACTAATAGCGTATGTTAAGTGATAGTATGGTAGATAAAATTTGTATTGCTAAACACTATTTTGATGCTGAATAAGTAAACTGACATGATATGATTTCAACATATTTCTGCCATTTGCTCTTTTCTGAGCAGCCACTTAAGTTAAAGATGTTAATATTTATTGTAATCACTTACCCAATAAAATATACCTTCTTTATTCTGGGTAATGATCATCCTTCCTTGTTACTAGGTGCCATAGAGAATCTAAAAATTCATTATGAAAAAATATATTTTACATTTCAGCTCTTTTAACCATTGAGTCAGATTGCAAGCAAGTGGGAAATGCTTTCCACTGAGGAAGGGCTCGTGAAATGGGGAGGTGGTCACCACTGAGGAAGGGCTCGTGAAATGGGGAGGTGGTCACCACTGAGGAAGGGCTCGTGAAATGGGGAGGTGGTCACCACTGAGGAAGGGCTCGTGAAATGGGAGGTGGTCACCACTGAGGAAGGGCTCGTGAAATGGGAGGTGGTCACCACTGACATTCTTTTTCATCCAGGACTGCAGCACAAAGCTGCATTTCTCCTTATTTTCTACAATCTTATAATTTCCAGAACTAAAATAATGTTGCTTCTAGACCTCTACCTATGCTGCCTCAAGGACTTCCAAAGACATGGTACTTCCTCTGACCCTGTGCCTTTTATGCTAAGCACTTCCTCTGGGAATTCACTTCAGTCCACACTTACTGGTACTTTCACTGACTTTTGAGAAATAGCTCACAATATAACAAAGAATAAATAATGCTGCTGTAAAGAAATTAAAGCAAACTCTAGACTATTTTCTTCTTTCTTCACTGAAATACTGTCAGTTGTCTTTTAGTTCATCAATTACAATTCTATGATAAATTTATTTATTCTCCTATTCATAATAAAAATAAAACTATACAGTTTTTTTTAATTTGCAGAGAATATAACACTAATGCACTGCTAAGATAGTCTGTGAGTAGTTCCAGTTCTGTAGAGCTTTGATAATACAGAATACAATGCCTCTTGCCAAAGTTTGCCTCTGCTATTGTATGAAAGAGGCAAGTGCAAATCATTTCTTTTTTAAAATATTCGCAAGACTTAGCTCTTTAAGGAATTGGATTACTTTTCCAGCTTAGAAGCCAATACTCCTTTCATTTTAGCTGGACAATATAAATCAAGTAAAAATGGTTCCCAATTTCTTTTGGAAATTTTTTTTTTCTCAGAAACTAATATATGTAGGAATGTGAGAACTCCTCATGATATCAAATGCATGATTAAAATGTACACCCCCTTTCTTTCTGGAAGTAATAGTTTGATGGTTACTTTTAATTCATACTTTGGCTCTGAAATTGTTAACATGTTTTGATAGTTCAAGAGCAACTAAAACTTTCATTTACCATATACAAAATATTTTTCCATGTAATATTAAGAATACATTTCTATGCTATTTCAAGGGGAAGAAACATATTTTATGTTAGGGATAAAGTCTTGTGTAAAGATGTAAAGCTATCTTTAGTATTTATTTTTTCTTATGCCCTTGTTTCATTGATACAATCTACACTAATCCAAAACTACTGGTATTCCAAATACTCTCATTTGATGGCCAAAATTTTATGGGAAAAGCAAAGAAAAACAAACAACACTGAAATCTGAACACAATCACCAGATCTATCTTGCTGCTTTGATTCCTATGCATGATATTGGCAGGTATAAATGAAGGCAAGTCAGTGTGTTAAATGAAATTTGGGGATTGATCGTAATTCAAAATGTATAAATACATTTATAATATTTTGCATTACTTGCTTATTTATATTTTCTTAATTAGGTCTAACTCCCAAAAAAAGCATTAATTTTTTTTCTTTTTTTAGATCTAGGAGAAGCAGGTAACATGTTTAGTGAAGCTGAAATCCCTTGAGTCGAGAATTTTATAGTTCATCATGGTGAATGAATGACTTTCTGTGAAAATGCAATGTACTGAGAAGAACAGATTCTCTTGTGCTTTTAATGGGTGATTTAGTTTGTTTTGTTTGTGGCCCCGTGAGTATATTTATTGGATTGGAGAAGAAGTTCCAAACAGACAGTGAGTGCATTAAGGGAGTTTCAGGGATTCATTTTTGGGCAATTTTCAAATGTAAAATTTGGTACTTAGATTGGATTTTTACTATCTGTGAGGTGTCATTGTGTAGAGAATCAGAAATAGCTGTGCCGTGGAGCTTGGAGAATGAAGCATTTGATTTATTTCCAAGAAAGTTGAAGAGAACATCCATAAAATCATTAGTGCCTAATATTATGGTAATTATAAAGCAAGTACATTTAAGTGTTAAATTTCAAGCATCGTCATAAGTCCCTTCAACACACTCTCTTAAAATTTATTGCATTATGCACATACAATAAGGCTGGTTATTTGAACCAATGAGATGATAATTAATAAACTGAACATATTTGGAAAATTAGTCAAAGTCAAGTGAATACAGCTAGAAAAAAACTTAAGCATCCATTAGAAGTATGTTTTATCATGTGTTAAAACCACCTATGATGTACTTTTTCTCTAAAATCAGATTTTTTACATATTTTCGCACTTTTGATAAATCAAAGCTTGCCATCAAAGTTAATATGTATCATGAGGGACATCAGATAACTATATATAAATATTTTTTACATTTTGAAAAAAATCTAATAACTTGCATTTTAAATAATCAGTACTTAACAGTGCATTTTATAGAGTTTTGGAATGTATTTGAAGAGGAGTTTTAAAGAATACAGCCTGTGTTCATGACTAGACAATAAATTAGATATACACAGCATAGAACTTTCCTCTGAAGACTCTGAGGTAAGAAAAACATAGTGAATGAAAACATTCATTTTTGAAAACATGGAAAAATGGTAAATAATTTTCAATTGTTATATTTGGAATCTTTGTACTGTCTTAAATTTAAAGGTCAACAGGTAAATATAAATATGAATATAAGTTACTATATCACAATATGGTTGACCTTAGTCTATTTTATAACCTAAGTGAAAACTGATAGTTTTCAGAGTTGATGAATATATGTTATATCCATTTCACAAGATAGAATTTTATCTAATTTCTGAAGAAACATTTTACCATTAATTAAAATTAGTCATTTATATATTTTATTACTTTTCAGTTTTGTGTATATGTTCACACATGCACAGAGCATGTGTGGAGTACAGAACATATCTGGAGGTACTTGGTTCTGCTCTTTTACAATGTGAATTCCAGCTAGCAATTATCAAATCAGAACATCAGTATTGGTGGCAGGTTCCTTTACCTGCAAATCCATCTCCCGGCCCCTAATTTTAATTTTAAATCTACAGTATTATGATTTTGCTTTGCTTCGTACTGAATCATATGTCTTGAAAATTTCTAAATCCTCTAACATTTTTTATTTTAAAAGTTTGGTTTATGTGAATGGTTCACAATGACGCTTAATATGTGTACTCATTATGTAATGTTGAAATCCGGGTATGCATATCTAATTCATACATTTAATATTTATTTGTAGTGAAACACCTCAAAATCCTTTTATATTTCATGTCTTTTTGAAATGCACACTGGTTTATTGTTATCCTATACCAGCCTTTACTCCACGCCTGGAGAACCTGTCCCTCTAACTCTGCTCATTCCTTGCTTTTCCTAGACACTTACAGTTGGAAACCATAGTTCCTTGTTGATTGAATTTTGTTTATTTTTTTGTACATTAACTCTTGATATGTATAATTTTCAAATATTTACTGTCATTCTGTTGGCTGTCCCTTCACTCTACTGAGTATTTGTTTTGCTGTGTAGATATTTTCAGTTTGATGTAATTCCTCCATATCTTGAACAAATAAGAAATAAGTTAAAAGGCTAACAAAGAATTTTTTTATTTTTATCTTTCTATCTATGAGAAGAGTACTATTAAAGTAAAGGACTCCAAACAGTGGTCACTATGTTTATAATTCTTGGGAACACATAAACTGGGCAGTTTCAATTAGATACGTGGTGATCTCTAACCCAAATAAACAGATACAACAAAAACGTTAAGTGCTGTGAATAATCACAATTTAATTTCTAGAAGATGCGTTTTATATTTCTCATATGTCTAAGAGAGAAAACATTACATTTATATGACTATAGTTACGTTTACTGTATAGATTTCTTGCTCATTGTAATTCAGTTTCGAAGATGTGGATTCACAGTCACTCTTTATATTTGGTTTGTGTCTCCAATATTTCTGATAATTATTTTTAAGTTATTTATGTGTTGTTACTTTGTGCCTATTTCTCATTTTCTACCTAAGATCAATTTAGTATTCAAAACAAAAGCCATACATATTTCCCCTACTTACCATTATATTAAATATTGTATACTTTCTATATACTAGAAGAATTTGTAACAAAAATAAGACTTAAAATAATATTATAAAATTAATTTACAAGTAACACTTTCAGTAAGTGGACACAAAGTAAGGTCAAGGAAGAAATTACTTTTCTTTATATAAATATTCATTTTTGAAATTTTATTTGTAAACCAAAGTCTATATTTATAGAAGGTAGCCTATATTCCACTCTGGTAATAAAAGAGGATTATGATTAAGTGATTCTAACATGCTTTGCAATCAGTTGAATAGATAGATAAAACATACAGTCTTTCTGGTAATCTGATCACAACACCCACACAGGTAATGTTATATGTACCGAGCAGGCTATATTAGGGAACATATATATACATTTATGCATGCAATACAATTAGTGTAAAAATAGGACATGAATTTAAGGAGAGTGGGAGTAGGTATATGTAAAGGTCAGAGGAGAAAAGGAAAGAGTGAAATGTTATGATTAAATGTTAATTTCAGAAAGTGTTTATGATGGCCTTCTCCAAACCTGCTTATCTTGAGATGGCTGTGCTGTAATAAGAAAATAAAATGAAGATACTCACTCATAAGCAAATCACATATTCAACATATAAACATTAGTAACACATGAGTATTTAAGTAACTGATAAATTAGAGTATATGTACAGGAATTTATAGACCATTTGATCATATTTTTACATTTTTTATGATAGTGAATGAAATTAAGATTGAGTGACTATTCAATATCACATAACCAAGTTGTGATGAATAGATGTATATTCATCCTATAAACTTTTTCCTTATTTCATAATTAATCATTAGCCATCTTAATGAATGATATTTAATATGAATGTGCCCTTAAGTTTTCTCAAATAAAATAAAAGTATTGCACACATTAAAAGACACTTTTTTCTCTATGTGCATATGTATTTCCAGTCAAAGAGTTTTCATAAGTTATTTTTACTATATTTGTCCTAGATTTATCTTCCCAATGAGATTTTATTCAATGAACCAAGAGGCAATTTACATAACAAAATTAGGAACAGGATCCCGTTTCTCATCATGGAAACACTCCATTTGTTTAATAAAGTGAGGCAGCAGCAGTAACACTAGATTTATAAGTTCTGTATTATTCCCACATAGACTCATTGGGTTTAGAAGTGTCAGATCAGAAAGAGATTGTGGATTTGCATTCTGACATGAAAGAGAGTATTGTAGCTGTGGCTCCTATAGCTGAAATCCAGGTGGGAAAAAGGGGGAAGGGATAAATTAAAAGTTACTAAGGCATGGATAACATGAATACATACATTCAAATTTTGAAAAGGACAAGATATTCAAATGTGTATTATATATCAAAATATGCATAATAAAAATTGGTGTCTAAATTGTATGACTTCTATAGAAGCCTGACATACAATTTTGCATAATTTAAAAAGTTTATGAGGAAAATACCCATTAAGATATTTCATCAATTCACCTAATGGTATAGGATTATTACCTACGGTATATTTTTGAGTGTTTTAATAAATTTAAATTTACCTCATCCAAATGTCTGCTCTTCTGGTACTTTCATGAAATACACTGAGAATTATTGCACTCTACCCAAATTTTTTAAAATTTCACATCCTTTGACATTCAACGGTTTTAATTAATGTGAAGTTGGAGATTTCTTATCACTGGTGAGAGTTCACTGCGTTGTCTGTGTTTATTTCTAGCCTTGTGACTTGCTGGTTATTTGTCTGAGAGAAGAGAAAGAAAATTGTGCAATGAATTTTCAAACTGGGAAAAAGTCAGTGTTGTGTCCTTTAAGTTTTGTTTGTTCCATTTTTGACAATTAAACTGAAAGGCTAACGGTTGAAGTTTTCATGACTTACTTTGAACGATTCTGTAATAAAACAAGTGTAGAAAAGTTTGTCACATGCAATCAGGCTAAAACATCAGTTTTATATAATGTCATCTGTTGGGAAATCAATATTTTTCCCAAATATCCATCGATGGTAACTGTAATTAAAGCCGAAATAGCCTAAAAGCATTTATGCCCATGGGTATCAAATTGCAAACGTATCAAGAAAATAGATCTATGAAAGGTAATTCCCAACATCATTCTTGTTAATAAACTATAATTAATTAAAGTGGAACTCAGTTTTACAATATTCTGTGTCATTGGCAATGTAAAATGCATGCTATTTTACATGCTTATAAATGTTTTAAAATCGTGATTTTGTTTATTTCAATTTCTATAAGCCTTCCCTTACACTTATTTTTAAAACATATTAAATTTTGTAAGTCACATTATAAAACATGGTTTATAAAACCCATGTAAGTAAATTAGAATAATTTTTTATTCAAGTAATGTTAGGCAAGATAAATTTAAGCAATTAATTTTTGATGTTGAATCAATAAGGTTATTGTAGTCTCATTTCAGTTGCAGGAGAAGCTTCAGAAGGACCAAAATCATGATCAGGACCTTGGTAATTACAAAGTATGCTTTTAGAGATAAGGATTTTTCTATCTACCACCAAATAGAATATTCGAAAAAAATTGATTTGTTGCACTTTTAATCTTAATTTATAAATATTTAATGTGGATACATATGAGAGCCTTTTAAAGTAATATTTTTATTAATTTTTTGAGAATATCATACTATGAATTGTGCTCATAAGTTCCAACTCCTCCCAGATCTATCCTAACTCCCTATTCACCTAAACTCATCTTCTTTCTATTTCTACTTAAAAATTAGTCTGATTTGTGTTGTCTAATACTCTTGAGTGTTGGGTCTGCCCTGGAGCATGGTTGATCTACAACACTGGATATCATTAAAGAAAACATATTATAGCTTTCATTAGTAGACCATAGCTCCTCAGCCAAGGGTGGGACTTCGCGACCACCTTTCTACCTTCATTTTTGTCTTCTTTGAGCTTTTGCAACTCTTACACACACTGTCAAAATCACTGAAGCTTCCTATGTGCATCTGCCCTGGTGTTCTGAGAAAGCACTGCTTGGCTTTAGTTATTCATGTGCCCGGGATTTTAAATCTTTCCATTCTCTCTTCCTTAAAATTTCCTGAGCCTTGAGGGCATGGATATGATATAGATTGTCCCATTTAAGGTTGAGCACTCCACAGTCATGTATACTTTCAGAAAGTGTCCACAGAAATTAGGATTCTTAAAATTAAAAAGAGTCCTTTGTCTTAAGTTCTATTTAGGAAACATCTCCCCCTAAATATCTATGATCATATAGTTCAAAAGATACTCTGATAAAATGTGTCTGCGACTTTAACCATTCAAATGAGTATGGCATGTTAATGCAGTACTGGAGCTGCTTAGCCCTAAATAATAACTAAAAGGCTTATATTAATTACAAACTGTTTGGCTTATGGCTCAGTTTCATTACTTGATAGTTCTTTTAACTTAACTCCACACATTTTCATTAATCTGTGTATTGCCATGTGGCTCATGGTTTACCTGTGTTTCTTTACATCTTGCTTCCTTGGGTGGCAGTTCCTAGCTGTGTGACTCTGACCTCCTTCCCCTTTATCTATGCTTGGGTTTTCTGACTGTCTCTAAGACGACTTTCCATAGGCCAAAATGGCCACTTTATTAACCAGTGATATTCACAACATCTGTGACATCCCACATCCCCACATCACAAATTTTTTGCAACTTCATATATTAAAAAGACAAGAAACATAAAATTTCCCATGAGATAAAATTAAAATATTTATGGTTCAGAGATAAGGGTTCTCTGTTGTTTTTCTCATCCTTTCTTTTTCATAAATACATCTACAATTTAAAATATTTATTCCTCTATATGATACAGAAAATTATACATGTTATTTTTATCTTGTATGGATATATGCCCATGTGTATAAGTGTATAAAATATTTATCATGTGTAGGACAAGAAGTCAATTTCATGTATCTTCTTCTTTTGCTCTCCAACTTAACTTTGGAGACAAGTTTTTCCACTGGGCTTGGAGATCACCTATTTAGCTAGACTGACTAGCCAAAAGCAATAATGATTCATCTTTCTCTGCCTCTATAGTACATGGATCACAGGTACACTGCAGTTCCTGGGTTGTCCTAAGTTCTGAGTATCTAAACTAGAGACCTCACGCTTGTGCAAAAAGTGACTTTTTGACAGAGCATCTCCCAAATTCTAATGCATGTTTATTTTGTAAAGAATGAAATTAAAATAACTTTCATTAATTTCAAGTAGATATAGCTCTACCATTAAATGTTAAAGTAAGGAAATAAAACAGTAAAGTTAATTTTCTAAATGATAGTTATAATTTGAAAACTTGTTTAAGCACTCAGCCCTAAATGGAACATCTTCATTAAATTGCACTCCTCAGAGTTCAGGTAACCCCTTGGAAGAGGAGGCAGAAAGAATTTAAGAGCCAGAGGGAATGGAAGAACCCAAGAAAACAAGATCCTGAAAATCATCATGAGTAAAGTTCATATAAACTCAGACTGAAGCAGGAAGCACCAGAATGCACAGGTTGGCACATGGTCCTCAAGGTTCACATTATAACTTCTAGTTTGGTGTTTTTATGGAATTCTTGAGTGTGTGAAAGAGTGAGTGTGAGGTTCTTATGCCTTCTTTTGGACTCTTTTACGTTGGTTGATTTGTTCTGTCCAATTTCCTTATGATTATTACTGTTTTACCTTTTTTATTTTATGTAATATTTTTAAATGACTTGATTAAAACCTATCCATTAGGGTAGGAAGTTAATAAGTAAACTGTCATTTACACCTGCTGATAGAAGGGAAATCAATTTTATCCAATGGAGTGATGCTGGGTATATCAACCACATCTTATGAGACCTCATGTTCAGTAGTATTTGGGCAACATGCAATAGACTTAATGGTTTTTGTGTATGTTCATTTGTTTATAATTTAGTGTTCTTTTTCTGGGTGGTGTTTTAGTTCCTTTTCTTGGTTTCAGGTAATTTAATTGTTGTATTTTTTTTTTTTTTTGTCAGTTCTTAGAGAAAGAACTTAATGGTGGGTAGGTAGATGGGGGAAAGGATGTGAAAGGATTTAGGAGAAGGAAAATATTATCAAGTATATTTAAATTTAAAAATGGTTTTATATAATAAAAAGAAAATCATAAATATAAAGTTTGTTCAAGGAGGTAAAAGAACCACTCTTCTAATAAATAGATTAAAATATAAGTTATTACTAAAGGAGAAACTTTAAGAGCTTCCTCTACTTAGAAGATAATTGCCTAAAGCATATACTAATAAGTACTTACATATGTAGACATAATTTATGTTTGAAGTAGGGTTAAACATTAATATGAAACACTAAATATTTATGCTAGAGACAAATGAGATGCTGAATTATTCAATTACTCATGGTAAAAGCTGAACTAAAAATCTTGTATTGCTTATCTAAGAACCATCCTACCTAGGTTTATTTGATGGCATCATATGTACAGCATATGAAATACAGTAAATATAGTAGAAACAAGAAATTGAGACAAGTTGCAACCCTGACATTGTGTGCAGATTTCTGTCTTATTGTTCAGAAACCAAAAAACTCTCTCTTTGGTATAAACAAGCTCAGTCATGGGGGAAAACAGATTGTTTTCTCATACAATATATCATGATTACAGTTTCCCTTTACTCTTCCCAGTTCCTTCCCACATACCTTCCCATCCAGATTCACCCCCTTTATATCTCTGATTGAAAAAAACCAGGCTTCCATGAGATAACAATGAAACATGACAAAACAGAATATAATAAAAGAGCCAATCGCATCGAGGCTGGACAAATAACACAAGAGAAGGAAAAGAGCCTCAGGAGCAGGCAAAAGAATCAGAAATTCACTAGTTTCACAGTCAGGAGTCCCCTACACACACTAAACTAAAAGGACTCTCTTGTAATCTGACTCTTGGCTTCTGCATCTTTGCTCATCTGGTACAGGATGAAGATTCTCTGCTAATGACTAAGTCACTGATCTATCAGTATAGCAGGATATAATTAGGAGTCATTGTATTGTTACTTTTTTTTTCTTTGACCAATAATGTTTGTTTACTCTAGGTCTATATGCTATCTAGCTGCTGGTTGCTGGTCACTCCAGCAGTGTGAGGCATAAGTTCCAGATGGTAAAGTGGGCTTTAAGTCAAATCAGTTATTTGCTAGCTTTGCTAAATCAGGCATGGCAGAAGGTAGGGAAAAGGTTTTGTTGGTGGGTTGGTGTTAAGTTTCTCTTTATACAGGGACTGCAGAGTAACCTTCTATACCAAAGACAGTAGTATCAAGGGGTGACATTTCTATGTAGGCACAAGCTTGACTTCTTTATGTTCAGTGATCAGTGTCTTTGTTGTCTTTGGCAGTGGGGATCCTGTGTCAGTTTCCTGAGAGAAATCTATTGTCTTGGGTTGTTTGGAGATTTTCAAGTGATCCCCTTGGCCAACAACTCAATTGAATGCAAACCTGAACAGATACTTGAAGCCTTATTTGGTAATAAGAATTGCCAGTGGGGCTCTGTCTCGGTAACTATTGAGTGGCCTCATCAGGATTAACTCATGTGGGAATGTCTTTTTTTATGCTGTGAAATAAAGGAACTGTTTTGGCCTATGACAGGCACCATAGCAGTAGGCAGGAAATTGGAGCACAGGTAGGAGAAGGAGGGTGGAGTCAGGCAGAAAGGTTGATCCAACTACCCAAAGAAGCAACAAGTAAGGTAATACAGGTGAGCCATGTGTTACATGGCAGGACAGATGAATAGAAATGGATTGTTAATTCAAAACATGAAAGATCTAGCTAGCAATATGCCAGAACTATAGGCCAAGTATCATGAATTTAATATAAGTATCTGCATCATTTGGGGGGGGGGAGTGGCTGCAGACAGTTCCGTACTGTAGGGCTAGTTTAGGCCAGAAACCTCATGTTACAATTGCCTTCATATATTTTAAGAAGTTTCCACTGAGCTAGATTTCCATACCATCTATCAAGTGCACCTCTGTTACAGCTATCACTCATTGCATTTTAGTTAGTAAAGCTATCTCCTTTCCTTCTCCCACCAGTTCTTCCTATTTGCATCCCCTCTGCCCCCAATGCACATGTGAAATCTATTTCCTGTTCCAGGAAGAATCAATGTGTCTTCTCTAGTTCCTTCCTCTATACCCAACTTCTCTGGGACTATAGATTTTATGTTATCATTTATTTAATGGCCAATATTCACATATAAGTGAATATATACCATATTTATCTTTTGGGGACCTGGGTTACCTTATTCAGGATAAGTTTTCCTAATTTTATCCATTTTTTTTCAAATTCTATGATTTCAGTTTTCAAACAGCTGAGTAATTATGTAAATGTACAACATTTTCTTCATCTTTTCTTCTGTGAGGGACATCAAGGTTGTTTCCAGTTTCTGACTGTTATAAATAGTGCAGAATATGGTTGAGAAAGTGTCCTTGCAGTAGGATAAAGCAGCCTTTGGGCACATGCCTGAGAGTGATATAGCTGGACTTTGAGCTACATGGATTCCCGATTTCTGAGGAAGCACCATTTTGTCTTCCATAGGGGTTATATAAGTTTGCACTCCCAGGAGCAGTGGGTGTGTAGGGGGATTGTGTTTTTCCATTGTAAATAATTGTCCCACCCACTGGTTTAATGAAAAGTGCTGATTGGCCAAAGGTAGACAGGAAGTGTGGGTGGGGCTACAAGACTAAGAAAACTCTGGGAACGGGAAGAACAGAGCAGAATGCCAGAGAGAAGCCAGAAGAAGCAGAGGACAACTATGCTGCTCTGAGAAAAGGTACTGAGCCTCATGGCTGAAGAGGATGAGTCATGGGTTAGTTTAAGGGTAAAAAGTGAGCAAGTTATATGCCTGGGCCTTAGGCAGATCACAATAAAACTATTGTAAGCATCTGTGTGTCTCTGTGGGTCTGTGGGTCTGCGGGCCTAAACCTTGAGGCTAGGCCCGAAAGTCCAGGCCAGAAACCTCTTACTACATGACTGAGTGTTCCTCTACATCCATGACATGAGCTGTCTCTTGTGTTATTGATCCCAACCATTCAGA
Organism: Phyllotis vaccarum; assembly: GCA_033318265.1. Classification (NCBI taxonomy): domain Eukaryota; kingdom Metazoa; phylum Chordata; class Mammalia; order Rodentia; family Cricetidae; genus Phyllotis; species Phyllotis vaccarum. Next base: position 11,289,701 of record JARWLC010000001.1, read on the forward strand.
CAGGTATAAGATGAAATATTAAAGTAGTTTTGATTTGAATTTCCCTGACAGATAAGGATGCTGAAACATTACTTTGTTTCTCAGCCATTTTAGCTTCCTCTGTTGAGATTTCTACATTTAGGTCTGTAACCCATTTTTAAATGGTATTATCAGTTTATTTTTGAATATCTTATGTCTTTATATGGTTTGGATATTAGGCCTCTATTAGAAGGGATGTTCAGAATCTTTTCCCACTCTGTAAGGTGATGCTTTGTTTAGTTAATGGTGTCCTTTGCCTTACAGCAGCTTTTCAGTTTCATGGGGTCCCACTTGTTAATTGTTGATCTTAGTGCCTGCACTATAGGTGCTATATTCAGGGAGTCTCCTGTGCCAATGATTTCAGACTATTGCCTACTTTCTCTTCTGTCAGGTTCAGAGTTTATGTTTTTTACTTTAATTTTTTAACTTTTATTTATTCTTTTTGGATATTTTATCATGTATCCAGTACCCACCCATTTTCCTGGCACCGCCCACCATCTACCCTCTGGCCTTGTAATCTCCCCCCAAAACAAAACAAAATAAATAAAAAGATCAAACCAAAACAAACAAACACATATAACAAAACAAAACAATAAATGGAGAACAATCTTATCATGGAAACTATAGTGTAGCCCATTTGAGTTATACAGTTAACCCTTCAATTCTTCTTCACTTGTATGTACATATTCATTACCATGAGTCATTGGTCTGGTTTGAAGACTCTGGTGTAGTTGGAGGCAGAGTTTATGTCCTGTCTGATCAGTCCTTAATACCAGGCTAATGCTTTCCACATTACCACACAGAGACCTATGTTAATTATAAATGTTCTGCAAGTAGCTCAGGTGAATTGCTAACTAGCTATTACACTTACATTAGCCTGTAATTCTCCATGTTTAGCCATGTTCTTGGTACCTTTTCACAGTATAACATTCTCATCTTGCTTCCTCTGGCTGACAACTCCTAACCCCTTCCTTCTCCTTCCCATAATCCTCAGTTTGGCAGCCTCCCCTACACTTCATGCCTGGCTATTGGCCAATAAATGTTTCATTAAACTAATTTGAGTGTCAAATCTTTACAATGTACAAGAGGTTTATTCCAAAGTACTCTGGCTTCTGTTACATCATCAATAATGGGCTCTCACTTGCCTCTTGGATATCCTGTTGTTGTCCTGAGTCATGGAAATCTTGTAGTTCTGGATCTGTAGGCTCCAACAGTTCATCAATTAGTTGGATGTTAGAATGGGCCAACTCATAGAACTTGTTCTGGGCTTGGGTGATAGCTGGGCTGGTTGGTCTGCCAGGTTTCCCCCAGTGCTGCCAGGTGACCTCTACAGCACTGTCTTGGCCATCCCACCCAATGCAGTCTGTGGCAACGAGCAGGCCAGTTCTATTGCTCTCAGGACCTAAGGTCAGACTCATCCCCACTCACACCATTAGGTCCAGCTCCACTGTCTTTCCCAATCAAAGTAAAGGGCCCTCTTTCTAGATTTTTATATGGGTCTCACAGGGGCGAGGATCAGCTCTACTATTCTCATATCCTCAAGGCTGGCTTATCTGATGATAGGGTTAGCTTTAGTATTCTGTTTTGGCAGGTCTACTCTCCTGTGTGCTGCTACTGTTGAGAGGCAGGGCTAATTTTTCTGCTCTCATGACTGACCCCCAGGACCAGCTTTCTAGCCTTTTGTGGGTAGCAAGGGACTGAAAGGGGCATCTTTCCCTCACCAGTTCCATTAGGTGGTAGACAGATGAGGGTGGGGTGGGATCATCACTTCTGTTCTCATGCCCTCAGGGCTGGTTCACTTGTGTTGCAACCAACAAGATCAGCTCTATTGTACTACCTTTGTGCTGCAGCTGATTAGAGACAAAGCTAATTCTCCAACTTTTATGATCCCAGGCCAGCCTTCTTACCCACCCAGGGTAGTTAGTTGGAGGAGGGCATGTTTTCCTCATTCAAGCCACCACACAGAAGATGAGGTAGGGGACATGGGATCAGTTCTGCTGTTCTTATGCCCTCAGGGCCTGATCACCTGTGTCTCTAAAAATAGGATAAGATCTAGTGTGCTGATCAGGTAAGATACTGAGGGGTAGGGCCATTTTTCCTGATTGCAGGGGCAGAAGGGACATTCTTCAGAAGTATCCAGTTAGGGACAGGACCAGCTATCCTAGTGCCAGTGAGGGGCAGGTCCAGCTCATCTTGCACCCCAGATTTTAACATGCTTGGATTATATGAACCCCATGGTAATCTAGGCCATATACATCAACACTAAATGGTCTTAGGATTTTCCAAGTTCATCATTAATGTTTCCTCAGGAATGACGTCTTTGCTGTGGTTGGCCTTCATGCTAGAGTATTCTGATGCTCGACTTGCAGAATATATTTAGCTCTGTGCTGATTTCTCTTTCTAAATGTAAAGGCTGAAGTAGAGATTTCAGAGAAATTGCTTCTCTTTTTTCAAGAGTCTATTATTTTGTATTGTACTTTTTCCAGAGATTTCACAATAGCAAAGATGGTCTTCTTTTGTAAATCAGATATAATTTACTTTTCTTATTTTGCTTTTATTACTATATAATAAGTACACACATTTAGTGGTATTGTGTGGTATTTCAACACATGACTGTATCATGTAGTAAACAAATTAGAGTTATTAGAATTTTCATATACTTTTTTTAATGTTTGGAGCCTTTGAACTCTCTTAGCTTTTCATAAAATATGCGGTATGGTATTGTAGTCTATTATCAACCCAGTGTGCTGTGAACTCTAAACATTTTTGAGCTGGAAATATCCTTTTCAGTCAACAAGTACATTAGTCATTCTTTTTAGTTATAGTCAATGGCCATACATCATAAAGCTAATGGTTATGTAAAAATAGATGTATTACTATCTCTGTCCCAAAGAGATAATAGTATGGCCTAGAAAGACTGACTCACACATTAGCTGTGATTTCCTACAAGTGTGTGTTAGAAATTAATAGAGCTTGAATCGTGTGCGGTGAATTTGAACATAACACTTGAATGAAGAATATTTCAATAAGAAAGTTATCTTTGGAAGAAGAAAGGTTTTTCTCTGGTGGAAAGAGTTGGAGAAGGTAAAAAGAGATTCCAGAAAGAACATCTGTATGATGTAAATTATGAAAACAAAATGTAATAGTTGAAAAGGAGGGTTAAAGCAGAAATTAGATATTAGGTAGTAACCTGGACATCAGTACATACATGATAATGAGGCCATAGGGCTCTCTATTTAATTCAAATGGACAATAGTTTTATAACAGATTGTCAAAGAAGAATTAACTTCAACACTCCTCAAATTATTTCACAAAATAGAAACAGAAGGAACATTGCCCAATTCTTTTTATGAGGTCATAATTATCCTATAACCTAAGCAAAAGACCCAACAAAGACAATTAAAGACCATTTTCTCTTATGAGCACGGATGTTAAAATTATCAATAAGATATTGCAAACTCAAACAAAAACACATCAAAAGATCATCCAAATGGTCAAGTAGTCTTTACCCAGAGATTCAGAGATGGTTCAACATACATAATCTCCACAAATAAATCTTGTTAAAATTCTATTTGGAAGGGAAGAGACTCACAAAGTGCCATTCTTACCCAAACTGAGGAGCTATTGGTTGTTGAGAATTGTTAGAATATGGAGAGACATTTTTATTTTGTGTACTAGCCCCTTGTAGTTTTCTTGTGTTGCAGTAGATGACTGATACTGCTGTGCATTTCATTTATATCAAGATATAATTATTTTATTAAGACTATTTAAAAAATGTAAACTAAAGTGTAATATCTACACAAATACTCATTTTGCTAGTAAATATTTCATCAATTTTAATGTCCAACTTTGTAAATAATAAAACAATGCTATTTATTCTAATTATATACTATGTTGATGAATATTTAACAGGTGAAATATTTTTTACATTAATAGAAAGAACTGCTAAGCAGAGGTATTCCATCCATGTCGTGGAATTCAGGTGTTAGCTGACAAGACTTGGAGGTGTGTCCCTGGAGTTTTGGGAGCCTGAACGAGGCATGGCCAGAACTGTTAAAAAAGCTGCTGAGACTCTGAGCTGGCCCTGCTTGTTCCTGTGTTCTCAGGGAGGGGAGTAGAGTGGACCATGCATTGTAAAAACAGTTCTACTCTCCAAAAATTGTCTTAAAACTCAATTTATATCCATAAATATTTATATACTCCTTTAAAATATTAATCTTTTATATAATATACTACAAATAAATATTAATACACTAGCTAGTGCCCAATGTGGGGTGCCATCTATAAGATTACATTTAGGTTTTTGGTTTGGATTAATGTTAAAGTTTGTATGTAAAAAGAACAGAAACATATTAGTTAAAATATTGCACCCATTGTTTTTTTGCAAATGTTTATTATGGTCCAGTATTAATTTTTTATATATGTACTTATATCATTATATTTATTATTTTTGAATCAAAGTTTTAATAAGACATATCAAGCTTATAAGGGTGCACACCTGCCTCCTAAAGGTTATTCTTCACAAAATGAGATCTCATTGTGTTTCCAAATTCTGAAATATATTTTCACAGAGACATTAGCAAATGTTCTTTGTAAAATTGTTTGTATGGTAGCCCACTATACAGACTCTTCTGGTATGCCAATATTATATTTTTTTCATATTGAAATGTATATTTCAAAGCTCAATCTATACAGGTGCATAAAATGGTTTGGGATATTTTAAATCTTCTTTTATTTACATTTCATTGCTTTGTATGTAATTCTTAATCTTTTCCAGTGCCATATAATATTAATTTATATAGAGAAATGTGCCTACATAAAAAATACAGGATTAAAGTCAAAGAATGTATAAAATGGCCATTTCAGTAATAATCGGATTCTTTCTTCAGGAGTTCACCTATATATATATATATATATATATATATATATATATATATATATATATATATATATATATAAAACCACTAGTAATGAATATAAATTTCTACAGTGACTAACATTTCTTATAAAAACTTTTGTAGCACTTTTAGTCCAGTAAATAGCAGATTGCACTCCATTCTTTTTTTGTGACTGTAAAAATATTTTAATTTGAATAGATAAATATCCATCACTTTTTAAAATGATGTGCCTTACATGTAATCAATTTTCTTTGTTCCCATTTTCAAAGCTTTCCTTTGTATTACTTTTTTTGTTCTATAAAAGACTCAACTTTCATACACTCTAAATAACTGTTAAACTAAAGTTCCTTTTTAAAATTAATGCTCTACTGCAGTTTTTCTTTAAATAGGTTATTCTAAAACAGTACTTTCCAAGAAGTAAGGAGAGGCCTACAGTCCTACTATCCTGATTTTTTGACAGCTTCTTCTATGCTGGAGATATGCATAGATCCAATCTTAAATTGTAGCTGATATTCTATAGAATAGAACAAAGACAAATCAGGATTCTCCCTTTCCATTCCTTCATGTTGAATATTTTGTTTATAATACCTACCTCTAATTAAAGCTGAGGAATGATGATAAATACAAGCATCCAGATAAATAAAAGCTTACAATTTATCCATTCAATAATGCATCCTGAGAAAGGGTGATATTTTATAAATATGTGTACCATGATCAACTTGGGTGCCATGGGATTCAATTACAAGGTTGAGATATAGGTCTCCAAGGCTTGAAAAGCAGAAGTAAAAAATTATTCCCACTGCCTCATGTATTCTCTGTATTCCTCATACATCAATATGCCACACTGACAACAATATGATGAATTTCCAAAAATAGTTCTCATGTCTAGAAAGGAAACATCAAAGTTTAACTTGCTCAAGCTGCTTTTAAATTCTGCCCATAATTGTTACACAGTGTTGTAAGAGTGAGGACTAGAACCTTTCTGAACTGCATCCTGAATGTAAACACAAAACACTAATGGGAGGAGGCTAATGGCGCATAACAAACCAAAGACAAGATCAAAATTAAACCTCAAAATTATTCTAATTCCAGTGTAAATGTCAAAAAAATGTAATGTGACTTTATGTTAAATTGGTTTATTTATATGTAGGAAGAATGTTCTTTAATCAACCTTAAAAAAAAAAAAAAAACTTCCCTAACTTATCATTGCTCCTGTCATAGCAAAGCAAGGAAAGAGGAATAGGTGAAAGGTACGTGATCAAAATTTTGTTTTCAAAATGCATCCAATGTGATTACTATCAAAATCCCAGCACATTTTTTTTTACAGACTTTGAAAGAACAATACTCAACTTCATATGAAATATGAAATAACAGGAAATCCAGGATTGCCAAGACAATCCTGTTCAATAAAAGAACTTCAGGAGAAATCACCATCCCTGACTTCAAGATAAACTGTAGAGCCAAGGTAGTTAAAACATCTTGGTACTGGCATAAAACAGATTTGAGGATCAATGGAATCATATGGAAAGACCTTGGCATTAACCCATACACCTATAACATCCTATTTTTGACAAAGATTCTAAAAATATTCAATGGAAAAAAAAAGATAGTGTCTTCAAAAAATGGCGTTGGCATAACTGGATGGTAGCATATAGAAGAATGCAAATAGATCCATATCTATCACCCTGTACAATCCAAGTGGATCAGAGACCTCAACATAAACCCAGCTACAGTGAACTTGATAGAAAACAAAGTGGGAAATATCTGTCAAAGCATTGGCACAGGTGACTACTTCCTAAATATAACACCCATAGCACAGACACTAAAAACAACAATCAATAAGTGGAGCCTCCTGAAACTGAGAAACTTCTGTAAGGCAAAGGACACAGTCGATAAGACAAAATGACAGCTTACAGAATGGGAAAAGACCTTCACCAACTCTAAAACTGACAGAGGACTGATCTCTAAAATATATAGAGAACTCAAGAAACTAGAACCTCCACATCTAAATAACCCAATTTAAAAATGGGCTTCAGAGCTAAAAGTGGAATTCTCAACAGAACTAAAAATGGTTAAAAGGCACTTAAAAACTGTTCAACATCTTTAGCATCAGAGAAATGCAAATCAAAATAACTTTGAGATACCGCCTTACACCTGTCAGAACGACTAACATCACAAACACAGAAGACAGACTATGCTGGAAAGAATACAGAGCAAGAGGAATACTCCTCCATTGTTGGTGGGAGTGTAAACTTGTACAGCCACTCTGGAATTCAGTATGGCAGTTCTCAAAAAATTGAGAATCAGTCTCTGCAAGGATCCAGCAATACCACTATTGGGCATCTACCCAAAGGATGCACAGAGGAGAAGTACACAGAATATTGTACTACAATTGCAAAAATGTTATGTGTGTTTTGCTTTAAGGGCATTCTGTGAAAATAAAAGCAGTTTTATAATGGACATTGTAATTACTAATAGTAATTATGTATTTGCTTTGTACATGTTAAGCACCTTATAAAATATCCACACACAAATGCAAAGATCCTTCAGTGAAAACAGCTCATAGACTCCATAAGTTACAAAACTGCTTTCATGATTCATGTGGTTTAACAGGGCCCTTGTCCAATATTTTATTTTGTGAAATATTTTAATATTAAATTTTTATTAAATATTTATTCAATTAAATTTTATTTTAATTAAAAATATGGTTATTTTATATAGCATTTAAGTTTTGGTGCATTCAATTGAAATGTTACCCCTCTATGCTTTCAAAACATATGAAAGACAATGAATACTACAATCCATTCTAAATTCTATGCATTTTGTTAGTATACTAAAATACTGTCTTACTGGTCAATTCTGTCAAGTCATAAGTGAAAGGATGCTGGTGCCTTTCACACTCTTTGAAAATGTTCTATAATTTCTAGATTTACCTTTGTGTTCCAATTTTTACTCCACTGACTGATCTCAGATCACTGCTGCTAAAATGTTCGCTACATCTTTTAAGCATGTGCTTTCAATAAATTCACTTATACAATTCCTATGCTCCCCACCATTTTCCTCATACTTACACCATCATGTTTTGCATGTTTCAAAATAAAAAAAACACAACAACAACACCATTTTCTTAATTTAGATGAAGAATGAACTGAAGAGACCATTGGAATGATACAGTATCCAACTCATTTCTAGATAAGAAAGCAGCCAATCCCTAAAGGGGGAGGTGGTAGCAATAGTAATCATAATGCACATATAATTTAAATGTCTAAACACCATAGAATCTAGGTATATTTATTTCTCTGAGTTCTTCACTCAAACTTATCCTTGCCCATTATACAATTTGGCCTTTTTCTATCTTTCATAAATTATTGCTAAATATTTATATTTTTCTTTTTTAGTGAGTCATTGATCCAGACCACTTCTGAAGTATGAAAATATCATCATAACAGTAATAGCTAACACTTGTACAGTATTTCTATGGGTTAGTGACACATCAGTATTCTGAAATACACAGCATGATATTTATTTTTTACACATAATTAAGATATTTGGATGTTATTTATACCATCCAAGGTAGAGAATTTGAAGAAGGTAAGGTAGCAGTAATCAAAACATTAAATTATATAATTTCATTATTTATATTTAAAGTATATTTTGTTTAATATACTGATAAAAACATAAACATGTCCAGAAGGAACATTGATTATCTCAATAATTTCTAGATCAGTCACTGAAAAACCATACATTCTACGTATATTTAAGCAAACTATGCCCTGGAAACTATTGTAAATTGATTGTGGCTATCTTGTCAAGACAAAATAGGTGCAAACATGTTTACCACCATAAATTGCTCTTGGTTTCTTCTTAATAAATGATGCCTAAATTTTGTGCTACAGAATCTTTATTTTTAATATAAATATTTCTAAACTTTACCTGTATTATGTTAAGAGAAATTATTCATTCTCTAGATAATAAAATATTTGCAATTTATCTAAGTACCACAATGAATTAGGTATCCTAATTTTTATTAGCATTCAACATGCTTTAGGCCATCTGCCTGTTCTATGTATGTAGTAATCTGATAACTCTTCTGCCTTTCGGCATTAAAGTCAGGATCACTTGATGAAAAAAATTAGGTTTATAACCTGAAAAAACAGTAAGATTTGTACATTGTTTTAATTAACTTGTGCCCTCATGTCTGTTTACCTTTTCTAGTGCTGGGCCTTTGTCTGGTCATAAATAGGATGTATTTATTAATTATATCCTCCCATCAAGGCTCAAGAATATATGCAGAAGAAGAGATGGAAAGATTGTAAGGGCAAAGGTAGTCCATGACTCCAGGCAAACAATTTCTTCCAGACTTAACAATCTGATACACATTTGAACTTATGGTGACTATGACAACTTGCACTGGATCCACACAGGTTCAAAGCAGTTTCCTCTCATTGAATGATATTTTATTTATTTTTTTGAAAGTTATGTACACTTACAAACTGTATTCTGATTATATATTTCCATCATTACCACCCTCCTTGCTTATATCCCCCTTTTGTTTTCCTTTCAATTCCATATCATCTGATAATTTTGTTATTAATAATTACTGAGTTCAATCTGTGTGCCCAGAGTTAAATGAGTGTGATTGATCATAACTCACTGATGTTTTTTCTTGACATTACTCTTTTTTTTCACGTGTCTTTATTAATAATATTCCATGAAGGATAAAAAGTAAGACTTTTATTATTTTTAAAGACTGATAATTGAGACTATTATTAAAATATGCAATCAAATTTTACTCTCTCAAAGTAGAACAAGAGCCATTCAGTGTCAAAGACAGAGCCACCTCTTTCTTAAACTCTTATGTTGGAGAAGAGAGATATTATCCCCTGTTTTATAATAAAAGTGGATTTACAGGTTTTTAAAAAATATGGCAGTAAGAGGTGCTTGCCTAGTATATTTCACATCAATAATCAATAAATTCTATCTTTTTATCCCATGGGCAAAACAATTAGGAATAGAAAAACAATATGTAAAATGAAATTTGACATAAACTGCTGCTCTGATTAGAAAATACCAAACTTTCTTTAGGCACTATCTATTCAATGGAACTGAAAACACATGTGCACAAAGATTTAATGTAAATGTTCATAACATTGTATCTCACAGTCAAAAAATGGGATTGACTTTAATGTCTTGTAACTGCAATGAAGACAGAAAAATATTAGCAGTGGAAAAGGAATACTTTGAGCATCAGTATCATAGCTGACCCTATGAAATGTTATGGTAATTGAGCTTATTGAAACAAAAGACTAAATATTATATGACTGTATTTATCTCTCAAAGGAAAAATTATATGTCAGAAGTAGATTAGTAGTTTCTTGGAACTCAGTCTATAATTCTAACTGTAGGAAGGCAGGAGAGGCTCAGTTTAAATAAATGAAAATATAACTCACCAAAATATGATTTATGATAATGATTCAATGAAACTACCAACTGATTCATAAACTTGGAGCAAAAGAATGTTATGATACATACAATGTATCTAGGCAATGTTATAATACTAAGGGTGATACCTGTGTTAACCTGCTTTCTTTCTAGTGTTTGGTGTTTCATATGCTTTTTAGAATGGCATGGGTTCTGGCCAGCTAGATGTATAGTTCCTAAAATTATCCTAGGAGTAAGTTAGTATCCCATGATATAAACAGTCAATGCTTCAGTATCCTTGCCAAATGACTCTAATCTAGTGATGAGTCATAAACTGAGAAAATTAGGGGCTCTAATTTATAGACCCTTAACACAAATTTGTCTATTTTTTTCCTTTACACTGCATCTATACTATATCTATTTTGACAGTACTTGAAATTTTAAAACAAACTTTAGATATTTTTAAATGAGTAGCAATTAGAGAAAGCACACAAGCAGAACACATTAGAATATACTCTTTTCATTCCCGTACCACTGAAGACTCAGGATAGTAAGGTCACTCTTATGAAAAGGGAACAATTGATATCATCAAAACCAACCAAACAACAACAATAACAAACTTAATAAACATAATAACCAATGCTTCACAATAGTTTTCTGAAAGCTACTCTAGGAATGTTAAAGAACTATGTAGCCTTTGTCTCCCCATAAAGGAAAGGAGATAGTTGTATATTGCACTGCAAAATGCTCCTTTTCAATTTGGTTATACAAAACAGCACTAGTTTGGTCCTCCTTCCTAAATAGTATTTGTGGTGAAATTCAGGTGTTAGCTGATGAGGTTTGGAGGTGTATCTCTGGAGTTAGGGTGCTGTGGGAATGCCTTTCTGTATGTTGTGAATATCAGTCTTTACATAAAGGAGCTGTTTTGGTCCTTGGTGAGCATCATAAAAGAAGTAGGTGGGGAATCAAAATATGTAGGAAAAGAAGGGTGGAGTCAGAGACAGATCGAGCCAGCCACCAAAGAAAAAACACATAAGGAACACAGGTGAACCATGGGCCACGTGTCAAACAGATGAATGGTAATGGGTTGAACTAAGATGAAGGAGCTAGCTAGCAATGTGCCTAAGATATAGTCCAAACAGCATGAACTTAATATAAGAGTTTGAGTCATTTTGGGAGGCCTAAACAGCAGTGAGCAGCTAGGTGCTCTGGGACAGCAGGTCTGTGGGTCTGGACCTCTGGCTGCAGGGCCAGAAACCTCACTGTAAGAAGTATTCTTTGATTATCCAATGATGATGAATAAGTGTATAAAAGCTTTAATAATAGCTCATGCTTTCAATATTTTTTAAGAATTGCCAGAAAACATTGTATTTCATTGGTTTAAAATCAAAAAGAAAAAAAGTACATAATTTACACTAAATAGAAATGATTTTAGTAAATGTATTTAGTATAAAAGAATAAAAATATGTATTGGACATATGATCTGACTAGAAAAATCCTCACCTTTCCTCTCTAAATGTTTTGAGTTTAGGATGCACTATTATGTGGTTTGGTGGCTGGCTTTCTTAGATTGCTGTCAAGCTGCCAGTAATGACTGCATTTGGGGCTTTTAGCATGCTCTTGGGATTATAAAGGTTTAACAACAGACTCTCTTGCGGATAGAAGAAAAATGGAGACACTGGTGCTAAGAAGGATGTGCGAGGGAGTAGCTTCATGGCTATTGTGAAACATATAAAGCATTTTCAACAATCTCCTATTATGAAAGATCTGCTTGACTTCCTCCAATGCCCCCAGTGCCAGAATCCAACAGCCTGGAACCCTCTCAAAGCACCTGCCAGGAACTACATCAGATTCTACCCAGAGAGTGCAGGAACACATGAACAGAGCATCTCAGTAGCCAAGAGACAAAACACTGGAAGACATAAATATAAATTTAGCAACTGTCTGAAAGGAAATATCCTGCTTGTCTCCTTGACTGCAGCAAAAGAGAATTATATTGTTGCTTTGTAGCACTATGTCAGGGAATTCTGTAGGCTAGGGAGCCACAGCACAAAATAATTGAAAGGAAAATTAAACTAGCAGAAAAATGTAGAATATAGAGAAAGTAAATGATAATATTGCCAATAAAAACAGACCAGATTTATGTGATGTTTTGAGTCCACTAAACTTTCCTGTGTTTTAATTTCTTAATGTGAGAAAGTCAAGATAATCTTCATTTGATTAACTTTTATAAGAAGTTGAGAAACTTGTTTTAAAAAGAAAAAAATATTTGAATATATTTTTTGATTTAAAGGTTTTTTTTTTTAACATACCAACCACTGTTTCTTCTCCTTCCCCTCTTCCCAGTTACCCCCATCAACTTCCCCCCACTGCACTCCTCCATCCACTCCTCAGAGAGGATAAAGACTCCCAGGGGAGTCAATTCAGTCTGGTAAATCAAGTTGAGGCAGGACCAGGTCCCTC